>OX424576.1:8818842-9481342 GCA_949152435.1 Gastracanthus pulcherrimus | reverse complement strand
TAAACGGTGTACGCGCTAATTAACAAAAATGACAGACCTAAGCGCCTGGAGCTCTCGCGGATCCTGCTAACAAGAAAGAATGAAATGAAAGTAAGATAAAGCTTTCTCGCGAGGCGCTTAGACTCGCCGGGGAATTATTCCTGATCCGTGACCTCCGAGCTCGTTCAGTCGCGACTCACGTACGCACCCGAGTAATTTGTCTCGATTAAAGCAGCAGCAGCAGCAGCAGCAGCAGCAGAGGAAGCAAGAGAGATGGAGCCGCTTTCTGAGAAAGCAGTAGGAGTAGGAGTATAGAAGGAGGACGATGAGGAGGAGGAGGAGGAGGAGGAACAAACGAAGCTGCGCAAGTATGGTAATCAGCTGTGAAAGGATCGGCGGCGCTGCTGCGGTAAATACGAGGAATTGAGAGATTCGCGCCTCTATCTATCTTTACCTGTATATTGAGTGCATACGCCTCTTATGCTGCCTTTCGTAATTTAATAATTTGTAGATTCGTGATCTCCTGGAATTTGTTTTGAGAGTACACTTCTCTTTGGGAGTCCTAGAAATACGAAGAATTGAAACGAGGAACATTAGCTCTTATTTGTCAGAGAATGCAGAAGGTAATTTATGTTAATGGTAAATTCTCTACGTTTACTGTTCAAGTCTGTTGCTAAATGAAATAGTATTAAAGTAACGTTCCAATGTAGTTTTCAAAAGCAACTTATTAAAGTTCATCTTATGAAAATAAACAAATAAATGTTTAGTTCATTAGTTTATATTTTTCTTCTTAGAATCAGTAACCAATATAACCGTTCTGAAACATCTCTTTATTTTCAATACAATTTTCAAACACACTCTATTTAAGATTGTCTGTCAAACGAAATTTCAACTGAGATTTTCTTTCGTGAGTTTCTTTGTAAAAAGTACCATTGAGTAAATAACATAGAGGAGAAGTAATGAGTTTTAAAGAAAACCCATTAATTTTTTTAATTGAAAATTTTCATGTCATTCCCATGGAATTTTAATGGAGAAGCTACTCCCATTAATGTTTTTCACTGAAAGAGCACGAAAGTTATTTTGTCCCTAGCGGTAAGGCGCTTAATTAAGGGAAGCGTGTTGCATAAGGTTTTTCATTTTACTGCAGAAATTTTTAAACAAGAACCGACAATATTAAAAAAATGTTCATAATATCGTTACTTCCATTTACTTTCTACCAAGAAAATATATTAAAAAATATAACTTTCAGAATTCTTTTATTATAATTTCAATAGCGTCCAAGAATATATATAATACACATAAATAATAACTCATAATTTGTTTACTTTACTCTGACTCACAACAACCAAAAATATGTTAAAACATAACTTCCCGCTTCTCCACGGTAAAAACTCCCCCACCACTCGCCAACGCATTTGTGAAAAATTCTGAAAGAATCCCCACTCATCAACCAAACAACCGACAATCACCTCAAAGAATCCCGACAATTTTCACGCGAGCGAAATCTCTCTCGCGCATATCTTTAATCAATACAGCGTCATCCCGACAACATACGCAGCAGCCAGTCCTCCGACCACACGGGAATCGCGCGCGCGCTCTCGGGAGATCCCAGGACTCGGTGCAGCCGTCGCGCGGGCCACGAGGCACCTCCGGCAAAACACGACAAGCATTTTAGTGTAGCCTGGTTAACTCGCGAAAATCCCGGGGTGCGCGCGGCGCGACACCGGCGGCAGGCGCGATTTTGACATTCCCGCGAGCGCGGAGCGTCGAATTCCGCAATCCGAATTTCTAAGACAATCCGAGAGAGAGAGAGAGAGAGAGAGAGAAGGAGAGAGGCGGCAGCCGCACCCGAGCGTGTATATCAGCATTTACTCAAGCACGCGCGCTCGCAAGCCTCGCTCTGGGAATTCGTGATTGGAAATTGGTTAACTGCGCGCGAGATCTATTCCCCCCCTCCACCTCTCTCTCACTCTATCTCTCTCTCTCTCTTTCGGCAACGAGGTGAATTCGCGAATTAGCTCGAGCAAATGTTCTATCGGTGCGCGAGAGTGGGAGCATTTATTTTGTTAGTCGGCATGTAGGTATTCGGGCTTCATGCTTCATCTAATTACTCTGATGAGTTATGTAGAATTTTGCGAGTGTTTTTTATTTGTATTGTATGGGATGCGTGTGTATACATTATTTATGGTTTCAGAGATTGTTTTCCTTTTATTCGATATAAAAACAGTATTTTGGCGAAATTTCCGATTTCTCGGATTTACGATGGCAGCTGCCACCTGAAACAAGAAGGTCTGTAACTTCAAGAAATTCGAAAATTTTATTTTGCTTTTTTCTATCCTTATTATCCTATGTAATAAGGCCCTTAATAAGGTGCAGAAACACTTAAGATAGAATCTGCTTAAGACTATGCTTTAAGCAATAACGTATTTTGTTTGCAAATCTAACCTATTTATATTTTGTTTTGAAAAGTTATTAGTTTTTAAAAATATACATTATTATACTTTATTGAATGTTCAATATAGTATGCCGCCAAAATAAATATTTTTATCAATAAATAACAACTTACGAGATTATAGAAATATGTACATGCAATACTAAAAGTATTTGATAACTAATAATTTCTTTTCCGAAAATTAGTCAATCATAACTTAGTCAATAGAAATTATGTGATTGATGTCGAATATAAAACTTTGTATTAAAACTTCATTGTAAAACTACAAATATTTGTTTACCAATTCTGCAAATTTCGTCACAACTTATATTATTTTGTTTTTATTGTTATTTTTAAAATAACAATAATTATATGACTACATACATTCTATTATTTATAACATAAATTTCTTTAATAAAGACACTTAAATTTTACTCGGGGCTTTAGTACTTTTTGTGTAAATAATACTTTTTAAATGCACGCGTTGTTGTGTAAACAAATAACCTAACCTCCATTACTACTAGACATTTAAGGTACATTTTTAACTTTAATTTAGTATAATACTTAATGTAGTATGATTGGAATTACGCATTACTTTGATTATTATAATACTGTTACTATTTCCATTATTAATTAATACATAAATTACTTAGTTTGTCAATTTTATATTAACTAGAATATTAAACAGAATCTAGCTAGAAAATAGCTAAAAAGCATGTCGTTTTTAACTGATTTCTAGCTAATTTCTTAACCAGAATTAAAGTAGATTTAGAAAATCTAGCTAATATCTGGCTAGAAACCAGCTTAGATTTCTACCAGGTAGGGTCTGCTTGATTAGGCGCATATTTTTGCCCCCATTCAATTTCTGATGCAAAACATCGCGGGATTTAATCGCGCGATGCAGACGATCTTCGTCCGCCATTTATACAATCTAACTTGCCAATATGAAATTCCGTTACAACTTATACCTACACCAAATAAAACCTTTATACGTCGCTTTTATGGCTCTTTTACGAGCACATCTGCATTAATTCTATAGAATTAGTTAGCATTTTAAATACAAATCCTCCAGGGCAACAGCTTCATTATTTTCTCTCATCCTCGTAATTAATAAACGGCAGGAGATCCTTAATAAAAGTCCACAGAAAAAAAACAGTATCGTTACCTTCTCTTTTTCGTCATCCGGAGCTGCACCGCGATCATAATTCATGCGCGCGCGCACGTGCATACTTCGCCAACAACAACGCGCGGCGTTTCACCTGGCGAAACTTCAGCGCGAATGAGTACGTTGCAATTTTTACGGGCGATAAATCCCGATGAATATTTCATTAATTTACAACGCTGATGGCGCTGCCCACCCTCGAATCTCCTTTTTTTTGTCGCTTTCTTCCTCCGCTCCCATATCTCGGTTGACCGTCACGCGAAAAAGTTGAGAATATTTTTTCCCCTTTTGTTTTTACGCGCTGAGCACACTGCCGCGCGTTTTCCCATCAGACGCGACGCGCACGGGATATACCTTGGAGCGCGAATTTATTACCTCTGCGCAGCCACGAGAATTTTCGCTACTCTGTGTCGCTCGTGTACCCTATATGTACCTTGCTTCTCCTACTCTCACTCTCTCTCTCTCTCATTCTCTTCTCTTCTCTCTCTCATCTCTCTCTCTCTCTTTCTGCTTTTTTTCTTTGCCTCAGTTCGCGCTCCACACGTCCTTTTGTTAGTGACTGCGCTAGTCCACCGCGGGAAACTGAATGAAAGCGTAAAATGGCATAAACGAGGTTTTGAATGCATGCTCGCGTTTCTTCCTTTGCTGTTACTATCTCCCCCTCTTTTCCTTCTCTCTTCTTCATTTGTTCGGCTTCCAATTTGCGGAGGTTGCCTGTGGATATAATATGCTATGACCTGACAAATGCAGGAGGAAAAGCTTGCTAGTCGCAACGCGTAGCACTCATGAAATTATGGGAAGAACTTAATGGAAGAGTGTCTCATCTCCGGGAATTTTGATGAGGCTTTCAGCAGACTTTCTGATACCTAGAAGTTAAACCCAGCTTCTGCACCTAGATTGATTGCATGATAAACCCTTCATTTGCAGCTTTAAACTATTTTACTTTGCATGTGTGTTATTCTAATGAAAAGAGTACGTATTAATTATTGGGAGTTTGAATTTGCAATGCGACACTAGTAGCTTCTAGGTAAAGTAACAAAAGTGGCTGGTGCGGAGTATACTTCTTCATAAAATTTATACGAGGAACATTTTTAGAAACTGAAATACAAGTTTAATTTCTGACAGCAAAACTTGTTACTACCATTCGATATAGTATATGTTCATATAGCATATATAACGTCAGTAATATGTTTCTTTGTTACAGATAAATTCTATCATTTATAAATATGCTCCTCATGTGCTCCTCATGTGTAGTTTATAGGAAATGTTTCCGACGACGGCTATGTTTTTCGCTGTTATGGGAAACAGCAGCCCCTCTAGGCGCGGTGGTAGATTTCTTTGCCAATAGAAATAACGGTATAAAATTGCCCGCCATACGAAATAACGATCTCTAAAACTCTTTAAGTTATCCACATTATCAATTCGGCTTTTTGCCGCAGTGCGTACACTGAAAAAAACTATGGTTAGAAATATCCACCACAATATAAGGATGTGCATTTGCCACAACTGTGAAAAGATAATTTATCGACCGTGGGGCAAAATTTCATCCACCATGGTGTGAGTTCTCACCCAATGTGGTTTTGCTTCTGACTCGTGGTCTGACAAAAGGTTCAGTGAGTTCAAGAAACTCGTGGGTCAATAAGTTTGTGAAAAGTTTGGTATAAGTTTTATTTACAATTTTTTGAATCATACTTTATTTAATTTAACAATCCCGAACTTTTACCAAACTTATACTATATGTATATATATATTCGTGTCGGAGTGGACTTCGGTAGCCGCCCTACACATCAATATCAACAAGACCAAGACAATCGTCTTTAGATCAGAATATAATATTAATCATCTAGAGGAACTGGATCTGCCGGGCACTGAGGTGCAGGCTAGCAAGTAATTTAATATTGGAACGATTAATTAAACTTGTGGAAGCTAGTACCAATGAATTGGCAGCGGTTCTGTTTTGTTACTATGGATAGTAGAAGAGAAGTAGCTTGGTTGGTGCACCGGCTTTGATGACTGACCTTATTATCTAAAGTATTTGTTTGTTTTTTAAGATGATAGATATGGTATATTATTTTATAAATTTGAAAATACATTTAGATTAAAAATTAAATTTTAAATGCATACGATTCGTGTACAATTTCAGCGACCAATTAAATGACATTTTAAAGTTTTACAAGATGATGTGGTTTTTTTTAGATAGATATATTAGCATATTTCATATAAATTAATAAACAAAGATTCATCTTAAAAACCAAACAAATATTTCAGATATTAAGATGAGACGTCAAAGTAGCCGCCTCAACCAATTCTATCTCCCTTATCCCGCTAGATTTATATAAAATTATGATTACATATAATTGCATATTACTAATTTTTTCAGATGCTTTGACCGAATTTAAGTATAGTAGAACCTCCCGACACTGATATTCACAGCACTAATTCTTCCCCCGCACTGATACTGTCTGAACCTCACGGCACTGACACTCGACCAGGTACGGCTATATACATTATTAATTTATAATAGAAACTTAATTAACATTACTGATTTAAATTATTTTGTTTTTATATAAAGTTTCATATAATGAGGTTAATGTCAAAAGGTTAACATAATGCTATGAAAAGATAGTATTATTTAGTTTTGTAAAGGCCTTAATAGTTTTATAAAACCTACCATGTTAATCAATTATTTAATTATTATGCAAGGCCGTTAAACATGAAAAATTGTGTATAAAGAAATTAACACCAAACAATGTTATATAAAGATTAACACCGAAAAATGTTACATTGCACAAAAATGGTTTTATAATTTTATAAAGAATTTTATAAAAGTTTTATTGAGAAGCCAAGGGTGTAATAGTACATTATGCAATAAGAGAATAATCGACTTTATTCCGAGATCGGCCACTTTAGTCCCGTTATATGCGCATGAAAAAACACGTTTCCGTGCAAATGTGACAAAAAGTACATTATGTACATTAGATACAGCCCTGGTTCTCGACGTTTATTAACTTAAAGGTATCTATCCCCCAAATTTCATGCGAAACAGTTTATAGAAAGATTTTCTACGTGCTTTCTACTTAGCTCACTCTACCAGATCTTGACGTCGCACGGCTCGTACTTATCCCATTACTCCCACCATTATACTTTTATATCTCCAACTACAAAATATTCAATTTTGTAAATTATATTTTACAGTTCGGCTACGGTTGCGCGGGCAGCAACAGCACAACACCAGCAGCAGCAGCAGCAGCAGCGGCAGCGGCTCATCGCGTCCGAACGTTAAAATAGCAAACGCGAGGGAAAACACGTGCGAGGTGCAGGCAAATTTAGAAGGGTAGAGAGGCGAGAGGAGAGAGGCTCTTCCATGGCCACGAGTAACTTTAAAGCGAAATTCATCAACGAACGGTAGAGAACGGCCTCTGGGCATAACGGCGAGCACAAATACTGGCAAATGAATACTTTGGCAAATACGATACGAGATACGTGTATAATTGCGGGCGCGAGAGTGTGTGCCGAACATGGCTATGATATGCGAAGGTGGGAAATAACGTTACTTTTTCATCAAAATTTAGTGCTCGCGCGATTTAATTTTATTCTCGTGAAATTTCCGTCTTTTAATACATTTTTGACTCATTAATCGCGTTCGTGTTGCGTACTCCAGTATACCTAGACCTTAACTGAAATGAAATAATTTATCATTAAATACAATCTGCAGGGTAAATATGATATGTATGATGTCCAGGTGTGTATGGTCGCCGATGATAGTGTCTCAGAAGAAACGATTGGTTACGGTAGATGTGAAAAATAGTACTTTTCGACACTGGTGGGTACGTTGGTTTTTTAGCGCATGGGACGTTTTTCGTCCGCATGAAGCGAGGGAGAAAAGTAACAAGCGCTAAAAATGAACTTACCCACCAGTGTCGAACGATATTTTATACCACGAGAGCCTACAAATCATGTCAAAGTTACAATTTCTAGGTTAGAGTGGTATAAAAACGAATTTTCCTTTCAGGAAATTAATGCAGATTTTGCTTAAAAAAGGTGAGTAGAATATACTTTTTTATATTTCTACCAATATATTTTCATATATGAGATGTTAAATTAGAAAATAGCCACTGATTAAGTTAAATTTAATTAAATTTTCGGTTTGGTATTGCATACTGAATTTTGGCGGTCGTGTGCGATCGTCCAGACGTGTACGGGTAAAATAGTGATGAAATGAAAACTTCATGATACGTCTATTATATAAAGTTTCAGCATTTCTAGTGATAAAATACGAAGGAAAACTCGCGTTGATACTCCTACAGAGTCTAACATATATAAAATAACCGACCCTGTATATGATAAAATTATAAACCCTCGATGTGCACCATGGCGAGGAGGATCTGAATAACTGGATTGCTGATGACAACGATATCTGATATGATTCTCTTTCTGACATCAGTGTCGAACAACGAGAACCTTCTCCTGTCACAAATATCAACATAGCTAAGCGTCCTGATGTTCATAAAACAATGCAGCATGTAATACAGGCAAATGCAACCCTCCTGAAAATTCTATATTCGCATTCCGCCCGTGGTGCACACGATATTTTTTGTCCTACCTGTACTGAACCGTCTGAGGGCGGTACAAAAGCACTTTCCACTCGCTTTATATACATGAAAAAGCATATTTTCGGTTCAAGTAGGACAAAAAATTATTTTCTGTGAATTTAATAAATCTATCTCAGAATGGAAATCGCGAAAAGTCAATAACTGTATTTTCTTTGAATAATGTGTAAGAAATAATTTCATTTTTTTCAATATATTCATCCTTTTCAGACCTATTCGGAGTTACTTAAAAAAGGTGGACCGATTAATCAGCGACTGTTACTACTTAACGCGTCGGGAGCTTGGCGCGTACCCTCATCCGCTGGATTTTCCTTTCTCGGAACCCAACGTCATTCACTAGCCTCATAATTTTTACTTATTTCACCTAAACGGTTCATAACGAAATACTAACCTTGGAAGTAAGTGAGGTTCTAAAGGCGCAACACGATTTTTAGCCGCAATGTGCACAGTGTGTAAAGACTCGTCCTCTAACAGACAACTCCAATAACTGACAGTTGCATAAGCCTTTCCACTAGAGTCACAGAAAATATGCAGCTCGGCTGAAACTACTTGATGATCATATAGCTGATAACAGCGAGGAATTCGGCATGATTTTACTTCATCTGACTCATGTGGCCATTGATTCCACCGAACAACTCGTTTTCAAGAAGTAATTTATCTCAAACTATACCACTAGTCCACACGAGTTGCATTAATATTCATGATTGAATCGTGAAGAGAGTCAAAAAACCAAGCGGATCGAAAATAGACATAATCACACTCAAAAACTGTCATTTTATTGAAATTTTCGACCTCTATAAAAGCTTTTCACCTCCATTTTCTTTCGAATATATTATGGTTCATCCTAAAAGAAGCTTTGTAATAGTAAAAAAAAGTTTTTTTAAATACATGTTAGAAACATGTTTTGGACATTTGGAATCAAAATACACTATTTTTAGAAAATATCCGTATAGATGTGTGTGTGTGTGTGTGTGTTTGTGCAGAGCCGGATTTAGGCAGTAGGCAGAGTAGGCGCTGCCTAATGTCCCCCACGAATTGAGGCCCCCACCAAAAACCCTGAGAACCCAGAAGAAAACAATTATATTTGAAAAAATAAATGCGAATCCTCACTCTTCGGAGGAAACGAGTGCTGCTATCAAACTATAAACCTAAACGTCAAGTAACCAAGGGACGGCGAGTTTTACTTATAAATTATTACCAAATCACACTTACTAAGAGGATGGTGAACCTGATATAAAGATAACCTTCAGTACCCAAAATGCAACGAGTTTGAACAATAATCTACTTAAAATAATAAACTCAAGGTGAGTTCAGATAAAATAAAAAAGGATTGGGATGAGTGAGTGAAAGGTTGAGTAAATAAAAAACACAATTAATTTCGCGATAAAAAAAAGCACTTGCTTCGGCGTAAAAAACCGCACGGCTTAGCGGGAAAAGCCGAAGCAAGCGTAAAGATTTATTGAGAAAATGAAGCTACAAACAATTACAACAGACGCGGGAAATAAGGATTTAATCTACCGCCTTACCCTCGACTCTTAATCTTAACGCCGCAGAGAGCTCTCTTACCTGGGCACGCAACCCGCGCAAAATCGCCGCACGAAGCTCGAACGACACCGCCTGGATGTCGCTGAGCCGAGAATGTCGTGAAACGCCGCCGCAGCTTCTCGCCGAGTCCTGGTAGGCTGGCAAGCCGGGCGAGGGGAGCGCAAAATGGTCCACGACCTGCACCGGGCGCGTCCCGACGTCTCGGGGAGCCAGACGCCTCGATGCCGGGCAACAAGGGTGTTGCCGCGATGCGCTCGCCCTGGACGGGTCACGTCCAACACGTGGACACCGTCCCCACAGTTTTCCCTAACACGGCCACGAGGCACACACAAGATACACACACACACACACACACACACACACGCGCGCGAATTCTCACGCACGCTCGCACGAATTCGGTTACAATTTCACGATCGCAGGAAGGCTGAATATATTCGCTCTGAAAAGAACGGAAATATATCTCAGCCAATCGAACACGAAATCACGGCAATCAGGACGCAAAAAGGCTGAAAATTAAACTATATATTGAGCAGGGCTGCTAAGCGCGCGAACAGCTTGGAGGTCCTGTCAAAAGTGAACAATTGCGAGAGCGCGCGCGAATCGAGACAGAACCGCGCGCGCTGACGGTCACGCAACGTCGCAATTGACCGCGCGAAATGGCGCGAAATTCAAATCTACAGAAATGTACCTATATGACTAAGACCTGTAAAAATGGCGTAAACAGAGTTAAAGCAACACAATATAAAATTGCTCTCAATCCTTCAAGTATCCGGGATGCAGCCAGTTCAGTGTAAAGAGTATAATCTAATACCCCAAGTATCCACGAAAAATCAAGTTCTACTGATAAATCATTCCAAATCCCTATAAAAAATGTCAACGTGACATTCCATTTGAAATTTGACATGGAACTCTACATGGGATTCCACGTGATATTTTCGGACTACATGAAAAGGATACCCGGAGAACTTTCTTTTTTTCTAATTTTTTAAAGAAGAACAAAACATAAAATTTTGTTGTAATAGAAAATATTTTGAAAGAAAGTAAGAGACAAGTTAAAACAATAAATTGTACACAGACTAAATTGCACCAGGATTTGACTAAATATTAAACCCGGAATTCCAGCTGGAATTTAGGTAAATTAATTAATAAATGAATATTATAAAATTTTAATAAATATTAAACTATTTGGAATAAACAGAGTGTTATTTTTAAAAAAGCCAAATTCCAATAACCCGCGGAAAGCAAATGGTTATATTCAATGCGTTATATTTTGAATTGTTAAAACGCGATTCAAATTAAGCCGACGATTAATATCAACGAACTTCAGAGAAAGGCTTCTATTATATTCAACATTGTATGCCTTTAAGAAGGTTCTAACACCTCATTTACCTTAGAATGGAAATATTTTTCTATAATTCGTTCAGTCATAATGATGTGAAAGTCAATTTATTATGAAAACAGGGTTCTTCATGCAACTAATACCTATAAATTTGTTATCAAAATTCCGCTATTGTAAAATTAGATATCGCCAACTAGAAATAGAGTTGATAAAACAGTGAAGAATTTTTTATTTTTCATCCGATTTTAATTCTGAAGATCTCATTTATTCCTTGAACAATTTCAGGGGGACATACGGATATCACAATTAAAAAAGAATCATAACCTGAAAAAATTGAAAACATTGAATTATTTATAAGCGTGTACGTGTGTAAGACAAAATAATAATAATAATTAATAATAATATATCTTATAATACTATATTTATTTATTCAATTAAATATCTAATAAAATTTCGGATACATAATAAGTTGTATGCCCATATGAACGAAAATGGCCACTTTTTTCCCTGAAAAGCGAGACCAAAATTACTCTTTTTGCCCGCAAATCCCTCGGGAAAAAAGTGACTTCACTAGAAAATAATCAAAATTCCTCTATTTCATCAAGTTCTACCAATAACCCTGATTTTCGATTGTCTTTTAACAGTCCATTAGTCCCGCTTTCCAACTCAAAAAGTGGCCACAGTTGAGATGGGCATAAAGTACTATATGTAACTCGAGAAAAAAGTCGATTTTTCCCTCGGGTGATACTGCCCGAGCGAGCGAAGCGACGGTGAAATCAAAAGTGTGAAATATGTGTGTAATTAAATAGACATGTGTATGAGCAAGACTTTAAACCAGTTAAATCTTACATATTACAAAATAATTAATTTCTGCCCAGTCAACTATCGATCCGCTGGTAAACAAAAGGGAACATCCTGTAAAAATATAATTAAGCGCATCTTTTGTGCGAATAAGTCAAAGCTGTAACAATGAAAGACGCGACTGCGAAATTCAATGCTAGAACGAGAGAATGCAGCACAAGATTGGTCATTCTACCCCGGAAAGAAGCACTTCTTCGGCATGCCGGGAAGCTGCTTGAAAAGAAAGAAAATTGATCGAAGGACCTTCACTTGGTAGCGAGATTCCTTTATGTCGCTCAGAGGCTGCATGCTCTCTCTCTCTCTCTCTCACTCTCTCTCTCACTCTCCCTCTCTCTCTCTTTCTCTCTCACTCTCCCTCTCTCTCTCTTTCTCTCTCTCTCTCTCTCTCTTTCTCGCTCTCTCGCTCTCTCTCTCTTTCACCCCGTGTATAATGACCAACTCCTTCACCATATCCGTTTCGAAATTCTGGAATAACTTACCTAACTAGCGGAAATAGGGTTACTATTTCCGCTCTCCCTTATAACACAACCTCTTCTTCCAACATTAAATCACACCTTCTACGTAACCTTCATACATGCGATGCTGAAGCCTGATCCGATCTTACACATATTATGGTTATACTGTATTAATTATTCTAGTCTTATGTCTATACACCTCATATATATATATATATATATATATATATATATATATATATATATATATATATATATATATATATATATATATATATATATATATTTACTTTATCTAGGTTGTAGGTCTTACTTTTAATGCAATGTGCGATTACTATGTTTCAATATTTTTATGTGCATATGACTAGTCTCTGCTTTGTAACTTTAATTCTGATAAACATGTTATATTACACTAATTTATAATTTGTATTGCTCATTTTACTCTACGTTAACCAAAGTTGTAACACTAGTTAGTGCAAATTCTTAGACATACTATTTGTTGTTAGTTGCATACACTCATATAATTATATTGCGTTTATCAAATAATGTTATGTGTATATATACATATATATGCGCCTATTAGAGACATCCGGCCGTTAGCTAACTTCCTAGGTCAACAGCAGAGGTCGGGCTAATAGACAAATACACGTTTTAAGAGGACTTTTTTAACATATTGGCTGGCCCTTAGCTATTGTCCTAGGAAGTTAGCTAACGGCCGGATGTCTCGCGGGAAGATCGTTTTAGTATATACGAAAAGTATGTATGAACGAATGAATGAACGGTATAAAGAATCGTAATGAAACTCCCACCAGTGGCGAAGACTGCCAATCCGAAGTAACGCTAACCCTGGTCTGGGCTAGTACTCTTCTCCTTCTGAGGGGAGCGGTTAAAAGATGGGGGGGTTTTAATCGGTATGCCTAGCAACAGGAAAGCCCCATACACGCATTTCTCCCCTCATCTGATAAAAATAGTAATTTGTTAATTAAAAAAATAAGAGTTGTCCCCAATTCGTCTTAAAATAAGAAATATTTTAATACCTAAAAAAGTACCTAACATTATTTCGTTACCGAGAAAACTTCTGATCGGAAAACCTAACGCAATTTTTTGCGTTCGGAAGTTTTCTCGGAAAGAAAATAATGTTAGGTACTTTTCTAGGTCTCAAAATATTTCTTATTTCAAGACAAACTGGGGACAACTTTTAGATTTTAAATTAACAAAATACTGTTTGAAGAAATAGCAGAAAATAAAATTAGACAAGGACAGCAAATATGGCTTCCTCTTAATGCACACAGAAAAATCTGACCAACTCCTAAATAAAAAAAAAATTAATTTCATCATGATTAATGATTAAAATTATTATATTTAAGTTAGCAACCAATTTATAGTCAAAGATTTTGTTATAACGAATTTCAATGATACTTTTATTGTGTATTATTCTTCATTACAATATGGAGGTTAGGTTGGTGTTATGACGTTTTGATTAGAAAAGCGGCAAATTTTATTGCACTGTTGGGTTAAAGTGATTAAAATTTGTAACATTCGGTAATTAGGCACTTTTTCCCTTGAAGTTGCGTAGATTTTACTCAGTACAATGTGTGCTATGCCTTAAAGCAAATATTGCACTAGCATTTTTTTCGTGTGGGACCCATAAAACTTCAATCTCTAAATACTTGAAGACACTACTTATTTATTACCGCAAATGACGTCATACAGGGTTTATATTTCCGATTTCGAAAGTGTTAATCATCGTTTCTACAATTAAAAGAAAATCCAGAAAATATATTTATCAAAATCATATAATTTAAATCCTGGCGAGTCACACAAAGAATAATAATTAATTTTAATCTTTACAAGATAAGTTTATCAAAAACAGCTCGCCTCCCATAACGAACCGAAACCGCTGCGGTTCATGGCGATAATTGTCGCAAGTGTATGTGGGGAGGGGGGGGAGGGGCAAGTGGTTCGAATGGCGCGTGGCATGATTGCAAGTACCTCTCGACGACGTACTCTCTCCTTCGCTCTCTCGCTCTCTCTATCTCTGCTTCCTTGGAGCGGAGATAGAGAAACAAGCCGCGGAAGGAAAGATGGAGAGAGCGAGAGAGAGATAGAGAGAGAGAGAGAGAATAGTCGTGGCGAGAATGGGTCGAGGGCGAAGGAAACGCGAAGGCGGATGTTACTTATACCCGGGCGGCGACCATTACGAGGCCCCATAATCCCGAACCGGGCGACGACGTCGAGCTAATGCGCCCCTCGTAACGAGAACAAGTGGCGCCTTGCTCATCGTCGTCGTGTTCTTGGCTTTCGGTCTCTATCTCTTTCTCTCCCGTCTCTCCTTCTGTGGGAGAGCGATATTCGTTGCTGTTTTGTTTTCGTCGGTGCTTTTATTTTCGATTTCGGATTGCGCTGATTGAGCAATAACTTTGTACGTTCGAATTCGTTGGGTTTGGTTTTCATTTTATTGTATGCAAATTTATTATTTATAATAAGCTAATAAAATAATAACTGATTTAAACATGAATCGTATTTCATATATCTATCTGCAATGCAGGAATGATTGGTTTCAATTCATTAATGATGTATTTTATCCCGAGAAGTGTTTTTACGAGCTCCACTTTCAATATTTCACATTTTATTTATAAATGACATCAATACAATATTGATCATTTTTGCTTTCTCAAAGAGAAAGCTTTGTAACGGTAAATTGCTTTTTGTGTTTTTTCAACGTATAAACATGTTTTATGTCTATACACTAGTCTCAAAAAATGTTTGTGCACGTGTGTATGTGTGTGTGTGTATGTATGTGTGTGTAAGTGTGTGTTATTGTGTATATGGGTGTGTGTGTGTCGATGTGTATGTGTTAGCATGTGGCATATCACCATTCGTTTAATCTACGGTATGCCTTCCTCAAATTCTGCACAGATGTTTGGTATCATTACCTAGTGTGTGCTTGAAAGTTTCAGTGAAAATGGTAGATTAAAATTTTTATTTATAGCCATTTTTCAAAAATTAAAAGTTTTGAAATTTCTGTTATTAAAAATGTTTCAATACCGGAATCGTTTTTGGGAAGTGAATTTTATCAGAATAAAGAACTCATAAAATTCTTTATTTTAGGACCGAAAACGATTTGATGAGTCGTATTTCATTTGTTATATATTGTGAGAAAATTTAATTTTCCAACATCTATAGCTCGTAAACTGTTCGATAAATCTCATTGAAAATTTCACTGAATATTAGTTTCATATAGATGTACAAATTTCTGTAAATTTGTAAGTCATAAGACATGGTTTCCTGAAAAAAAAATAAAATGTCAAAAAAATGCATTTTTTGGACAACGATAACTTGAGTGATACTAGATATTATGCCTTGAAAGTTTTAGAGAATATTTTTAGAAAATGTCTGTATATATGTGTGTTTGTAAGTATACCTTCATTTCTGGAGATATATACGGTAAGAATTAATGTTTCAGGGCTGATTTTTTTCGCATTGTGGGGACAAAAATAATTTTTTTGGTTTTTCGATGCGTTTTTGTTTTTTTAACGGTTTTCTTATTTTTGAGTTTTAGTTTTTCGGATTTTTTGGTATGCTAGAAATAATGTAATTGATTGAATGAAAATTCATTTGTAAGAGCATAAAATTACCTATCTTTTGGCACCCGAAACTTTGGATAAGGCGTTTCCTTTCTTTTATTATATACGGAAACGTCATTTTCTGTTTAAATGATGATTTCTCTGAAGTATATGATGGGAATTTAAAAGAAAAAAAATACGGTGATTAGGACAATGGAGAAGATTATTCTGTAAAAATTTTGAGAAAAAAATACGATTCTCTAGGGCTAAAGATACATAGAGTAAATCAGCATCATTTTATTTGAAACTTTTCAAAAAAGTAGCTTTTCACTATCTCTTGCCTGAGTTCTTTGCCCAGATCATAATAACCTTTATATTATTAGATATTTGAGGTTATGTCTTTATTTAAACAGGGGTCATTTTCTTTTATTTTTAATAAAGATTCGAAATTAAAAACAAATTTTAAGATTCAACGACTCTTTTTTGTTTTATAACAAGTTTTCTCTTTTACGATTCATTGAAATCTATGATCTTAATTATTTTGATATGCTATAAATAATATGATCGCATCAGTGTAAATGTATTTAAAAGAGCATAATATTACCTATCTTCTCCGACACAAAATTTTATATAAGCTATCTCCTGGCTTGTTATATACAAAAACGTCATTATTTGTTTAATCGGCGATATCTCGGAAACATATGATGGAAAATCTTTAAAATAAATTAAGCTAAAAAATATGGCTTCCCACAATCTCTTGTCTGAGAGACACATCCACACACACACACGTACACACACGCACGCACGTACGAAAACACACGTACACATACGAAAACACACGTACACACGCAAATTTTTTATAAAATAAAGCAAACAAATTTTAAATTAAATCGTTAAATTACCGACTCAAATGAATAACTTATTCGATAATAAAATTCAAGTTTGAGGAAGCTAAGTGCCAAAGAATTGGCAGCAGTTTTTTTAAATTTTAAAAACCATATGAGTCTTTTCTGATTGCACTATCACCTGTGTAACATTATCTTTGTAACTTTTCTATAATATTTCTTTCAAACTGTTGCCGTAATTTTATAAGTGGAATTTGTTTTAAAAAGAAAGCAACATCTTATAAAACGTTCCTTATAAATGTGAACGTTTATGAATTAATCGGCCTGCATTACTCGTAATAAATAGATTAAATGAATCAAATAATATAAATTTGGGTTTATAAAAAACAGATAAAAAGTCTCTACTTTGCTTATATCTTATTGACTGAGCTCTTAATTAAAATTTGAACTAGAAATAAGCTAGAAATTATCTTATTCTAATAAGAATTACTCAATATAGTTTACGGCAAGTGAACATAGCATCGAATAAGCGTCACCGATTGGGTATATGTAAGGAAAATAAGCATGCTTAAGTATTTCTAAGTAGCAAAAAGTCTTCATTATGCACATAGGATACGATAATATGTTATCTATTTTCAGTAGTGCACAAATCACTAGATGATATTAGTTAGACAGGTAATTAAATTTAATTATCTCAAAAATCGTAAACACATACTGTATTTCGTTATTTGAAAGCAACAGCGGCGGAATATATGTTTCGCCCAGCTCCCTTATTTATATTAATTTTAATTAAATTGCCTTTGAGAAAGCACAGTGCCAAAGCAATTAGCCCCGATTTTTAGATAAAAATTATACTGTTTAATAAAAGTTGTGCATTGTCACTTTGCAGTATGTACGGTATCAGTATTCAACAGCTTCCAGTCAGGTCTTTTTAAAAGAAGTAAGTGAAATTAAAATAAATCTTAAACGATAGCAGCTACGTATTTCACTGTAAAACTTGATTAATGTTTGGATTTCTCAAAGTGATTTTGTGTCCAACATCATTTGATAAGGTAAGTAAACAAATTAGATAATATACCTTATCATAATGTCGAAATTATATTTAACTCATTTAAATAATATTCAATAATATGACAAATATTTGTATTATAAATCTTGTTACCACTAATAACACCAAAATTGACCTCATTTTACACAATATTTCATTTATCATGAACACTCAAAGATCTTACCAGGTGTCTGACTAGTCTCGAGTCCGATCTACTTACAAGTTGATACCGTTCTTTAAATAAATTTGTATTCTTTAGTTTGACTTGAAAAATTAATATTTGTAATATAAATAATACGAGTAGTATTGAGCTATCCTTAGTGCAGCAAGATGAATTTTAAATGTAGAAACATTTATTATTATAACTTTTGATCAAATTAGCTTTAAAGCATGTAACAAAACACTGCCAACTAATTTGGCGCTCACCTTTCTCAAAGAGATATCGGGCATGTCATACAGTATATTATATTATTATGCATAGTCCATTCTACGTTTTTATAAAACTAAGCTATTAAAGTATTTTTTTCATTAAGTAACAATTTCTTAAATGAATTTTTCTATTGTTTTATAGATTCTCAACCTTTCTAAAACAATTTTTGAAGGGTATAAAGCACTTCGGTTTTTGCATGAGCTATTTTATGTACAAAACTCAAGTTAAAAGAATTCCGAGTTGTCATAGTCTTGTCCTAGAGGTGTGATATATTATAAAATATTTCGTAAGTATTACGAATATTTTAAGTTTAAATTTTAACTACAATTAAGTTTTTAGGTTGAAACAGCAGGGTAGAAAAAAAACGTAGACATGCTAGACCTCTAATATACAAAATGAAACCAAGTGCATTCTTTTGTAGAATGTGTAAGCTACGTTTCCTGAAAATTAGAGCTCAAAAGGTTATAATAGAAAAAAGTTACAGGGGTGCCAACTTGACGATTTTCGAAAAAGTACCTATTTCCAAAGGCTGTAACTTTGGTTATATGAAACGGTTTTGAACGTACCAAAAAAGAAATTAAAGGTCTTTTCAAGACGAAAAATTTGAGATGCAGTAGACCTAAATTTATTTTGATTACGTAAAATGGTAAATGGTCGAACATAACCTAAAACCAAAATTTTTGGTTTACATGCAGCTTTGTAGAGGTTGCAAAATGAGTTGCCAAAGAAGTCTAATATTTTTTTCTTAATGTTTGTAAAAAGACGAAGAAATCCTTTTTCGGTAAGTTAAAATTTATAATAATAGAATTTTAGAAGCTCTGTAGAATTTTTTTAAACAATATATTTTCTGGTCATTTTTGAAAGATTAAAATACGCTGGTAGGCCGTACAGGGGGAGCTTAGGGGCTGAAATTTTTTTTTGTGCTTTTGGTACCTATTTTCATATAAAAAATCGGTGGCCCATGTGACTGACCCCCCCGAAATAGAAGTGTTCCAAAGTGGATGACCGTGTCCTGAAGTAGACGACATTTAAACTTCATTTCAACCTTAAATTGCAATCACTGTAATTCCTTAACCTTAATCAAACTTTAACACAGTGAAATAAGACTCCAGCCAATAATAAGCGGGGATTATTACACTCTGATTGGTTGGAGTTTTCCCGCTCGCTCCATCTACTGGCCTGTAATCGGCGCTCGCCATCCTCATAGGGACTTGAAAAATATAATTTGATCAACACACGATGTTTAGCAGACACCTCCTGGCATTACTATACGTACAAATAATCTTCAATAATTCGTTTTGGCGTTGAGAACATTGCAGTTGAGTAAAGCCCACCGAAATAAAATTTTGTATACGTAATTATAAAATTGAATGCATCAACTTTAAATCAATATTTATATTTGAACGTTATTGGCATCTAGTATATATTTGGAAAGGTATACAAAAAAGTTTAATTTTATATTGCTATATAACAATTTAATAAATAAATGTTTAATTTACTTTTTTGCATAAAAACTTAAGTCGACTTAGGTGGTTCTTCCACAAGACGGCACAAATATTACAGGAACATGAAATATCGAAATTCTATTCTAGTATATATTATATCTTAATCTCACATATTTATTCTTGTAACCTTATACTATATTGCTGTATTTATTCGTTATCGTTATACTTTATTATGCATATGCATGAATTAATTTTCTATATGCGATCTGTAAGTCCAATAACATAGATACATTCAAATGCTTCGACCAATAGAATTTTAGATGACTCCCGTTAATCACACGCCTGCTATCTCGCAAAACTGTACCTACTTTCATATATTTTGACCCATTATTCCGAATTTCGCATTTCCGAGATTAAATCCAGAACCGAGGACAAAAACACGAATGTTTGTATTTACGAGCGCGCAACTTTCCTCTCCGAAGTTCTTTTTATTCTAGTTTCCCCGCCTCCCTGCCGGAATATAATACGACGTCGCTATGGATATTAATACTGCGAAGCGGTCGTCGCGTATATATCCCCGCCGTGCAGCAACAACGAGCGGCGCGATACGACAAGGCCGATTAGCCGCGAGTCAGTCTAAGATTATTTCCAACTCCTCGCTATACGAGGAGCATTCTGTTGTCGGATAATCCGCTCCGTAGCGCCGCTATTCGTGGGGGATCTTTGTTACCTCGCCTCCGTCTTAAATCCATCTTTCAATGCGGGGGTTGGGCGGCTCGGCAGCTAAGGCGTCGATTATTTTTCTTCCTTCTGCCTTCGCCTCCTCGCCGCTGCTCGTCGAAGAAAATCACTGGCAAAGAAAAACGTGTCAATGCCGCGGATTTGCCCGTGGATTATGATCTCTCTTGCCGGCGTGAATGGATCGCCGTGACCGGGCGCACCCGGCTCGAGCTGCATTATCTTTTATTAGCTCAGGCTGGCGCGCGAGATAATCGGGAAGTGAAACAAAATGTAATTGGCCGCCCTGCCGCCCCTCGCTCGCCGGCGCAAATATAAATTCCGGTGGCTGTTGCGATCGAATTGGAAAAATGTTATTATCGAATGCGCGAGAGCACCTCGAAAGGTTGCGCCGCGCGAAGATATAAATGGCACTGGCGCGGTATAGGTTTTCGATAAGTCTTCAGCTATTGACCTCCTGAGCCACCAGCGGATGTCGAGCATCCGAACACTCGGGCTTTGTAGACTGTAAAGTTTTTTGCGTAGTTGGCGCTGCAACATTGCAGCTTTAGTTCTAGGATTACGAAATTTCAAGGAAGTTTATTTTAGCGTTTAGTTCGTGAGAAATGTTTTCAATTGGGAATGACTCTAGTGTTCGTTGATGTAAATTGTATAAATAAATGACTCGAGTGACCTCCATGGATTAAGCTATTTAATCACTCTTTAGTTCGTGTAGATTACTCGAGTCATTTATTTTATATATAAATGTTTTTACTTGATCGGCTCAATTTTCACCTTACAATAGATAAAGAGCCCTCCCCCAACACTATTTTTCAAAAAGAAAAAAGAGAAAAGTGAAAGAAATAGATGAAAAAGTATTTATCATCGTATTTTGACACGTAACACCCACCCCCTTAAATAACGAAAACACGGCGATCCAGCTTACCCCGAGAAATTATGAAAAATCGAAGCGAGAAACACCCACACACCACGAGCAGGCATCGCGCAAAGAAAATCCTCTTATATACCAGCGTACTTTATCATACTCTCCCTAAAGAGCATTACCCCAAACGGCATCATCTCGGCATCATCATCAAAACAAAAAAGGCCCGCGTGGAAAGAAAAACGAAAGAGAGAAGAAGAATAAGAGAAAAAAAATAAGACGAAGCCTCGAAACGAGGTCTGTCATCGACGAAAACGCATCATCGAGAGAGAGAGAGCGGGCGAGCAATAGCGACGAAGCCCCTCTGATCGATCGACCAGGAATTCCCATCCAGGTCCAAAAGTTGGTCGTTCGAGGTGTACACACACACACACACACACACACGCACACACACCGAACACACATAGCAACGGCGACTCCTGCTCACCCCTCGTCATCGTTGTATTATAGTCCCTCGCTGTCGCTCTGCATGCGCCGCATAGTTCGGCAGCGTGCGGAGGGCAGGTCGCACGGGACGACCGATTCCGCAGAGGAGAGAGAGCAGAGAGAGAGAGAGAGAGAGTATAGGGGTTGGGTTATAGTGCAGCAGTAGCAGCAGCAGCAGCAGCAGCGGCGTTGATTGTGCAACTTCACTGGCGCCATCTATCACGACGGCTCAAGGCTGCTACTATGGCTGCTGCTGCTGCTGTATAGGTGATCCCGCTGCACACAGAACTGCTACCTCTGAGCGCGGAGCAGCAGCAGCAGAAGCCCCCCGCATCCCTCCCAAATACGCTGCTGCTGTTGCTGCACTAGTTTCTCTCGCCGTCTTTGCCTTGGCATCTGCAACTCGCATCTCTCTCTCGCTCCTTTCCCTCCTTTACTCTACGTACATACGTATACACGTATCCTGTCTCTCTTCACATATATACGACTCTCTCTCTCTCTCTCTCAATTGCTCTCTTTTGAAGATGAATGGCCACGTTGGTGATGACGATGGGTGCTCCTGGCTGCGGTATCGAAAACTTTGTGCCGGTTCACGAGATTGGGAAACGTGAAAGAGAGAGAGAGAGAGAGGGGGGGACTACGTATATATATATATGGGTGTGTAGTGGAAGAGGAAGATGTAGCTAGAGAATGGGAAGCGGATAAAAGCGGCTAGGTGCCGGGCTGCGCCGCGGCGGCGTTAATGGACTATTAATTTTTATTGAGATTCTTTTGTTTCGTCGTCTCTTTCTTTCGCGAGCAGGATACAGCAGCAGCAGCGGCAGCAGCAGCCGAGGCAGAGAACAAGAGGAAAGCAGGTGCGCGCGTAGGCGAAAGAATGAACGAGAACGAGAAAGGGGAGGAGTAGGTGGAGAGGGGGGGGGAGGAAAAAGAGGATATAAGCGCGGCTGCCGCTGCTTGTTCGGGAAACACGAGAAAAAAGAGTGCAGAAAGTGTGCTTCTCTCTCTCTCGCTCTCTTTCTTTCTTTCTCTCTCGCTCCTTCTGTATCTCGCTAAAAGAGAATAGACGGCCTGGAATATAACGAGGATTAGGCACTGGAGAAAGGGGAGAGAGAGAGAAAGAGAGGGAATGGCGGCGACCGAGATTTCGCCGCGTCTTGCGGCTGGAATATAAGCCAGTCCGCAAGGAGTTATACTTTCGACCGCGGCTGCGGAGAAAAGCTGCCCCCGTATCCGGCGTAATTCGAAAAAGTGAGGGAGGTCAACTTCTCGTAGGGTCGAGGGCGGGAGTGGAAAATTTTCCTTCGTCTTGTAATTTCATACGCGAACGTGTTTGCTTGGGAGTTTCATTAGCTTGCGTTTTGAAAAGGTCAGAGAATCTTTTATAAATGAATATTCGCAGTAAGTCCCAATAAGCGGGTTTAAGAGGTTTACTGGGCCCACTGGGTTCTTTAAAATTGGATTTCTTACTTGAAAAGTCCTCAAATTTATAATTTGAATTCGCTGATGACGAATCCAAAGTTAGATTAAAACTTTCGACTATAAAAGTACTTTATGTTCTTATTATGTATGTTTTAAACAATTCTCTTTTGTCGATGCTTTTGATAAACGATTTCTTTCAGTGAACCTAGAACCCTAGACAGTTCCGGGATTTCCCGGGGTCGTAAAAGGATTAAGGGTTTACTAATCCACCTGGCATTTGTATCTTTAATGTATAATACAAAACAAAGAAAATTGCTAGGATAAAGTTGAAGAAAATAAATCATAACGAGACAAGTAAATCAATTACGATCGAGGACGCTTAAGCGCAGAAACGTCTGAGCCTCGTGAAAGGGCTCGCAGCGCGCGACTGTGGGCCGTCTGCGCGAAAGCGCCACGAACAACTGATTAGAATTACGCGAGCACCTGCAGCGAACCGAGCCATCCTCGTCGACGCCTACGCCCGGAATTATTAACATTTCCTTAATGTCGCATTCGTGCGCAGATCTTCATGAATTGTAATTGTGGAGGGCTTTAATGGATAGCGGTAAATAATTCTTCTCCCAGAGAACTCGTCGTAATGTCTGTAGTTTTAAATTGATAAGGAGGAAAATTAATTTAAATCTTGTCTTCGGGGGTAGTTTGCCCGATTTAATGAAATTAGGGCGCGTGTATAATGTAATAGCGACGGAGGTGCGCTTTATGAAAAAAACTTTTTCAAATTCAAGTTGATTTTTTATGTGTCACCTATAAAACATAATGAATTTTAGTTTTACGTTAACAAGATTTAGTTAATTAAGCCATGTATTACCTTTAAGGTGGCTCCGTCGTTTTTGTCAAAATTTACCATTAACAAAAAATAAAATTCCCACTGAAAGTATAGGTTTTAAGCATTATATTGAAATTCTTGTTAAGTGGGCTTGCCACGTAAACTGAAGAGAAAAAAATGTTTGAAATTAGAACTTTAAACATAGGCTCCTATGGCAAAATCAGCATTTATGCCTGTAGCTACTTGAAAAACAATAATTTATTTATAGAACTATCCGGTTGCTAGCCAAATTATTTGTATGCGTATTGTTGTTATTTTGTATATAACATAACATATATTTATGTTAATAACTATGACAATTAATGCTCAATCATTTTTATCAAAATTGCTTAGATTATTAGAAAAAAAATATATGTGCCCCCCACGGTCCTCGCGTAGATACGGGACTATGCGACGGAGCCACCTTAACTTATTCAACATATTCATTACGATAATTACGCATCAAAAATTAAGATTCATCCAAGGGCTTTATTTTAAGGTTTAATAAAATTAATTAATTTCAAAAAACGGATTAGCATTTTAGATGAAGCACAAATTATTCATAATACAGTAGACTATCGATATATGGTGGCTCGATATAAGTGATTCTCCATATTTTTAAATTGTGTCTGTGCTGGTTAACTTTTCTATTATCTAAATCATATCTAAATGTTATTTTTAAATTTTGCCCATTTTGTAATTTCTATGGAACATCTTCATTTACCAAGTCTTTTAGAACAGGGGTGTCGGATGTAATATTTTACATGTTTTGAATGACTGATAAACAAAAAAATCGTACACCTTAAGGTAGGATTATGGTGAAAAGACAAACGTTTTTTATTGTTCAGGTCTACTGAGCTAAAATTGTAAAAGCTTGTGTAGGATGATATTAATAGGTTGTATACCAATTTTCAGCTTAAAATATCGATTATTTTCAAAGTTATTGATTAATATCGATTCTGTTAATCGAAAATGATAAGTTTTCAAAATGTCACGCGCATAGCATTTTGAGAAAACGCTCTGAAAAAATTGAGTCATTTCCTTGTTTGGCCAACAAAAGAAACTGTTGAAAAAATTTCAAAAATCGTCTTCTACTTCCTTAAAACGAACCAGTTTTTATTTTACTGATGAAAATACTTAAAAAATCACATTTTTAATAATGACTGATAGATAAAATGAGATAAGAAGAAAAATATTGATATGTAACCAACAGTTTATGTTCTACACATACTTAGATATATTTTCTGCTAGTTTCAAAAAGATTCATAAAAACCTCATACGTACGCCACTTTTGAAAGTTAGGAAAATTAGTCTTAGAAAAACTCGTTTGAAGTTGCAATTTTATATTTTATCTAATGTAAATTGGGTTACTTAAATGCGTATGACTTTGTTAAAACATCAAGTTTTAACATCTGATAGACTTCAAAACATACATACAATTGCAAAGATTAAGAAAATTGAAAAAAAAGTTTTTATATTTTGGTCAAATAACATCAGAGTCCTACCTACCTTAAGCCCAACTACCCCAGAATCATCAATGTTCAATTAACAATAAATATTTAAATCATAGAATCATAAACGATAAACCAAACATCTAATTACCTTACGCATAGAATTATTTTATTAAAAATAAATGTTTAAATAATAAAATTCAGACAGGAAATTTCATTTCACATACTTAACTATTTAGATTGGTTGGAAATCTGCAGATTATTATTTTATCATTTATATATTTATTGTTAATGGGAATTTGTTGTTCATGAGTTATTTTAATTTACGATTTTACATAAAAAAAGTACTTCATAAATCATGTTTTGTGTTTACAGGTGTTGAATTCAACACCAACATAATTTACACGTGTTAAATGCTCTACGCCTAAACCTCCTACTTCGGCGCCCCCGACTTAGAGCCCTTTTTGCGGACAAGTCGGTAGCTCCTTAATATCATTATCAAGCTATTGCTGTATACTAAAGTAATTACTTAAGAAATAACACGATATTTTTGCATGAGTTATTGCTTTACTAATTCTTAAAGTAATTACTAAATACATTACTAAAGTAATTACTAAATACATTACTAAAGTAATTACTAAATACATTACTAAAGTAATTACTAAATACATTACTGAATACATTACTAAATACATTACTAAAGTAATTACTAAATACATTACTAAATACATTACTAAAGTAATTACTAAATACTTGCCTAAGAATTGACTAAAAAAATAATCATTACTTTAGAAATTATACAATTTCATTTATAATATAGGCATGTCATTTTTTGTACCTATATATTGTACTAGAATTCTAGCTGAAAATGAGCTGTTTTTAAAACTAAAATTTTTCGACTACCCTGGTAGAAATTGTACCCATCCATTCGAAATATATTCTAAATCGCAGTCATCTGGCTAACGATTTAGGCATTGGTTGGTTCAAAATTCCACTTATTTCGTCACGGAATAACAATTGTCATTGGCCAACTGAGGCTTAATTTTAAAAATCACGAAAAAGTAAATTTGTCACAATTTTATTACATAGTTTATAAAACATTGACTCATTGATACAAAGTCGTAAAATTACATACAGAAAAGAACTTTACTTTATAGAAATAGGTTATAATAAGTATATTGTTCTCAGATTTTGAGGTTAAATTATTAAATATAAATATGTCAAAATCAATTGTTATATGAATTAATAAATAAATTTATAAAATGGTATATGATTTTTAAAGTTAAATAGTGATTAAAAATGTATTTAATCAAAAATATAATGGTATAGGATTGTGTAAACATTAATAAAATACAAATCATTTTAGCGAACAATTTATTCAAATTGTTTTATTGTTATTGTTATTTTATGTTCCAAATATTCAATTATTATACAGATAATGATAAAAAATGAAAATGCTTGTAAATATTTATACTAGCACAGTTGACCAACCATTGACTAACCGTTGATCAATATTGTCGTTATGTGTTGGCCAAAGAAATTGACCAATAATTAGCAGACAGGCCATTTTGGTTGGGTTATTTTCTACCAGGATAGATATCGTCGTTATTTTGAATTACTTTCAATAGATTATATCTTGGAAACTTATCTGAAATTTAAAAAAAAATAGTTATAAACAATTTAAATTCATTCATTACATCAAATAAATAAAGTTCTTTTTAGAAGTGGTTTGGTTCTTAGAAACAAAAACATGCACAAACAGAATTATTAAAAAGAATCTCTATGTAAAACACGCAAAAATCCTGTCATCTTTGCATTTTCACCGATCTGTAGATAAAACTGATACATACCCAAACATATGTAAACCTTAGTACATTCTCATTCCACAAGCAAACGGAGCAAAGTAAAACCAAACTCCTGCTCTCCCCTCAACTAAGTACGAACGCATACATCCTCATTCAGCAGAATGCGTTTCAATCTCTGACAATTACGGCTGCGCGACGAACATAATCCATCACGTACGCACTACGGCCAATGCGCGCGCGTGCGCCATTTTCTTTCGTATTTTCACCTAAGTCGCATCCTCCTACACCTCTGGACCTTTCAGCGTTGCGCGTGTATAATATAACGACTGGCGCATGTTCCCTCGAGGCAAAAATCTCGTTTCATTGTAGTTGCTGCGTTTGTGTACAGTGCGGTGCGCGACTTTCCGGAAACGCGGAGGAGGGAACGGCGGGAGGGGAGAGAATAAGAGCAGAGATGCGACCGAAAATGGAAAAGGCGTTATGCGGCAGCCTCGCGAACGAAATATACAAGAACGAGAAGAGAGAGAGAAGAGTTATGTGTACACAGCAGCCTCGAGGCCATGATTTCCGTCGCCTCGTGCAACCCTCCGGAAAAGCGAAATGGAGACTACCGCGTGCTTAATCCTTTCGCTCGATATATATATGGGTCGCACATATATAATAATTTACGCGACTAATACGGAAAACTTTCTATTTGGCGCGCCGTGCCAGGGCGCTTTTTCTGCTTTTCGAAGAGATTACTTTTTGCGTAATGTATAGTGAGATATAATGTTCGGTTATGTTTGTATTCCACTACTACGGGATAATAAAAGTGCTATTGTGAAATGGAAAATAAATGAGGATGAAAGTAATATAATGCACTGTGTGGCTCAGATTATTTAAGAATATAGCTTTTCTGTAAAGATTTAACAACCTAAAAACGTGAGAAAATCGCAACTAACTGCTTTAGCAGAATGCTTTCTCAAAACAATGTCCTGAATTACCAAGTCAGAGAATCTTTTGATTGAAATAAATACTATATAAAGGTGTGCTAAAGTCGCTAAAGGTATGCTCATTTGTATACTCGAAGAAATGTTCTTCTGACTCGAACAGTTTGAATTTTTTTTTAAATCCTTTAATGAGGTTAAAAAAACTATGCGTTCGATCCAATAAAGTTGCAGTATTTTAAAGAAATTTAAACTGTTGGAGTCAGAAGAACTTTCCGTTAAGTTTACAAGAAATATAATTAATCGCATTTATAAATTAAATATTAAATAAAATCATTATTATAAGAACACAAAAATGCTATTGAATAAAATTAAATATAACCCTTCTTATATTTAGAGCTTATTTTATATGTAATAATAAAATATAGGATTCCAGGTTTTTAAGACCATTCTAGGGATAACTGAATATAGAAACCTTGTTTTCTCCCTGTCGAAATAATTCGGGACTTAATTAACCCATTTGGACCCGTGGGTAGAGCACAAAGGGAGATTATAAAATAACTATTGGAAAACCAACAAAAAATTATATAACGCCAGAAATGGCCAAAAATCCACTCACCATCATCAATGAGGATTGAGGAGTATCTTTTCACATCAAAATAGAGCATCCGTGGCTTCGCCTGTTGAAAAAGCAAGACTTACACTGCAAACAAGGGATTGCCCAGTTGATAGGAGACCAACGATATCATCGACAGCTCTTAAAAGCTGACATCGGTAAGGCAGGTATAGAACCAATACCTCAAATGTCCAAGAGTACATAATAATAAACAGTCCAAAATTTAACTCTAAGGCCGAGTTGTGCTGATGTTATTTTAATATAATTAAATTTAAAAAATGCAAAAATGTACAATATACAAAGATAACATCAACTTTTGATTCACGTAGTTATGACTAAAAGTGAGCTCTACGATTTTTGGATTAATATTATTTCATTAGTATACCGACGCCTGAGCGGAAGAACCTCCTATCTCGATCGGCGCGTGAAGAAGCTTCTATCTCGACTCGCGCGAAGAAGCTCCTAACTCGCAGCGGCGAAGAAAATCCTATCCCGGCCCGCACGAAGGAGCTCCTCATATATTATCCGTATAATATAATTATTTCATAATAATATTATAATAATATTATACAGATTATATATGAGGATACGTTGCAGTATATTTGTAAATAAAAATCTATTTTGTAGTTTTTTTTAATAAAATATTAGATATAGGCTTCTTCGCACGGGTCGAGATAGGATCTTCCGAGATAGGAGATTCTTCCGCTCAGGCGTCGATATGCACCAGCTTCTACGAATCAAAATATATGCTTTTTCAGGGTATTATCTCATTTTTCCCAAGCGGCTGACTAAGTTCGTCTTTATCTACTTAATTGTCCACGATGAGCCTTAACATGATTATTAAACAAAATGCCAATTGAACTCGCCAATTTGAATTTTTTAAATCTGACAATGGATTTATAATCAGCGACCCTAATAACCCTTATATACCGATTTTCATGAAAAAAACGATGGTAAGAAAAATTTGTGCTGCAAAGGGTTAAACGACAAAAATGACCCAATGACCCTCTGAAGTATACATTTTTTTAACCATCGATTTTTCGTGAAACGTAATGTGTAAGGGTTATTGGGGTCGCTAATTACGAATCCCTGGGTAAGAACTAGAATTTACTGAAAATTTATATTAGTTTTAAAAAAAGGTTATAAAGATTATAAAATTTACTTTTTTCCCACCGGGGAAGAAGAAGGAATCATATGCTATCTATATCCCGTTTTTCAGGTCAATAAAGTGGCCATTATGGTGCATATAAATATTTATTTTTAATTTCAAGTTTTAAAGGTGATGTGCCCCTTAATGCAACATCCTATACTTAATGTGCTGAAGCATCCCATAGGAGTCGCGTAGTAGTATCCGAAAACGAATAAATGTGTGATGGTACAGCGATGACTTATGAAATATAAGACAATATACTAAAGAGAGAAAGGGAGAAGTAAAAAGCAAGAACTTTCCATTACCCTGCAGGAGTAAAATGAACGATGCAGCAAGCGCAGTCTTACAGCATCAGCAGCAGCAGCAGTTCTCGCTTGACTTCTTACCCTGTGCCAGATTCCTCTTCTTGTTCTCGCGCAGACTTGTTCTTCTTTTGCATCTTTGACTGTTGCCGCTGCTGCTCTGACTCTCTAGTCCGCCTTTCTCTAGTTTCGCCTGTCCATTTATTTATTGCGTAAGGTGTATATAGGTATGTGCATATACGCTTGGAGGGAAAAGTCTCAAAGACAGTGTGTTACTGCCGCTGAACAGGTATGCGACATAATGCTTCGGTGAACAAACATTTGGATGTTTCCGAGATCAACGGCGAAAATGGAGATATTGATTGATATATCTGTACGTGAAGCATTTGTGTAGGTGTTCCTAAGATACGTTGTGTCTTATTGTTTACTTGAATAATCATGACTGAATTCAACAAATCTTCAATAGATCATTAATCTTGTAAGTATGACTGATAATTATCTTGACATGATACCTGTAATTATCAGAGCAGAAACTTTAATTATTTTTTACAACCAACTGACATGTTTATATGAGATATGTATTTCAGTTAAAGAATTAATGACGAATCGTAAAAACCAAGATATTAAAAAAAATTAAGAAGAGACTACGACTAGATTATGTTATAACTTTAACGTGGGACTATACCCAAAATCACTCAAAAAGTCGATTTTATTTTATTGGGTTATATTATAGTTTATATAATCAAATTAATATTTTAAGACCTCATGGATATCATAACTCTAAAACTAAATAAAGTTATAATGATTTTAATAAAGTAATTAACATTATGTAGTATAGAAAATAATAGTATATTCTGCAACAAGGGGGGGAAATGGGCTATTTCTAGCGATGGTAGAATGATCACCCTAGCTAGAAATTGCCCTCCCTCCCCCCAGTTACACGCCGTATTTCTTTTAATAAATGCATATATAGGCCATTTTTTATGTGTATAAAGCGGATGGAAAGTGGTACATTTTGAGTCGTGAGGCACTCTCAAACAAAATACAATTAAAAATCGATATTAAATATAAATTTTAAAAATTTCGATAAATTTAAAAATTTTTTGTAAATTTTGAAAGTTTTTGATTATTAAAAAATTTTGAAATTTTGTAAATTCTTTATACACAGGTTTGGCGACAGCGGTCGGAATGAGCAACTTTTCATTCGCTTTATATGTATGGAAAAGGACCTATATCTTGCACGTGTGAAGAATAGTACATTGTGCAACTAGGAGAGAAAATTGTTTCTATTTTTAATTTTCACTTTTCATTGTACAGTTCAAATATATGCACCTTTTCTTATTTCGATTTTAATCGAAACAAGCGCATACACAGTCACGCACTCGTGACTATCAGCAAACTTAACACTTACGTGCATGAACAAAGGTTAAACCTGAATAAATGAGTCCTGAGCTTATTTTCTACATTTCTTCGCAATTTTTGTGAAGCGGAGAAAAACAACTTTTTTCCCCGCTAAATGAATAATTTTTACACTTTTTACAAACACGCTCGAAATACGCAATTTTCTTCGCTACTTTTAGGCATGAAAAAATGCCTATTTCATACCTGAGTTGAAAGAAAAACTTTAAATGCATTTTTCTCGATATGCATTTTTTTATGTTCATGATGCTCCATGCACATGAGGTTTAATTTTTTTTATAAGATAGTTCGGTAAAACTTATTACATTCACATTTGAAAACTCTTGTATGTTTTAATTTTTTCATAAAATTCATATTAGAAAAATAAGAGCCTCAATCAGTTAAAAAAAGGTTCAAAAGCAGTATATTTTCACATTTTCTTGAAATGTTTTTTGTTATGCCTGGTACTAAAATAAAAAACAATTTTTGTTAAAAATGTAAACCATACAATGTTTTTAATTTTGTATCAAAAATATAAAAAAAATTTGATAGAAAAGCCTTTGAAATATTGTATGCGCATGAAATGCGACCAGAAACGTCTATTTCATCCTTTTTTCATAATTTCAAATGGTTATTTGTTAATAAAACCAAATTATATTGATAAAATTAAGTTAAAAATGCGTAAATAACTTTCTGATATAATTATATTTAACATAATTGAAATTCTGAGCGTTGTTTCGGAAGCTGGTAGAATTTGACTTTTTGTTAGTTTTAAAATCTTAAACTATATTATATTCTGAAATTAAAATCTTTCTTCTTTCTATATTACAATAACTTGTACAAACGAAGTTTTTACGATTTTTTTTCAAATATCTCTAGATTTTCCACCTACGTTTGTGAGAAAGCTTTTTTGCTTAGGAGATAAATTTATGTAAATTAATAATTAATAATTCTGATTGAATATCTCATCTTTTACTAGCTTTGTCCAAGCATCAAAGCCTCCTGCAAGATTGCTATCTCAACATGTTTTTGGAATTACCTCCAAAAGGAATGCACACTTTCAGTTGCATTTTTCATGCTCATCGGCTAAACTCAGATAAAACTCGACTGAGATAAATTCTCAGCGGACCGCGGAGAGCGGATAGGTCCTTTTTGAAATTAACCTTTGCTTGGATGTATTTATTCAAGAGTAATCGCGCACTTCAAATTAAAAATGTTTTATTTGCAATGATACTATGAATCAATATTAATTATTCCAGGTGTAGGAGTATAAAATAATGACAGGTGAAATTATATTTTAATGACTTATAAATGCAAGCTAATTCTCTCGTTGTCGTATTTATTTAACACTTATAACTAACTGTACATGAGAGGATGTCGATCTCTCGTTTCGCGTTGGTACGCGTTTCTCCGTACTTAACCTCATCTTCGAATACGAATCAAACTTTCCTACCTTATTACTAAATATAATTATTACAACAGTTTATATCTACGCTTACACGTGGCGATGGCAAGGCGCACTCGAGTCATTTCGCGTTAACAATTTACTTTGCGTTTTCTATCTGTCGCGCTGATTTTATTCTATTCTATACGTAAATACGTTTGCGCTATTCTTGCGCTTTTGAGAGAGAGAGAAAGAGAAGAAAGGTGAGTGCGATCGCCGGCATAACTTATTAGGCAGTCATCTCGCCCCGCTCCATATTGGTTGACGTAATTTGCTACTCACTCATGCTTGATTATTTTGCAATGCGGTGCAGGGTATTTTCGTGGTCGGCCGACTAGATGCATCGCACGGGCACCATCACAAGTCCTAGTCGCACGCCTCTGCTACCGCCGCTCGCCTCCAGATGACGAGGGAGAGCAAGCATTGTCGAAAACTACTGCCGTCGCACTTCTTATTTTCCGGATCGGCATACTTCGGCTGCGCTCGCTGTATCTCGCGCTCTCTTTAATTGCCGAGCGTTGTTTGTCTCTTTCCCTTATTCGCGAATTAGCACTCGCTAACTGCTGCGATGTTGCCGTCTGCTCACCGCTACTCTATTGTCTTTCTCTCTCTTTTTCTCCTTATTATACCGATACGCGCAATGCGTTGGATTTCGGGTGTGTACGCGACTCCTGTCGCCCTGCCTTCGCGTGTGTGTACATATGTGTGACTTTTTTATGCTATGTCTCTCATAGCTTTTATACTCTCACTTTTTTTATACCATTTATTTGGTTAATGTGGTTCGAACGCGAATGAAAGTACTTTAGAATCAAATAATAGTTACGCAGGGTATCTATTAATATGAAATGTATTCCCTCAACAAATTTTAGACCAGGTTGCTGAATAACTTAGAGAAAAAATTATTTGAAAATTGTCTATTTTAGACACATCATATAGGAGTTGACGCGACTCAGCGATTAAGATCTTTATTAAGATTCACAAATACTGATCAAAGTAAAAAACCAACGGATAATAGTGCGAAATCCGTACTTTCTAATGACTCAATGAAAAATATGGGGAGCCGTACTTATTAAAAAGATATTTTTACATAAAAAGTACGAAAACGCTGAAATTCTAATCTCAAAGAGTGAAAAAGTGAGTCATGCAAGCGTTAAAATATCACTTTTGTGACGAAAAAAGCATATATTTTGCATTATAACAATGTTAAATTGTCTTAAAAATCATAAATAAATTTAATAAAGTATATTTCCATACATGAAATAATATACTTTTTTTGTACATACTCAAATGACTCGGGAGTCGTGTGTGCGAACCACCTTAAACCACTTTCTTTCAGTTTTTATGCAGTTTTAAATTTTTACATTGTCTATTTGGCGTGTTTCTCCGGTTTCTTCACTTTTCACGAATAGGTTTGTATTATGAAACTCATCATTATAGTCTTTGGATTACGTAATGTATATGATACATTTCCATTATAACCAATAATATTAACTAAAATCGTGCTATTGCGTTTTGGTGCTTCTAATAGTCAAACTAAGAGCAGGAAGATAGTAAGTTAGAACGCTAAACCTGAAAATCGAAAATTTGAAAACCAATAGGTATCGATTACTATAGATACTTCGAATCTAAGATGATCGATCTTTAAGTATAGATATTTTCCACGATTCAATTCTTGGACATCGATTATTTTTTGAGGAATCGCCCTTCTCTACGAAAGACTACCAAGAAACCGAATCCATCAGTACATTATATGTCAACTGAGGTTTGAAGCTGTTATTTTGCTGCAAAAATGAACGAAATAATGTCGATTTCACTAATTTCAGTAGCATTAAAATTTTCGAAATTTGTTTATATACCAATATTTATGTACAAGCATATCAAATGAGAATTTATTTATCTTTTCGTGCAATAAAGAGTCAGAAAAATAATAAAACTGCATGGGGTCCCCACGAGACACCCATAAAATACGGCCTTCTGCAAAATTCTCTTTAATTTGACAACTTTGTCTTTATTTTAACAATTGATAAAGTCGAATATTTCTGAAATTAGATATAGCAAAGGTTAATGAATGGCTCGACATGAAAATTCCGTTCATTTTAAATATATAAAGCAGGAAACAACAAAATGAAATGGAAAATTGCATTCACAAGATTATTATTATTATATTCATACTTTTTCTATCTGACGTCAGTAGTGTCGTAATAAGGACGACTCTTTGAATTTAATTAAAATTCACTTTAATACCTTGAATTCTCTATTTTTTTGTCAACATTATATTCAGGAGGAGAATGTGTACATAAAAATTATTATATGTTTATGCGTGCTTTATATGGAAAGTGATACAATAAGGCTATACATTTTAAAAAATACTATTAACGCTAGTATATTATAATCAGAATATAATTTTTATTAAAATATTATCAAAGGGTGTGGTAGCGCCTGGCGACACTATAAGAAACTTTCGCTAAATTCCTAAGTTTTGAAGCTCGACTTCCGAATCTTATTAGTGCACTGTTAAAATTCAGGTCTTCAAAAGGAAATCTCATTTAAAAACGTTATACGTAAAAGCTACAAACAACATAAGTTTTATATTAACAATAACGGCAGCATATTTTTGTCAATGACTTAAATATACAACAATCCACACTTTTAATTAAAATTTAAAATTTCTATTTCTGTTACTTATAATTACATATGAATTTTGCTTAAGTTCTTTTAAGTAGGTCAACGAATAATTAGTTAATCTCTCTTAAAGCACTATAAATAAATAAATATTGAATTAAGCGGAGTAACTTCGCATCAGATTAATTACTGAAATTAAGTTAATACGTGTGTATATCTCGAGGCATCGCACGTGCAATCGCACAAACGTAATCTCCACTTCTCGCTGTAATCGCTTTTAATTCCGATATTAATCAAGCAATATGCATGATTGAAAATTAATTTTTCACGCGGGCGCTCTCGCTTACACGTCATTTTTTATTTCATCGATTTCTTGAGGCAGTAGGTATAGATGTGCCTTGTTAGTTTTTTCGAGACCGACGCTTTTTCCACTGCTCAGTTCGTGTTTTTATTCAAGTATCTTTTTATCGCAGGCTATTGATGTCGGCGAGTGCTTATAATACCAGTAATAATGACGAATGACACGACGCTGCTTTTCCAGTTTTTTTTTCAGACGCGCGCCTTCATTGCGCGACTTTTCCAATTGGGCGAGCGGCTGGTGTCGATCTCTGCCGCCGATCGCTGGCACCTTTAGCGATTAGGCGCGCTTTTACCGACCGCGATAAGCTACTTACAAGTAGAGTGCATGGAATCCGGGTCACGGATTTTGATGAAACTTTGGATATCGTCTTGTAATACCTAAAAATGAAGCCCAATGCGTATTTATATGTATCTATATGTATCTTTTTTCTAGCATTGCGCATACGAAGAATCTATCTTGGGTTTTTAGGACCCATTTGATAAAACTACCGGCATTGAGCTTCATTTTTAGGTACCAGAAAAGGATCCCAAAAGTTTAATTAAAATCCGTGACCCGGACTCCGTATCCCTTGTTAGTTTTTTTTTTCATCATGCATGCAGGAGTTAACTTTTATTTTGGCTTTTATATATGCTTGTTAATTAACTTATTTATTTACCAGGTTACATATAGTAGAAACAAACATAATACCTTATAATAACATTGTACTCTTCAGAGATGCACATGTATTTGTACGCAGTTCGGTTAGAAATACAAAAAAATACTTAAAAATTAAAAATCTTACAATAACTAAACTGTATTATTAAATATAAATATTATTATAAGTTATTATGAAATAATTGTTTTTAAAGAAAAGTATTCACAACATATTTTTTCACGTAATCTTATAGGAAAATGATACAAGTATTTTATGACAATATTTACGGGAAACGCAAGCTGCTATTGATAACTGTAAAATTTACGAGAAAAAGAATAACCTAATGACTTGGTTGGATGTAAAACAAGCGACGACGCGATGATATCAATAGTTACTTAGTGCACTATCATTTAAACTTCAGCATACTAATAACCGATCGCCTATACTAAAGATGCGGTGTCATAAAGAATCTTACGTGCGTTATGATTTTTTTTCTCGCGCGCGTATATCGCGGTCTAGACTCTGGACGATTTCCAATCTAGCATTTTAATGAAGAGTTTCTTATTAAAATAAAGAAATGAGTACAATTACTAAACAGTCGCGTCGATACTCGTGCAGATGTGGTTTTTTTTTCTTTCTTTTTCTGCAGTCGTCGTTATGCAAATATTACTTAAATTTACTGTTTCCCGCCAGATGTACAGTAGCGCGTGCGGGAACATTTTATTTTGCTCTTGGCCAAAAAAGAATCTTGAACGAAGCAAGAAAAACACACGTGTTTTGACACTTGTTGATTCAAGTGAAAATTTCAATTGGTGTATGTATAATATACAGATCGTCGTATAAAGCATGAGGATAGATCGACTTTTTTAGTTTATTAATTCTTGCAAATTAACGAGCAAGAAGACGAATAAAATATCAAAATCGTATCATTACCTAATGGAAGAAAATTTATGATGCTCTATTTTAAAGTAGCAAAAAACTGACTTCTATTTAAAAATCAAATAAAATATAATTCAATTTTTTTAAGATAGTTAATTTAATCAAATAATGTATTATCTTTCCAAAAATACCCTTAAAAGGGTAAATAATGGGCAAAGTGTACCTTAGTTTTCTAATTTATGAAATCTAGTTTTCGAAACTTAAAAGAAAATCTTCATACTCTTAAATTTAATTAACAAAATAAATGAAATCTAAAACAGTTTGTCAAGTAATCCCGTGATTAGATATTGTAATATGTTAGTCAAATAAATGTTATATATACTTATTCAATTCGATGGCTTACTCTTTACAAACTTAGCCGGCCCTTTTGTTTATTCTGTATTGGTGAAGAATCTGTATTAATCTTGATGTATAAATTTAAAGTATTAAGGGGGTATGAGCGAAAAGTAATTTTAAACTTTAAGACCCAAATCTATTTTGTAATTGTTAATAAAGATTATTTGAATCCAGAGACAAATTTTCAGTATAGGTTGCCTTGCATTTCGAAAAGATATTTAATTCTAAAGTTCGCCCGTTTAGCCCGTTTAATATGCAGAAAACGCATTTTTCGCGTTTGAAATGAAAAATTCATGCATTTGTAGGAAACTTTTCTAGATTATTAAAGTATCAAATTGATCTTTAGCTTTCCAATTTTATGTGCATACAATACAAAAATAGGGTTGCCTGGCGTTTTAGAGAGATATTTGTAGAATAATGCAAAAAAGTACTCAAAACAGAGAAACACCTTAGAGGTTAGAGTCAAATCAAGGTCTATAATGATCTTTTCAGAAAGAAATAAGATAAATATGCGTTTGATATAAATATGAATATTCAAAGTTTTTTAAATATTCAATTTGTTAACATGATACATTGTCATAAACTTCTCGATTAAATAACGTTTTTTCATAAGTTACTGTTTTGACTAGTATGCCGCTCGGACCTCCTTAAGGTTCCTTTCTGTAGATTAACAAATAATAACAATAATTAACTCAGTTTTATTTGTTTCTAAACTGATCAAGCATACTTCAAACATATAATCTTAAATTATATCTTTGAAAATGATAGAAATATTAATTTTATCAAAGGAGTTAAATTTATGTCAATATATATAACATGGAACTTATTGAAATACTTCCAATGTTACAATATACAAAAAACATATTTTTCTAAACATTAAAGCTTTATTCCTTAGTTAAAATCAGATGTATATTCCCATATATGAAATATTCAATGAAAGTGTGCTGTTAGGAAGTTTCAAAATACTAGCCTTATTTAACTACTATAATAAATAAACGTATATTTTCCAAAACAAAGAAAGCATTTATGAATATGAATTTTCTTCCATACATAGAAATTTAAAGAGCATTAGTACTAACTTCACCTGAAAATAACAACAAATGGACCGGCTAAGTATGTAAAGAGTAAGTCATCTAATTAAATAAGTATGTATAAAATTTATTTGACTAATTGATATATTACAATGTCTGATCACGGCATTATTTAACAAACTGTTTTAGATTTCAGTTATTTTGTTAATTACATTTAAGAGTATGAAGATTCTTTTTTACGTTTCGAAAACTAGATTTCATAAATTTGAAAACTATGGTACACTTTGCCTATACTTTACCCTTTTAAGGGTATTTTTGGGGAGATTTCACTGATTTTTAAAATTCTTAATCCTCTAGTCTTCGTCCGTTCATTTGAACAAATTCTACACAGCGAGAATTTACTGATAAAATTTACCGCAAAAATGATTGTAAACGTGGAATACTCTAACTTCCGGGAAAAAATTACATTTCTGAGTGGTAAAAATTGCCATGATTCATAGAAAATTTTAACGTACAAAATTGTAAAAATTATAATTAATAATGTTAATTTTTTGCCGTTAATCAGGGTAATTTTTCCTCTGAAGTCAGGATGTCCCAGGTTTACTTTTGCCGAGAAAAAAAATCAATTTTCTATGTCGAACGATAACTTGAGATAACGGCATTATTCTTTTGGAAAATTTCCAACAATGTAGCTTTTAACTATCTCTTGGCTAAGTTCTTTGCCCAGATCATGAGGACTTGTATGTTTCAAGATATTTCAGGTTTTTTTCAAACTTTTTTTTGATCAATTATATCTCGAGAACGGCTCTGTCATTTTTTGTCAAGTGTGGCTCATTTTTTTCGTTTCTTAATAAGGATTCTGAATTAAAAAGAAATTTTAAGATTCATCGACTTGTTTTTTGTTTTATAACGATTTTTCTACTTTACGTTATTCTGAATTCACTGATGTAAATTAATTTGGTATGTAGAAATAATATATGATCGAATCAGTGTAAATGCATTTGAAAGAGAATAAAATTATCTATCTTCCCCGACACGAAGATTTTTATAAGCTATTTTCTTTCTTTTTTTATACATGAAAACATTATTTTTTTTATACTGCGATATTTTGTAAACATATGATGGAAAATCTTTATAAATAATTTAAGATGGAAAAGATTGCCACTATCTCTTGACAATCTTAGCTGAGCTCTTTGACCAGAAGATGGAATCTCTTATTTTTCAAGATATTTGACGTTATATTTTTTTATTAATTTTTTATTTAATGGCTGCAGACGAAACAAAGGAGAGATAACTAAGTTAGCTTATAAGAAGAAAGAATTTAATATTGGAATAATTCATTTAGTTTGAAGAGAAGCTAAGTACCAATGAATTGGCAACGGTCTTATTATTGATATTTTTATTTCCTTTTTCTTGGGTATTACATGGTAATTTTTTACGAATTGCTATTTATTTTGCTTTTTGATGAAATAAAACATTTTTCTTTTTGATATTCATCGACTCGTTTTTGTTTTATAATGATTTTTCATTTTTATGATTTTCTTTTTTTAATTTGATCGCTTATATCTCGGGTATTAAGCGGTAAGTTTTGTCTATTCAAAGCTCATTGATGAACATACCAAATCAGAAAAAAAAGATTCCTTGATTCGTTTTTATTTTATAACAATTTTTCTATTTACGATGTTTTTAAATCGATAATGCAATTTTTAATCATAACTTATAATTCTTTGTAATTAATCTTTTCACAAAAACAATAATAAAAAAATTTTAAAAAATGTTTTAGAATAACGAAATTTATATTAGAACAATTTATTTAGTTTGAGGAAGCTAAGTGCCAATGAATTGCCACCGGTTTTTTTTACCATCACAAAACTTCCTCTATGAGGAAGCAAAAAAATATTTCCAATTGTTAGACACACTATATACTATCATAAATTTTTAATATAAAATTCTTACGAATATTTCGGTTTACGATGTATAGTTTCTTTTACAGTTTTAAATTAACTATTGAGATGTCTGTATTGCGGAAAGTGCCAAAACTACTGATCAATAGAATATTTCATAGAAGACATTAATTCTGATTAAAATGGCAAAAGCGATAAAAATTATCATATTTTAATGTTCGAAGGAGAAAGTATGCTGCTCACGGGTTTCAATGAATCTCACCGAATCATTTTACAAATTAATAGAGCTTATTTTCATGCTCATGATTTATGATGACTTATTCAAATGAGTGTCAGAATTCTAAGCCGACGAATCACATAAAACTTTACCGCTCGAAAGTTCAACAATCTTTGGAGAACAGTAGAACCGACCCACTTTATCGAAAAAAAAGTTCAATACAAACTTTCGTCCCAGAATTTCCCACAGTCTCGGTTAGACTCTAAGCTAGCATGGCTGAATTTTATAAAACTGCTTTACAAGACGCCGCGGGCGCGCGCACGTGAGAATCAGCTGCGCGAATTATGCAGTTCGGCACCGGCGGCACAACGCAGTTACGGTCTTCTTCTTTTGCTATACTTCTTCTCCGTCGCCTCGATCGCAATGCCATTTTCATGACCCGCGCGGGTCAGTACGCCTATCTAATTGGATTGCTTAGCAATTCAAAGTTCCCCTGAACGCGCGCGCGCGCACAGCAGACCGCAATGCGCAGGCTTCTGTCTCGAGCGCGTGTTATGGGCGCGTGCTGCGACAACAGCAGCAGGATGAGACAGTCGCGATAGCGAACGTGTAAATAGCTTGCGCGTCTATGTGTGCGTATTTGTGGAAGTGTATGTGAGAGACGAAGAGCGTGTGTGTGTCGGTAGAAATTGATCCTACGTGTGCTTGTTAGGCTTAACATATTTCTCGACTCACGCGTTATCTTAAAAAATGTTGAAGTAGGTATGAGTAGATTACGAGAGGGAGAGTGGAAGAAGAAGCGAGAGAGTAAATGTCAGAGAGAAAGTGAGGGATGAAGATATTTTGCAAAGGACTATAAGACAATTTGTATATTTATAAACGCATGGCTTAAAAAATTGTTGAAAAAATGTTTCTATAAGACGGTAATCCTCGAGAACCTGTTTTAGTAGAGATTTATCTAGATTATCTAGTTAGCTTATTATTTAATAGTTAATTTGACAAGCCAATGAGGCACATTATAGCTAATATCTGTCCAGAATCTGGTTAAGAATATACTTTAAACAAATATGATTTATTAATGTAATAAATTGTTTATAATTTATATACAATACAGTTTAATGAATATCAGTACAAATCGAGATTAGTGTAAAATAGGTACCTAAGTTTTATCCTGATTTTGTATACAATGGGTTGTATACAATTTATGTACAAGCTGCATAAAATATGTTATCGTGGTAATTCACGCATGCATATTTCGGGTTATATTATAAGTTCAAATTTCTTTATAAAATATATATGATATTAAAGTTAATAAATAATATTTTTACTGAAAATAGCAATAAATTAAATGATATTTTAATGAAACGGCAATATTGAAGTAATCAATTGAACAGCTAAGATTCGGATGTCATTGATGGTCTCATTCATCATCTGTATCTGTCTCACCTCGAATCTATTTCACAGTATTCTTGATTATTACTTCACACATACTTTTTTATCTCCTATACTAACTCGGAAATGAACCATCGTCATGAACCAGAAGTGACCAATAGCAAAATGGAAGTGATCCAATGTATACCAGAAGTAATTACCTACTAAATTAACTATTTTATATTATTTTATTTACTTATATTATTTGTAAGCTATTGAATAAAAAGTCTTTAAATGAGTATTATACACTGAGAGGAAGGATTCCTTATGGCAAATGAATCGTGTACTTGCGGAATCGAATTCTCACGTACTTGCCGCAAATGTTGAATTCTTAATAGTTAAGAAGTGGAACTTGAGAAAAGTCTGCACGAATAAGATAACCGAGTACAAAAGGTTATTTGACAATTTTCTAGCATATAATGATGCTTTGTAAGCATTGAAATATAAAGAGATCCTATACGTAAACATAATCTTTGCAGGCGAAAGCTTATACTAACATGTAACGGTCATATAAACATCTTAGAAATATGAAAAATTCAGTTAACCTTAAAGTCAGGCGCTCAGCCGTTGGCAAGCGAATCAAGTACTCAGTTCTTAACTATTAAGACGATGCGTTTAACTCTTAAGAAATATTCATTTGACCGTATTTAAATCCACAAAACTTAACAATTAAGAAATATTCTTTGCCACAAAGATCCGCTACCGACAATTTCGAGGACTCACTTTTTCCATTTAATTTTCGATTTTGAGTAAATATCTCTGAAACGTTATTGTCACAATCAAAAACAATAACCTTTCAGAAAGATATTTTTTTAAAATTAAGAATTAAATGAAAAAAGTGTTTCAAAGTATTTGTCAGTAACAGGGGGTTTAGCATCTCCTTAAACAAATTTTAATATGAAACATCTATCCAAACGAGCGCCGTGAGCAAAAGAGGAATCACGACTCGTTGATATTAATATATTAGTAAGGATAAAAATAAAGAGGACAATATTATATTTTTAAGATTATATGTGATGTTAAACCCCCCTATCATCAGCAAATATGAGAGACCACTATTTTCAATTAATTCTCAATTTTATGAAAATATCTCTATGGATGGTTGTGGTTTTTGGTTAAGACAACAACGTTTCAAAGAGATATTTACACCAAAATGCAAATTAAATGGGGTGGCTTTAGCATTGCCTTAAGTAATACATGCAATAAATTAATAATCATTTGTAGCCACGTTTTATATAGATTTATGTGCGACAACGAAACCGTGCGTGCGTGCGTGCGTGCGTGCATGCGTTCGTGCGTGCACGCGTTCGTTCGTGCGAGCGTGCATTCGTTTGTTGCGAGCGTGCATACGTGCGTTCGTGCGTGCGTGTGTTCGTGCGTGCGTGCGTGCGTGCGTTCGTGCGTGGGTATAGGTGTGGGTGTTTGTGTGGGTGTGTGTGTGCATATGTGTTTATCCCTCGATATATCGAGTAATCCACGGTCAAATCAGTAAAGTAAAGTAAAGTAAAAATTATTTAAAAGTTTTTGAGAAACAAATTTACTCGTTAAAATTTGATATAATAAAACAACGTTTCTTTATTGAGATTTCTAATATATATATATATATATATATATATATATATATATATATATATATATATATATATATATATATATATATATATATATATATATATATATATATATATATATATATATATATATATATATATATATATATATATATATATATATATATATATATATATATATATATATATATATATATATATATATATATATATATATATATATATATATATATATATATATATATATATATATATATATATATATATATATATATATATATGTGTGTGTGTATACGCTTGCACCTATGCTATAGCAGAGTGACATAGCCACACTTAGGCCGATATATATATATATATATATATATATATATATATATATATATATATATATATATATATATATATATATATATATATATATATATATATATATATATATATATATATATGTTGAGTTTACCTCCCGAGTACCAAATTTTAGGTGTCGCCCCCGGTCACGCTCTCAGCGTGATATTCTAGGGTCTATCGGAGTGAATACACCTCGCGCATCATGCGGCCCTCGCTGTCCATTTTTCCTCTCCTCGTTCGCTCGCTCGCTTCTCTCCCGCCGCCGCCGCTCTTTCCGCCCTGTTTGTACAGCCGGCAAATCCGATATATATGTAATAAAATTAGTTTTTTTGGAACATATATATATATATATATATATATATATGTTCCAAAAAAACTAATTTTATTATTAATTTTTTTAAATAGGTTTAAAGTATTTTTATGACAAATTCTGGAAGAGTGTCTGGAAATACGCCTCTTTAATTCTTCAGAAAAGAAACTTTAAATGATTCTAAATCATAATTTTTCATCGGTATCATTTCATATACTAACCGCAAGCGAAGATATAAGTAATTTATACTATAGAATATATTAAATATATTGATACTGTTATGTAAACTAATGTTTCATAATACGGACATCGCATTATGAGACACCGGTACAAGACGTAAAATAGCTATATTATAATATTATACGTACAGATACGTTTTCTTCTTTTAGTGAGAATTAAAATATTTCATTATCATTAATGTAGTTACAACTCCATGTATTCTGTTCCTAAGATGCTTAAGTATCAAACAGCACAAGAATTTATTCACATTTGCGCTTTAATTTACGAAATATTTCATGAAAATCTCCAAGATACCCCAGTATGTGTCTCTCAACTAGGCTGTTTTTACCTTATGTTAAAAATATTATCATTCATTCAGTAAAAATTGCATTTGAAAGAACATAATATTATCTTACAAAATTATACATTAAAAACGTATGATGGAAATTCATTGAAAAAATTTGAGATGATGCACAATATGAGTAATATGAAGTACAATATTCAGTAAAATTTTTTAGCAATTATATTTTTTTAGCTGAGAGAAATAACATTTTATAAAATAATCGATTTCCAATGGCCCATGATAACTTGAGTAAAACTACACCATTCCTTATATAAATTTCCAGAAAGGTAGCTTTTTACTATCTCTTGGCTCAGTTCTTCGCCCAGATCATGAGGACTTTGATTTTTCAAGATATTTGAGGTTATATTTTCTTTAAAAGAATTGTTGATTGCTTAGTTCTCCGCTCATTGGATAATCCGCGGTAATTTTTTACCAATCAAAGCTCATTTTTTCATTTTTTGATGAAGATTAGAAATCAGAAAGAATATTTTAAGATTCATCAATTCGTTTTGGTTTTATAACATTTTTTCATCTTTATCATATTTTTTCCACAAATTTTTTATGTCATTTCTTTGGTTATTACGGGGTAATTTTTTTACCAATTTAAGCTGATTTTTTCTGTTTATTGATGATGATTTGAAAACAAAAAGAATTTTTAAGATTCATATATTCGTTTTTGTTTTGTAACGATATTTTATTTTTATAATATTCGTTCTTTTTGTAAACCTTTTGATTTTTTGTTGATTTGAAATCAAAAAGAATTTTTAAGATTCATCGATTCAATTTTGATTTATAACTTTTTTTCACCACATAATTAAATCGAACAAATAATTTCATATTGAAACAATTTATAAGCTCTGTGGATGCTAAATGCCAATGGATGGGCAGCCGCTTTTCTTAATTAAATTAAGCACTGTTTGATCTTCCATTTAATTATACTAATGTTATTCAGTTGATTTACGTTTGTAATAAGTTTTCATATTCTTTGAGCTTTTATATAATACAGTATTATACAGCTATGTATCGCGTTATTAGCTTTTTTGTACCCAGTCGCCAGATTCGTTTCTTTTTTCAAAGCAACTCATCTATAAATGAAGTCTTATGTAATCTCCTCTCAGCATGACTTAAGTAATACTACAAGAAACAACTAAATTGGGTATATATCACGTGAAAACTTTCAGTCGCATGCGCCGACTAACCCACACGTACATTATATGCCATCACGCCACGTTAGTTGCTTCTTATTATTTAAAAATATGTCTTAAACTTATAATTGATAAACTAAATAGAGGCAAAGAAAAGGTGACATTTTAAGAAGTAATGAATAACCAATTTTTAATGATCTTGCTTTATATTAGTTCACCTATATAAATATAGAATGTATTAATGTTAATTTTGACATTTCGCGATCTCAGAACCAAAAGGTTCTATATCTCAATTTTACTAAAAATGACTATTTCAAATCTAATTTTAAATATTTAGCTAGATTTAACTAATACAAAATATGGTTCATCAAATATTTAAAAACTAAAAGCCAAGTTAATTGCCTATAAATATTATTTCTAATTTTATAAAATCCATTCCTTTATTGTATGAATGTTCAGATTTTATTTTAAAGCTTGAATATATAATTTTATTTAAGGGGACAGATACACCTTAAATTTAAATTTAAAATTAATGATTAATACGTTTTAAGGTAAAAGAGAGTTTTTCCATCATATATTACCTATAATTTACAGAAATTTTTAATATATTATCAAAATATAAAGGAAATTTTTTTTAAAAAGTAGGAACCTTAGGACTGTGTGTTCGGTTAAAATGAAAGCTTATATATTTCTTCAGCTACCGCGAGGTTCTCAGAGCCAATAAGATCGAATTGAGGTTTTTAAGGTTATATTCTGTTAATAATACATATAATTATACAGCCAATCTGGGGATTTGAAAATGAAAATTATTAACCAAAGTTATAGCCTATTTAAGCCATATTTTATGATAAAATTAAAAAAAAAACATAAATTATGGCTTAAGAAACCTAAATTAGTCTATAACTTTGGTCTATAATTTTTATTTTCAAATCCCCACATTTGCTGTATAATTATATGTATTATGAATACAATAAAATCTTAAAAACGCCGATTCAATCTAATTGGCTCTCAGAAACTTGCGGTAAGTAAAAGAATATATAGGCTTTCATTATAGTCGATCAAACAAACCTAAGGACCATACAAACTTGTTTTTTAAATTTTTTCCCTTATATTTTGATAAAATATTCAAAAATATCATAAAAAACAAGTAATATATGATGGTTAATACGTTTACCTTAAAACGTATTAACAATTAATTTTAAATTTAAAGGTGTATCTGTCCCCTAAAATCCAACATTTTCTTATATAATGTGTATAAAATAATACTTGTAATGGTTACATTACATTTCGTAAACAATATGGCATGCAGGTTATGGAAAAATTTTTGTATGTAAATCTATATTAAATTGCAATTGAAGCACTAAAAATTGTTATAATTGTAATAATATTCCTATATAATTTAATCTTTAACTGTTTTTTAATTTTTCCTTGGCGTGCAGAAGGAAAACTGTAAAATTAAATTACATTAAATAAAAAATACTAATAAATGATGAAGATTTTAGGTTCCCTGCGGGCAAAAATAGGCAGTTTTTACGCATCCTTCTTTTGCATGCACCTTGTATAAAAAAATTGTAGATTGTTAGATTCAGATAGACTTGATATATCTTATAATTCAAAAAGCCAAATCTAAAAAAATTAAATAATTTAGATAAGCAACTTATATCATTATTCAGCAAGAAATATCAAGGTTCCTTTAGCCATAACGAAACCAAAGACAATGGGCTAGTACATAGAATTTATCAGAACATTGTTTGTTTTGCTTACCAAACAAGTCTACCTATTCTCTGGCCGAAAACAGGTCTTATGCCTCTTGCAGGCCTACGCTTGAAGCTCGCTTCAAGAGTCTCTCGCTTTAACTTCAAGTGTTGAATAACATTTATTTGGCAATAGTAAAGTCATTTTTCACCGTTCTAATAAATAGAAAATATTATTCTTCATACGTAAACACCTATCAAATTTCATTTATGTAAACAGAATTAATGTTATTAATCATTAAACGTTCATGTGGCTTCAGCGACTTTTTATAAAAATACTGACGCCTTTGAAAATTCCCACAAATATTATTTCAACATTATACTTTTGATCTGTGTAAAGAATATCTGGGGTCAACCACAAAATTATTCAAAAAACTAAGCTTATACAAAGTCACTTTTAATACTTAACCTTATAGGATGAGACGACCGTTTATCACTTCTTACTAATATATAAAAACATATTTATTAATAAACAGAATATGTAATTGAAGATTTTTTATTCAGAATCTACTGACATCATCATAATTATCTGTTATCGACCAAATAAACAAGATATTGTTGATAAAAGCTGTAGGCGTACTTCTGCGCACGCGCACCCGAAGCTACGTCGACAAATTAGATTTTTTTTATGTATTAACATAATAATTTTTTGTTACTAACGTTCAGAAGTACTTCACAATGCTTTAGAATTAAATTTGAATCACGTAATTGAACCATAATTAAAATCAAAAGTTAATCCGCCCATGGGACCCTCGCTTGATACGGTACCCACCGCTGAAGCCACCTTAAAGCGTAGGTCCAAAAACGGTATTACGTAGACTCAGCATTTTATTCACTTTAAGAGCTGCACTACCTCTAATCAGTTTCACATTATTTCGACCAATCATCTACAGCGAGCGTTATAACAGGAGTCCAGCCGATATTTTGCTCACACAGTGCAAAGTGCATGTGGACCCAAAGTCGAGCGAGCGAACTAGCGAGAGAGAGAGAGAGAGAGAAAGAGAGAAACAGAGGGAGCGCAACAAAAAAGGGGTTGGACCCGCGTCGGTCCGTCCGTCCGTGCATCTCACCGACGAAGCGAGAACGGCAAGACGAATATCGAGCCCCCGCATACATATACACGTATATATTCACCTTTACACTCACTACATCTCTAATGGTGTATAGATACACTTCACTGCACTGCATGCTGTCGACTCTCTTCGGGCAAAACTTTTCGATGTATCTCTTATCAGCCGATCTCGCATCTGCAAGCGAACCATCCGCGCGCGGCTTATATTTGAAGGAAAAAGGGGAGGGAGAGAGAGAGAGAGAGAGAGAGAGAGAGAGAGAGAGAGAGAGAGAATTCGCGCTCCATTGTTCGCTCACGGCAAATGAGAAAGGCGCAGCCGAGAAAAAAAATTAATAAATTTAGGGAGAAAGAAAAAGAGAGAAAAATATAAGGCGATAGCACGCGTCAATCTCGGCGGTGCTGCTTCTCCTTCTTCCCTCTCTCTCTCTTCTTCTCTCTCTTCTTCTTCTTCTTCTCTCTCTTCTTCTTCTTCTTCTTCTCTCTCTCTCTCTCTCTCTCTACTTCTCTCTCTTATTCTCTCTCCTTCTCTCAGGCTCTCTCTCTCGCTCTCTCCCTCTCATTCTCCTTCGATTCACTTCGTATTTTTTTCCAACTCGCTGCGCTTTATTTTTCGAAGCCGCGCGCGCGCGCGTCACTTTTTCTCGGTGCGCTCGCGCTCGGTGAGCCCCGCGCGGCGCACACTTGCATGCGATACATGCAGTCCGCGGAAGAAGAGCGTGGACAGTGCAGCGCCACGGCTGCTCGAGTGCTCTCTCTCTCTCTCTCCCTCCCTCTCTCTCTCTCTCCCTATTTTTTCTTCCATTGGGACGACGACTGCATATCGTTATAGTATACGCGTGCTACAGCCGATCGGCGCGACGGCGACGTCGCGCGAGAAAACTAGTTTACGCGCGCCCCGGCTCATAGGCGGACGCTCGACAAGCGATCGACACGGTCGTATAACTCTTCGTTTGCGATCGCGACTGTTTTCATAGCCGAGGCGGTCTAAATTGTACAGTGAGGAGAAGAGAAGCGACATTTCGAAGATCGGTACGAGTTGTAGACGCGTGTGCTGCGATTAAATGGAGGTGTAGTGTTTTTTTTTTGTGAAAATCTTCGTCGTACGATCGTGGAGTTGGCGACTTGAAAAGTGTCAAGGTATATACTGGCAGAAAAAGCACGGCTTTGAGAAAATGGAAATGATTGGCGGTCAAGTTTGTGTTCATTTGAATATACCTAACGTATTGTTTCGATAGCTGATGTATAAACGCAACTGGTGTTTATTGTTTTACCTGTCGAATAGACAATTATCGGTAGTAGTAACAATATAAATTGTAAATCGTGGAAGTAAATCTTGATTGAGCACTTATTTATGCTTATTTGCAATACAGAGTTTAAATTATTTTAGATAAGGAAAGTTGATTTAATGAGCAGTGAATATACGTGTCGTAATTACAATAAAGTTATAACATTGTTTTTTTGAAAATTATACACAGAGAGAATTTTCTAATAAAAATTATAACGAAATTTACTATAAAAATTACCTCATTGACTACAAATTCTACCGCACAGACTATACATTTTACCGCACTGAATGGTAAAATTTGCCTGATTTGAGTAAAGAAGACAGCTGATAAAGGAAACAACTGAGCGTGTACACATTTTAGGTTAACTCAAATATAAATGTGTATAAATGTACTTATTTAAGTATTAATGATACTGCTACAACAATGAATGTGAATTGGAAGAAAATCCAGATTTTTAAAAAATATTTCGGACAAATTTTACCACAAATTTTGGTTTTCTCTAAGATTCGTACAGGGAACTTTTACTCTACGGCAGGCAAATTTTACCCTTCAGTACGGTAAAATTTATCGTAAATATCAATAAAATCTGCCGGAAAGTTAGAGTGTCCCAGCTTTATAGTCATTCACGGTAATTTTTACCTCGAATTTCGTCATAATTTTTATTAGAAAATTCTCTCCGTGTAATAGTAAATTTCTACAAAATAATTGTGACTATTGCGGTACCTCACGTAATTGGGGCTATAGAAAATTTCTACCAAATCATGTTTTATATTTGAATTATATGATAATATACCGTTACCAGCTTGAAACGATAATTTTGCAGCAATGCTTTTTTATTCAAGTGTATTTATTCAACATTGCGTATATTATTCAATTAAGGGTGCAGGGTTAAACCCAAAAAAATGTATTTTTATGAGTCCAGGAAACTTTTTATGTTTAAAAGCAATCAGTCTGAACATTTTAATGCTATAAATACTTGGTAATATCTTTAATTATACCGCTGTATAACCTCAAAATTTTAATCCTGCAATCTCAATTAATCACTATTCTCAAATAAATCACTACTTATTAAAGAAACTTTGCACCTCACGCGATTCTAGGTAACATGATGAACGAATATTTTTTTCGACGGTTATTCGACTTCTTTTAACATGAACTAAAAAATAAGCGAAGCACATTTTCATTAAAATTTTTCTTAGTATTGCTCCCTTATATAGGAAGCTTTGTAATGGTAAAAAAAAAGTTTTGCGCAAAACATGTTAGAAACATATTTTGAGATACTGGGAATCAAAATACACTATTTTTAGAAAATGTCTGTATAGATGTGTGTGTGTGTGTGTACATACATATGTGCTTGCGTGTGTGTGTGTGTGTATGAGTGTGTGTGTATGTGGATCAACATTACTCTGAATATACACGGTGAATATTAAATAATATCATCGATTGAGTGATACTGCAATTGAAAGAGCATAAAATTACCTCTCTTTTCCCACCCGAAATTTTGAATAAGCTACTTCCCTTGTTTTGTTATTCACGAAATCGTCTTTTTTTCAAAGAGCTATATCAGTGAAATATAATAATGAAATTTTTTTAAAGGAATTAAAATGATTAGGAATATGGATAAGAATATTCTGTAAGTTTTTGAGATTTTATCTTTTTCTTTTGAAGGGAGAAAATATTTTTGTAAAAAAAATCGATTTTTATTCAGTAGCAACTATTTTGGCAGCATTTGATCTGAAACTTTTCAAAACGGTAGCTCTTTACTATCTCTCGAACGAGTTCTTTGCCCAGATCACAACGACCTTTATATTTCGAGATATTTGAGGTTGTGTATGTTTTCAAAATGTTTTTCGATCGCTTATATCTTTATATCTCGAGAATGGCACAGTAATATTTTACCAAACAGGGCTTATTTTTTTCGTTTTTTAATGAAAATTCGACATTAAAAAAATTAAAAATTCATCGACTCGGTTTTTTTATAATTTTTCGGATTTTGGATTTTTGAGTTTGTTTTCGAATTTTTTTGGTATGTTAGAAATATTATGATCAATTTAGTGTAAATGCATTAAACAGAGCATAAAGCTACCTATCTTCTACAACCGCAAATTTTAGATAGGCTATTTCCCTTCTTTTGTTATACACGAAAAGAGTCATATTTAGTGTAAACGATTATATCTCGAAAATCTATGATGGCAAATCATTCACAAAATTTTAGATGATTAGGAAATCAATGAATCTACGTACTAATATCTGATTACAGTTAATTTAAATATTTAAATAATTTTAATAAATTACGTACATAGAAAAAATTGCTGAGATAAGGATTATTACTTATCGTTCTGCAAATTTAGTAAATATTATCTTTTGTCAAACCATCAATGATAAAAAGCACACCCTTTTTGAGGTATTATTTAGAAAGAGATATAGCAATTTCAAATTAATTTATTAGAACAAAGAATTTCATATTGGAACAATTAATTTAGTTTGAGGAAGCTAAGTGTCAATGAATTGGCAGCGATTTTTTTTTGAGACAACTGATTTTTGATAAATTCGTATTAATCCTATATTAAAAACAGTGATGGCTGTTTTGAAACACAATATATCTGAAAAGTATATAAAGATAAAATAGAGGGGAAAAGGGAGGGGAGGGGGTAAGGTAATACAATTAAATGAGATGGCACTTATGTACAGTATACGTGTCTAAATACACACACACACATATATATATATATATATATATATATATATATATATATATATATATATATATATATATATATATATATATATATATATATATATATATATATATATGTGTGTGTGTGCGTGTGTACGTATTATGTGTACTTAAAGTGCTTGATTGATAAGACTATCGAAATAATCTTGGAAATAATCGTATAACGCAATAAATCAGAAAAGTCTATTAATTAGAAAATAGAGGGGAAAAGAGTGCGAAAGTGAATATGAGAGAAAAATAGAGTAAAATATAATATGAGAGTATGTGAGAGTATGAAGAGAAACACGTTAATTATTTGCTTCTTATATATACACACACTGACCGTACTACTACGCACCCCACTATCCATGCATCCTATTATCCACTCACTTTACTATCTACATACTTTACTATCCACGCACCTCTACCAAAAAAGGAGATCTTCTCTCAAATAAAAAATAAAAAAAAGTCACGTAATTAAATAACCACTTATCTATATAGAAAATTATTGGATTTCTGATTTAAAGCGTTTGGAACATTTACAGGTTTGGGGTATGCCAATAATAAATGTTTCTTTAAGAGATTCACGGATAATATGATTTTTTATTAAAAATATTTTAGATAATAAATCAAGTGAGAAAATATGATAAAATTTCGAGTGATTTCTCACATTATTTTACAATTGCAAAACATTTAATTTTTCAGTGAGGAGTGGGGACCCTATCATTCACATAATCGTTAATTCACTTATTTCACTATGAAACTGGCACACAATCTTTTCATCTTAAGCATATTGTTTAATACTTTAGTTAAAACTACATATCATCATTAGCAATCATCTGCTTTATATTATAAGTAATGCATATAAAAGTATTGTATACAAAAGAATAATAATATCCATTTTCTGTAATTCTTAATGGACGTACAGGGTTTGTAAACATATAAATGTGGCGAGCGTGGCACGCCTGACATGCCTAGTATTTTTAAAAAAAATAATTTTAATGAGAAAACGCTTCGTCTAATTTTTAATACATGTCAAAATCAGTGAAATAACCGTCGAAAAGACAAAGTTTCGTACATCATGTCACCTAGAATCGTGTGAGGAGCAAAGTACATTTAATAAACATGGTATTGAAAATAGTGATTCTTTGTGACGTGTAACATCAAGATTTCGAAATTTTACAACAGTAAAAGTAAAGATATTATTAAGTATTTGTAAAACAAAAGTTTTTGCTTTTTAACATAAAAAGTTTATTGGACTCGTAAAAAAATTTTTTTTAGGTTTTATCCAGGCCAGCCCCTTTTAACTTATCTTTGTTAATTTCCACACTGAAATATGTTTTACCTTAATCCTCATGATAAAGAAAACACATATACCGTCTTAAAAGTCGAAAGAAAAGTATGATGCTTATCTCTTAAATCAGTCTTATTTTCAGCTGCGTACATAACTTATGATTGAAAATGTATTAGTCACATTGTTATACTTATTACTTCAAACCTCATGTTTTCACGTTTATTTCAAAGCCTTGCATGATTTATCAGGTACCTAATTTATCATAAGTTCAAAAATTTTAGTAAAATCGAATGAAATACAAAAATGCAATTAATTAAAAAAATTAGCAAATTCTCTTTAAATTATTCAGTAAAAATTAAAGATTGATTTCCTTCTACATCTACCATAATTATATGCAAATATAGCATGCTATTTGAAATAACGTGAGCATGCTCGCACGTTTGAACCTTGTTTGTGGGATCCGCGATAATCACTGATTATTCAAGCTCTCAATTATCCGCTGATATTTCTATAGCTATAGAAACCGCTAGTTTTCATTATACGTGTATACTACTAAAGCGTTCATGATCAAGAAGTTTTTGCCGCTCTTTCATCTGACACATCGCGCATAACTCATTACCAAAAAAATGTTATTCCGCGCACCTTCACATACATTGAATACAAATTCTCAGAAAAAATTGTCTGAGATCTTTACATAACGATCGACTATATTCCCTAGTTAATATTCTGCTACCTGAATATTGAAAACAGCATTTGTGATATCCATTTTTTAATTCAAATATGCTTCGGATGTACAGTCCACTGCTTAGATAGTGCAAAACAATAACTCATACACGAGCCAAGGCAGTACATATAGACTCGAATCATCTATACGTCAGGCTTATCTATTTTTCAACATGCAACGCGTGCTATCTCATACTAAAAGAAAGTCCTCGGATCACACCGGTTATGCCAACCATGTCAAAAGGAATGAAAAAGAACCAGAATTTCCTCAAGTCGCGTAACCCCCGGATATCTCCGATCCTCACAGTCACACACACACACACACACACACACGCACACACATAACACACACCTACACTCGCAAGACAAGCGCATAGTGCATCCGCGCGCGTCTTCGCAAAAAAATCCGCAGACGCGACAAATGCATTATTCCCTCTCGGTTTCTTTATTTCCCGTCCCGCGCTAAGCCAGTGGGTGGCGCGCGGCCCTAATCCCCCGCGCGAGTTTTCCGCCGCGCGTAAAACCGGTGTAACATCGCGCGGCTATTTTTGCGCGCCCGATTGCAAGCTGCACGGTAGTCGCGGGCGCGTTACAAATGAAGCTAGACACGAGACAGGGAGCTTCCCCCTGCGCACGTTCGCAGAGTTATAAATCGATCTCTCGGAAGTGATTATTAATGAGCGCCGGGGAGATACTCGAGAGATGCCTCCGCAGCCGCGGAGAAAAGTATTCGCTTCGTGGCGAGCTGTCCGCTCTCACCGTGTATATCAGCGGTAGCCACCCCCCCATGGAAGAATTTACTCTCGGCAGAATACTGTTCGAGTATTATTTGCCGGCACTACCAGTACTTGCAAATGTTAGAGGTCCAGCACTGAGATATAACGGGGATGATAAGACCGGGCCAGTACAACACTTTTCTTCTTGATATATTCAAAATTGTACAAGAAATATAGATTTTTAGGCACACGCGAGACACTTCACTCAAAGTTTAGTGTAATAATCATAACTACAGATTACTATTGCGCGGCCGAAAATTTCACGTAAGCTTAGTAATCGTACATTAAATTAATATTTTATTAAAAACTAGCCTAAAAAGTAGGTTAAGTTACGCTTGACGATTTCGCAATGTTTTGTTGTTTTTCAATATCGGCAAAAAGTATTGCACCGACTCTGAGACGCTTTTCGGGCCAACGTCGATTCTTTTTACTAGCCCATTCTTATCAAAACGATACAATCCCTTTATTGGTTCAGTGCCGAAAAATAATTTACCGGCATACAATATTCAGCCAGAATCGGCCCGAACTATCACTGCTGGCAAATTCTTTCATGGGCCCCTCTCTTTTACGGTGACCCTCGCGCCGACAGAATATGATGTGCGCGTGCACCTCGTTTCGCGATTCGCGGCACTCGAAAACGTGGTGCCTGAGACACGTGAAAATAAAGTGTGAGCGGGCGTCGTATTTTTAGGAGGGGAGAGACGGCGGAATAGAGGGGGACGGCGACTACGCTACACGGTACACGGTGACCGTGGACAGCTCGTTTCGGCGCGCCATCTCGCACTACACTGCGTGGTGAATACTTTACTCCGTGTGGATCCACGGCTCGCGACCCTACTCTTTTTCGTCCTCTCCGCTTCTAGTTGGTACCACCTCCACCTCCTTCGCTGCCTTCATTTTGTTTTCTTGTGGGGGAAGGTGGGGCAGGTAGAACATTTTTGGGGATGTATGGATATTTGTGATTTAGAATAATATAAATTTTATTTCAAGTAAAATTAATGCTTTCGAAGTACACTATATGTCATTCTTTTTTATTTAATAATATGGATTAGAACCATTACGTTATCTATATAATATAAAAAAATTTTAAGACGATAGAATTGCAGTCTGTAGTGTGACAAATATTTGGGGGGCAAAATATCACTTTATATTTTAGCGAAAATCATTTTGAGGGGAAAGGTGAAGATTTTATTGTTTATTTTATTATAGTACACTTCTTTTAGTTTCATTTAAGGCGAGCACACTTTGTATTTTACCTTTTTTAAAAAAATCTGTAACTTTTAAAGCAAAAATCATAGGATAATTTAAAAAAAAGCTAATGAAAGTAATTTGATTCCCATTAATACGTTACCAGAATATTTCTCTCGCATCAATACTAAAGTAGATATCATTCTTTCTATAGTTAGTAGGGGTTATCCAGGGATTATCCAAGTAAAGAAAATTTAAATAAAAGATTAATCATGCAATAAAAGTTATAAAACTTCGAAATGGGTTGACTTAAAAAAAGGTTAATTTGATAAATGTGACTTTGAGAAAAACACGTTTAAAGTTTCGACTATCCTTGACGTGCGCATACAAAATTGACTGTAGAGTGTAGACTAAAGACTAAATTTCAATTTTTAGCTCTGGGAACATCTTCAGATTATTAAAACTAATTTCCACAAAAAAAATTAATTATTTTAAGAAAAACTTTTTTAAAGGGTTCAGTCATGCTTGCTCCATCTCACCCTAAGTGCACGTATATAAATTTAAATGTAGACATTTTTAGAGTCCAAATTTAACACAATAGAGGATATATTAATTTTCTCAAAAAGAAACTCTTTTTCGTAGAGTGCTCCATTCAATACAAAAAAAGTTCAAAAAGTTAAGGGGGCAAGCCTGGGTTAAACCCAAAAAAGGAATTTGTTACGTGTCCAGGAAACTTTTTATGCTTAAAAATCATCATTTTGAAAATTGGTATGCTATCAATACTCAATAATATCTTAAACTTTACCGTTGTAAAAAGTCAAAATATTGATCCTACACGTTACAATAAATCACTATTATCAATACCATATTTATTAAAAGAACTTTGTTTCTCACACTATTCTAGGTGACATGATGAACGAAAAAACTTTTTTCAATGGTTATTTGACTCCTTTTGACATTTATTACAAAATGAAGAAAGCACTTTTTCGTAAAAATTATTTCTATTATTCGTTTTCATAGATCCAATTAATATTTTTAAAAATATTTAAAAAATTTCGATTTCGTTAATTGTTTTAAAAACGAAACAATTTTAAGATGCAAAAACATAAGTAATCTTTTTTTCAGTGTACAATTATAATAGAAATCGACAAAAAATTAAGTTTTTGTAAAAGTAGCACTTTTCCGCATACTTTGCATAAAATCGAAAATCGTGCATGCGCACTAATGCGATTGGAAGGTTGCACTCGAGGCCGGCTCCGCCAGCCCTCGTGAGCGGCGATCACAACTAATACAAATGCAAGATTTTCAACCTTATGCCCAATGTGCGCATACTACTTTACGCATAAAATACAAAAATGATATGAAATGTGTATTTTATTCTTACTATTACCGAAAAAAATGTTCGTACCTCTGGCGCAGAACTTGTGTACCGTAAAGGTCTACTTTACGCCTTGGAGACGAAAAGTACTATTTTATTTCGGAAAAAGTAGTTTGTTTTATTTTTGTTTGTAAGTTTTTTTGCAATCAGCTCTATTCGCAGTTATTTTGAGTATTGTCACTTATGTATAAGGTAAAACAGTCGAAAAAGAGTAGACAAAGAAGATATGACAAATTTATTATATTTTATATACTTCTGGACTATATAAAAAAAATATTTATTGCCATTTTCCACCGACTAAAACTATTGATTTCTTAGATTTAAAATATTTTTAGATAAACTAGGTATACAACTAATTTTTGAATTTGTGTTAATGAGGGTTTGCTGCATTAATTTCTTGACTTTTTCATTAAAGGCAAAACAACGCGATGCCAATACTCACTGCTGCAGCTACAGCTGCTCTTTCTCACGCACCTCACTGTTTATATCATGTCAGCTGATCCTCATACGCACTAACCGTAGTATTATGACGTAGATAATGTAATATCTTGTATGATCAGCTAACCCTTATTCAAAATTCATGTATGTTTCGAATGATTTAATTTATAACTCGATTTTTACCACGTATACACGAATACACGAATACTCACGTAACCTTATTATAATATTAGTATGCCCGTTGACATATATCTTTATATATCTATTTACAAAATAAAACCGGAAGTCGAAAGTGACGACCTCGAAAGAGACAAAACTCGAACATCCGGACGCCGAAAATGAAAAGCTTTTGAAGAATTAATTTTTAATCTGCTGTATTTAGTCCAAGAATGGATCGATTTAAGGGAATCTTTTTTTATTTCAACGATAAAATTCAGAACTCTTAAATAAATACCGACGTAGTGAAATATGTACAAATATAGCATTCAAGATGAATCAAATCGAACTATTGAAAAGGTTATGGAGCACGAAGGCATCGTATCGTACCTAGTACTTATACTTGCCATCGTGACGCCACCGCGCCCCTTGATATACTAATAATGTTAATAATAGATGATGTATCTACTATACAGAGGCCCATAGGATAAAACTACGGGTACTAGGCCTCATTTTTATGTCCGACACAAGCCGTGTTAGCCCTTCCATGGCCCTCCACGGTCCCTCCACATTTCCCCCTCCACATAATAACGAAAAAACGTTCCAGAAATTACGTTATTCTAAGATATTGATAATTTCCCTTTGGCCCTCCAATTTAAGAAAGTCAGTATTATAAATAATAAAGACCAAACTGTGCAAACTTCAGATAGACGTGGGACAATAGCTAAATAGCTTAAATCTTAGAAAACTAGAAAAATCGAAAAGCTAAAAATAATTTAAATTTAAAATCTATAGTCTTAAATAGTTGAAGAATAGCAAGATCTAGAACAAAAAATTTCCTTGATTATCCACTTACAGTCTGTCCTAGTAAGTCTTAACCTTTATTTCCTACTTCAGTTCCATTATCTTATTTCCAACCTCATCACATTAATCACATCATATATTAATGATTTCGAATAAAAAAAGCTTAATAATTAGATTAAAAGATACTTTGATACATAAAGAAAAGTTTTTATTATCAATCATTTAACATACAAAATATTTAATCAACGGAGTTAAAAAAAAACGCGCCGTTGAAGTATTGTAATATGTTTCCTATTGGATATATATTTATCGATTTTAAATTTTAAAAATAGGGATTGGTGAGCGGTAAGAGTGTAATACACAAATTTCCAATACATGCAATACGTGTCTAAAACTTGAATATTTCTATTAATAGCTAAAGTAATTATTGTTTACTTGATGAACCCAAAGGAGCGAGCAGGGGTTACCTCCCTAGTGTATATATACACTACAAAAAGAAAATCTTATTTTAAGATTGACCGATCTTAAATTTGTCGCATCTTAAAATTTCAAATGCTTGAAAAAGATAAAGATAATATTAATATTAAAATAAAAATAATTAATAATTAATATTAAAATAATTAATATTATTATTAAAATGAAATTTTAAGATGCATCAAATTTAAGATCGGTCAATCTTAAAATAAGATTTAAGAGTTACCAAATTTTAGGTGTCGCCCCCGGTCACGCACTCAGCGTGCTATATACTAGGGTCTATCGTAGCGAATACAACCTCGCGCGGCCCTCGCTGTCCCTTTTTTCTCTCCTCGTTCGCTCGCTCGGTTCTCTCCCGCCGGCGCCGCCGCTGCCGGTCGCCGCCGCCGATCTTTCCGCCCTGTTCGCACGGCCGGCAAATCCGACGAGATTAGCCATTCATCCGCACAGTGATCCGCGAGCGGTGCTCGCGAGCGGTTGTCATTTTTTGCCCCATCCTCGGGTGCTTCTTCTCGTGTATCGCTCGGCTCGTGCACGGCTACTCGCCCGCTGCGCGTATACACACACACGCACGCGCGCAGCGTTATTAATATATCGTGCGCGACGAGGAGAGCCAGGGGAGTACAGTACAGCGCGATCCTGCGGTCTCGGCGGCGTCGGGTTATATACTTTCGTTTTCGCTACCGCGCGCGGTGTCGACTTACCGAGGCTCGTCCCGAGCGTATAATACAGAGCGAGCGCGGCGCACGAGACGACGGGGGTAGGGGTAACGACGTTACGCGGGAGAAACTAGTTCGGACTCGGTTTATTCGGAGCAGTGGTTCGTTGAGGATGGAGATAGTTTTGGTTGGATGTTGGAAGGTTTTTGGATGATTTGGACGGCGGTGGTAATTAGTGGATCGAGGTGAAAGGGACGTTATAAGTGGAGCAAGACGCTCGCTGTGTTGTATCGATGCAAGAAACATTTGTTTGCGATTGTAATTATGCAAATGACAGTGGTGTTTTATTTCAATTGGATAAGACCAAACCAATGTTAATAATGGACTACGTAATAAGCTATTAAAGCTTAATTGTTCGTTTAAACGCTTTGGTAGATAATTTTTCTTTTTCATATTGACTCATTTGCACATTTCAATTTTTTGATAATAACGCAATCTAAAGATTGTTTCTATAAATACTTTATTAAACATGTCTTAAGAACTTCACTTTGTCATATTGTAGGGAGCTAAAAGATGGTAATTTTCGAAAATCGAAGCTTAATTGGCCGTTTAAATACTTTGATAGATAATTTTCTTTTTCATATTGACTCATTTGCACATTTTAAATTTATGATAACAAAGTAGACTAAAAATTGTTCCTATAAATACTTTATTAAACATTTCTTAACAACTTCACTTTAGAATTGTAAGAAGCTAAAAGAAGCTAATTTTCGAGTTTATATTTCCTAAAGAAAATTGGATCAACTAGAGTCGATCGATATCGGTCCAGCTATTTTCAAGAACTGTTACCACAAATATATTGTAAAGTATTTAAATTGGAAATGAGGTTGCCTTCAAATTGAATAATTCAATTACCATATTCTTAGAGCAGAACGTTTCATCATCAATGAATACTAACAAAAGCTGCATACATAATAGCGCTCAAAATTATTTTGATTTGAGAAGTGTTTTAAAATGAAGTGTATACGTGAATAAAAATAGAAATACTGACTGAAAATAAAGTTGTTTTATAAAATATACGAATTCAAAATCAATTTTGTATACTTCGTAAATCAAAATTATTCATGAAACATATTTTAAAAAATAACAGTATTAAGTATCGAGTAAAAATAAACTTAAATAACACTTTTCCTTTGAGCTAGGCACTCAAAATTTATTTTTTGGGCAATATATGATACGCGTTATAAAATTTAGTACGAACATTATCTTACTTAGTTCACTCACAACTTTATATTTATATTTTATATATTATATTTTGTTTTAACAAATAAAACATATATCTATCAATCTATATAATTTTATGAATTATTAAAGTCAAAGTTTTTACATCGACATGTTAAAATACTCATGCTTCGTGGTACAACATATTGCCTAAAACACTATTTGAGTACCTAGTATGGTCTTATTCATTTATCTTCATTTTCAAAAATCAACATAGTCTTGACGCTTTAATTTACTCGCAACGCCATTTTCCAATATACAAAAACATAAAAAGAGTTCTTTTCGCAGCATAATTTATACTAACACCCTTTAAACATCAGAAGCTATTACGTTAATTTACTCAGTGCGTCGTTAACGCTTCGAACTCTGTACAGAGTTCACCGTGCAGCAGATACAACGAAGCAGCGCGCGGTGCCTCTTTTCAGTGAAAGAAGCTTAATCAGTGTGTCGAAAATAAAAACTCCCCTGATCGGCGATGAATAAACAATGCCAGACAGAGCCGGTGCTCCGCTATAGCAGCACCAGCAGCATCATCAGTAGTTGCAGTATCCGAAGTAAACGTAGAGCGCGATAAGTGTGCGCCCGAAGATATCTGTGGAATCGAGCCGTCGAGCAAGTCTCAAAATTCTCATAGAGGCCCGTCGCCTCTTGAGGGCATTCACCGGCTTACAAGCAAGGTTAGAAAATTAATTTTAATAAATCTTCACTTAGTGTTGTTGGTTATAAAGAACCTTCAATTTACAACGTAATACATTACAATATTAGTAAAGAATGTAAAAATGATGAAATTACGCCAACGACGAAGTTTACGTTTGATACTGCAGCAGGAAAGAGATACGTCACTAATAACATTGGAGTATAGCTTTTGATAGCTATATTATATTGAACAAAAATATCGCTAGACATATTGAACTTTCTGTTCATCACTTCTATTATTGCTTTACATTTTGTACTAGACTTATTTTAATTTACATTTTATTAAAATGGCTGTTTTGTCACCTACCGAGTAATTGTGAACTCTCAGCACGGTTCAAATTATCGCTGAAGCGACTGCTTGTAATTCCTTAAATATTTGCTTACGACAAGATATTTCTAATTTGTATAGAGATTAACTGAAAATGTATGGGCCCTGCTGTAGTACTGTGTCTACGCCCGTATGATAATAGACATTCAGGCGTATTTTTGTCGCTTTGACGCGATTTCTTGAACAAATCATTTTTTTTAAATTTAATTTCAATGTTGAGTTAATATCTCTCTGAAATGTGGTCCTAATTAAAAAGAACAACTCTCAAGAGAGATTTTTTCTCAAAATTAAAAAATAAATAAAAAAAGTAGTTCTCTGTATTTGCTGATAATCCGAAGATTTCGCATTACTTTAAGGTTAGCTCAGATCATGAACAAGCATTTTAGAAGATCCACAATGTTAAGTAATATCTTAAGCAACAACTTAAGTACTAAACTAAGTAGTCACTTGGAAATTATTAGTTAACTCTGAAGTAGTTTATTTATTACTTACAAGCTTAAATAATTATTCAAGCCTTTATATTATACTAAAAAATTAACAACTCATAATCCTTAACTAACTACTTAAGCAATCGCTTAAACAATAGCTGAAGATCTAACATCCACACCGCCAGCCTCACCGCGCTGAGAGTTCACAACATCCCGGTATACATCAATTCAAAACCAGGCTTTTAAAAAAATTACGACAAATCCGCTTTCCCATGCAGTGAACGTCCTTAACCTCCTCCTCTTCTCTTCTCCAGGCAGTCTGCGGTACCTGCGAAAAGAGAACAGAAGGACGATAATAAAAGACGGTAGCTCAGGCCGCGAGGTGCAACTCGCATGCAGCATCCCGGTGTAAGTAGCGCGCGTCGAGCGTGCCGCGTGGGTGATTAAGAGCCGGCCGGCGCAGGCCGGACGTTGAGCGATCGCGGCCCGGCGCCATGGAGAACACAACGACGACGACGGCGGCGACGACGACTACCGAGGCGGACTGGCGGGACGAGGGCCTCGCCGTCTGGGAGATAGTAGTGCTCGCGGCCATCCTCACGACGACCCTCATGGGCAACGCCCTCGTGCTCTTCGCCATCTACCTGAGGCGCTGCAAGGGCCGCAGGCAGAGGCTCACCAGGATGCACTTTTTCGTCATGCACCTGAGCGTGGCCGATCTCATCACGGGGCTGCTCAACGTGCTGCCCCAGCTCGCCTGGGACATTACCTATAGGTAGGTAGGCGCGTGTGCGGGTGTGTATTTGTGCGTGCGTGCGTGTGTGTGTGGGTGTGTATGTGTGTGTGTGTGTGCGTTTGACGAACGAGATCTACTCGGTTGTGAAGATTGAGGGAGTTGCATTTTTTATGTTGGTGCATGTTGGTAGTATAAATAAGCCAGTTGAGATGGCTTACAAGGAGAATGTCCCAAATGTGAGAAACGATTTTCGATGATGCTTTGGGAGATGCTTTGTAGTACCCAAACTTGAAACCCTGCAGCCGTAGTTTGTTCCAATGGGCCCTGGTTCTTGAGATACGAGCTTTTTTACTCCGAATATACGATATTTTAATGAAAAATGGTACCTCTACAACATATTACTACTATGTAAGTTTTGATACTGGAGAAAATGTTAAAGAAGTGAATAAAAGTAGACAAATAGAGCTTTATTTTAAGCTTTGTTACGTACAAAAATTTAATCCAGTCCAAAGTTATTCACAATTGAAAATAGTGACTGAAAATGCCAAGTAAATAGCAAAAAAGGTCACCCTTTTCAATTGTTAATAAGTTTGTACTGGATTAAAATTTTTGTAAGTAATAAAGCTTAAAATAAAGCTCCTTTTGTCTACTTTCATTTACCGTCCGAATAATTTTCCCAGCACCAAAACTTGTATAGTAATGATATGAAGTAAAGGTACAATTTTTCATTAAAATAACGCATATTTTTAGTAAAATAGCTCGTATCTCGAGAACAAGGATAAATTGAAACAAACTACGGGTACTGGGCATCATTTTTAGGTACTAGAAAGCACCCCCTAAAGCCTCATCGAAAATCGTTTCCCACAGGTGGAACACTCTTCTTGTTAGTACGCTTAAAGGGGTCACATATACCTTAAAATTATAATTTTAGAAAATGTAGTATAATTAGCAAAAAGAAATGTATTTCAAATAGTAAAAACTCGGTAAATTGTAATATATCTTCCGTATGTATAATGAAGATTTTTTATCACTTAGTGAGGCTTAAACATGTCTATTTTCCTTAGACCTTCTCAAGCCCATACGGTCACTTTTATTCGATGGCAATTTTCGCTTGACGTAAAGTATTTTGAGTAATTTTAAGCTAATTGACTTGAATTTTTACACACATCTTCTATGCGTATATAGTTCCCAAAGCAAACCTTGAATTTACCAATATAACCTTTATTTTTTATGCTTTAAGCTTGATAAATCCTTAAAATTTTGCTCGCGTAGGAAAACTATACATATAGAAGATGTATATACAAAAAAAATCAGTGAGAAGAAATTTACTTTACGACCGCTTCCAAATCAGTTCCAAATCAATTCCAATTCTCGCTTCACTTGGGCAGTAAATCCACCCTCCGGTATGATCTTCGACTTTATTCCCTTGTTGCATACCTATCACGCGATTTAACCGGTAAATAGCTAATTATCTTACGGACGGAACAGGGGCCCAACCTGCAGTGTACTTTGTCTTATAATCGTTTAAGTGAATTCGTCATTATACTTTTGAACAAGTCATTATATTTACTGTGATACTAAATAAAGAATTTGGTTCAAGTCGATGCTGCCCTGGATATTACTACGTAGGTATCGTCAGCTTTTCGCCCGCTGTATGGAAAACAATGTACGCAACTAGTGTACGCAGGTGATCTCGCACTCGTACGAGATTATCTACTGCGTGCACGCATTGCGTAATGTACTATTATCATCCATCTATAATCCAATATGTCCTACAAGCTCTTTATTTTCAAAGCTCTATAGAATTGCCTTATATGAATATTTTACAATAAAAAAAATTTCTTATGTAAATTTTTATGCTATATTTTGATATCCAACTGGTCCAAATATAATTCTTCTATGCGTTAACTATGATAAATGCTCAAAGCTTAGGTGGACCATATTATGTAGGTACACTTACTTTATACAAAAATTGATTAAAGCCTTTAAGAACACGTAAAAAGCACTAATGAAAATTTTAAGCTTCTAGGAAACAATATTTTGAGATTTTAAAAGATGAAAAATAATTGTAAGATATTCGATTAGACAGTTTTATAAGTATCTGTGGAAAAGTTCTTTTTATGAACTTTAATTGAATGTCCTTCTATTATGGATTCTTATATCTGCAAAACAGTTCATTCAATCGTAAAAAATCAGTTATAAGTGGAGCACAATTGGCCTCTCTCTTGATATATTATGAAAATATATCTTTACCAGAAAATTGCTTTTTTATTTTACATACCGCACAATATTTATTTTTATAAGTAGGATTAAAATACTATTTAATGATGACAATAGCGAGACTCTGATAAAAAGTGGGTGTAGACACGTCATCAACCACTTTCTCTTGTTTAAATTTTAAAGTTCGAAATTAAGTATCATATTTATATAATATATCATATTTTTAAAATTTTACAGAAATGTTTATTGAAAAAATATGAATAAACATACACTCGACGGACATAACATCTGATACGAACGATTTGAAGTTTTTGGAAATTCTTCTGTGAGGTTAGCGAAAACGTGCATTCGATCCAATGAAATTGCAATATTTCAAAAGAATTCTAATCGTTCGAATCAGATGTTTTGTCCATCGAGTGTATACAATAAGTAGATAAAATTAAATTAGCTAAAAATGCAACTTTTAAAATTACCCAGTTTTTAGTCAATTTGCTGGGTATAGCTGTTATAAATACTGATTTAAGCGAGATTTTTGTAGTTAAAAACTCGATACGGAACCAGCGAGTTGATGAAAATGTGGCTATGGACTAGCTACGTACTAGGCTTTCTTTTAACCCATTTCTTCCCAAGCGGCCATTTTATAGTCAATTGGTTTTTTGCCTAAAAAATTGTCGAAAAAAAAATAATAATAACCAATAGCATTTTTCTGAAGTAAAATTGTCCGCTCTTTCCGATTCTGAAGTCAGAATTTTGAAATTTCCGTTGGAAAATTTCAAAATGGCGGTTTTACGGAAAAAACCAGTCGACTATAAAATGGCCGCTTGGGCAGAAATGGGTTAAGGTGGAGTCAGCGGTGGGTACCGTATGTAGCGAGGGCCCCATGGGGTTTCACTTTTTACTTTAATTTTAAATCAGTATTTATAACAATTCAATTATATTATTCAAATTTAATTCTAAAGCATTGTGAACTACTTCTGACCGTTAGTAACAACAAGTTATTATGTTAATATATAAAAAAGAATGCTAATTTGTTGAGTTATCTCAGAGTGCGCATGCGCAGAAGCACGTTTACAGCGTTTATCGTCAATTTCTTGTTTATATGGTCGTTAACACATAATTATGTTGATGTCATTAGATTCAGCATAAAAAAATCTTCAATTATATATTCTGTTTATTAATCACTTAGCTCTGGGTTAGAATATGTTATTGAAGATTTGTTATGCATATCTAATGACATCAACATAATTATGTGTCAAAGACCAAATAAACAAGATATTGATAATAAACGCTGTAAATGTGATTCTGCGCATGCGCACACGGAGCTGAATAAAATATGTTTTTATATATTAGTAAGAAGTGATAAACGATCTCATCCCATAAGTTTATGTGTTAAAAGTGACTTTGTACAAGTTTTTTTTTCAATAATTTTATCGTTGACCCCAGATTTTCTTTACACTGATCAAAAGTATAAAATTGAAAGAATATTTGTGGAAAAATTTCAAAGACGTCAATGTTTTTATAAAAAGTTGCTAAAGCCACCTTAAGACAGGAAGATTCGTTTCAAAATTTATTAAGGGAAAATTCGAGCTTTTTATATCGAATGTAGTTTAGACCTTAAGAATAGCTGTATACATTTTGAAAAGATACATTTTACAAAGATACAATACATATCATGTTTTTATTATTATTGAAATCTACTAATTACTTGTAGTTGAGACATCGTTTATATTTCTATAGCCTGCCAATCTCTTTTATAGATTATTGCTATTAAAGCAGTACTAATATGTTCTAAATATGCATAAGGTTGAAATACGATAATAATTTTCAATTTTTTTATAATAAGATTTATTTCGAATGTTTAAGGTCAACAGTCATTTTTTGTGAATTTTGTTACATGATTCCAAAGTTACAAGAAAATATCCTCTAGTCTATGTAATAAACATGATCACTACATGACAAATATGTTAATTTTTTGGGGGATAAAAATAAAGACGATACAAACAACTGAGATTGTAATTAGCTTAGGAAAATGACCATGGTTTTGACACTTCTGTCACAATGAATTTCCTTCAACTATGAAAAACTGAGCTTTTTCATAATATTTTTCATTATTTCTAAAAAAATACATAGGTATATAATTATAATTAATGATATTGTTTCTCAATCGATAAATTTTTTGTGAACCGGGAATCTTAACATTGAAGGCCGTTAAAATATCACTTTGTTGCAAATCACTCATTCATTAACGGATTAATTGTGATTCTGATAACTAAGTAACACACAGAACAGCACTAAAGAGGTTTTCCTTATCATGTTTAATCGATAATAAGTCAAATGAGAAAAGATGCTAATAATTGTCAATTATCATAGAAGCTGTGATGCTAGCAAAAGTGATTACAGCATTTTATATTTTTATTTGGTTTTCATATTGTACGTATTATTTAAGAATAAATAATTTCATGTACGTATATATTTACTCATTTATAAACAATCAGCTGGGTAACGTGTTAATTAAATAGAAGCAGTATTGGGAGTTTAAAATAAGGTTCGCGGACACGGAGATGGCGTAGACAAGGCACAGTTTGCATTGTTTACATGTGGGATTCTTCAGTTTTATTTAAAAATAAAAGTGTAAAAGTGTTCAAGAGCTAAATAAATCAAGCACTGTGTGTTTGAAAGCCTTATATCTTCAGACAGAAATGGAATTTTCTTCACAGCCCAGAAGAACATCTAAAAATATCATAATACATTATTATAATACCAGAATTAACCCTGGTAGAAAATTATCTAGTTTTATCGAGGCCCTCGATTATTTCCTTGGCAAACTAGATAGATCTACATAGTTCTAGATTAATTTTCTACCAGGGAATGCATAATGAATAATAAATATACTTCTTATATTTATTATGCATTAAGAACAGCATATTCTTCTACAATTAGACTATATATATAGTCTAATTGTAGAAGAATATGCTGTTCTTAATGCATAATAAATATAAGAAGTATATTTATTATTCATTATATATATATATATATATATATATATATATATATATATATATATATATATATATATATATATATATATATATATATATATATATATATATATATATATATATGAATTGCAAGTGTGACAAAAACAATTTTAAATTACAGTAAATTTTTACTTATTAACTTCACTTATTGCACTTGGACTCAGGTTTTCACTCCAAATATTTTAGAGAGTATGTAAAGAAAGGCGCCTTGGTAGAAATCTTAGCTGGTTATTATATTAGCTAATTTCTAGCTAATTTTAAAGCTAATATGACCATCAGATTGTATTTTAATTATTACTTATAAAATAAAATAAATCAGTCTACATTTATATTCACAGATGCATTATTTGATATTTAATAATATTTTGATATAATTCTTTTCCATTTGAAAAAAAATTAGATAATTGGGAGTTTAAAATAAGGTTCACAGGTACAAAAATGAATGCTGACAAACTACTCGTTACATAATTTTAATTGAGTGTGGTGGGAAAATGCATATATATATATATCATTCATTATATATATATATATGCATTTTCCCACCACACTCATTATTATTCATTATATATGTATATATATATATATATATATATATACACACTCATTATTATTCATTATATATATATATATATATATAATGAATGATATATATATATATGCATTTTCCCACCACACTCAATTAAAATTATGTAACGAGTAGTTTGTCAGCATTCATTTTTGTACCTGTGAACCTTATTTTAAACTCCCAATTATCTAATTTTTTTTCAAATGGAAAAGAATTATATCAAAATATTATTAAATATCAAATAATGCATCTGTGAATATAAATGTAGACTGATTTATTTTATTTTATAAGTAATAATTAAAATACAATCTGATGGTCATATTAGCTTTAAAATTAGCTAGAAATTAGCTAATATAATAACCAGCTAAGATTTCTACCAAGGCGCCTTTCTTTACATACTCTCTAAAATATTTGGAGTGAAAACCTGAGTCCAAGTGCAATAAGTGAAGTTAATAAGTAAAAATTTACTGTAATTTAAAATTGTTTTTGTCACACTTGCACGAAAACGCGTTTTTTCATGCCCATATGGCGGGACTAAAATGGCCGTTTTCTGACTGGCGGGCGGAAAAGACTTTTGCGCCTGCTATAGCGCCTGCTATTTAGGCCCCCCTAAACATCAAGTACCATCCGGATGATACTACATGCTTAGGTAGATCTAAACACTCTAGTAGGCTGATTATACAGTCTAACAGACGTGTGTTTGCACCTTGTCGTAGAGCGACCAAATTTAGTTTTGTTTCATAGGCATAAAAGAAACACGTTATCAATACATGTTTGACAAGAAATACTTTGTGCACCATGGGGAAACCTTTTTCACCCTTGTATGTTTGCAATACTCGTCTTCAGCTCGCAATATGAACTCGCCTTTGGCTCGTGCTTGCTCACACGCGGACGAAAAGAGCCTACTTTCCCCCATGGTACACAATCTCCTCTCCAATAATATTAGGATCACAAAAGTCTCCGGTCTCTTTTTAAAAGTTCATCATATATGTGCGGAGTGTGGGTGGGTTATTGGGAGGGTGGAAGTATTTTTATGAGTTTTCTATAGTTTATGGGGTGTCATGGGGTATATAAGTTTATGGGATTTATGGGGTTTACGTCTTTTATGGGTAACTGCGAAAGTGTCAATTTAGGGAGTCACCGGTAAAGGCAGTAGGTAGAAATGGGTTAAGTTTGGTTATTTTCTTCTTTTGATGATTTCTCAACTTCCTTGTTATGTACATAATATAATTAAGCATAAAATTGAATATTTAAGCTGTGTTTAGAAAAAATGTATACTCACTAACATTTTTTCAAATTTTCATATTTAGACACTCTTATACACCCTTCATAAATCATGTAATTTTGATTGCTGGCTTTATCGCTACTTTAATAAAATCTAAATAACGAACTGAGTATCGAAAAGCGTCTTATAATACGAAATCGATAAATACAATAGATGAATATTATCTTTAAATATGATTATAGTTATAAATACTTTCAATTTTCGCAATGTCACGATTGGACAATTACAATATAACCTCTGTCGAACGAAAGTGGCTCTTATTCCGAACATGCACTCAACCACGAGCAGAAAATAATATTAAATTGAATGTAAGATTTGATAGCATTTCAATATCAGATAAGAAACGTAAAAGACCGGTAGGTTTCAGGGCGGACCCATAATCTGCAAGCTGGTCAAATTCGGCCAGCCGCTGGGCTCCTACCTGAGCTCCTATGTCCTCATAGCGACGGCCGTCGACAGGTATCACGCGATCTGCTATCCACTGAGCTACTGTAGATCGACGTCGCGCAGGTCGAGGATCACGGTCTATGGAGCCTGGCTGCTCGCTCTTCTTTTTTGTGTGCCACAGGTATGTCTTGAGACTTAATCCTTTAATGCCGTGACGATCGCTCGCGTCCCGCTCATCTAAAGGCCTCGTAACAAATCTGTAATCGATAAAGTAGCTTTCCTGTCGGTATAGTGTAAGATAAAAATAAACTTTAATCCACCCGAACAGTGGTATAAAATTAATCTTTCGAAATATTGGCATAAATTTTCCTAGGATAGGATTAACTCTTTAGTGATCACATAATCCAGATGAACCCATAAGTTTCGAGTGCACTGTAAAACCGTAGATCGATAAAATCGGGAATTTATCGATTTACTTTCATCAGGTAACTATAGAAGAAAGTACAGAAATCGGTAGAAAACTTATTTATTGTTTTATCTCGTTACGACATCAATATTAAATCAGCGGCTCTTGAGACACTAATGAAAATAGCCCTTGAGCTGGATGAGATATTTATTAATCGATCAAAAAAACACGCATTTTTCCGGCCATTTTTTGCACAATTACTACTGCTACTAAATAATTAACAGTCTTAAATAAAATAAGCTGCAAAATATTTTCATTCTACCTGGAATCGGTCTCAAAAAATTACATTAAATTTTTATGTCTTATTCAGAAAACAATACTTTTGAACATTTTAGTTTGCAAAAACTATCCTATTCCCTAAATTGAAACACAATTATCTAGAATCAATTGTAAATCACATTATTTTTTACTTTTGTCTAGATCAGAGCACTAAAGGGTTAAAATAAATTTCGCGATAAAAAATATAATTTTAACTAGTTGTTCTGTATTAATAACTGTTAATAATAACAGTTATTAACACATAACTAGTTAAAATTATATGTTTTTATCGCTTGCTGTTCTGTGTTAATAATTGTTAATAATAACAGTTATTAACACAGAAGAACTAGTTAAAATTATATTTTCTCTCATACCTTGCCGTAAAGTATTGTGATTATTCCCCGTTGTCAGGGAATAATATGCCACATTCTCTCACGTCTAGAAACTGCCACGTGCATGCGCGTCTCTCTACTATTCCTTCCGGCTAACGCTGCCTGCGTGTTGTGCTGCCCTCGCTTCACTTGAGCTGCAAATTACGCAGGCGGCATTAGTCGGGAACAAAAGTAGAGACGAGCATCCGCATCACAGTTTCTAGAAGTGAGGTTATGTGACCTTTTCGACCCTGAAATCGGGGATTAAACACAAATAACGTTCCGTCGGGCATGAGAAAAAGTTGTATACTGCACTCGGGAGCAATGAGGGCTATTGCCCTTCAACGGCTTAAATATTATAAACCCGTGAACATCCTCCTGTAAAAGAATTTTCTAAAGATTTTGACATTAAAAATGAAATTATTTTAAATTTATATTGCTTTCTGACTCTATATGTATTCATGACAAACCGATATATTCTGGAAAAAGTTAAAAAAAATTCATATGCGAATTCAATGCTAGTTCTTGATATAATTGAATTATGATATAAATTGTATAAATTACTTTTATTTAATCTCACGATATGCAAAAAAAAATATTATTTATTTTGCAGTAAAGAAATCTTGACGTTAGAAGGTTAACCCGAGATAAAAGTATAAGAATTTACTTAATAAATTATTGTACTTCTCTCCGGGTATTACTAACTTAACAAGATAGATAAATATATAATTGTCATTTTAACTATGCAGGTGTTCATCTTTTCGTATCAAGAGGTCAATGCAGGTGTCTGGGACTGCTGGGCGACATTTAACTTACCTTACGGAGAAAGAGCCTACGTCACCTGGTTTGTTGACTTTTATTTAATGCATTATATGTATTGCAGTGTGCTACATCAACTCTTTGTGCAAAATATTCATTTTTCATTTGAACTTTCTATATTATATAAAATCAGGAATGCATTGGATTCTTGTATTTTAAAGATAATTCGCAACTTACCGAGGAAATTTAAGAATTAAACAAACTGACATCTCGATTGACACTGTGACCATTTTGCATTGGGGTTTTAATTCATGCCGCGTATTTTGGACGAGTTATCATGTGATTGCACTCAGAAAATAATTCTTTTAATATAAGAGAATTTTTGCTTCAAAATTACTCCTTTTTTCACGACAGGATTCTGTTCCCCACAAATAGAAAGTTTGCAAAATAACAAAGTTAATGTATATATCTGTGGAAAACCGGAAAAACAACTTAAGTCCATTTTTAGCGTTTTCGAGATATTATCATTTTAATAATTGCACTGATATGCAAGATCGAAACATAAGAGATATACAGTTAAATTATATTTGTTAAATAAAGTGTCTAATATTACTCTAATCATAAAAATTACACAAAAGAAATTCTCTTTATTTTTCGAGTAACTTTACAAAAGAGTTTAGTTTAGTCGTTTTTCCGAGAAATGTAAACTTAATTCGGTATGGGGTTTTTTTTTTAATTTGATTGTTCATACACAATTAGAAATATACTGCAAGATCATATCTGTTAAGGTGGCTCTGTGGTGATTTTCCAAAGTTTTTGTTTAGTCCACGATAAAAGCCTGAAAAAATTACCTAGTATTCGTAATATAAAAAGTATATTCTCTAGAATGTTTCAGATTCTTGACCCTCCGAGATTCCAAAATATGGACACATTAGTTATTTTATAGACCAGAATATGGTAGGTTTTGTAAAGTTGGTTTGCGTCAAGATATCCATCGAACAGATTTCGGATAATTGATCATTATTCTAGACATTAAAAGGAAGAAAAGTTAGCATTTATTATACTTTTGGAAATATACTCTATTGAAATCATAAATAAATGTCATATTTTCATGATTTTTTAAAGGTTAATATCATTATATACCATTAGTTATTCAATAAAAGTACATTAAAAAATGCTAACTTTTGTTCGAAATATGTCAAACAATATTTGAAAAAAATATTTAAAATTATTCACCTAATACGTTGACACAAATCAACTTTAGCATACTTGAAAATTTGAATCTGATAAAATCGTACTTTTGTAAAAATAAGACTAAAATTCTGATATATTACATATTGCATCTTTACATCACATTTATTAAAAATTTTTAAATCTTTCATGTACCAAATACATTTGGTATTATATCACATACCTATATCAGATACTATATTTAAATAAACAATAATTAATTATAAATATACTGAACTTTCAAATCTTTATTTTATTTGGTAAAAAAGCGAAAAAGCGAAAAAACTTTATTTTTATTGTATTACTTCCACTATAAAAAAAATGTTTTCTTGTGCTGGAACTACTTGTATGTTTTTCATTAACGAGTAAAGAGTACTTTTGTGCAATAATTTTTTTTTTAATTTTTCGGTCAAAAATTACCAGAAAGCTATCTTAATAACAGTATAAAAAACATTTTTAACTCCCCCCCGCGCCCTTCCCTCCTGACCATTATAAAATACACGGGCGACTGTCGTAGCAAGTTGCAATAAGCATAATTTGAATACCTTGTGCTGGGTGGCGTAGAAGTGGCGTCCCGTTATTATATATCGTTCATTAGTTTATTCTCTTATACTATTTTTGTATGAAGAAATCAGTAAAAACTTATGTAAAATTAAAGTTGCTAACCGATGATTGCGATATAATTAGTAACTAATACAAACAAGTCAAACATTATGAAAAGCAAATGCTATGTAAGTACGTACCGTATTGTAAAATGGATTAACATAATTAAAATAAAATCAATTATAAGCGCTCTGACCTATGTAAAGATGAATTTAAGGTAGTTCATGCGTGACTTCGAAGTCAATTGAGTGCATACAAGAAAAGATTACGGAAATATTGTTCAATGTATCTAAATAATATTTAATAATTTTATTTATGAATTATAAGATAATTAAACATTGTTGTAATACAAACAGTTATACTTTTATCGCCATAAAAATTATATTTAGATGGTCTTTTGACTTAGTTAAAATACTAATTTTCAAGTAATCTTTTCTCTAAAATTTATTCGGTTACGTGATCCGAAATTTTTGGAAGGAGTATATTTCATGTTCATAAATAAGCTATATAAATTTTATTACATTCTGTAGTATTTTCATCCAAGCATGAACCACCTTAAGTTGTATTTTAAACAAAGATTTTATTAGATCGACTGAAATCATTATGTATTGTGCAGTTTTGGACTATAAGTATAGCTATACTTTATTACATTTTGTTATTTTTACGAGCAAAAGGCGTATTTATAATGATTAAATCTAACGTAAATTAAACCCAAAATTTAAAAAAAGTGACTTGAGTCGATTTCGAGAATCAACTGAATTATTTTTTGAGAACCATATATGGTTTTATGTGCGTATACTATAGTTTATATAATAAAATTTATTAACATACTAAAATTAAATAAAATCACTGATACACGCTCTGAACGATCTGCATACAGATGGACTAAAGTCGTATGTCGGGCAAAGATTTTATTAAATGGACTTAAGTCTTTATGTTCTGTACCATTTTCGGCTATGATAGCTATGCTAAGACAATTTTTACCACTTTTACATAAAAGGGGACTTACAATGATGAAATCTAGTGTAAACTCAAAATTGAAAAAAGTGGACTTAAGTCTTTTTTCCGGCTCGCCACAGAATATATACTTTAATAGATACGTGTCAGATATCGTAGAACTATTTCTTGGGGCGCGCGAATATTCATACATATATAAAAATAGATACGTCATTGTTGCATCGCAAATTTTGATTGATGTATCTAGTTCTCGAAAGTCCATTCTAATTTTAATACATCCAATTTAGAAATTTTGATAGAACTACATTTAGCTTGAATATTGAGCCAATCAATCATTTTATATTTAAACTAATTATTACTGATGATTGGTAATTATTGAATCAAGATGTTGTAATATGATTACACCGTAATGATTGTTTTGATGAATTGTGTTTTGATCTACTGCTATGATTATATTATACGTATCATAATAATATATAGCTCACAGCAGACGTTTTTTACACCCTATTCTTAATTTATCTTCTTCCGTATTTCTTTTTGATTGTGTCAAACGTTGATGAAGATCAAACGTAATTTCTTCTGTAATTTAATTTTAATAATCAATGAAAATAGTAAATTACGAATAATAAATTCTAACTATTTTAGTGTATAAGAGTTCACGCTATATACAGTCAGACCACGCGCACTGTTACAAGTCGAGACCGACGCATCTGGGTACTGTTACTGCCGCCTCAGCCAATCAGATTGAAAAACCAGGGTCGTACATATAACAAAATTACAAAAAAGTAGGGTACTTAAAGTTTCTTAGAAAATTAGATTTAATAATTCAAATCTTCATAAATTTAATAAATAGCAATGATATTTTGACGAATTTTGAATATTTTTCATAAAAATAGATTATATTTTGAGGCTGCGTATATCAAATAAATTATAAGATCTATGCAACGTTAGAAAAAATAAACTTATGTTTTTTATTACAATATTAGGTTATATCATAATTAATAATTCTGTAAATATAAATTATATGAATTAGAGGAATCACAAACATTACAATATTGATCTTAACACATAAATTATTGTATAAACAGAAAATTGTATGCAGGTTCATCATACTAAAATTTACAAATCATATATCTACAACGATAAAACTTCAATAACTTTCCTCAATTCAGTAACATAAATAATAAAAATTTTCATATTCTACAATGAAATTTAGCTTTATTCAATGTATAATGATAAAATAAAGAAAAAATTTTGAAGGGGCTCCGTGAGTTTGATACATTTCTGGATATGGAATTATATTGTAACAGTACGCAGGTATTGAACCGTAACAGTGCGCAGGGGTTAACAATGCCCGACGTCTGACTGTATAAGTACCACACCTAATTAATATGCGATGAAAGTATAATATCTGCGCAAGAATAGTATAATCTCCTAACTATTTTACTATAAATACACATCTTGAAAGCATGACAGCTATTCATATTTAGAGAGTACAAAACGTCATAACGTCATGACAATATTTCATGAGTTTCATACCTTATAAGCAGCGTCACTATCTGAAAAAAGCGTGAGCATCCTTTCGTGGTATACCGCTCACACTATTTCGGTATGACAGGCTTCGAACGATTAGTATAAGTTTTTTTAAATTAGCACTTTATAAATAATAACAGTATAGATACATGTATCAAAAATCAACTCTTACAACCTGATTATAATAATTAGAATATTGCATAGACTATTAAAAGTTTAACTCGATTTTTTCAAAATATAAATTGTTATAATAGTAAACAATTATTTGGATTTACATTGCAATATGTTAGCTATTTAATTTAAAAATAGCAGATATACCCCTGCTGTAATTAATACTTTCAAGAATTTTTGAAATGTTAACGTTATTAAGTTGTAGGTACTTGAATGAATTTTATACCCCATCATGCAATCCCATAGGATATAAATTGAGATATGTTTAACTTCATATCATAGTATACATAAAACATACCTTTCTTTAAATTTTTAAGTTAATTAATCAGCTTACTCCAGTTATCGTCGAATTCCGAGAAACGATTATTTTACAAAAATATTTTTTTCTCACGAACGAAAGAAGAATAAGTTAAAAAGATTACTGAATATAGTATTTTATATGCGTAATGATCATGATTTTGTTGTAAGGTTTTCAGTATCAATTCCGGATATAATTTTCTTTAATGAGATTTTCAAATATAAAAAAAAGAACAAATATATTTAATCCAATAAATTTTACGCGTTAAATTAGGATGCGTTTAAATGGAGTCTTAAAACCTCAATTTTTTTTAGAGATTTCTACTCTAATTACTATTTTATTGATATATTATAATAAAAACAACTATTATAATAAAAAATATATTCCTACTATTATAAAAATAAAAATCATTACAATCAAATGCAAATGGAGATGCGATAGTCAACGCAGTTCAAATCACCAGCTGAAAAATCTGTGATTTTAAGACTCCATCTAAACGCAGCCTTTCGCAAATCAAAGCTGTTTCAATACTGCATTTGCAAAGTCTCAATTAAGTGCGTTCTTAACCAATGCGTCCGACTGACATTCCACCCCAGGGGCAAAAAGCAGGCACAAAACCCATCTACGAATCAGCAATTATATTTCTTCCAATTCGTCCAACTCGTCCACAGGTACAGCGTGACCGTTTTCTTGATTCCGTTCTGCGTGCTGACCTTCACCTACGTGGAGATCTGCTGCAGCATCTGGCGCAATCGCGAGGTCATGGTGCTGGCGAGCCTCGAGCGCCAGCGGGCCCTCACCAAGCAGGGCAACCAGCGCAACCGCAGCTCCCTCATCTCCAAGGCAAAGATCAACACGGTCAAGCAGACGCTGGCCGTGGTCATACTGTACGCGGCCTCGAGCGTGCCCTTCGTCGGATGCCAGCTCTGGGCGACCTGGGACCCCGTAGCCTCGACCTCGGCCTTCTTTTCCGGTAATTATATGCACATAAAGAGAGAAAGAGAGAGAGATAAAACTTTCTGCAGCTTCTTGGATTAAGTCAAAACAAGTCTGCTATTTGCGCTTTATTCCTGCGTTTTCGCTCGCTAAACTTTCTTCTGTATTTATGTATTGCAATTGTTTTCATTTTAATTATATATTGTGTTTAACTTGCACTTGTTTGTACCGAGAGGTTCGTTTTAATGAAAGTTTTAGTCGGGATCGCAAATATTTTGCTTTTGGAATCTTGCGGATTATGTATTCGTGCTTTTGATTACGTTGTTAATTTAAAGAGAAGATTTTGTGAAAAGAAAACAATGAACTCAAAAAGTTTGTCACTATAACAACTGTTAGAATTTTTATTCCTTTATATTTTTATGTTCTTTTCACTACTCTGGACTTTTAAACTTGCTTACGTATCGACTCTCTGAATGCATAATTAAAAACGCTAAATTACAATTTTATTTTATACTTTAATGCTTTTTTATGTTACTTTCATCTTCAGATATGCTTTGTTATTTTTAATTAGGTCCAATTTTTACAATTCTGTCTTTGCTCAGCAGTCTAACGAGCTGCGTTAATCCCTGGATTTATTTGACGTTTAGCTATGAGCTGCGCGTTGCGTTGACGAAATTCCTGCGCAGCTTGATAAAACGAGATCGCTCCTCAAGCTTCGGTAAATACAACTTTTCGTTTTTTGTCAAAGTAAAGCTAAATATTGCTCATTTTACGTTTGCACCATTAATTTTGTTATTTTCTTTTTACTTTGATTTATTTCGCTATCATTACTACTAACTCCCTGAGTGACGGTTTTTTTATTTCCCTTTTCAGAACGAGCATCAAGCAATGCTAATTCAAACGAAACGAGGTCCTCGAAAAGGTCTTCCTTGATCTCCAGAATGTCTCGTTACACGAGCTTCATCATTTATCGTTCCAATGCGAACGAGAGAAATGGTAAATGATGTTATATAGTGAGAGAGTGCCTAAACGGCGCATGTATATAGTATCATTTTATATTACTGTTTGTAAATATTTTATTTTTAAGTTTAATAAAATTTATTCTTTTACAAAAATATTATTTATTTTGTTCATCGTCAACTACCATATCATAAAGAATAACCTTCTTATATAGTTACTAATAAAAATTGACATTCAATTCGGAATCAATAACCTCTCGTTCGTGTGTTAATCAGAACAGAAAGCTACTAGTATAGAATCTCTACGCGGCAATTAATCAGTTCGCAATTGTATGCGTGAAACTAATATTGTTACAGCAATCAAGCTTCGTTTGTATTACAAATATCATCCTAATATACGTTGCTTACCTTTGCCTTCGTTCTTCAATTGAATAATCGATTAAGTTTGATTGTCCTCTTATAAAACCAAATGCTTCGATTCGATTGTCTTTCATAACAATGGTAATTTCTCCGATTCGTATATATAATTCCAAACACAAGGTTACTTCTTTTTCACATTAAAAAAAATGTTTATTTCATGTTCAATTAAAACAAATAAATGTTTAAAATCTAACAATATTAAACTCTATTATAAATATACGTGTTATTAGAATCGGGTCTGACCTAATAACTATATCTAGCTATAAGTAAATATATTACTGCTAAAAAGTTGAGTTTTCCAGTGTGTAATAATAGAGTATACTACCAATACGCCATAATTTAACATTGATAATTAACATTCACGAACTTTTTCTAAAACGTCCTAAATATAACAAAGAAATTTCTGTAGTCGCCGTAGTCGGCTCCTTGATAAAAAAAGCTCTTAAAAGACGTCGAGCTTACCGATCGCTAACTCCCCGCCTCGAAAGTCAGCAACGCGCAGTCGCCGTACTCATTCATGCAACTAAATGCCCGCAGCAACCGCACCCCTCTTTTCCTCGAGCTACACCTGTAAAAAGCTCTTTGCTTCTTACAAAGCTCCCTCGTATCCATCCCCCTCTCTCTCTAACCCTCCCTATCCCCCTATCCTACAATCACTCAGACGCTTTCGTAAAAAGCAAATAAGCTCGCTCGCGCTACGGGCTCAAAATACAGAGAGGAGAAGGGTAATACGCCCAGGGGGTAAAATGAATATTTCAATTATTTGAGAAAATACGCTTTGTTAAATTTCCAATTTCTTTGAATATCACACCAAAGTACTTTTAATGTTGATAAAGTGAAAATTAGATTATAAATTGAATTACAGTTGAATAAAATATAAAATGATCATTTTACACTGCAATAGTAGCGATTTTGACCCATTTTTTTACATTCAATTTAAACTAAAATTAAACTTAATACCATAATCAAATAGAAACTAAAGAGTTCATTTTAACTCGCAAAGTAATATTTTCACCTCCTAAAGTGATAATTCTGCCTCGCTTTAATATAACAGATAGTACTCTTTTCACATTAAGAATTTTAGATAGCTTACACTTAATTCAATGCAGTTTTAATCTATTAGTAATCATAAATGAATTCTCACAGTACCCTTCTGCAGAAGTGTTCATTTAACTAAAACTATACACTTAGAAATATCATTGCTAATTAGACAGCAACATATTTCGTCTGGATGGCTTTTAGCCGATACAGCTAATATTTCAGTTAGATTAATAAAAATATTCGCCGTAGTCGACAGGCGACGCACCGCTGCATCGTCGATCCAGCGAGCTCCTTCGTCCACCCCAGCCATATTCCCAGCTGTATACCTATCGGCAAATCACTTCCACGCGTGCAGGATCTACATTCTTTTACGTAATAAATGCCTATATATCTCCCTCCCGTCCCTCTCCCTCCCCACAGCTACGATACTCCCCGCTCTATATAGAGAAAACTATGCATCGCTCGCGACACGGGGGCTGCACGCGCACGGGCCTTTATGGTACGTGGTCGCGCGTCGCCATGGGGACGCGTACACACACGATATACCTGCCACGCGCATCGATTCGCATAGCGCGTCGAACGGCTCGCGGCGGCAGTATGGCAGCAGTAGCAACAATTGGCAACGGCAGGTGAAAGAGCTTTAGAGCGAGAGAGAGAGAGAGAGAGCTTGATGGCCAGATGACGGAGCACAAAGGCACGTCCTTCGTCCACTCGTGCGTGAAGGTGCCGGTGGACCCGTACAGCAGGCAGCCGACGCCGCTGTACGAGCGGCCGAGGCTCGTCCGATGCACGGACAGCAAGCCGAGCAGACGCCAGGAGGAGCGCTCGTGCAGCAAGGCGAGTGCCAGGTAAGACGAGCAAAGAGCGGACTGCTGCAGAGGATTCGATGAAGTCGATTGACTCGGTGGAGTGGTGGCCAGTGTTTCCTTTTATTTTATTTTTTTTTGTATTTTCGGAAGTGCGAGGGTGGATTCGAAGATGGGCAGTTTTTTTAGAAAATTACAAGTATAGATCGTAAAGTGGATTATGCGTAAGGGTGTAATGTTTGAAGAAAGGACTTGATAAAGATGTAATTGAAGGATTGGATAAGTTTGTGGCAATGAAATTACGAAGAGAGAAATGCCGACATTTAATAATTGTATTACTTTATAAAACTTTTATTTCTATCATCAGATAACTTTTCTTAACAACCACGAATACTCAGCATTTTTATTGTTGGCTTTTCCTTTATCTTCAAAATATTGCTCGAATATAACAAAAAATCAATCTTCTTTTGTTATACATAAGAGAAGTATTTTAAATATTAAATAATATTTTAAAACTATCGTTTTCTGTATTATTGTTTTCTAAAAAAATGTCAATATAAGAATTCAGTCTCGTGACGGAATACATCTCCCCGCACTGGAATTATGTAGAATGAAAATGTAGTACATAATGGAAGTAAACTGTAGTCAGGTATTATATTTAAATAAAGTTGCTTATATTTGTAGGGGAGGCATCTGTAAACATTGTTATTTCAGTAATTTTTATTATTTTTCGTTTGATCTACAATCGATAAGGAAGACTTGCCTAGTCCACCCCCTATAGCTATTTTGTCTGTAACTTTTGACCTTGATGGTGAAATTTAAAAATAAAATCTAAATCTTATTTGTTAAATGGAATATTTTTAAGAACACATTTTTTTTGTGCAAAAATAAGAATCTGAATTAATGATAAATCAGAGTTTAAAATTTGCGTTTTTACGATTTACATAAAAGTTTGCCTAGTACCGCCCACTAATAGTTATCGTAGTTTTATACTGACGTACATGGTCAATAAATAATAATTAAGAAGTATTTAAGCTAAGAAAATAGTATTTTTATTAAAAATATGTACTTTAGCATTTATTAGAAAAAAATGAATCACTATTATTACTCTCTTTGTAATATTACAATTACCAATCGTGATTTTGTGGCTTTCTTACATTCTTCGCCATTTGTTTTACCTTGTATTCAATTTTAGACATCTTGCTGCTCAAAAAAATAAAAAGGAAAACTCAAGAGTATCTTACAATATAATTTGAATTTTAATATGTTAAAGAAACTTTAATTACGAAAATTATATATAATAATATATGGGCAGTCCTGGGCATAGTTGTATGGGCGGTACTAGGCAAGAAATTTATTTGACTAATTTAGATAATATTGCGCAAGGGCAAAGAATTATCGGGGCACCCAGATTTTTTTAGTCGATACAAGTTTTAAATATCATGTATAAATTGCTACGAAGCACAAACTTATTTGCACAATAAGTACTTAGCTGCTAAAATTAACTTTTGACGCTGGCAAAATTAGCCTGACGACTATTTGTCCGAACAACTTTTGCAGCTTTGAATTTAAAGGAATACTCTAGAGTTTGTTTAATAGCACTATAATATGCAACAAATTACCGTACCTAAAAGCTTCCATCTAGCAGTGGTATAGGAGAGAAATGACTGGAGGGCGGTACTGGGCAAAAGGCAAGTCTCCCCTATTACTTAACCCATGCAAAAAGCTTTTCAAAATCATCTTAAACATGTAAAAATATCTTTTATAAAAATAAAAAAAAACTTTAGTGAGATAAAAGTGTAACGTATAATTTATTTACATTAATGGAATATCGACGCCAGTATGCTGTTGTGTACTTGCCGCCATTTTAGTATTTTCGATTATTCTTGTTCAATCTTTAATTTTTATTGATTATTTCAACCAATCGGTATTTCTTAACGCATTACAAACACCGACTGACCAAAATCATTAATGAAAACAGAAAGTTGAGTTGAAATAACGAAAAATACAATATAGAGATCGGCATTTTAAGGGGGATCACTATGATTTTTCTTAAAATCTTTCCTAAAATAGCAATTATTTTCAAATTTTTATATTGTTTTATTATTTACCGAAAAAGAAAGTGGTTTGAAAATTTTGTAGCCGATTTAAACAATATATATTAATTAACAACTAGTACGTTCATTTCATACACAATTTTTTACAGTCTAAAAAATTCCTACTTACTTGTTTTTTATCAAAATTAAATCAAAGTAATCTTGATCTAAAATTAAATAATTTAGTAAATAATTATTTTTTATTTGGTTTAGTTTTCACACTTGCCGCTTAGCGATACTTACTTTTCTTCATAATTCAGAAAAGAATATTTCCTATTAATTTTAATGGTTTCGACAGAAGCTGATATGCAGGGAAAGTTCAGAGTAAAATCCTTTGCATTACTAGGAAAAATCTGTTATAGTACAAAGATATATAATGAAAATTACAGGAATATTAACTTTCAAAGGTACATTCCTTTGAATAAAATTTTTATTTCACATAATTTAAAATCCAATAGTTCTCTAAAGTAGTTCAGAGAAGTTATGCTTTATTCATAATTAAATAATGTTAATAGCAATTTTTACTGGTATCCTCCTATTAATAACATTTTTAATTCAATATATTTTTATAATACAATAACTCTAAAAATGTACTTCAAAGAAGTTCTGTTTTATCCGAGAAAAATCAATTTGTATAATTTTATATTAAAGAAAGCACAAAAAATGTAACAAAAGTAGAACGTCCGAAGCACGAGAGAAATATAGTCTATGAATAAGCATTCCAGTTTCATAAACAGTAACTCTATTGGCATTATATCTAATTCATAATTGGGGCGTTAGAACCACAATGAAATAAGTCCATTTTAGAAAATTTTCAAACTCTTGCAAACATTTCAACATAAGTACAATAAAAACGTGATATTTTATGAATTTTAACAGTGCAATTGCTAGTTGCATATACTATTTCTTAATTGCATATCTAAAAATAGATAAATAATGACATGATTTACACATTGCACATTTTTAATGACATGATTTACAGATTGCACATTTTTATGAACGATTACTTTGATAATTTCGAAAATGGACTTACTCTGTTATGGCTTTGAACGCTTCAATTATTAATAAGAATATTTTATTAAGATAATAAAAGTTTTTTCTTATAAAGCAATAATTCTGAAATACTTTAAACTATAAATATCTGGTAATACCTTTGTAAAACCTCAAAATCTCGATCCTACGTGATACAGTCCATTATACCATTATCATTGCCATATATTTATAGGAGGATCTTTGTGGCGTACACGATTGTAGGTGACAATGAACAAAACTTTATTCCTACACTTATATATTTATACATATTATTTTTTATTATATTATTTTTACGCGTACTAAACTTAAATGGTGCAATTTAAAGAAAATAGTGTATTTTGATTCCTTATGTCTAAAAACATGTTTCTAACATGGTTTTAGAAAAACTTTTCTTTTTACCATCACAAAGCTTCCTTGAAGAAGTAAAATTAGCAATAACAAGCAAGCTCGACGAATACAATATCCTCATTACACTAGACCTAAACACCATAGAAAAAAAAATTGATTTCCAACATTTTAATAAAATACATTTCTTCCTTCACCGAAGTCGGACTTCATACTTTAACGAACACCCAACGCGCGAGGCAAAAGCAATTCTAAATCCCAACCCACCACCCGCTGCTTATTACAGCACTAACAGGACGACGGACAACCGGAGCGTCGGCAGCGAGCTGGCGAGCGCGCGCGGCGACTACAGCAGCTTCCTCGAGTTCATCGAGAGCATACCCGACTACGGCGAGGTGCACCACCTGTCGAACGAGCAGTTCAAGCAGAGGCTCGACTACCTGAAGCGCAAGCAGCGCCTGCTGCTCAAGAGCCTGCGCGACTGCCTGGAGCAGGACGAGAACGCGGAGCCACGGCCGACAACGACGACGGCGCCGGTGACGACAAAGTGCAGCAAGTTCCCGTGCGAGAAGAGCGAACTGGCCGCGAGCGAGCTGTCGCTCAAGGGCAAGCGGTGCAACTTCGAGGAGTCGAGGACCAACAGTCCGCTGCTATATCACCCGGGCAGCTTCTCCTGCCTCGCCGAGGATCAGGACTTTCTGACGTACAGGTGAGCTGCGAGAGGGTCTGCGAGGGCTTGCTTCGTAAGAGTGATGGTGGGATCGAGGCGTGTTGGGCGCGGTTGATGGGAAAATTGTATGTTTGGCTTGCTGGGTGGCGTTGAGATGTTGATAGGGCGAACGATTATCTGGATGGCATTTTAAGAGGTCTTGATCAATCGTTTGATGGAGGATGGTTAGTGGGATGAGAATTTGCATGCCTGTGTTCTTGTATTTATTTTCTGTATTTCGAATTTGTACTGATTAAGAAATGCTGTTACTTCGTAATTTAATGAAAATTTTTTTTCTTTCTAGTTAAATTTACATAAGATGTATGTAAACAGAAAAACTTTATATATATTTGACTTGGCTGTCGGGATTTAAAGTTTATATTAACCTGTTAAGGCTGAAACCCTAACAAAATTAAAAAATATATATTTTAGGAAATTATGTAGAAATGTGTTTCGGTTTTAAATTACAAGATTTCTTCAATAAATTTTTTTATCAATTTTTTAAGTTTTGATAATTTTTAGCTTTTTACATAGAAATCTTAAGAAAACCAAAAAGGTTTGCGTGTCCTCCATGACTCCTACGTCCCTAACGGGTTAATAATTTTCATTATTTATACATGGTCAACAATGAAATCGTAACATGTAATTTTTGTTTGTTAAAATTTGTTAATTTTTAAATACATATAACATTAAATTAATCGGCATTGAAATTATTGCGATATATTATGAAAAAGGGTTAGAAAAAAATGCATATTGTACGTCCCTATTTCTACTCACGACAAATATCACTGAAAAATTATATTTATAATATATAAAGAAAATACAGCGCTTACCCTTTTACTTACTGATTTTTTAATAGATTTATTCTTTAAAATACAAATTATTATCGACAAGTGAGTATGGCTATATTTGGGTGGGTAGAAATAAATACATTCAATGTCATCTCTCTTTTTAGCTTTTATATTTTCATCTGTATTGAATTCTCTCAAAATAATTTTTAGCATTTTTTATTTAAATAAAATTTAAGACATTTTCGTATCGGCAATCTACTTCTTATTTCAAAATATGCTGCAGCAATTTTTTCAACGTTTTATACGAGCATCGGTCTTAAATGAGTAAAAATTGGGATATTTACCTACTAGCAAAGTTCCAGATTGTATAATAGATGAAGCTAAAGAATTTTATTTTTCTCCTGAGAGCCGCTTTAACTACCGACGAGTTCCCTTTATTCATCTAAATATTGCTTCCTCACAGAGGAAGCTTTTTTTATTTGTAATCTTCATAAAAATTTTCAAAGTACTGAAAAAGATAAAACTTTCTTATCTACACTCTAAATCTGCAATGAAATTCATTTAGAATTAGTGAATATTCACTTAGAATAAGTTCACTCATTTAATGAGTGAGCGAATCTAAACGTAGAATAAGTGTAAATTCACACGTTCTAAGTAACTTCTACTTATTCTAAATAATTTTCGCTGAGAATAAGTAATATTTTCGCTTATTCTAAGTGCATATTCTCTTAATCTAAGTAATTGTCACCTATTCTAAGCGATTTCCACTTATTCAAAGCGACCTGCACTTATTCTAAACAATTGTCATTTATTCTAAGCGATTTCTACCTATTCTAGTCGACATTCACTCATTCACATATCTTATCATACAGCCATTCAATACCGCCTCTTTCTTTGCCCAGCGCCAAGCGGGCCCAAAAATCCAACATTAAAGTTAATCTCATTCGCTCCGTGTACACCGACGACTATATATCGCCCCACGGCATTTAGCTCGACTTCGAACGTCGATCCGCTGCGATGCGGCCTCGGCAGGTGCAAGGAGCGCGAGAAGGCCGCGAAGACGCGCCTCAACGAGGACATCCTCTCGAAGGACTGGAGCTCGGGCAGCGAGTCGAAGAACAACGTTGGCGGCGGCGGCGGCGACGAGAGCGACGACCAGGAGATAAGCGTCGGGACCAAGAGCCTGCCGCCGCGCAGCCCGAAGAGATGGCTCCCCACCCTGCCCAAACCCTTCAGCTTCACGCTCAGGTAATGCGCGTGTATATATGCGTAATTTATGCGCCCGCGTCTCGATCGCAGCGAAAGGTATATATATATATATATATATATATACGTATACAAGCCGTGATGGGGCGCCGCTCGAATGATGATGATGATGATGATGATGCATCGGACGGGGTAGAGACGATCGCGGTAGTTAATTAATGCGAGATAAATCGGCAAGGGTGTAATTGTAATTGTAAATTAAATGTTTGTGGTACGGTGCGGGACGTGAGTTATTGGGCGATTATGCGTTTCGCTGAAGATCGTCTTCTAAATGTTTGGATTATTAACGTAATTGTATAATGAGTAATTGGTTTTGCGTGGACGAGTTATTTACATGGGAGGAAAATGCGCGATCGGAGTGTTTTTGCAAACCAATACAACTTTATTAGTATCGAAGTTTCGATATATTTTGTAACTCTCTTTTAATAAATTGATAAATTATTTAGTATCTCCTGCAGAGATTCGTCAGTGCAAATGTTGGAGTCAATAATGAAGTACGTTGAAGCAACGACTTTATAATTTACTAATTAATTAAATACGTCTTTCTATCACTTCAAGCTTGGAAAGTCGTGCTTGGGTTATTCTGAACTTCAATATGTGTACTGATAAATCTACATTATAATTTATCAGCTTTTAAAATAGGAGCTACAAAACACTCTCATAACGTAGACATTAATAAACTTAGTTTACATTTTTTCTAATTTACTTAATTACTTATTTATGTACTTAACGAAAAATATTATTATTGTTATGCTGTTGTTGATTTATTTTATGTTGTTAAAGAGACTAATTCATTAATTTTTCATTATTTCATTTTCAAATTTAGTTCTCCGACTCAAAATTCCAAAAAAAATGTATCAGTGTAAGTAATAAAAAATAATTATTTATCCAAGAAAGGAGAAAAGCGACTGTTTGTATGATATTTATAGTTTTAATATTCCAAGCACGAGAATTCAAACTTTCTCACTTAGACTCAATACGAACGATATGGATTTTCTCCTTTCTTCGGCTATTGCGACTTGAAGAAAAAAATCGTCCTCGCGACAACAGACCAGAATTCTACTGATACGAATGACGATTGCAAAAGGGAGGACGCCGAGAAGTACATGTCACTGGTGGAGCAACAGGCGGAGGATGAGTACGAGAGCTGCCGACCGAGCAAGAAGAATCCGGCGAAGAAGCGGCGCATACGGCCGGTGCCTTTGACGTCGAAAATTCCCCTATACGAGAAACTCATGGCTGAAAAGGAGGAGAGGTAATGTGCCTGAAAAACCTTCGCTCTTTCTTTTCATACATAACAATAGAGAAACAATGCTTTGAAGAATTACACAATTCCTGGCTCCTTTCTCGGCGTTTCGACGCGACTTCGCATTTCATGTTCTATCGCGAAATTCAATTGTCTTCCTCACGTTTTCAGGATTCTTAACAAACGTAGTACTGAGAAAACTCTTTATGACGAAAGTATGTTTCTTCGCTATTTATATTATTAATAACGTTAAAGGGGGATACGGACAAGTTATAGTATAATGTTATAAGTAATTACATGTCGTGTCTATTAAGACGACAGCTCGATACTGTGCAGACTTTCCTCAATTTTATTACCTTATCTAAGACTAATTCAAAATCTCAAAAAAATGTTTATACCTTTCTGTAGTATCTCTACAAATGTCTTGATCAAACATGTTTGATCATCTTATTTTTTATTACATTTTTTAGACTTTATTTATTAATTTTAATCTATTTTTATTGCTTTTCGGATACATAATAAATAATTCAGTCAAACCATTTTTTACCGTTAGTTATAACTGCCAATCTCATGAAGAAAGTACTTATCTATATTTTTGGTTTTGAGTTTTTGATATCGTTGGAATTCACTTATGTACAGTTTAGAATTGAAAATATTATTTACCCTTAAAATATGTGTATATCACTTTATATAATTTTTTATATAAGGAATTTTATAAGGAATTTCTTATATAAGTGATTTTTTTATGTTTATTCGCTCTATTTGATCGTTTATAACTTTTAACATTGTTAAAAAAATTTAACGCAGTTTGGCTCAAATTAAAGCTATTCTCTTCTATGTTACGAAAATGGTTTGCACTCTTAGGAGCCGGAAAATTGTTATATCAATAATGACTGCTTTCATTCCCCAATTCTCATGTTATATTCCCAAAAGAAAGATTGATATACACTCGACGACTCGACGGAAAGTTCTTCTGATTTGAACAGTTTGTTAACGTCTTACAGTATTTAAAAAAAATTTGTTCGATTCAGAAGAATATTTCGTCGAGTGTACATGAGGCGTTGGGTGCAAAAACAACTTAACCCGGGTTAAGTTTTGGGGGGAAAAAGACGTTTAAAGTTTATAAATTGTTGTATCTTAATATATAAATAGAATTAGTCGGTTTTCCTTATTTAGTTTATTAGTCCTATTATTTGAACATATATATACACATGTTAGAACATTTATTTATCAATATAAATTATTTAAATAATTGAGAAAAACATACCCAAGTTAGAATGGGTATTTTTTGCTTAAAATAAGCTTATTTTTGTAAAAAAAATGATGTACATATTTTTGTTCATTAAAATAATGTTCGTACATGAATTTATGCATCAAACAAACTATTATATATATTTTTTCAATTTTATAAGCATATTTTTATTTAAATTTTAACTCAAAGTTAAGTATCCTTTTGATCTGTTATTTCGACACTCGAACTGTCATTTTCGATACTTTAAAGAATATTTTCACACCGTTCTCGGTTATCCTCCATTGTAAATAGAAAGACTGCAACTTTTGTCGTGAATCGTACAAGCGTAGGTAAACATCACGCGTGTTTCGCGCGTGCGAATTTCTGACGGTATACAGCGCAGCAGAAGAGACTACTGGCTACAGTCTCTGCCATATAGGTAGATGTGGTGAGAGGCCGGGGGGCGCGAGAGATTTCAATATCTTCTACTGTATACGTTCTAAAAAGCTTGTTTAATGCACTATATTTATAAATAAATGGTGGTAGAATACGAATATGTACGTTTCGTCAAAAACACCTTAACCCGGGTTAAGTTGTATTTGCACCCATCGCCTCACATGTAAAACAGTGTCACAAGGTTTTCTTCGCATGTTGAACATTTTTTTCGTACATTGTACGAGCTAATGAGCGAGAAAAATGTGATTGCATGAGATGCCCCCTACATTTGTTGTCTTACTAAAACGCACTATCGCCTGATTTTTCATAAAATTCCTCACGCTAGTGTTATTCTTTTTTTTTCTCTCTCTGGCCGCAGGAGTCGCATCATCCGGGAGGAGAGCGCCCTGAGCCTGATGTCCCAGGTGCGGCCCTTCAGGCTGGAGTGCGACAGGCGCGCGCTGCGGGCCCTGACGCGCTCCAGTCCCGAGCTCAGCTGCAAGAGGACTCGGCCCGCGGAGGACGCGGGATTCAAGGCGAAGCCCGTGCCGAGGAATCTCTTCAGCGCCGATGTCTACGATCGCATGCTCGAGGACGAATACTTCAGGTGATGTTCTTGCGCGCCCGAGTGTGCGGATTGTAGAGTGCGATTCGAGTATATATTGTGGGTATGTTTACGCTGCGGATGCTGGATTCGCATGGGTGCGGAGTATACGGGGAGTATATATCTGGGGCGTGGGTGATGGGACAGCGCGTCTAAGTAGTATATTAGATATGGTGTTTTTTTTTTCGTTTTTATTGCGGGTTTCACACTTTACTGAGCGTTGGCGTAGCAACTATAATCAAATGTTTTATAAGTACGGTAGATTGGGAGAGTACACAATTATAATTATATATACTCTTTCTCAATTATAATTTTAAAATTCATTCCATTTAATAGGATGAATCAAGCGCAAATCGAATTAAACGTAGTGAATTGCTGTTATGTAATGAAGCGTTCGTTGATCGTTATGTTTTAGTTTTTAAGTTAGTTTGTTATCCTTTCCAATTATCTTGCTCTTCTTAAAGGACTTTCTCTTTCTCCTTACAAAATTTATTTCGAATTTAATTGATCAGCTCTTAAACCGGATAATTTTCTTATCTAACGTAGAAATAAGCTATTAAACTTTAGCTTCCTTTAAAAGATTTAATTTTTTGAATCTACGATTTAAAAAAAGAGTTATCGTGAATTTTAAAACTATTTTTTGTAACGGACTCTGTATATAATCTTCATAAGAATATTTTATCATGTCTAGTACAGAACTGATATTTAATAAGCGCTATCAAAATCTGCGCGAAGAATCAAAAAGTTTCGTTTCTCTACAAAAATACGCTTCAGAATCAAAATTCCTTTTTAAGATCGCTGTATTTACGGAAAATACATAGCGGAACTCTCGAATTATTATTACAATCGAAATTTAGTAAAATTACTATATTAAGGGCCTACGATGGCCATAGCTATAGTCAACTAATATATATAATAAATGGGAAAAATTTTCCTCCGTTCTTACGTCTTGAAAAATGCAGGAAATCCAAATCCGAGAGGTGCGATCACTTCCTTTTTGCCTCTTCTATGGAATGATATCATTTGGTGACGATGCATGACTTATAACATGCGCTAGAAGAAAACTAAATTTGCGGTTGGCAAAAATTTGACAGGTCACGGACTTCGCGCGTGCGGCAACTTCGTATGACAACATTATTTTCCAGGTTATAAGGCAGGAAAAGTTTAGGACTTTTTCCTTCACTTATAAATGCATATTCTCATAAAAAAATAATAATTAATAGTCTACTGATCTGTACTGTATAATTGTAAAAAGTATTTATTTCTTCGACATTCGTTTATCATCAATCTTCTTGCTTGAAGCGGCTGAAGCTCTGTAAAATTTTCACCAAATAAAATAGCACTGATTTCAAAGTCTGCGACCTTCTTAATTTTGACCGCTTTGAAATTTATTTTTCAAAAAGTCGCTACGGTTATAAAAGACCTCCATTGCACACGACAGGTGAAAGATATAAAAGCTTGCATCATCTTGAGTTCCGGCATAAAATAAAAAAGATCTTTCATTCACATTAAAAAGATCTTTTTAAAAGGTGCTTTGAAGCTGTTTAAAACTGACACATCTTTACTAAGATCGTATTAAGATCTTTTATACATCTTTTATGAAAATTTTGCTTAAAACAATTCATCAAATTATGATCTTGTACAGATCTTTTTAAGATCTTGTTTGATTATCAGTGTAAATTCAAGGAAGATCTTAAAAATATCTATACAAGATCTGAATTTGCTGAATCTTTTGAATCCAAAATTTCACGCAAGATGTATAAACGATCTTAAAGAGTCCTCAATAAAAATGTATCATCTTGAACGTATCCAGAACATCTTAACTGTGACTCGCATGGTTCCATTCTTCAGACATATGAAAAATCTTCTTATTCATTTCTACGCTGGTGATTTTCTCCCCCTCGAAGCATAACTATACTTAATAAGTACAATTATCCCAATACACCAACGAGGCCTCTAACCATTCGTCCTCTGCACCGCGCGCCCAACACAGGAACCTTCAGAAGCGCATCCGCGCGGTGGAGCTGATGCGCACGTCGTCGCTGCCCCCGTCGATGGCGCGCCGCGAGCGCTGCAAGTCCGCGACGGCGAGCCTGACGACGCCGACGACGACGACGAGCAGCTCGCCGATGCGCCCGCGCAGGCGTAGCTCCGCGTCCGAGGAGCGCTGCGACGGACGGGACTCCGTGGCCCTGAGCCGCGGCACGACCCTGGCCAGCGAGCGCTCCAGGTCCTCGGCGATGACGAGCGTCCTGCTGCCGGCCCACGGCAACAATCTCGCCGCGATACTCAGGGCCCAGGCCTCCAGGTACGATCGGTGGGTAGATCAAAGTAGCGAGCTTATAGTTGTGAAGATGGACGTTGAAGTATCGCAGTAGATGTGTACTAATTAGCCGCGTGCGATCATTTGTGATGTATGGGCCAACTGGTATAAATGTGAATTGCGATATTGCATTGCTTTGTAAATTTGAAGGGTTACGATTGAAATGATGATGTGCATAATCGTTTTAAATCTTATTTACTTGGCGATGAGTAGAGTAACATATCGGTTACGTACTGATGTTTAAGTATGTACTCGTACATATTTGGCGTCAAAATAAATAATTGTAGATTTTGTGTCAGGTAGAAGGATATGCCGCACCGGGAAGCATAGTAATATTTTTAGAAACCTGAGTATTCTGGAACACGAAAGAGTAAAAATTTACTAAATGATACATATACAAGAGATAATGAGGTGGCTAATCATCTAATTATTTTACGTGATATGTCACCTGATTTATAATCTAAAGAAATAGTTGCAAAAAGAAATGTTTAATTTATCATGTTGAAAACATCAAAATATGTAGATATGAAGATCTTTATTGAAAGTATCATCTAGAGATGATACCCTTCTTTTAATATTATATAAATATCGATATATTGGAGGTTCGCAAACTCTAGCATGCATTAGCAATGGCTTATAGTACATATAGCATCCCTAGAACAAGATATGTAAACCACCTCAAAATTCTATTGTTTTTGCAAAATCAAACAAGTATTAACACAATTTTTTCATAAAATAAAGCTTTTTACTTTAATTTAATTATTATATGTTAGTTCATCATCCTTTTTGATCTAATTTTCGAAACATGTATGAAGGATTTGTAATTTCGTATTAGCTATTTTATGTACAAAAATTGAGTATAATTAATTTTGAGTTGACATACGCAGTCTTGCTCTGAGGGTGCGATATCACATTCTGATAGAACAACCTCGGAATGTGCACATTAGTTTAAATTACAGCCAATTTATTTCAAATTGTATCACAAAATTGGGTTGATAGTAGAAGCTACGTATTTCTTTAAAACAAAGTTACATATTGATTGATATGATTTATCGTCAATTTTATTGTGATAAATCAGTAAATTACATCAGGTAATTAAAAATTAATCGGCTGATGAAATCAGGTAACAAATCAGGTGATCAGATTAGGTTATTGAATATGGTGATTGAATAAGCAGTAAATGACCGAACGCACTAGCTGATTTAATCATCACCTATCTAATCACCTAATTTTACAACTAATAATTCTGAATATGAATGATTTATCCGAATGAAACACTTAAAAAATGCATCACACTTTCCAGGGAAAAGCTAGAGCGCGAGATTCAAGAGCGACTGGAGGAGAAACGTCGCGATCAGCTGCTTCGACTTCGCAAGGCTCTGATTGGCAGGAAACCGGCGTGGAGGGCCCTTCGCTCCGCCGCGAGGTTCGTATAATATATAAACTTACCCGTACATGTATTAAGGCTATGCTAAGCTCAATCGTCACCGACAATCACCAGGACCAGCTTCAATTTTTAAATTTTTTACAATTCTTTTTCAACCTGCCAGAGAAATACCTTCACAAAATTGAAAATCAAATGAAAAATACAGTTGCCCGTATTTACGGGTAACATGAGGGTTTAAAACTGCCTTCAGTGGAGCACTCAATGTAAACACTTAATTTGAAAGCAATGTACTATGATTTTTTAATACATAAACAATATATTATAAAGCACTAAAACTTTCTATGTGTATTGATACATATTTGGAAACATAAAAAAAGATTTTTTGAGGATTTTTGAAAGCATGTATATAGATATATTGGAGACGTTTGCAATGGCTTTGGCATCCGAGGTATAATACAAGTGATACATGTAACATCTACTGCAGGTGTCTCAAATAGAAAATCCAAAAATATTTTGTTATTTTATGCGAATACGCAGCGACTGAACCTATTTTTACGAAAAGAAACTATAAAATTTGTGAAATGATAGAATTTTGAAAATAAGTTACATTTTTACGAAAAAGAATCACTTTAAGGGGCTTCGAAAGTCATTTCCCTGAATTACCGACCGAACCATACATTAATTACTTTATAAACAAAATTACGTATATTTAGCTAAAACTCAAACTCGCTGGCCCTTTATTGAGTAGTAATATACCTCTCTACAAAGTTTCAGACGTCAAAAACAACGGCATCCTAAAAAATTATTGGAATTAAATTTCGTCAACATTTTATTCCAATAATTTTTTAGGGTGCCCTGATTTTAACGACTGAAAATCTGTAGAGAGGTGTCTTATTACTCAATGAAGGGCCAGCGAGTTTGGATTTTGTCTAAATATAAGTATTTTTATAATTATAAATAATTATTCACTACTCGGTCGATAAAATTCAGGGCGGGAAATTTCAATTCTTAATTGAGTTTCGGACCCTTAACTTGTTCGTTTTATAGGTTCAGTCGATGAAGAATGTGATAAAGTGTATGTGTGCGTCGTTTTACCACGATTGACTGCACATTTTTCACGTTATCTGTCCCACCATTTTGAAAAATGTAGTTTTGAGAAAAACGCGTTTAAAGTTACGGACCTGTTAGGCGCGCATGCGAGCGCGCACGTCTAACCTAGACTGTAAACACTTATAGAGAGCGCGTTGCAATTTGAAACTTTAGGAATATATTTTCCACATTAAACACTATCGATTTCCGCAAACGAAGAAGAACGATTTTTTGAGCCATTTACATAGAGTGCTCCTCTTAACATAACCAAACAAACAATATAAATAATTCAGGGCTCGCGCGGGCGCTGTATGTAAATGCGTCGCCGCGGCGCTTGTCCCATCAAGCGTGTATAATAACCCACGTACAACGCGTGCGCAAGCCAATCTTATAGTTTGTGTATATTTTGTAAATATTCATAAATAAGGCATGAGCACGAGAGGGACCTGGACTTTCGAGCGTCGCTGCGCCGCGACGAGGCTCGAGAGCAGGCCGAGCGTCATCGGCTCCAAATGGAAATGATGCTCGATCGCGTCACGCAGATCCCGACTCTCTTCGAGCGCTACTCGCAGGTAAAAGTCTCAACTCTTCTCATCGCCACTCATCTCTTGCTAACTATACAGATAACGCATTGAGAGAGAGAATATTCGGAGTTTACGGGTTGATGGGTTCGAGTAGTCTCTCTTCTTTCGTGCGCAAACATTTTTTAGGCGACCTCAATCTTTTGGAGTAGATTTTTGTATTTTTACGTTGATAAGCGAAATCGTTAGTGCATGCGGGGCATGGGTACCGATATTGGAAGTAACATATTTCATAATACTATAATAATTTACTGTTTATGCTTGAACGGCAGGCGTATACCTAATAATTGTTTTGGAACTTCAAAACAGGAAAAATCTAATGTCTATTTTTAAATCGATTAAATATCACTTGACTTTCATTACCTCGCCGTCACAACACCGATTCCTAATCAACAAAGACCATTTCCTGGTCAGCGCTTATTTTTATTTAAACGTATTCTAATACATACATTTAACTAGTTCATTGCTACTTCTATTGTTATTTTTATAAAATGTTTGTAACAATAAGTAAAACATACTAGTAAATATTTTTAAATCGTGTTGTGATCAGGAATCAGTACCACGGTAGTATTAAAGTCTATTTAATAATGTAATAGACTAGAATAATCATTACCATTGAAACAAAAATATAAGAAAACATTCTACAGTACATTCGAAATACCAATCAACTAACTTTCAACCACATGCAATTCCAAATCGACCAACATTTACCAAATCATTCTCCAAGCCACTCCCTGCATTCAAAAGCCTCGCCGCCACCCTTCTGCACTCCACCTAATCACCCCCTCCCCGAACCTCAAATTCATCCCCCCCTAATCATCTATCTCTCATCTTCTCTTTCAAACCCGAACCACCGCAAAAAAAAAACTCATCACCACCGCCATCATCGCCTCTCGCTCGCTCCTCCTCAAGGACGAGATGATGTTGCAGAGCTTCCAGTCGTGCCTGCGCCTCCACAACCCCAGCAAGTCCACCGGCAAGAAGAAGAAGAAGAAGAAGAAGTCATCCTCATCCGGCGGCAAGCGGCAGAGCTCGAGCAGCGCCGAGTCGTACGCGAGCCTGGCCAGCTGCAGCTCGCGCCCGAACTCGGGCTCGCTGACCAGCTCGTCCGGAGGTGGCGGTGGTTGTACGATAGCTTCGCTGCTCGGTCGGTCCAGTGCGTCGGCGGGCTGCTGCGCGCGGCCGAGCTCGCGCAAGTGCTCGGCGAGCGTCGTCGAGAGGAAGAAGCACGACAGGGGACCGCTCAAGGTGTCGATCAACGAGACGGCCGAGCTCATCGAGGACGCGAGGCATCGAGACGACCGGGAGGACGAGGAGGAGCTGACGGAGCGATTCTCGATCGACTCGGCGAGCAGCCAGGTGCGACAGGAGCGCGAGAAGCGAGCGCTCGAGGACGTGGGCGACGAGGTCCTCGAGAAGGAGTGAATTTTCGAGGGGTTGACGGACGGGGGAGAGGACGGTTTAAGTTTGGACTTGGAGGGTCACTGGGTCGGGGATTATTGTGGTTGAGTGATTACTTTGGTTGGTGAACGGAGCGTGCAGGGGTATAGCAGAATAAGAGTTTTTTCTTCAATAGTAAATCTTGAATTTTTTTAGTTAATTGCGTAATTGTATTGATCTAATTTAACCCGACAGTAGGCGCGCTTTTCTATCCTTATTTTCCGCACTTATCAAACATTGTTTTCAGTATGTTTTAATAACTGAAAAGTAATTTTTTCATATGTTTTACTTTATGAAGTTTAAAGACATTTCTAAAGAAAACATGACGGTTTCATAACAAAAAACAGTTTATTTTTAATAAGGATAAGTCATGTAAAAAACCCGTACTCGCGGATTAAGTAACGCGATTGATGTATAATGCATATATTCGAGTATTAATTACAACGATAGACTTAATCAAATTTTACTTTTTTGTAACCTTTGCAACAGCTTCTAAAATATTCGAAATGGATTGGTTCTGTTATACTTCTGAACACTCCATATTTCAGATAGTTATCTATTAATTGCATGAATTATCTTTTATGTATTGTCATTGTTGAAATGTTACGTTAATTTTTTGAGTTTTATTGCTTTTTTGTAGAAGATATATAGTAGTTATAAGTTATTTATGATCATTGCTGATAGTGTACGTTAAAAATAAATTGTTTAGGATAATTTTAATTAATCTCCAGTGCAATACTTGTTGTTATATATAGTAAACGCTTAGAATAAATATGTGATAAATGGACATACGTGCATTATTATCGGTGAACTGAATATTGTAATGAGAGCAACGTTTAAATCTAAGATGCAATCTTTTCTAGATTTATATTGAAAAGCTTTCATTTCACGATATGTAGTATTGTAAATAATCATCTTGTAACAATGACCAAAGCCATTAAAGTAACACCGTTTATCAAGTTTAAATTTGTTGTAAATGATTTAACCTTAATTGACACAATTCAAATTATCGTATCAAACTTCACTTGTGTTGCGTGTTTTACCTAAATTGTATGTATAATAATAATGGGATACAAAGGGAATGAAACTCTTCGGAAAAAATAAAATGAAAGAGAACATCTCTGACTGTATAGTTGGTTCCCGCCTTAAAGATGTAACCTCTCTAATGAATATTAATATCTGAAACAATACATATAACATGCTATAACACATATTTAAAGAAATGCGATAGCTTACTCTATCTTGGGCCTTATTCTATAAGCGTATCACTCGTGATACACCCTTTTTTGTCTTTAAAGCAGCACTCTGATTGGCCGAAAAAGCGTGCATCGACTCTATCGCGTTGTGATACGCTTAAAGAATAAGCTCCCTGGCTGTATGAATTGAAAATAGTGCAATTAAATCATCTCTACATTTTAACAGCCTTAAAAAATACGTAATTAAAAACAGGTAATATCACGTACACGTAATAAGTATTAACAGTGCAAATTATTGAAACAATACATTTTATTATTATTTATTTATACGATATAAAAAAACTATATCGTCGCGTCGATAAATCACCTATTACAATATGATAACAGCAAGTTGTTGTGTACAAAAAGTGACAAAAGGATTAATCACAGAATCCTGAGTCAATAATTTCGAACAATATAATTTCTAGACACGCGGCATTTTTACTGACGATCAACACTAAATTTTCCGTCTCGCAAAACTCCTTTCCAAGAAAAAAAAAACAAATTTCAACAATCCAGCATCCCACTCCCCTCGAAAGACATATTACCTCTATATCAGTCAAGAATAAGTCCCCGGTGAATCGTACCCTCCTCGCGCATCGCTCCGCACAACTCCGACGCACAAATCCGCCTCGGGCGGAGCGTTCCGATAAAAGTCAGGCGGCGCGCATCATACACATTGAAAAAGGAAAAAAAAAATACTCAAGTCTCTTTATTCACAATCCGCGATGAGCCGTCCGCATATTGCACGAGTACACATCCACACACACACACGCATATACTGCACACGCGAGAACTGTCAAAATAAAAAGGATACGCGAACAAAAAAATAAAAAAAATAAAAAACACAAAATCCAGCGTCAATCTCGTCGAGTATATACGTATACATATATATATATATATATATATATATATATATATATATATATATATATATATATAAAAAATGGCTTCCTTCCGCTCTGGCCACCTCACTGGCGCATGTTGTCGAGTATCCAGTCGAGGTAGTAGTCGACCCGCGTGTAGACACCGGGGAAGCCCTGGGTGCCGCAGTTGCGCACGCCGAAGCTCACGATGCCGTACTGGACGTAGCGGGGATCCCCGTTGTAGACTGTGGGTCCCTGGAGGGGGCCGCCCGAGTCGCCGCTGCAGGAGTCACGGCCCTGCTGGCCGCCCATGCACATCTGCTTGTGCCAGATCTCGGTCTGCTTGCGGTAGACGGAGGTGCACTCCTCGTGGGAGAAGAGCGGCAGGCTGACCTTAAGCATCACCGGAGAGGCGACGCCCTGCTCGTAGATGCCCCAGCCGGTCACCATCAGCTGTCCAGGGAGAGAGGAGAGTTAGTCGAGGGTTGACGTGCATTGGTTGAGTATTGACTTTTCTTTTTTTATTATTATTATTATTAAGGGGTAACACCACTCTGGCGGCCCTAAAAAATGCCTAATTTGTACGATTTTTTACAAGAGTAGGAAAGAAGGGATCAAATTACTTTTTTGAGGGTTTACTATACATATATTGAGGTACAAAAATATATTTCTTTTTTACATTTAAATACAAAATGGTGGTTATACAGCGAATCTCGTGAGAAGCCTTTTTCAAACTGGGAGAACGGATTACTCGTAAACTATTGCATGGATTGGATTGAAATTTTTACTCTAAAAAAATTGAAATAAAAAAAAACCCTACGTACTTCCAAAGTTAACGTTATATAGATTAAGAATTTCTTTGTTTTTTTGTTCCAGGTCTCATACTTTCCGAGAAAAGAGTTCTCTCGTTTGGAGGTTTGAGAAAAAGGCTTCTCACGAGATTCGCTGTATAGCCGCCATTTTGTATTTAAATGTAAAAAAAAAAATATATTTTTGTACCTCAATATATGTATAGTAAACCCTCAAAAAAGAAATATGATCCCTTCTTTCCTACTCTTATAAAAAATCGTACAAATAACGCTCGGTCGACGATTTATAGAGTGGTAGGTGTGACCTTTCGAAGGGTAGTTACAGGGAAAGTTTATGACTTGCGGCGAGTGGTCTTCGATGAAGTTTTAGGAAGTGGTTTCTGGTACCTAGAAATGGTACCGAGCATCCGTAGTTTTGGATCATGGGCCCATGGGATCGAGATATGACCGTTTGTATTCAATATACGCGATATTTCAGGAAGGAATGGTACCTATACTTCGGATGATAACTATAACGCGTATTTTGAATGGGATGAAACTAAGGATACTAGACGACATTTTTAGATACCAGAAACCAATTCCTGAAGCTTCATCGAAAACCGCTTTCCGCAAGTTGTGGAATCTCCTTGATAAATTGGATTTAATGTTGAAAATTATCGTAAATGTTAAAGGGGACAGACTGGGTTAAATCTGTAAAAATGATTATTTAATATATCGTTGGCCCTTATCAGCATATAGTTTTCATAGTTTCCTACGAAGTCAAGCACTTTTTGCGAATTTCCCACGAAAACCAGCACTCTTCATGAGTTACCCACCAAGACAAGCACTATTTTGTAGAATATATTAGTTAGGGTTGGACCGATAAATTCTTGTCGAGTCCGGTCGCGTGTTTTATCGAGTTAGGGCCTGTGGGGCTATTCTCGAGTGATAAATTGTATGTCATAATATTTATTCAAAAAATAATTACGTAAGAAACGTATTTAATTATTTTTTGGACAAATGTTGTGATATACAACCGTGATAAACCGATACCTTGAGAATAGCCCCCCCCCCCCCCCCCGACCGGTACTAGACTCTGTTGGTACTCAAAAAATGTTGAATTTACCCGAGAAAATAGGGCTATACCCGAATAAATAAAAGTAGCCCGGAAAAGTCCGGCGATGAAAAATCGCTAAATACGTTAATAGTCTTCGTAAGAAATTCATGAAAACTGCTAGTCTTCGTGGTGAAAATCCAAATTTGTTACACTTAATGGTAAAAGCAAAAAATGTGTTAGTCATCGTAAAGACCATCGATATAGACTGCAAAAATATGTTAACGCCATCTAAGTTAATGCAAATTTTAATATTTTAAATGTGATTGCTAATATTACGTGATTTTGACACTTCTTATCTCCTGTAAGTGGACTGTATAGGTGATCCATAATTTCTTTTATTGAAACTAAGCCTTTCTTACTACTTTATTAGAATTAGGCAGTACATATTTCAAGACTAACGATGCTTCAAAGTGTTCTTCAAAAATTTATGAATGGAATTTCCGGTTTACATTTCTTAAAGAAATATATTTCTAATTGTTAGACACACATAGTTATATCAATAACAATACTATGCAAATATTATAAAAAAACTACTGTTGTTGATATATGTGTATCTAACAATTAGAAGTAATTTTTTTGAGAAATGTAAACCGGTAGGTCCATGCGTGTACTTTTGAAAAACAGTTAAAAGCCTTGTTGGCCTTGAAATATGTACTACCTGAGTCAGAAACTCGTGGTCATTAATAAGGAAAGCTTATATTATATTGAATAATGGAGATCAGTGAATACTTAGGGGGCTATAAAGACCACTTAAAGGAGACAAAATCATGATAAAATCACACATAGGATACATATTTATGATATAAGAATTTCCATTAACATAGATTACGTCAAAATATTTTTTCAGTCTATGATTTTTTATAGAATTTAACCCAGACGTACCCCTTAGGTCACACTTAAATTTATCCTTTTAAACTATGTGCTCGAAATTGTTTCCTATAGGTATAAAAATTTTAAATTTAACAAGGCATGAATATTATCTAAAATTTAACGTTCGAATGTGAATGCTAGAACTTGGATTTTAGTCGTTCAAGAATATGCGAGGCAACTCAATCAGTTAATTGATCTTCATATTCAAGAATTCACTTGAAATATTATATCTTAATTAGAAAAATTCTAGTGAGGCCTTAAAAATATATGATCATTTTCAAATTTTAACTCAGGTGGGGAAAATCCAAATTATCTCAGGTCTGAAAAGGAAAACTAGCCGAAATTAACGTAATGAATCCAGTTAATGAGATTTTTTTTACATTAATTAATATCTGAAATTTATAGTTACTTTAAATTATTTTAATATTTAAGCAACAATTGACTACCAAAAATATGTATTTAAAATTTAAAAAAATTAAAATACAATTTATTTTTCTGAAAACAGCATTTGATCATAAACTGGGTCTGGGATGGCACTGTATGTAAATAAACAAAAAAATGATAATAAAAGAATTAATCGTTAATTTAATAATGTATAAACGTTAAATTGCTTCTTTTACTTCTCCTAACAATCTAGGCCCACTTCCCCTCCTACAGAATTATATGCCAATAGTTTGGTTTATTACATAATTTTGTCATCGCAATGTGAATATCTTCTTTTTATTTGTTATAATACCTACGTTTTGAGAAAAAATATTTTCTTTATATAAAATATAATAAGATATTTTTGAGTTTGCAGGAGTCAAAGGGGGCACTGCGGGAAAAGTAACAAAATTTTCTTTTGTAAATATACATTATTTTCCGTTCTAGACTTAAAATCATTTTAACCATCTCAATTAATGAGATTACCTATTATTACTCTCTAGAATATTAATTTAATATAGCGAACTTTTTCGAATAAGTTTTGTACTCCCAACATATTAAGAGGAGGTCGTAATGGAATACGAAGAATATTTCGGAGTTCCGAACTTCATTCGTTGAATTTTCAATTGAACAAAATTTTAAAAGTTGTCCCCAATTCTATACATAAAGAAATGAGAGCAACTTTTAAAAATGTATAAGATTAAAAATTGAACAAATTTCATTTAGTACACGCTTACGACCTCCTCTAATTGGAAATATTTATAAAAGCTGATAGTTGAATATATATTTTTTAACTTAAAAGAAAGTCATTGTTAAATTAATTCGGAACACATTTTATCTAACTTATTATAGAATTGAAAAAAGGTCAAAAGAATGTAACATAAAACTCGACAGTACGTCGGAAGTTCGATGTTCCATAAATCACTCGTAACAACGTATCATTTGTGCATCGGATTAGCATTTTGTATCACACGTATCGTTATATACCTTCTTTGATGCGATTCTTGCCGCAGGGCCAATTGGCAGACAAACCGATCTGGCGTTAGCAGGCCTAAAATCGATATTGCGGTTCACTCTTATAAGGGCGATGTCGTTTTGCAGCTTGGTCCTCGAGTATTGCGGATGGGACTGAACTTTCTCGATGCTAAAGTCTTGGTACTTTTCGTTACAAACCTCCTCGGGAGTGCCGGGCTTCGCGCAGTCCCTTTCCGACGTTATGTCATGATCGCCTACTCTTACTCCCACCAACTGCAAATCTGTAAATTAATAATTTTGACGAATTCTTTATTGCGTACTCTCGAATTCGACTCGAGTGCGAATTATTGATAGATGTTAAAAATTCATTATTCTCTCAGGAAAAGTTTGAAGCGAATTTAAAAAGGTTCCGAACATATGCTTATCTACTGAACACGTGCTTCTACTTCTAGTTCGCGATTTCACGAATTTCGCATAAATCTTATTTTACAAGTTTCCTCTATAAGATAAGTAAATTATTATTTTTAAATGCATGCTCAATATACCGTATAATTTTGAATATTTTAAAAATCTTTAGCGAACAATAGAATCAAATATACTAAAATTATTTGTTAAGCTTTTTAACGAATTAAATCGATCAAGTAAACAAATAAAACCTTATGAATAATTGTTAACGCATCATTTGGCAGCTTATTTAATTCAAAATATAATCGCGCAGTAATCATGAGAGATAACGAAAACTGACTTAATGGCGCCATCTGTTTAATCGATAAAACGAGCCTTTCGCTCGATTAACCTTTCTTTAGTCAGAATCAGGCGTTTAACTCTCCGAATTTTTTCACCTTCAATACTTATGTATCGTCCTTCGACGAGTTAAAAAAAATTCCAGAACCTCAAGCAAGCAGCCGAGAAATCAATATACAATCAGCACTCGAGCATTTTAAAATGCTCAAACAAAATTAAACACTTTTAAATTAAATTTTTTAAGAAGATAAACTTTTTTTAAACATAAATTATTTTTTTAAATCAATGTCTTCTTGAACATTTTTAATAAATTTTCATGAAATAATGATCCGCTCATTTAAAATTTAGCAAATATAACTTTGGAAAAAATGAAACCAGTCTTTAATTAATATTTCATAGTTATCGTAAAAAGTAGACATTGCGAAATCTTTTGAAAAATTCAAAGTTCTGATTAATTTAAATTTAGCAAAATCAAATGTTTAACTACATGAAACCCGACTCTCCTGTATATTTAAAAAAGATTGTAAGATATTCAAAAATATTATAAAAAAAGATTGGGTTGGAATATGGTCTGCTTTTCCAAGAAATAATTCTCTATTTATCCGCGAAACTATTGTAGTTATTAAAATAATTATTTTTTGTCCAGCCAACGTTCATAAAAATTCATATTCCGCATACCGTTTTTGTATATTTTTTCCATAAAAACATATTCTTTTTCTATTAATAAAAATCATTAAAATCGCTACGAAAGATTTCCCCGTATACCATACGTACGTGAAAAGAACAATCCGTTCAATAATTCAATACTTTCTGCTATCGCGCAATTTCATCCCTTAATTCGCTAATACCCCCGCTCCCTCCCTCAAACGACTATTCTCTCTCTCGTTGACTCACTCGAGGGGAGATTGGTGACGCAGTGGGCGGCGGTGAGTATGTATCGTCCGTTGATGACCGAGCCTCCGCAGCGGAACTCGGGCTTCGGGGCGCCGGTGCGATAGGCCAGCAGGGCCATCCAGGGGAACTCCTGGATGCCGGCTTTGGTGCCGCCGACGATCTTGTCGCGGTTGATCGGTCCGCAGCCCGCGTGGTCCAGGAGCCGCAGGTTCGGATGGCTGCTGACGTCCGGCACCTGCTGGGAACCGCCGTTGTTCGGCGGTGTCGACGTGGTGATCGGATTCAAGTCCTGCAGATATTTGCGGCGTGGATTTGTGCATCAGTGGGTTAGATTGATTATATGTCGATATGGTTGTGGAAGAGTTCGCGGGGGAATAGGGATGTCGAGATTTTAATTTTTAATCGGAGGAAGAGGAGGAGGAGGTGAATAATATATGTACTTTGAGCGGTATTATGCATTATACGCGACGGCGGTAAATGAAAAGTTAAATTTTGTATGTCGAGTTGCATTTCGCGTGATTAATTTAGCAATTCTGGCATTGAATAATAGATTAAGTTTTATTAAAGTGCAACATTTGTATGATTGATTTTGCGAAAGTGAAGAAGCGCGATAGTATGTAGTATGTCATATTTTGTCAAATAATAAGTCGCTCATTGACTTAAATATTTTATTTTATCGAATACCGGATAAAGTTGTATTAAAATATGATTGCCATACAAATGGTAAAAGATTAGAGTTTACTTACGCTTTTCTCGCAGCAAACTTTGGGGTCATTACCCTCGAAACCGCATTGCGATCGCTGTAGGAATTGAACTGCAGAGTTTGGTAACGGTCTTTGCTGTATCATTTGCAGTAAAGTAGGACAGTTCTTCAGGTTTATACATGTTCCCGGTGTTCTGTTCGGCGTCGCACAAATTCCTTCTTCAGGATAGACAAATTCTACAATGGTAAAATTATACGATATTTTATATTCATAAGTGCTACTGGATTCGCAGTCAAAGTAAACGTAGTATTAGTTTAATGATTTGCTGAAACAGTAGTTTCCTTATCAAGATTTCCCTTTTTTATTCATCGCAAGCATTGACTCATCTACTTTAATGCAAATACCAGTGCTATTACATTAATGGCAAGTGTTATTCTTCAATCCTATAACAACAAAAACTTCAAATAATTTATCGGAAAATCTTTTTCTAAATTTAGATCGTATGATGCACTCGAAAAAAAATTTTCCTCATCAGAAGAAATAAAAATCATAGAAATTTATTACTTCCTTAAAACGTTACTAACACTTTTAGCTATTTTTAGAATCCCTTGCGTCAAAGCAACGCAACCTTAAAAAACCGCTGCCAACTCGAGAGTTGTTTTGCATTTTCGAGCTTCGGTTTATCAAAAAAAAAGCCACACCGAACCACAAAACCGACACGTCCTCGCAGCAGATACTCCCAACTTCACGGTTCCGCGGAATTTCATCGCGTGCGAATATACTACACTCACGCATACACTCAAGGACGAAGGAATCATCGCGCCTCAGCGCAACCAAGGTCCGAGGCTTATACCAGAAGATCGACCATACACAACACATACGCAAGACCAGCGCCAACGTAAGCAAACAATTATTTACGCCGGCTGCCGATCCTTATAGTTACAGTAGTATCACAGCGTGAGGTGTATACTTACGCGAAGAAGCGTCCGGCGCGACGAGCAAGAGCGCCAGGCCTAAAAACTTCAAACTCTCCAGCATCCTGGCCGCTGTTTATGATCCTTTTCCTACTCGAGAAGAGCGTCGACTAAAACAAGAAGCAAAAGAAGTACGTGTAACCATTGAGCTCGACACGCGATGTAGGTATATGTGTGTCGCGAGACGCGCGGGTGGGCAAAGAAAAAGTGCGCGCGATCGAAAGTGTCAAGCGACATGGACACCGTCCGAAAATCGAGCGAGCGCACGTTTCTTCTTTCGCGCACTTACACACGCCAGGAGCCGAAGGAACGAACGGAGAGCACTCACACTCGACGGGGGGCTAGAACTCGAATGTGGCCTGCGCCTTAATAGCGGCACGCAGTTGGTATATAGCGAGGCTCTTTCTCTCTCGCGAGTGCGCCGCGAGCCAGCGTGACAAACCAGTTTTATTCCGCGCGCGTGTTTTCCCGCGTGTGCGTTTCGCGCATGCACGCACACTCCGTGTTTGTATATAGGCAGGTCTCTCCCTCTCTGTCTCTTCCTCGCTGGCTCGTTCGCTCCTTTGCGCCGCTGTCTTCGTGCACGGATGGACGGAGTGTAACTATAGTATAGTTTTAGTATGCAGAGTAAATAGAGTTTGTTAGTGCTTTATTTTTTAAGGGGTGATATTCGACGAGGAAAGCTAGCTGGAGACTCCGTTGATCTGTAGGTTGAGACAGCTTCACGTTATAAGTGACCAGTCATTTGTATGCTTTCTCCCCTACTTCTGTGATAGTGTTGCAAAATGATGCGTCATTTTCAATTTGGCCATGTGATGAAAAATATGACCGTCTTAAGGCAAAATTGACTGACATAAATTATAATTTCAATGTTTTGTTGCAAAATGACAGTCTTATTTTCAAAACGTTTTGTGACAAGACCGGTATTAAAATATTTTGTCAAATTGGTATCATGCAACTATATAGTGCAAAATGACGGTCATATTTCAATGGTAAAGTTATTATTATAGATACTAAATTAGAAGTTAGAAAAATACTTTATCGAATTAAACACGTGCAACTATATATATAGTTGCAAAATGACGGTTTAATAATTTTTGGTCATGTTACTTAAGAAAAGTATCTATTTGGACTTTTAAGCAATTAAAAATATTTTCTGTTTGTATTATTAAATATTGAGATAGCGAATAGAACCTGAATTCCAATTATTCTGTATATATTGAGTAGGGAACTTACATGGGTTGATATTATGTATTTGATTCAATTTTATTTTTATTATACTTACAAAAATAATGACTTTAGAATAATTAAATTCTGTTTGAGAAAGCACTATCCCAAAGAAATCTGCAGCGTTTTTTGTCTTATGCTATAATTGTTTAATTACAATACATTATTGTTACGCATTGTTTTATGTATAATTGAAATGCCTATCATGTGACTACTCAATCGACTACGGCTTTGTAATAAACAATTATCGTATAAGAAAAAGAACTGTCTCAGGAATTTTAATATTTTGACGTATACTATTGATGAAAATTAAAATTAGTATTCAGGCAAGTTCCCTGTTTAGATATTTTTAGACGTTCTAAAACTTAAAAGAAAAACTATTTAGAATCAAAAGTATTGTTATAGTACGACGTATCTAACTAAGTTTTAGGTCCAGAAAAATTAATGTTAAAAGAAACAGCAGCATTTGGAAGTTCTTGGAAACGCAGAATAAACGTTTTTAAGAATATAATGAAAATCGTGATATTTTCGTTGGTCCTGTGACCATTTTAAAACCGACATAAGATCGTCATAAGACTTTCATGACGGTCACGCTACAACACTACTCCTTCCCTTCTCGTAGATTTCTTCCTCTTTTCCGCGAGCGTCTCTCGATGTCTCTTGGTTTTTCATCGGTGTCTCTCGGTGTTTCATCGGTGTCCAAGTGGTCAAAACGCACCGATAGGTGTACCGCGTAATGACACCAGTTTCTGTTCAGCTAAGATATATTCCTGATCAAGTCTGAATTCGATAAAAGTAAATTTTGCTCAAACTTTCCAGGCTTTAAGGTGGCTGTATTACAGAATGTTAGTTAAGGGAGCAACTATTTGACGAAAATTGAATTTTATTATTATCACTTAAAAAATAATATATGAGTAAATCTTAAAAAAATATCTTTTTTGTCCTAAAGCATTAAAATAAATGTTACGGTACACCTATGGAACCAGGCTTTTTCGGTACTTTATACTATTTTAAATATGGAAAATATAGTGAACAAAGTTGACCAATGGACCAACATTTTTTACGACCAAATTACTATTATGTAATTATACTGACTAAAAATGGTCTTAATTGTGACGTAATCACTCGGTTCCTAAGGATACAAAACATTCTTTACTTAAGATTTCTAAAGTAAGCGAAAAAAGCGAAAGCTATATTTCGAATAAAAATACTAATTATATATATATATATATATATATATATATATATATATATATATATATATATATATATATATATATATATATATATATATATATATATATATATATATATATATATATATATATATATATATATATATATATATATATTCAAACCTATTAAGGTGAAAAATAGGTAGTGGAATAAAACGTCAAATGTCACCGATTTTAAGAGAAAGTAAAATTACGTATTTTCAGACATTTTTCGGAGTTTTTCGTCACAAACTTTGATCGTTAATAAAATTAGATAAAATTAATATTTTAATTTTTATTGCCAATATCTTTAATTGTTAATATCTTCGAATATAAGTAATAATTTTATACGAAATATAGTCTGAATTAAAGCGCTTTTTGTCTACTTTTATGTTATTTTCTGTATAAGTCGAGTTATTAATATTTCAATAATTATCATATTTAATCAATAATTTCTTAATAACAATGGTGCCTTAAAAAAAATTTTACATTGATCAACTTTATTCATTATTAATTTTCTTTCCTTGTTTGATTTATCCCTACTATAAAGTATCGAATGCACCTGGTCCCATGGATATGTTCTAACATTTTTTTTCTTCCTCACAGAGGAAGCTTTATAATAGTATATTTTTAATGTTTTGGGGCGATTAAAAGGAATTGTGCTGTAGATTTGCTCATATATTTTGATTAAGCATATACTGTAAACAAGTTATTCTTCACTTAAGGTGGCTCCGTCATTTTTTCAAAATCGATCATTAACAAACAATAAAAATCTCACTTAAAGTGATTGTTTTATACATTCTATTGTAATTTTGGTTGGGTGGGGTTTCCAGGTAAACTGGAGAGATAAGAATTTTGAAAATAGAATTTTTAATATGGACTCTTATGCAGAAATATGCATTTATACCTATAACTACACGAAAACTCATGATTTCTTTATAAAACCACTAAGAGATTGTATCCGTTTAATTATAGATTCCGATTGTTTAAGAAAAATACCCGAATAAATAAGAAAAATAAGTGTATTTTTGTATCCATATATATCCGTATTGTTATTATTTATCATGTATTATAACATATATTTAGGTTAATAAGTCTGATAATTGATAATGATTTATTTTTATTCAAATTGCGATGATTATTAGAAAATAAAAATTGTGTGCCCCCACGGGGCCCCGCGTAGATACGGGACTACGCGGCAGAGCCACCTTAGCGGAATGTTAAAATCATTACGATTGTGTTGATTTCAATCAATCAATTAAGATTTAAGAATAAATTTCTGGCTTCTCAAACACGTACAGTATTTTTTCTTCTTTTGTAAAAGATTAATCAACAGTTCATAACCGATTTTCTTTCAAGGCATGTTTTATTTGTTTATGAAAATTAAAGGATTAGACGTTAATAACGTTCTGCTTGTCGATTTAATTTTCATTTAAATACGTACAGTATTTTTTTTTCTTTTGTAAAAGATTAATCCACAGTTATTAACTGATTTTCTTTCAAGGCATGTGTTATTTGTTTATGAAAATTAAAGGATTTGACGTTAATAACATTCTGTTTGTCGATTTAATTTTCATTTGAACGGCTAAAATAAGCACAAACATTCCAGAATCCATAATTTTCTTAAAAGCGAGAATTGAAAATTTTTTTTAGTAATTTCTAATTAGTAATTTTAACACAATTGTAATAGTGTTAATATTTTGTTAAGTTGGAAATAACTTGTTTATAATATACGATTGGTTACAATAACTGGTTAGCAAGTAGAAATAATAAAAGTTAATATTATAGGATCAACATGTTGATTTGATCGACTAGCATTCTGCGATACAACCTCCTATACACATTAAAAAGATAATAATTATTACTCGAATCTTGGACTATTATTTATCTGCAATAAGCTCGAGGTATAAATTTATGTGAGAAAATGATCGGTAATCGGGTTCTAATCAGGACCTGGTGCCAATACACGGTACCTAGAATGTTATGTCGCTGGCGCTGACCAGCTGTCTGCTGCCATCTACACGTTAGCCTTGACAGAGCCGCGGCCGCGCGGTAAACATAGCAGTGCAATCCAGGAAGACGCGATAGTTAGTCACTCGTGTTTTTGAGTCATTGCGGAGAGTAAAAGTGATTCCGCGAGTGAACGAGCGACGCAAATCTGCAGTACTGTCATACTGCAGGCGTGCGACGCGCCGCGTATAAGAATTTGTTTGACGAGCAAACTCCTGCAGTTTTAAGCGTTGTTTCTTTTTCATTTTATTTTGTTGTTTTGATTTCGTTGTTGTCGTAGCTGCGCGCTGCAGCCTGGAAAGTCCAAATTTTCCGCTATTAGAGCTGTGGCATCTGGGCGAGATGAAATTAATCCGAATCAATGCCGACTCGCTGTTTTAACAGCTGAGACCTGCCAGGAGGTCATGCATTATTCAGTGCATCCACGACATGGTGAAATTTATTTTCGAGGTTATTGTATTTTTGATTTGTTTGCTCGTGGGTTTTTCTCGTGTGCAAAAAATATCAAGATTCGTCTGCGCGTAAACACCGAGTTCTTCTAAGAACAGTCTAATAAGTTACCCAATTTACAGTGAAATTCTATTTATATATAAAGCTGGATCGTAGGTTATATCAAAGTAATCACTGAGTATTTTGTATAATAATTTATGACGCCTGTAGTATTTTAATGTACAAATAATTCGGTTTCTCAATAGATATTAATCTCAAGGCTTTAAGAATAATACTAAAATATGCGAACACTTGTCGCAACTCTATACAAAATCCATTTGTGCAATCATTGTACCATCAATATTTTTCTCAGTTTTTCCGGTTAACATTCGAAATCACTCTTCGCACACGAATTCACCGCTAATAATTTATATAATTTGATATTTGCACTCTAGTACTGTAACAGAGGAAACCAGAAACTCGAGAACTTCGCTGATGCCGCAAAGCACGTACTCGCAAAACCAACATAGCGTTACACGTTAATTTTCACAGGTGAACAAACTTCTGTACACTATATAGGCACGCACGAGTCTGAGAACACCTTGTCACCTCGGCAGCGTAACCGCGTCGAAGGGTGTCTGTTTTTTACTGTTTGTTCGATATATTTTTTTGTGGCCGCAGTGTTTGATCAGCAGGACGCGCGCGCGCGAGAAATCATCAACCGACGGGAACGTGAATAGAAGACTAAATATACACATGTCGAACGCTTCGGAAAAATCCGCGTGGTTAATAGTTGTGCATGTGCTGCGCGCACGCTCGCCGTCGCCTTGAAGAAACCAGTCGTTTTCTCTATGTCGTTACCGAACGGGATTCCCCGCTTGCAGGCATTCTAGATGGATGCGCGCGAGTCCATTACACCCGCTTGCAACATTTATGTATACCTTTGGAGAAAGAGGAAAGAGAGAGAAATATGTTCTTATGTACTTTTGTACTTTTAGAGAATACGAATATTTATTATTTTGTTACCTGAAATTTTTGCAAATTGCGTGCTTTTTACCTGGGAGGAACAAAATTTGTAATGAACGATGATATCTTGCATAATAATGATACATAAAAATCTTAGGTATTTCCGTGTTAACGATACCGGGCAATTTTCATTACTCATAGGATCTATTAGCATAAAGATTTTTTTCTCTTCCTTTCGGAAACTAAAGCTTATTAGGTATTAATGCAATGAAATAATAATGCGCTTATTTTTGCCGCATCCTTGCACTTTACTCGGCGAAACGAGGCTATACTGCATTTTAAATGTATTTTAAATATTCATTAGAATGCTGTACTCTAGTGGAAGGTGGATCTATTTCAATATACAATCTCTAAAAGCAGTTTATTTTGAAAATTCCCTTATCTTAATAATCCGTATAATAATTTTTTTTCTCTTCTTTTTGAAAACTGAAGAATTAACCTAATGAAATTTGCTTTTATCAACGGTAAATATAAAATAACAAGAATAGTGAATGAGTTTCTGAAATAATTAATCAACTAATATAATTATAAAGTATTTATGTCGATTTCACAAAATCAAGCTAAGTGTGTGTAAGAAACTTTCGAAAATCAAATATAAGATATCATTCTTGGCATGCGTCATCGTTAACCTTTCTACCACTTGACCGCAAACAAAACTGATAACGATTTCTTGAACTGTATGCTGCATACTTCAATGATAGTTTTTTCTCTTCTTCAATATACAGATGTGTTCATTAAAGTCCACTGCGATCTAATATCATCAATAATTATAAATACTTGAAAGATTTAGTGCTAACTATGGCATTAAGATAAACTCAAATCTTTTGTACATTAGACAGCAAAGAACAATTTCTAAATCCAAACTTCTTTTATTGTAAACTAATGAGTCAGTAAGTTTCGTATCGTTTCCTCATAAGTTTTCGTCTTTACTTTCCGCTATAATAAATTTAAACCTTATATCTCAACGAGCGAGACTTTCTCGGTTCCGTGTTTCTTATTGTAGATATTTTAATGATGCATTTTTATCAATCAGAACAAGTTTTTATTCCACAAATTCGATAATGCACCACTTAAACTTTACATTCCCGACAAACAAGTTATCGATTTCCGTTTCTCTCTTTTGCTTTTACGCGCAATTCTTCGGATTTTGCGGCTCGTCGCAGCCTGTTCTGCATCCATGCGACTCATTTTTTCTACAATGCCACGGAAGATAAGTCGCTCTGCCTAGGTGATTCCCAACTGTAGACTGCTGCGGCAGCGACTGTGTAGGTTTTTCAAAGCCAACGGGACGAAAGAGGACGCACTCCACTCGGCAGCATCCACTTAAATGCGCCGCCCTGCTTCATATTGGGAGCGCGCAACGCTGCTGCAAATGTACGTACGAGTAAGTGCAAAATTTATGCAAATGATGCGCCAAGTTAATGCGTGCGTGATTCTACTTAACGAGAGCTCATTAAAAAAGCATGTTTTAGGAAAAAGAATTTTTCGAGAAAAAATTATTAAACATAGTGCTGCCTTTATTGCTAGGATAGGTATCTTCATTTATTTACTATCGGTTTTTATTGCTATATGGATTGACTGGTTATAAAGGATATCTTGACGATGCAAAAAATAAAATTTGAACACATTATTTTGTTTAAATAAATTTTTAATAAACAATTGATATTTTATAAAGTTGAATACGTTATTCAGAGCCATTAACTTTATATGAAAAGTTTATAATAATTAATAGTGAAAAACATAAAAAATAATTTGTTTCTTTTTATCTATGAATTTAATGGAGCGATAATAACGCTAAATAATGTGAAGATTGTAGATAGGGAGTAAAAGCTTGAGAATAAAAAAAATTATCTTTATTTTTTGATGATTACAAAATGGTTGTCTGGGTCTTTCCCAGAACTCAGGCCAATAATCACACATCGCCACATGCTTTTCAGTTTACATTGTCACGTTAATTTTGTAAATTCGTTATTACTACGTTTTGTGCAACAATGTTTGTACATTTTTCACTTTTGCAAAATATTCTCATATCTTACAATTCAAATTTTTACTTCATCTTTCTCAAAATAATTTTACAAATACTGACCTGTCATGAAACTGTTATCACAATGAAAGAACTGACTTATTATTAATAATAATCTAAAGAACAAGAAAGTGCTGAAGTCAAATTAATTTTGCGTACAGCCATATGTGAAGCGTCACGTATGATTCGTTTTCTGAAATAACAATATCGCCGTACCTTTGAAGAAATACAAGAATTTCCAGTATCATAATTTTATTGAATCATCGATATATGCCAATCAAAAAGCACGCAGCTCCAATTATCACCTACACAACTCGAGTATCGACGCTCGGCATTATTATACTTCAATCCTCCCGTCGATCCTCGAAACTTCGCAAACCCACAAGCAAACAAAACAAACAAACAAACATGGATAAATCACCGCAGTCAACAATAATATAATTCAGCTCCTCGAGGTGTCGAGATGCGAATTTCCAACGAGTCCCATCGTCGAATCAGGGCCTCAGCTTGCTGACGATCCAGGGCATGTAGTCGAAGACCTTGGTGTAAACTCCGGGCCAGCCCTGCATGCCGCAAGGCGAGGGCCCGAACGACACGACCCCGACCTCGCTCCATCTCTGCGTGCCGTCGGCCATCCTGTTCTGCTGCATGAGGGGACCGCCCGAGTCCCCTCTGCACGAGTCGTATCCCCTCTCGCCACCGGCGCATATCTGGCCCTCGCCGAGCGTGACCCCGGCGCTGCTGTAGCGCTGGCCGCAGGTGGCCTTGTCGACCAGGGGCACCCCGACCTTGAGCTTGATCTCGGACTCGGACTTGGTCTCGGTCTTGCCCCAGCCGGCGACGATCAGCCTCTGACTGAGGACCGAGCTCGTGGGCATGCAGATGGGCTTGATGTACTTGGTGAAGCTGACGTCGCGCGAGAGGCGCAGCAGGGCTATGTCGTAGCGCTGGTCGTTGGAGAAGGGTGCGTAGTCCTCGTGGACGATCTGCTCGTCGATGCCGACGGTCAGAGGCTCGTCCGAGCAGACGACGCTGTCGTCGCCGTCGGGGATGCAGTCGGGATTCGTCGCAGTGTTGTACTCGCCCAGGCGGACTGCTTGGAGGGTCCAGGTGCTGGGGAGGGAGCGGCCCTTGAGACAGTGGGCAGCGGTGAGGACGTAGCGCTTGCTGATCAGAGCACCGCCGCAGGCCGTTGTTTTACCGGTCGCTGGAAGCAGAGAGGTACAGGGTGTGGTTTTTTTTTCTTTCATTGAGGGTGGAGAGATCGGTTGGTGGAGGGGGTTTAAAATTGTTTTGGAGAATATTGATTGGGGTTGAAGTGTTTGAACGGTTAACGCGATAGATAGACACGTGTTGTCAACTGTAATTCAGTGTTTTGCAAGAGCTTGCTGGAAGAAAAACAAGTGAGCGTGAAGAAGTCGTAAAGATACATTTTTATGTGATGAGTAGTTGCAAAATCGGCATTAAATTTATTGTCAGCGAAAATTAATAGTGCAACGAGGGGGGGAAATGGGCTATTTCTAGTGAGGGTAGGATGATTTTGCACAAGATGAAGGCGGGTGCTGAAATCATCACCCAAACTAGAAATCCTCCCCCCCCCCTTTCCCCCTCTGTTATACACCGTATTTGTTTTAATAAGTGCATATAGACCGTGTTTTATATACGTAAGGATGGGAAGTGGTGCATTTTGAGTCGTACGCTACCCACATACCAAATACAATAAAAAATAAATGCTAAATATAAATTTAAATAATTTTGAAAATTTTAACTTTTTTGAAAATTTTATAATTTTAAAAAATTTGAAATTTTTTAAAAATTGTGCTATTTTTAAAAAATTTTAAAATTTGTTGAAAACTGTAATTTGCTAAAACTTTTGATAATTTTAAAATTTTTGAAATTTTTGAAAATTTTGAATATTTTGAAATTTTTTAAATTTTGTTGAAAATTATTAAATTTGAAAATTATTTTACAATGAAGGAAATAAGTTAATTTCCTCCCTAGGGAGGAAATTAAGCCATTTATACACAGGTTTGGCAGCCACGCTCGAAATGAGCAATTTTCCATTCGCTTTACATGCATGGAAAAGGGACTAATTCTTACACGTGTAAAGAAAAAAATATTTCATGTTATTACCCAAGAAATTGTACAAACTACGTATTCATTAAAGTTTATGATAATAAACTATCTTGATTTTTTAAATTTTGTTTTTAATAAGAACTGCTGCATAATTTTATAATCACATTAATGCTACGAAGCTACTTATATTTATGCTTTCACAATAAAGTTATCATAATGTTTCAGTTGTAAATCAATACGAGTTAGAAGCTCTCGTTCTTTCGCATGCGCCTCATGCCGCGTTAGCCCATCGTCTTAGATAAGCGCATTCAGATTAACAAATATATAAAAAAAAAGGCTAGAATTTCCCTCTAGAATCGCTTATCCCACGACTTGCGTTATTGTAATTTCAACGTGAAAGTAAACAAACGCGATATAAATGAAAAAATGTAGAGCAACAACGTTTGATGAAAAGAATTATTTATTTTGCCCTTGTGCGTAATATTATCAACGGTATCGCTTCACGGTCTAATTAATCTAATATACTTACGTTCGCACATATTAATAAAAAATAAAACTGCGTTCGTTTTCTCTCTAAATATGTATCAATGAAATTTTCAATATTTATCTCTTAAACGTCAATGAAAATACACTTTAATGTGATTTAATGTTTGGATAATGATAATAATAATTAATAATAATTAATAATAATTAATGTTGATTTAATGTTTGACGGTGGGAACTGATTAAATAAATATTTACTTGAGAAAAATTGACTTATATAAAAGCATCTAAAATTTTTCACACATATATATGGGATATTCCACGTCAAGTCAGCCGATCAATAACTTGTTATCAGTGATCAAACGGTGAAATGTTCGCAAATTGTTAAAATTACATAGAAAAAAATATTCAAACCCTAAGCTTAAAAGTGTAAAGAGTTATGTGGATACATAAACATTGAATTTTTTAATTCGTTTCATAATTTCAAACTATTATTTATTTGTAAATTGAAATCCATGGGGTTCAGAAAAAAAGTTTTTTTCCATAATTCCATGAAGAACATTCCTGAATTTTCTGAATACTTAAAATGGCGAATTCTGATTAATGTGAATAAATAGGAGATATTTATGCAAATCTAATCAAGTACGACCAGGTTAATTTTTCCTTTTCTGGTCTAAAAATTTTCATTTTTTCATGAACCTTAATAGGTGTCATACAGAAAGATAGGACAAAGCTTATAACAAAAGTTATTTACCAATAGTTAAGTTTAAGCAACTTTTAAGACATAAACACTCTGAAAAGTGTGTAATAAGTGTCATAACTACTTTTACTGGATTTGCTCCATCTTACTGCATAACACATATTAAAGTTCATGAAAAAACGAAAATCTTGAGACCTGCAAAATAAAAATTAACCTGGTCGTACTTAATTAGATTAGTTAGATTATAATTAGGTCCTATTTCATCATACCAATAAAAGTTTGAAATTATGAAAAAAATTAAAAAATTCAATTTTTAAGTATCCACACAACTTTCTATACATTTAAGCTTAGGGTCTGAAATATTTTTTTTATGTTTTGTTAACAATTTGCTTTAGTTTCACCGTTTGATCACTAACCGTTGATCGATACCGTCTAAAATTCTTAAAATGAAAACTCACTCCAATGGCTATTTTCGCAATTTCGGAATGAAATTCCACTCCAAAAATGTGAAAATGTGAGAATTTTACTTCAGTAACTATTTTCACATTTTTGGAGTGGAATTCCATTCCGAAATTGCGAAAATAGCCATTGGAGTGAGTTTTCATTTTAAGAATTTTAGACGGTATCGTTAAAATTAAAATTAAAATTGTTATTTGTTATATATATATATATATATATATATATATATATATATATATATATATATATATATATATATATATATATATATATATATATATAACAAATAACAATTTTTTCGTGTATTCTCTAATAATTATTATAGTGATTTTTCACCAATAAGAATTTATTAGATTTCACCAAGTAAAAATACATTCAGAAAATCGGTTACTCGGCCTAAGCAGATTATAATTCAGCTAAATTGAAAAAATATTTGAATATGACCTTGCAATAAATTGTTTTTGCTAGAATAATAGAAAAGGTAGCTATCAGATTTTGCTTGACTCAGAAATAAAATATGTTTCAATAAGTTATACACTAAGAAGGAAAATCGTAAATCTATTAAAAATGATTCCATCCTTTTTGCACGCAGTGGATAATTAACTCTGCTTGAATTTTATAAATATGTTTATAACAAAAACCACGACAAAAGCTTACGAGCGACAACAGATTCTAAGTTGTATGAAAACAATGCCGATTCTTAAATTGTTTTGCCCCCAAAACTCCATCTCGTACATCTGAGTTACCGATTTTCCAAATCTCTCCAAACAACTCTCCCGTCCTCCCAGTAACACTACAATACAGCCCTAGACTTACGCTTGCGGTACTCGAGAAGGGCCATCCAGGGGTACTCGTCGAGCTCGGTGACGTTGCCGCCGACGATGCGGTTCGACAGGTCCCTGCCGCAGTCGGCCGGCAGCAGATTGCTCGTCGAGCCCTGGCCATTGTTGTTGCCGTTGTTGGTGTTGGGCGGGTTGCGATCGGTGACGGGCGGCGGATTGGTGAAGCCGTTGCCGTTCGAGGTGGTGCGAGTGCTGCCCGAGCGGTCGACGCAGCAGACCAGGGGATCGCGATTGTCGAAGCCGCACTGGCTGCTCTGCAGGAACCGGATGCCCGCGGGGTCGCGCTGCTGGGCGGTCAGGATCGACAGCAGCTCCGGACACTGCCTCAGGTTGATGCAGTCGCCGGCCTCGTTGTTCGGATTACGGCAAGGATTGCTCTCTGGGGAAGAAAATTGACACGGGCCGTGTGAGGAGGTTTCGACGCGTTTCGCAATTGCGATGGATGTTTACGTGATGATACTTAGTTGGGAGAAACTATTTTTCTGTGAATTATTCAATATACTTTGTTTATGAATGCACGAGTGCTAAATTTGAAAATATTTAAAGATAATTGAGTAATTATAACGTAAAATATCTTTATATTGATACGATATTATTCCAAGATAAGGTATTATAAACATTTATTGTTTTTATAAACAATATATGTGATGTAAATATTTATGATGATACCTATGATTAAAAATTAAGTTCGAAAGATACGGGTATTTTTCAAAGGGGTCCTTTTTAATCGGTAACATTCAATGACATCCATTAATCTTTTCTTTAACATTTTTTTGTTGAATATCTTACTCCAAATGTTTCGAGTAATTTTCCACTTCAACCGAATGAAAATGTATCTACCTGATGCATTTGGAATAGGAATTTGAGTCCAAGAATTTTGGAGCAATATTATTTACCATGCATACGAACACGTAAATAGATTTATGTATGCGAATAAGGAAGTTTTACTTATGTTAATGAATACATAAGTGTAAACAGTGATTACGTCTATAAAAACTAAGAAGTTATCATTGAAATATATATTTTTTTAATACATATTGCAAATAACACAAATAGCATTTAATCTATTGCTCTAATATAAATCCAATTAATGTTTTAATGTTTGCACATACACGAGTAAATAAATACATTTAATTTATAATTATTATATATAATAATTTGCGTATTAATTGATCATTAATATGAAAATTTAAACATAATTACAACCTTTTGTACTATTTACAAACGTGCTCGAAAAGCTTGTTTGTTTGAATAAATTAAATAATAATTATTTCGAAAATACATTGTTCCACTTTACATGGAATATCAATAATGAAATGTTACGCCACATGCAGAATCAATTGTACGATATTCACGTTTTCACGTATAAATAACAAATCACGTGAATCATTTACGAACAAAATGCTTTATAATGGAGCACATGAATAAATAATTGTCCAAATCGAAAAGCGCCGATGATATACGTACGAGCACGGGCGATGCTGAAAACGGCGAGCCCGAGCACGAGCAGCGCCGCTCCGACCTTGTAACCCATCATAGTAGATTTCGGCTTGGACGTTTCCGTCGATGATGACGACGAGGAGGTGCCGCCGTCCCGAGAGTCGCTGATGGCAGTCGCGCGCACACGCGTCGCGTTACTTAATCCGGCGTATATATATACACGCGGGACTGTCTTACGAAAAACTCTCGCTTGTTGGGAGTCCGGCTGGCCGAAGATTCGAGCGGCGACTGGTGCGCAGACGAGCCGATGATCCAGGGTAAACTGGTCTCCCACCACCGGGCGCCCGCGCGAGACGCCGATGATGCTTCAATGAGCCGAGCTCCAATAATTATACGTATACATATATGTTTGTTTGCTTCGACGATCGGCGCGGATTGTACGCGCCTCGGCGTGTGCTTTCCGTGTATTAAATTATGTGTCTGCGGTGCCGCGGAAATTTTCTCTCTCCCTCGCACGCGCCTGGCTTCTACACTTGAAGGGTTAATTGGACTTTTTGTCGCGTGGTTTTGTTGGGGAAACACCCAGGAATGGGGGATTCCCGAGCTTTGTAGGTGTCCTTTTTCGTGCGATGCTTCGCAGAATTCAGGTAGGAAGGTCACTGAAGAACCGCAGATTATTATTTTGAGTAAATATGTATTAACATTTATTCGATTTTTTTAAGGAAGTTCTTTGCCTGATAATTCAGTCAGCAGAAGAAAAATTGTAGTAAAGTTTATTAAGATTGGGTAATATACGCGTCAATACTATGTGAAAGAAGCGTACTCAGTAAAATTATAAAAATATACCTTTAATAAAATTATGTAGTCACGAGGGTAGAAGTTACTTGAAATGGGTATAGTTTTTTTAACTGCCATTCATTTTAAATGCCTCATGTCACAATTATATCTAATATCTAATAATTAAATATAATTATATATATAATAGAGAGTCTCGGCACTGTGACTCACGGCACTGTGAATTTTCCGGCTCTGTGACTTCGGAGCATCTCGGTACTGTGATTATTTTAGAGCCGATGTATGTGCGCAGGGCCCCGTGTCTCAAATTTACGAAAAGCGTTTTATGAAACGGTTTAAACCGAAAAAATGTGACGAAAACGTTTCATACAGAGGTTTAAGCCAACGAATTTTGATAAAATTATTTTCATTTAATTTTCAAACTGAAAAATGTACTGGAAAATTTTATATAAAAGAATTATATAATTTTCTACAGATTTTTATAAAAAAAAATTTTTAATAAACCGGCATAAAAATCAATTCTACACAGAATCTTTGATTATGGGACAGGGAAAGTTAATATCCTAATATTATGACCTAATAGATACGACCTTAGTACACAATGCTGATTGGCTGGCGCCAATTCACAGTACCGGGGGGAAAAATAGTCACTAGTTTCACATTATAAGGAGGTTCTACTGTACTTACATACAACTGAATAATTAAATAAATTAATAATTAATTTATACAATTTTTTCTAAAGTAATGCTTTTTTATTAATGAAGTATTATCGGTTTCGAATTAGTGTTCAAAAAAATCTGAAATTATGTATTCTAGTACGTTTTGACCTCAAACTTACTCATATAAATTTTTAAAAAGCTACAGCAACCCAGAAAAAAGATATTAAGAATTTTATATCACAACTTTGATATTGGTTTTCGGCGTTCGTGGTATAATAGTACATTTCGAATCTAGAGCGTAAGTAGATTATTTACCTCATGTGACTATTCACTCTCGCCTCGCTCGAGCGAAGAACGTCACATGCGGTAAATAATTTACTTCTACACCCGTGTCGAAATGTACTATTATATTTACGTTTTTTACGGTTTTAAAAAAACGTACGTTTTTACGTTACGTTTTTTACGTCTTTACTTCCTTATGGAAACTCACGTTTCCGACAGTTGCAATCATAAACTTCTTTTAAACTGCTGTTCTGATTTCGACGAAACTTTGAGAAATATATATTTAATATACCATAAATATAAAGCCAGAATCCAAATGTTGATTCATCAATTTGGAGAGCTTAGATAAGCAAACGAATTAAATTTTTCACGCTTACTTAACCATTTATGCGCATGATTTGGCCAGCCACGGAAGTCAAAAACGACCAAACACGCATTTGACTTACGAAGTACCAATAGTACTCCCTTAAAAAATATTAATGTTTTATACTTTTCATTAAAAGAAAATATTAAAAAAAGTAAATTGACTGAATGGGACTCAAACCTAAAACCTTTACCGTATCCCAATCGAGGTTGGAAATATATGCCAATAGGCACTTCATATATAGTATAGTTATCTATATCAATACCACTTTTTATGATTTTGTGATATTAAGGTTTAAAGTTTTTATTTTCCATGTAAACTAATGTTAAAAAAATTCATAAATAGTAGATATGGTCACTTATTTTCAAACTTTGCTCCTTTTTCTCATTTTGATCTGAAAAAATACTTTGTAAGAAGATCAAAATCGTAAGATACTCAATTTAAAAGAAAATGAACTCGTCGTTTTTTCTGAAATCTACAGATATAATCATGTAAAAGTATATATTGTTTTATAGAAGTAGTCATATGCAAGTATATATATATATATATATATATATATATATATTTAATACTCAAATATTACTTTACAACTAATCATATGACCATCTATACTTAAATATGCTTATGAAAGATTTATTATATATATTATAATTACATATAATATAATTTGTGAAATATTTGTGAAATTAAAATAACGCAATCATAAACCAAATCTACAGCAGAGATATTAATTTATTTTAATAAGATTCGCTATTTATGTATCAGATATAAAAGCGCTTATAGTTTATTAGCTTACCATGCCAGGAACAAAAAAATAATCAAATGGGATTAACCAATTAATTAATTATGTAAATTTGGTACTATTGATTTGGATTTAATATTTTATGGCGTATCTAAATGATTGATTTTTCATTATCTTTTAGGAATTTATAAAAAGACTGTTTTGTACACTTGTTTTGCACACGGTATCAACATTCTTATGAACAGATCACGTACGCTTTTTTTCTTTATAAAACAATATATATGCTCATACGTATATACATCTGTTAATATAGAATTTTATTTTTTTATCTGCTATTTTGACTTACGTAAGGAAAATCGAATAAAAACTGGCTTTAACGCAACTATTAACTAACCAGCTGTTAAAATTAGCATATGACTAATGTTTATATAGGAAACAATTATAAACGGAGCAGTAGTTAAAATTTTATGCGAAAATTTACATTTTGTTAGCCATAGGAACTGCAAATCATTTATTATTTACTGTGAAAAGCATTATTACAAATATTACAAATCAGTATACAGCTCCACAATATTACACAGAAAAATATAAAAAGAGTTATAAAATATATAAAAATATATAAATATAAAAATATAATCTAAGTTGATGCAAGTTTTTATATCTTAAATATGTATGTTATATGTGACTTTGCCACGATTTAGACCCCTCTAAATGACCTTTATAGTCCCCTAAGAATTAACTAATCTACATCGTTGTAGTTAAGCCTTTTTAACCGCATACTACGGGTGTTTGAATCAGGCGGTACAGTTTTCATGGTCACCGAGAATTTAAACTATTCTTCAGAAGTGTACTTAAGGACTTTACGGACTACATTTCTTTAAAAAAATTATTTCCAACTGTTAGACGCACATATATCAATAATAATAGAATTTTTATGCTATTATCATAGTATCATTATAATAATATTATTTCTAACGTACCAAAATAAATGAAAAAATTAAACCCTAAAATCGAAAAACCGCTAAAGAAACAAAATTGAATCCGAAAAGCTAAAAATATTCTTATTGTGCCTCCTTTGTGTAAGAACGACAAACAAAATGGACTCTGAAACATTAAATTTTACCTATTGGATTACTCGAGATTATATCTATGCCCATATACATGTACCCACACACACATCACACACTCACACACGCAACACACACGCACGCACGCACACACATGCTCACACACACATACATAAATACAAACACTCACACACACATATACATACATACGCACACACGCACGCAAACACACACACACGCACATACATACAGATACACATATATACACATTCATACGGAAATTATTTAAATATAGTGTATTTTGATTACAAATGTTAGTAACATTTTTTTTAAACCTTTTTTTAATTTATTAGAATACTAATATTTCCCGGTATCTAATTTATATTGAAACATACCTAGTATAACCCATACACTCTAATACTATAATTATTCCCTGACTGTATACTATGTGGTTTATAAATGAAACAGCAAAACCTTTATCCAAGCTTAATAATCCTTTCATCAGAATCCATTTCCATACATTTATAGATATCACACGATTATAGCCCGTGAGTATAAGAGTTATGTTAACCGTCTAAGTTCCGGTGGGTCATCCAGTACCCAAGCGTTTTTTCGATTTTCTTAAACTTTTATGTAATAAACTTTAAATTAGTATACCATTTCTGATCTCGTAATAGGAGACAAAGTTATTTTTGACCGCAGAGGAGCCGAGACAACTAAATTGTTTTAAAATTACATTGCAAATATCCATATCCGTGACAATTATTACAATTTTTTTATCACGATTTCTATGCTTGCAAATTATTTTGTTTGCTCCACATAATTTGTTGTATAATATATAACATTTGTTTTGTCTCAGCTATAAAATATTCTGAATATTCTAGAGTTTCATACCACAGAGTCTAGTAACATTATATACTTAACTACTAATTTCAAATTATTAGATGACTTGCATATCGAAACGTACTAGTCTTACAAATGCTAATAAATATTATATAAATGATTTTGGTAAAAGCAATGCACAATAAAAGCCAAACACTTGAGTTAAAAAAACGTTTTTATTAAAAAGTCTTACCGAACATCGACGCCTAGGTTCATATTCACCTACGATCTTAGTACAAATGCAATAATAAAATTATTCCTCGAGAAACTCCTCGATAAAAGTGGAAGAAATGCAAAACAGACAAAGTTAAGGAAAGAAGTGCGTAGCAGGTTATTTTCCTTTATTAGTAACATTCAATTCAGATTGTCGAACGTTGACCCCGTTTCACTCCTTGAGCTGACTGAGTATCCAGGGCACGTAGTCCAGGACCTTGGTGTAGACGCCGGGCCAGTCCTTCTTCTCGCAGGCGGCCTCGGGCTTGTGGGTGTGCGAGAGGATGCCGAAGGCGGCGACCCTCTTCATCAGATTGGAGCGCTCCTCGATGCCCATCATCGTGGTGCCCTGGTCGCCGATGCACGCCTGCTCCGAGGACTTAGCGCCGGCGCACACCTGGAACTCCGACAGGCTGATGCCCTCGGACTTGTACTGCTTCGCGCAGGCGTCCTGCTTGGCCAGCGTCAGGTAGGACATGTACTTGAGGGACGTGCCTTTGTTGACGGTGTTCTTGCCCCAGCCGGACGTATAGAATCTGGAATGATTTAAGACAAATGCATCTTAAGTATTCGATATATTTGCTTTTGTTTGTAAAGTGTTATATTGTTATTTCTAGTAGAACTTTGCGTGCTTGCGTGCGTGTGCGCATGTGTGTGTGTGTGTGTGTGTGTGTGTGTGTGTGTGTGTGTGTGTGTTTATGTGCGTGTGTGCATGTGTGTGTGTTTATGTACGTGTGTGTTTATGCGTGTCTTTGTATATGTGTGCTTTTGTGTGCATGTGTGTGTGTGTTTATGTGCGCGTGTGTTTATGCGTGTATTTGTATATGTGTGTGTTTGTGTGTATGTGTGTGAGTGTTTACGTGCGTGTGTGTTTATGCATGTGAGTGTGATTGTAAGTGTGTGTGTGATTATGTATGTGTGTGAGAGTGTATATGTTTATGTGTGTGTTTGCATATGTGTGTGTGTTTGTGTGTATATTTGTATGTGTGTGAGTGTATATTTAATTATGTATGTGTATGTGGGTGCGTGAGGGGGGTAGTGTGGGTGTGTAAGGCTCATTTTTTGTTAACCCTTTAATGCTCAGACTGATCAGAGTGACGTATACGTCCATCCGCTTTCAAGCACGTGTAAAATTTTAATAATTCATAAATAATGTTTCTTAATTATGTGACTCGATTGTTTGTAGAGGGAGTAACCTGCTGGTATCATCGATTGTTTTCAGGGTGAGTAACCTGCTGTTAGATTAACACAAAAATTAAACAATGCGTATGATGACACGAATTTTTCCATAAAACTTCCAAGAAGAATTTTTTCTTTAGGTACTTGTATAAAAGCACTCAAACTAATTTTTTACCGTGTTAATTATTAAAATGTTCTTAATTTAAGAACTGAAGACCAATAATTGATTTTATAGTTCATCTTTAAAACGGATAATTAGAACAAATAAAAAAAAACTATTTGGGACAAAGTTTTGGGCATAGCGCGTTTCTTACACATAAGAATTATATACGTAATTATTGTACACAATTTAGCATGGGTCAAATTATATATAGATATATTTGAACAATGCTACATTGTGCACAATAATTACGTGTACAATTCTTATGTGTAAGAAACGCACTATGCCAAGTTTTGGATCATTTTTTATTCCACCAAGTTCAAAAAATAATATTTTACTTGCAAAATTCGGAAAAACAAATTTTTTTACTGGTCGATCTGTTACGTTTTAATGCGTTTTTTCATTATTTTACATCTAGTATGTCTCTTAAGAGAGCAACCTGGGTTAAACCCAAAAAAGATTTTTTTATGAGACCAGAAAACTTTATATGTTTAAAAGCATTCATTCTAAAATTTGTATGCTATCAATACTTAATAATATTTTAAATTTACCGTTGTAAAACCTCAAAATCTCTGAAACGAAAATTCTTTTTTCAACTGTTATTCGACTCCTGTTGACATGAATTACAAAATGAGCAGAGTACTTTTTCGTTAAATTCTCTTTTATTATTCTTTTTCATAGATCCAATCAATTTTTTTTTTAAATATTTAAAAAAAAAATCAAAATATCGATTGGATCCCCATAAAAACATAATAAACAAAATTTAATGTAAAAATTCTCTGCTCTCATTGTAATACATGTTAAAAGGAGTCGAATAACTTGCGAAAAAAGAATTGGCCTTTAATAAATATGATATTGAGAATATTGATTAGTATGACGTGTAGGATCAAAATTTTGGGGTTTTACAATGGTAAAATTTAAGATATTATTTTGTATTAATAGCATAGAAATTGTCAGAATAGGTTCACGAAAGTATAAACAGGAAACCTGTTTCGTTTCTACAACGATGTACAAGGATTCTTAATCATCATTCATCATCGCCAATCGAAATATCCATCGATACCTACCTCTGCGGACTCGGTTGCTTAAACGGCAGGCAAATAGGCTTGACGACGTCCGTGAATTGGACGTCCCTGGCGAGCCTGAGTAGCGCGATGTCGTGCAGGCGGCTCCGGTCCAGAGGCATGAATCCCGGATGCACGATTGGCTTCTCGACGGCATAGTCGACGGGTTCCTCGGTGCAGAAGGTCGAGTTGTCGGGGCCGTCGGGCAGACAGTCGATCTCGGTGCGGGTGTCGTACTCGCCGAAGCGCACGCCGCTCACCTTCCAGGTGGGATTAAGACCGCTGACGCAGCTCGCGGCCGTCAGGACGTAGCGCTTGCTTATGAGGGCCCCCCCGCACGCGTACTGTTTGCCGGAACCTGTTGACAGAAGGATGCGTTAAATATGGATATTGGATGTTGGATTATATTGCGATGAAATGATGTTTTGGGTAGAAGGTTTTTTATTGTTTCTTCTCTAGTGGAAGTGTAAGCTTTGTCTTTGGCTAAATATTGTTAAAAATGTCTTTCGCTAAACATTGTTAAAAATATAACTTTGTCTATAAACTATTGCGAATGGGACTATCCGCAAAGTTATTTTTGGCAAAGTCTTGGCAATCTTTGGCAATGCTTAAGGAGAATCCATCGAGGCGGGCCGTACCTAGTCGAGGCCTGCAGTAGGGTTTTGATTTTGTATGCGTACAAATAAAAAATTTGATGGGAAAATACTTGAAACTTAATCTTATTGATTCCAAAAGAAATATTTTCTTTTTGACATACGAATATTAAATAAAAAATGTGTTTCGTGAACCACCTATTTTGCGTACAATGTTTTATACGTTCATATTTTACATTTTTAATGATTAAATTCATCTTCTACACTTCAAACTCTTTAACATAATTTTTGTCCAATGACCAAGTGTCAGTACCAAGGCGTCGGAAGGCCACGTGTGAAAAGCATCATGTTTTATCATTAATTTCTCTTTATTTTGGTTGTTTACCTTCTGCTTTCCTTTTTTTAATTGAATGCTTAGGTAATTTTCTTCCAAAATGTAAAGTTTCATATGCATCTGTCTTTAGCCCTATGTCGATGGATCCTCGTTAATATAGTTAGGCAATTTTGGTAAAAAATGTATTATGTATGGTTAATTTTGACAAACTCAAGTAAATATTGGCGAGTTTAGCAAGCATTAGAGATATAAGTTTAGCAAAAGAAAAGGTTTTTGAAAATAAATATATAAATTGAAATATTTTTTACGGAGACCTTTGTTCGTCGCATTTTTTTAAATATAGTTTCTGATATTGTAACACGTAAACAAATTATTGTTTCAGATTTTATATTTTTAAGTCGATTCTGATGAAAAAACCACCTTAAGCAATGTTTTGATAATGATTGGCAAAATGTAGCAAACAAATTTTTTACATTATGTTTATACTATAGTCTACATGTTTTAAATAAAATGTTGATTGAAGTGTATTACTGTTAACTTGGCACACTTATTTATCTCCTCTTATAAAAATAAACCGAAACATTTTATCATTATAATTTACATCATTATTTATAAACAGTCTTGCACCAATTAAATTCAGCAACTGATATAATGTCGAAATGTGATATATACTTTATGTAGCTATTAATAAAGCTTTCATGTGTGTAATATACAACGAAACCTTTGACACTCTGCATCAACAGAACCGGCAACCTCTGTCACTATCTAAAAAGCTTTTTATTTTTCTTTCTTACAAATAAAATATCTTTATAGTGCGAGAAATACATACGTATACGAATTAACTCACCAGTATCATACTCCACAAGCGCTATCCAAGGAAAGTCGTCAAATTCAGTGCGGTTACCGAAGAAATGCTTGAAGGACAAGACACGACCACATACATCGGGAAGAAGTTTAATTTTCTCATTATCGAGCGTATTATCCGACACAGGTGTCGTGTTACTAACTGGGGTGGTACTAGCATTGGCAGTACTGGCTTCAGTCTCTTTGGAACGCTCGGTCGGTGGCGATTTTGTAGGTACATAAGGTGTCTTGGTTGACGGAGATTTCGTGGTCGTGGGCTGAGATCTAACAGTCGTCGTGGGTGCAACCTCGCCCCCTGATTTGGTTGTTGGATTGGTAATTATAGTCTGTGATTGTGAAGGAGCCTTCTTGTCCGGCGATGCAGTTGGTAGAATGACCGTAGTGGTTTGTATTGAAGACTCGAGTTTGGGTGTTACAGGCTTGATTGAGTTCTTCTGATCGGAATCAATACCGTTGTCGTTTTTAGCTCTGGGACAGCAAACCAAAGGCTCCGACTGTATGAATCCGCAAGTGGATTTTTGAATGATTGCAATGGCATCATCGTGCGATATCTGGGCTCTTATGGATGTTAACACCATTTGTAGTAGATCGTCACATTTTGACAAATAGATGCAGTCACCATCAGAACCATCGACAGCAGTGCACGCCTCGTCTAATCCTAGAATATATAATATTTATCACAGAAAATTATTTTTTTTTAAATGTATTTTTATTACAATTATACGTTATTTTATGTACTTGTGTAAAAATAAAAATGTTGCACTTACCGGCGTTGACCGTGGCAATAACGAACAGTGCAAAGAAAAAGGTAACAGTGCTGAGACTCATTTTTGCACTAGCATTGAATCAACACACCTCGTTCAAATTGTGAACTTTCCTTACTGGCAAAACGTGCGTCGCTTCATATTTTCACGATAAAATTCATTTAGCTTTATTTGTACGGCTGACGCTTATCAGAAACGTCACGACCAATTTATAGCCTTGAAATTAGTTGTAAAGGCTGCAGACTCTTATTTTCAGACTTTTACAGAACAGATTTTAAGAAACTAAGAAGGAATTATAAGACGATTAGATAGATATCCGAATGACAGGATTGTTAATCCTTTCCAGAGGAAATGCGTACATTCATTTAAATTAGTACATTTCTACGAAATGTAATATTACATATACTTCTACGAATTGAAACATTATGCAAATGTTTTAATATTTTTAATTAATTTATGCGAAATACGCAGTTGCGCATATACAGAAGGATTTATTATTCAAATGTGAATCATAAATTCATTATTATTCTATATTTTGGGATGAAATTATGTAATTACATTACAAGCCTTTGATTAATTTGTAATTTATTTCCGGTACAGACAGACTCTAAATGAATAAAGAATTAATTGTGGAAAATTTACCGAAAATTATGATATCGAAAGTACAAAATAACCTAAAATAGTTAAATAATTTCAATTACTTTTAAGGTTAAGCCCTTACCCCGAAAACTTGTTTCGCATTAACATCCGTAATATTTTTAATGACGTATTGCCCAACTTTCATCAGTATTTATCACATGTAAGGTATTTAAAAATTAAAAAAGAACAAATATTAGAATTTTAGTGATTTTTTATTTTTATCGCAAAATCTAGAACTCCGAACCCACTAATTCTTTATATAATCGATTTTTTGTTACTAAAACCTGTGTAAAAACGAACACAATCTTCAATATTATCTAAAGTAACACCTTGATACAGCTAAATCCATAGTAAATAAAGTATGTATTTTTCTACATAGAATTTAATATTAATGTAATAATTTTACATCTACAAAATTTGAATATAATCTATTATGTGCAAAGTCCTTCTAAATTAATTTTACATAAAAGCGCGAATGGAAAAAGATTAACAATATATATATATATATATATATATATATATATATATATATATATATATATAGGCGCAACTATAGTTTACTGTTCTTTACAATCTGCATACATACGAAACAGCTATTTCAGTTTTTAACTTCTCTTACATTTATAATTTATTGAATGTACATCAAGATATGAACTAATATAATAAACTTCAATTACACGTAAACTATTACTGCATTGCTACTATTATTATTATTATTATTATTATTATTATTATTATTATTTATATAGCTAAATAAACAATTTTTGCGTTATTAATAAATAATTGATTCTCCCACATTTTACAAGTTGGAAAACTAATTTTTGTATTGAGATATTTTATTGTGTATTTAGAAAATTAACGAATTTTTTAAAGTTAAAATACATAATTTATTTGTATAAATAATTTAATGTCTCATAATTATATATCTAAATTTTGAGATTTTTTTTATTATTTTACTCATTAATACTCATTATATAATCATGCATTCAACAATGAATATATTACTATAATATATCATCGAAAACTAAATATACAATTGTAAAACTAATGTAGCTTTATAACATTCAACGAAAGTTAAAAACTCATATCTACAGCATTTTTGTTTGCATGCAGGTTGTACAGAACAGTAATTAAGGTCAGAGCCGTCTTTATGCAAAGGCCTAATAGGCCCGGGCCTACGGCCCCAGACATGTTAGGGGCCCTCGACATCGACGAGAGACCACTAAAACCGCTTAGTCCACAGCTAATGAGTTGCCAATGAAAACTTTCAACAATAAATCGTAAGCCCCCAAACCTGCTACCCCATACACAGCGAGAGGCTGATGTAAAATTTAGTAACCATAACCATAAACTCTAAACCCACCTACCCCGTACACTCAGTGAGTGACTAATAAAATTTGAAATAGTTGTGTTTACATTTATTAATTTATTACGGCTTAGGCTTCCATTAAAAGCGGACTACATAGATAGTGTTGCGCATGAGGCATTTGGCTATACGATTAACGACATTCACCGGTTGACAGTAATGTTAGTAAGTTAATGTTTTAAAAAATCATCATTAATTGGCAATATTTATAATGAAGTCTCTTCAATTCACAATATAAAGCATTAAAATAATACTAAACAATATAAAAGTTATGAGAAAACACCAAAAACCAAAGTATGTCATTAACTTTTGCATATACTGTACCACGATATAGATATACTAATAACATTGGAGCACAACTTTAAATAGTTATATGTTTAAAAAAAATACCGCTTTGCTATATTCAGATTTTTATGTATTACTTCTATGCTTATTTTACATTACGTACTAGTTTTTCAGATTGATTTAAAGAAAACTTGGCTTGTAATAAATAAAAATGTCCATTTTCTGACAACTCAAGATAGGGCCCATGTTAAAAATTGAAACTGTGAAGCTAAATTGCTCGATTATTGATACCGTAAGCAGGGTCGAAATTTCAACCACGTATAAAACACACATAAATTAACATATCATAAAAGTTTCAAGAGATTTTAAAGAAATTCAATTATCCGGTGAACGTCCTTAAGCATTTAATTCAAGCGTTTGCCGAATAAAAATTGCTGTTAATAGGACGGTAGAGTTTATGATTTGAGTTTCATTTAAGCTTCTGAGATTCGAAAGATTAAAAAGGTTTTTCTAGTTTTACTACGGGCCCCATCAATACTTAGGCCTTGGGCCTCATACCTTATAAAGACGGCCCTGATTAAGGAGCGCCTATACCTATATCTTTATGATCCTAACCCTTTTACAGTCGCGCTTTTAAAAGAACTTTCCACATAATAGATTATATTACAATTTTGTAGATGTATGAAGAAAAATACATAGAATTTATTAAGGATTTAGCGGAATAAGGCATTACTTTAGATAATAATAATGATGAGTTTGTTGGTTTTTACACAGTTTTTGGTAACAAAAAATACTTTCCGCGAGATGAAATTAGATTAAAAAATTCAAGTACAACTATTAAATTATGTGGAATCGATTATCTATCGAATTAGCGGGTTCAAAGTTATATATTCTGTGATAAAAATACAAAATCACTAAAATTAGGGGTTCTTTTAATCTTGAATACATTCTACATAATAAATACTGATGAAACTCGGCTAATATGTTATTAAGAATATTACCGATGTAATGCGAAAAAAGTTATCGGGGCCAGGGTTCAACTTTAGAAGTAATCAAAATTATTTAACTATTATTTAGGTCATTTTTGTGCTTTTCATTAGCGAGTTCAGTTTTTGTAAAGCGGTTACAATAGAAATTTTTCAATTAATTCGATGAACTGCGAACTTCAACGACATTAACATTTGTTATTATTCAGCATTATTATTTTACTCTTTATCAAAATTTACCCCACAAAATAAAGTAATTGATTATACAAGAGAAATTCATTAAACTTAATTGCATGTTGATATAAAACGTTTGTAAAATAAACAAAGTATTTCATACATCAATTAATTTTTATAAAAAATTTAAATAGGGTAAAGATTAAAAGTATTTGTTTGTTATTCATTTAAAAAATATAATTGTGTAATCTTACTATAAAATAGCCTCATGATACGTATTAAACAATAATAACTTATTAAATTATTAAATTTACAAACTGACTCTCGTGAGCAACATATTCTTCATATATACACTCGTTTATGAAATAAGTACATAGTTTTGAATGTTACTTTGAAAGTTGGAAATTAGTTTGGTACAAGCAATTTTATTAAATTGATAAACAGTGCTAAATTTTTACATTGACTGCTCTATGTAGAATAATATATTTCTAACTCTCAGAGTAGTAATTTTCGTGATGATAGAACAGTAGGTATGCCAATCTTAAATGATGAAGTAAAAGGATATCCAGATCGGAAGATACGAATATCAGGGAATAAAAAAAGGAACTCCAATATTCTTTAAATATCATTATTTAATTATTTATTCTTTCAGTTTCACTGCAATTAAAACAGTTTAATCATCAGCGCCATACATAAAGTCATTTCAAGTGCACAACAACAAATCATGAACACCCTGCCAACGTCCCACCTATAGAACAAAGAGCAATGAACCAATGCACCGCTGCAGACAGTGCATGCACTCGCTGCTCCCTCCAAACAGGTACCCAACAAACGCTCGCGACCATCTCCCACCTCAAGGCCTGAGTTTGCTGTGAATCCAGGGCAGGTAATCGTACACCTTGGTATAAACCGCGGGCCAGTTGGGCAGTCCGCAGGGCGAGTGTCCGATCGACACGACCCCATCAACGACCCATCTGTTGGGCCTGCCGACCTCGCGCACCTGCTTCATCAGCGGACCTCCCGAGTCGCCCTTGCACGTGTCCTTGCCCCCGACTCCACCGGCGCACATCTGACCGGCGCCCAGGACGATGCTCTTCGTGGCGAAGGTACTGGCGCACCTGGCGTGCTCGACGTACGGCAGGCTGACCTTGAGCTTGACCAGCGAGCTGGATCGTCGCTCGATCTGACCCCAGCCCGACGACCAGTACAGCTTGTTCACGTCCCCGCTAGTTGGCAGGCAGATCGGCTGGACGTACTTCGTGGTCTCGACGTCGCGGCTCAGGCGCAGCAGGGCTATGTCGTTGCGGAAGCGCTCCGGGTTCATGTAGTCCTCGTGGACGATCTCGCGCTCGACCGGTATCACGAGGACGGGATCGGCGCAGGTCGACTCGCCGTTGCCCTCGTCCACGCAGTCGGGATCGGTGCGCATGTCGTACTCGCCGAGGCGCACGCTGCGCAGACGCCAGGTCGAGGGTATGGCGCGGATGCAGTGGGCCGCGGTCAGGACGTAGCGCTTGGTGACGAGGGCGCCACCGCAGCCCGTTGCCGTGCCCTTGGCTGGAATTTAAGTTTCACATTTCGTTAGTTTGTTTATTTTATTCTTGTTGTCTTGGGGAGAGTCGAGTACTTTGGGGACTCGAAGATTTTCGGGTGTGAAATCGGTGTTTACTGATCAAGTTTAACTTTTCGAGTACTTATGGACAGAGTTTAGTACTAGGAAACATTTTTCTTGTGTCGTACTTAAGACCTACAATAATTAAATCAAATAATTGTAAAACTGGTTTTAACGCAAACTTTTCTTATATGAAAAGTAGCTGAAACCTATATATACCTATATGTGAATATCTTTATATAAATCTTTTATATGTTTGGTTTTTAGCATTTATTAAGTTGAAAGATACATTCTAAAGAATGGAAAAATATTTCATCATTTAATAAACTTAATATTTCTTATAATTCAGCGATCGATTTGACCTCGTTCTACCCTATCTGTTTCCAAACTAACAAAAGATTGGGCTTTTGCTGATTTTCTCAAATAAACAGCAAGTGGTTTCCAAGTTTGATACGAAAATTATTACTATATTTTATATAGTTTTGAAGATGTATACGTTTACTTGCTATTAAATTATTTTATACTTTGGTTTATCATATTGATGCATACATTGAATCTCAATATCTAGTAGGTACGAAAATCGGACTTAAGCTTTTTTTCCAAGACTCCATAAATCTAAAGTTTTGGAAAACACTTGTATCTCTTGAACATAACAATTACTTCATTCGTTAATTAATCTATATTTGTTAAATGTATGCAAATCATAATCAGTATAAAGCTAGACTGCAGTTGCCTGATCATTAAACAATATATTTTTTATCAACACAACTGAAAAACAGACACTTGTCTGTTAATTTTTTACTTCACGAATGAGTTGATTTAAAAATCCACGTGTCTGTCAAATTAGTGGATCAAATATTTGAATTTCACGCAATATGGAAAAACAATTATATATTTTTAACAACAAATTTTGTATGGTTATTTTACGGCATACTTTCATATTTAAATACAACAACTGGGTTAACTATTTGTTTTGTACAACAGCGTATTCTGATATATATATATATATATATATATATATATATATATATATATATATATATATATATATATATAAGAAACTCTCTTTGTACATTCGACGTACTATTCTTATGCTCGAATGCATTAAATTTATTTTTAAATACTACATATTAAGGTAGAACTATGGGGATAAGACAAACTTTTTTAACCGAATTCAAAAAGAAGGAGGTTATCAATTCGACCCGTACTTTTTTATGTCTGTTCGCGCATAACTCCTCAACAAATGAATCGATTTCGGTAATTCTTTTTCTATTTGATAGAGTATGTTCCACTGGTGGTCCCGTAAACGTTCGAGTCAGTACTGGGCCAATACTACCAATACTGGCCAATTAAACAGGTTCTGACATCAATGTTTCCGTCATTGTTTCATGAATTTAGATGCTTAACTTGATTCCAGGTGTACCAATTTCAATAATTCTATAATCTAATAATAATTTTATCTGTCAGACAATATTCCACTGATGGTCTTATATAAATTTTGAGTTGGTATTGGGCCAATACTACCAGTAGTGACCAAATAAAAATTATTTTTTATCATTCTTTTTGGACCAAATATATGTATACATGCATATATGTATATACGTTATATTGAGAACACCAAAAAAAGTTAAATAAAAATTTTTAACAAAAAAAATTGAACCGACTTTAAATAATATAACGTCCTAAAAACTAAAAAATAATGCACTCTATAATAACGGGATTGAGAAAATAATAGGCTCAATCAAATGTTTATTATCTTTATTCAATACAAAGTCGACATTTATTGAAACTACAACTTTCTGGAGTTAGCGCCAAAATGTTCAGCAAATTACTATACCAAACTATTCTAGCGTCGACTCCAAGAAGTTGTAGTTCAAATAAATATTGACTTTGTATTAAAAAAATATAATAAACATTTGATCGATCCTATTATTTTATCAATCTCATTATTACAGAATGTATTCTTTTTTACTTTTTGGAGCGTTAGGTATATTTTTTTAAGTCAGTTCAATTTTTTGTTAAAATTTTTTATTTATTATTTACTCTAATGATCCAAAATTTTAGAGGATATTGTAGAATGATATTAATAGGTTATATATCAATGTTTAGCTTAATATATCGATTATTTTTAGAGTTATTGGTAAAATTCGATGTATTTAACAAAAATGTCCCGTTTTTAAAATATCACTTGTGCATATCATTTTGGGAGAAAGTCTGAAGAAAATTGAGTTACTTCCTCGTTTGGCCAACAAAAGAAACTGTTGACAGTATTTAAAAAGTCGTCTTCTACTTCCTTAAAACAAACGGCTTTTCATTTGACTTACGAAAATGCTTAAATAATCACGGCATTTTAATAATTACTAAGGTATATGTTCTGAAAGTTTCAAATAGATTCATAATAATCTCATGCGCAAGACACTTTTTAAAAATTAATTTCGAGAAAAACACGTTCCATGTTTCAATTTTGTATGTTATCTAATGTAAATTGTTTTACGTAAATACGTAAAACTTCGTTAAAACATCGAGTTTTGACATCTGATTGGTTTCAAAACATTCTTCCAATTACAAAGATTAAGAAAATACAATAAAAATGTTTTTAATTTATTGGACAAAACACACCTAATAGAGTCCTATCTCAATTGGGTTTAACGCATGTTTTCTCTCACCTGATTGGTAGATTTAAAAAAAATCAAATGCATTCGATCATAAGAAGAGTTCTTTGGAATTATCATGATATCTTCAAAATTCATAAAAATAACGCGGGTTATATACACCGCGCTAGTGAGGGCGCTAGTAAGTAAATCGTATATATAGATATAGTTTCTCATATTTAAAATTATTAAAATGATAACAGGATTGACAGCTATACAGATGTAATATGTCCGCCATGCAGATACATTACCAGAGGTCGCATAATATATTGGAACTCCAAAAACTTTAGCAACCATGTTAACAAACTTTAGGTGGCTTCCAAATCAACCTAGGTGGAAATCCACCTTGAATTTTTAAAATTTGAAAAGATATACCTATGAATAGACTTACAGATGTTCTATCAATTTCACGAACACCTCTTACAAAATATAGCTCAGTATTATAGCCAACCCTATTTGACTCGTTGAAACCTCGTCACCCCAACTCCTTACCGTGCTCATACTCCAAAACGGCCATCCAGGGAAACTCGTCCAGCTCCGTCAGCTCACCGCCGATGATCCTATTCGCGAAGTCCTCGCCGCACTTGCTCGGCAGCAGGGACAGCGGATTCTGAAAGGGTTCGTTCGGATTGTCGGGCTTCTCCTTGCTCGACTGTTGCTGCTTGTCCTTGTCCCCGTCGAAGATGTGCCTGTCGTCCGTGTCGCCATTCTTGTCCTCCTTCTTCTGAACCACGGGACAGCAGATCTTCGGAAGGGAGCCCTCGAAGCCGCAGGGGCTCTGGCGCACGAATTTCAGGGCGTCCGGGTGCCCGATGCCCTTGGTCTTGATGATGTTGTAGACGTACTCGCACTCGGGGATCACCACACAGCTGCCACCCTGGCTGTCCGGGGTCGAGCAGCCCGACTCGCTCACTGTGTCCACCACGAAGTCGATGTAGCATGCTGCGGGACAAGTTTGTCGTGATAAAACATTTATCCTCGTCGTTTGGGTGAACAGTTGCGACTTGGGACTTTTGCGACAGAAACAATTGCTATGGTAGTTTGAAAACGTTATTCGGACTTGAAATAAGAATGAAAATAGATTGCTTTTTTTTCTAATGTCTTAGTCAATTGTCTAATCTCTCAGTGAACTCTGTGTAAGCATTTTTTTGAATATTCAAAAGACATGAAAGTAAATTGTTCCACAAGGAAATATTTTTGCATAATGCTACATGCTATTAGGAAATCGTTACCATCTGACTGAATAGTAGTTTTCCACTCTAAAGATACGCTAACACCCGAAAGTAGTATCTACAAAACAATTATAACTACCTTTTAATCTATAAACTTATCTCACACATATAAACAAACTGCCCAGCAAAGGGCTCAAACATCTGTCGACCGTCAGATCAACCAAATTAACATGACTCAAGGGTCGCACCTCTCGTCTTCAAACATACCGGAGTTCAAAATCGCAAATCGCAATCCCAAAATTAAGAAAAAAAGAATCAACAAACTCACCGGCAAAATTAATCGCGCCGCAAACGATCGCCAGGAGCAATAAGCCCTCTCGTGCGTGAAGCGTCATTGTATCGCGCGGCAAGTGTCGCTCGTCATTGATCGAATCGAGCTTTCGCGCGCAAGACGGCCCCCGCAAAACGTCTCTGCTCGAAGACGCGCAGCCAGACAATCGTGCCAGCTGCGAGAGGTGACGGTGGTGGTGGTGGAAAATCGAAAAAGCGCGCCTCGCCCGCTTCGAGCCTCGCGCTTCTCGCGTGCTTTAATTCCGCGACGCTCGTCATCGCGGCTTCGCGAGCTACTTCCCGACCGATGGGAGAACTATCATTTGGATTTCTATCCACGGTGGACGAGAATAACCTATTCTTTGAGATACAAAGCGTTTCTTGCGCGATTTCAGCGCGAACTTGCGAGCAAGGTTTCCTTATGTTTATTGCAGAAGCGCGTCGCACACTGAGGCTTTGATTGATGGAGAGGTTTGTTCGTGAGTCGTTTGGTATAAGGGGAATGCGATTCGGTTGTCGAGCGTTTTTCTGGGTGTGCTATTTTACTAAAGAGTTTTATGGGTTGGTTAATTTTAATCGTTGAATGCGTTTTGGTTTCCGAACGTTTTTCTAGGTGTGTATCATTTTACTTAAGACTTTAAACTAGAAGGTAGATTATCGTATCGTTAAGGTGTCGTATAACTAATCATATAATTGTCGTATAATTATATTGAAGGATTTGCGTATACTATAATGATAAACGATAAGATTAACGTGGCCTTGATTAAACCGGAAAATTATAACATCCATAAATTTATCATCTTCGCTACACATTCTTGCTATATATATTATATCAAATCCATTTTTCCTTAAAGTATTGATTACGAGTTTATTGAACAAATTTGTTATCGTTCTATACTTATATATAAAATGCAACAGCTGCTACATCAGTTTCTTGAAAGGACAATGTTGAACAAACATTGAGTCGGTATTAAGCGTTTGTTTAATCGAGTTTAACAACTTGCGTAATTTACAGCGTACACACTATTAATCGTGAAATGTGAATTAATAAAGGTCACTGTATAAACAGCGGTTAACTAAACTTTTGCATTCAAATGCGTAAGTGTCTCTTGTCAAACACTAATTTATATTTGAAATCAGTTTTTACAATCGTATCTAGTGTTCTTCTATGCAATTTTAATAAATATATTTTATATTTTAAATGTGCACATTATCTTATATATTACTAATATTTAAAAAAGTATTATCAATGGTTAAATCATAGAAGTTTGAACAAAATGAAGTCATTCCAATAAATGAATCAATATTTACACAGCTTATAACAATAGAAAAATCTCTTGTTTCTAAGTAAGAATGATTATATGTGTACCTCTATACATGCATGCTGATTTGTAACCATGAGAAGCACGATCATACCTGGTTCAATGGAATTAAAACTTTTAGCGCATAAAAATTCTAATTATTCAATTAATTCAGAAATTAACGTCATCGAAAATATTATGCACTAGGTATATCACATATGAAGTCATTTCAAATAAAAGCAGGCCGATGAATGATTCAAAGTATAAATAAGCATTACGTTTAACTGGCATGTACAATGTATCGTAATAAAGTTTTATTATTATTGTTATGCAATTATTTGAAGAACACACTTGCAAAAACATTAATAGCAATTCAGTATTTTTAATAAGATTTTTTATTACAACATTGGAATTCTTACACAAGTTCTACACACCGCGCATATCCGAAGCGTTAAAATAATATCGCATCAATTTCGATCCTACCGATATATCAATGTTATTTAGCCCCCGTATCTGCGCGATCTGAGAGCGCGAAAAAAAATCGCAACAAGACAAGCAAGCGCAAAAACACGTTCCGCGACCGTCCGCTCGAATACTCCGATCGATCTAGCACTCGTATACAGGGCCCATATATGTACTGTTCTCGCTACTCATCCTCCCAGATCCCTGTATTAATTAATAAGGAGCCCAAGAGAAAGAGAGAGAGATAGCAGAGAAAACAACCACACGCGCATACCTCCAACCAGAACCCACCGAAACGCAAAAGCAAGAAAAAAGACTCGATACACCAAGGCAGATAGACAGAGTCGTCCTTTATTACATCAAGCCACAAGCCGTACAATAAGAATCCAACGAGAAGAGGCGCGCGAGCTCAAGGCTCGAGGTGATCGAGGATCCAGGGCAGGTAGCTGGACAGCTTGGTGTAGACGCCGGGCAGGCTGGTCGCGCCGCAGTACTTGGTGCCGAAGGACACGATGCCGATCAGGTAGTAGCGCGGCCCCAGCCGCTCCTCGTCGACGTCCACCTTCATGAGGGGGCCGCCCGAGTCGCCGGCGCACGAGTCCTTGCCGATCTTGCCGCCCGCGCACAGCTGGAGATCGGCGCTGATGCCGGCGGAGTCGCGACGGTAGGCGCCGCACCGGTCGCTGTCCACCACGGGAAGCTTCACCGTCTGCAGTGTCGTGCTCATCTGCGGCGTGTCTGCGAGTGGGATTGACATTGAGGTTTTATTGATTGGGGAAATGGCTGAGATCGGTTGTTTGTTTGTTTGTTTGTTATGATGATGTTACGGAAGGGGGGACGATCGGTGCTGCGGAGGAGACAGTGCTAAGGGTCGAGAGAATGCGCGAAGATGCGTTAGGAGGTGTGAGGGAGTGTAAGGAAGAGTCTGAATTAGTTGGACCTGTGGTTGGAGAATTTTACACTTTTTACGGAATTTCATACTTATTTATAGTTGATTGCACTTTATTAAGAAAAATGCAGTTCTTTTTACTTTTAAAATAGTTTGGTAAGAATATAGTGAACAACACGATGTTAACAAGAGGTACTATGAACTCTGCAAAATATCGACTTTTGGAGTCATTTTTTTTATACTGATAATCTGGGAAAATTATTTCTGTAAAAAATCGGTAACAAATTGAAGAAAAAAATAGGTAAAAAAATATATTTAAAAATCTAAAAAAAAGTCTAAAAATACTATAAGAACTCATTAGAAAATGTAATAAAGTGTAAAAATATGTACTCAATGGTCCAAATTCAGATACTTTTATACAATCTTATTTACTCTATTTTACTCTAATTATCACTTTTTCATTAGCATACTTCTTGAAGATAACACATTTGAGAACTTATCACGGAGACTAGCACTTTTCACGAATTTCCACGAAGACTCACTTATCATAAATTTCCCACGTAAACTAGCTCTTATCGCATAGAACATATAAATTAGTGCTGTACCGATGAGCTCTCGGAGAGTCGGATAGATTCTTTTTGTATCGGGTTTGGGTCGGGTACTAGACTCTTTTGGTACACAACAAATTATCGGTTTACTCGAGAAAATCAGGCTACCCGAATAAATCAAGGTAGCCCTAAAAAGTGAGGCGGTGGAAAATCGTGAAATGTGCTAGTCTTCGTGGGATAGTCATGATACTAATCTTTGTGGTGGAAATCCAAATGTGGAAATGCAACAGACGTGCTAGTCTTCGAAGGGTGGAGATAAATTTACCGAAAGATAGATTTGCAGAAGGATAAATTTACCGAACGGTTGAAATTGCCGAAAAACTCAATACCTATAGATAAATATGCCGAAAGTTAAATATGCCGAAAACAAGAATCCCGAAAAAGTAAATGTCGAAAGTTAAAAATGCCGAAAACGAAAATGTGGACAAGAAAGTGCTTTTATTAGAATATGCCCATATATTATATTAATGTGTTAATTGTTGCTAGGTCGTTTCTTTTCAATATTAGATAATTTTAGTTTTTACCCATTGCCATTCAACATTTCGGCATTTTTATCCATCTGCATTTTTACCCGTCGGAACTTTTTTTTCGGTACTTTTGTTAATCGATTACTTTACTCATTGGCACATTTCACCTTTCGGCAAATTTACCGGTCGGTAAAATAAATTCGGCATTATTATCCATCTACAAAGTTATCTTTCGTCACATTTATCCCCACCCATTACTGTACTCATTGGCACATTTCACCTTTCGGCAAATGTACCCGTCGGTAAAATAAATTCGACAGTATTATCCGTCTGCAAAGTTATCTTTCGGCACATTTATCACCACCCGTCTTCGAACCATCGATACGATGTAGGTGAATATATGCAAAATGATCGATCAAATATCACAGTTAGGGGAAAACAAGGTCAAACCGATCGGGTGGGTCAAACCGATCACTTAATTATAAGAAATATTATATTAATAGTGATATTTATTACTTTTTTAATGAATTTTGAAATTGTGTAGTGAAATGGGATAATTTCGATCAGTGTATATTTAACCCTTTGTGGCCCACATTTTTCTGTTTAATATTTTAAGCTGAAAATGGTTACTCATTATTTATATACACATATAAATAAAATTATTTATATACACATATAAATAAAATTTTTATACATAAAAATCTTAGACGAAAGAGGTGGCTATTATAATAGCCACTAAGCCACAAAGGGTTAAATGAGGGGATCGCAAACAGACGTTAGAATTACCGTATATTTTCATGATGTGATGAAACGTTCATAAATGCTCTTTTTTTACTTTGCTAGTGCAAAATACTGTCTTGCATATTATAGTCTAACATTACTATCATGAGAAATATAAATTTAAGGGAAATTTACCTTTATTTTACATTTTGTCTAACTGATTGGAAGTGACTCGCCTTGTAAGGTTACCGTTGCAAAAACGATTTTTTTTTTTGATAAAAAAGTACAAGGTTTATGTATTTCTGTCAGTTAAAACTATTAAAATTGAAAAGAGAAAGGTTTGAACTTATTTTTAAACGTATAATAAGCAAAGAAATGCTAATATTTTTCTATTTATAATAAGTCTATACAATTAAAGTAGCGGACATAAAACATAACAGTTATTAGAAAATCACGTATATGCAAAAATATGACGACTAATCTAATCATAGCTTACTTACAAGGGGGACCACGGAGTTTGGATCATGGATTTTGATGAAACTTTACCCACATAGCACCCAATATTGCAGGAATGTAGTAGAAATATTTCAACGTTGCTGTGATATTGCGAATAAGATGATATATTGCAACTACATTTCTGTGATATTCCAGTATAATTTTCAAGATTACAGTATTGCAGCAATCTTTCTATAATATTACATTATGATATATCACATTGTAATATTGCAGTGATATTCTTGTAACACTGTGCGATGATAAATTACAACGCAAGATTGCTGTAATAATTCTACAATATTACATTGTGATAAATCGAATTGCAATATACGTAGTACATTACTGCAATATTGTTATGTAACATATCACATTGCAATATTACATAAATATTATTACAAGTTTACAGGATGACATTTCTCGATGCCTGTCACATTAATATTGCCAAAATATTTCTACAATATTTCACTGCGACAAAATCGCATTGAAATATACGCAAAATATCCTGTAATATTGTTGTAATATCGCATGGAAATATTAAATATTAAATATTAAATATTACATATTGAATATTAAATATTAAATATTACATATTGAATATTAAATATTAAATATTACATATTGAATATTAAATATTAAATATTACATATTGAATATTAAATATTAAATATTACATATTGAATATTAAATATTAAATATTACATATTGAATATTAAATATTAAATATTACATATTGAATATTAAATATTAAATATTACATATTGAATATTAAATATTAAATATTACATATTGAATATTAAATATTAAATATTTTATAATCAAATTCTAATATTCAGACATAAGTTCGCATAAACGAATTCAAGCCTTCAAATGCTGAAAATAAGCTACATGATATTAGAACCAGAACAAATGTGCGACTCTAAAAGTCTAAACGCTTTTCACTTAAGCAAGTTAGCTTTTTGTATACGACGAAAACATCGCACTAGGAACATTTATTTATCCCTGAAGTGTTCAAACTTTCGTGAAGAGGCATAAAATTAGCGGTAAGTATGTACATATTTTTATTAAAACGTTTAATTTTATCTACTATTTTATTGCAAAAATAAAATAGACATGATAAACGATTTCATCTAAGTTTTTTCAATTTGAACAAGAAATTAATCATAAAACATTCAATTTCATAAATTTAATTATAATATATTCTTAGATATTAATATATCATTTAAAAATCAAATTTTGAACAATTATTAATTTTGGATTGAATATGATTTAATATATCTGTGGATATATGTAATAATGTAATCTTATTTTTTTTACAAATACATATATTTACAAAAATATTAAAAAATCTATTAAAAATGTTGTAAATTTATATCGTATTATTTTATATTTAAAACGTATAACATTTTGATAGGATTTTTTATTAAAAAAATTGTAGATTCATTATTCAAAGATATATATATATATATGCACATTTTCAATTTTACTTAATTTATTTTCTATAAATTTTAAAGAATATCTTAAATGTTAAATATAAATGTATTTATAGGAAAATACAACTACAGCTGATGCCACTCCACAAGCAAATGATCGACCACGGTTGGTTGCAAAAGAACCTAAAAATAAGGAAAAATTCAATTTCACCAATTGTATAGACCAGAGACCCTTATATGTGACAGAAGCTGTCAATGCTTTGATGTACTTTTGTAAATACAAAAATATAATCTTCGAGCTTTGAATTCGTTTCCGTGTATTCATTGGTATAGTGATACTGGAAAGTATTTTTTAAAGTTAAGTTAATTAAGCCAGTAGTTTTAATATTTTGTTATTTGTATATGTATTATAAAATGGCTAGAGTAAAATAATAATTTTGCACACCAACTATTAAAGTTTACTATTTGTATATATTATGAAATATTTAAAGTAAAATAATTATTTTTTACCTAAGTAGTATCGTGTAACATTTCCAATTTTTTAAAGACATCTTAAATTATAGTAGATTTATTTAAAAGATACAACTTATCTTTTCTAAAAATCAGCTTTGAAAATAATATTATAATTTGGTTATAGAAAATGTTATGATTATGCATAAAAATTACTTAAGTCTTGTAGATTTAGTTTTAAATTGGAAGATAGCTGAAAACAAGCATTGAGACGGACTGATGTTTTTCCGCAACGTAAATTTATTTTCAGGTTAAGCTAGATTTCAGACAAGTCAATCTTACATTTGTTGCATTTTGTTTTAAGGCAAGATTTGAACTGATTCAAGTAACACTTTTTGTAGTGAAATATATGCCAAATATTCTGTAATATTATTATATGACATTTTACGGTACATTTTATTGGAAAAAATGTTTCTTTAAAAATGTAGCTCCTTTAGTTTATGAGTACACTTCTGAAGAATACTTTAAAGCCTCTGTGACCATGAAAAATGCACCGCCTGATTCAAAAACACGTGGTAACTGGTTAAAAAGGCTTAGATTCAATAATATAGATTATCGAATTTTCAAGAGACATTAAAGACCGCTTAGAGGGGTCTAGTTCATGATAAAATCACATACAGTATACATATTTAAGATATAAAAACTTGCACCAACTTTGATTGTGTCAAAATATTTTTGCCGCCCATAAAATGGACAATGATTTTTACAGATTTAACTTAGATTAGACCCCGTTAATCTCTAGAAATATTAGTTTTTGTGTAAAGGAAAGGTGTAAACTGAAAAAGCCACTGTTCAAAGCACGCTAAAACTTCTAGAATCGAAAAACTATATGAATAGAAACCTACAAAAATACTAGGGACACCAATTCAAGCATCCGCTATTTTGTTTTTATATGTGGCACAGTTTTTTGTGCATGCATAATATGCTTTGGTAACCAATGGCTACCCTGATAACACAACGTTTTTCGAACGTTTTAAAAACGTTAGAATTCAAACCTTCAAACGTTGAAAAACAAAGTTCTAAATATATCTGAAAAACGTTCGTAAAACGTCTCAATGTCCGCAGATTCGTTCCACATAAAACGTTGCGAAACCGTTTTTAAAACGATTGAAAAACTCTCCGAAGACTGTTGAGTGGTCACAATTTACACAGTTTAAAAACGTTTTTAAAACGCTTGGATTAAAATGTTTAAACAACAGTTTGAACATGGTTTGTAAATGGTTTGAAAAGAAACAAGCAAATAATATATCGAAAAAAATTGTTTAAATAGAATTTGATGCTACACATATTACCAATTTTGGAAATACCATCTAGATGATACTACTATCAAATTTTCAAATCAATATTTTAAACTCTAAAAAAGTTATGACTATAAAAATGATGTACGAATTCCATTCTTCTTATTTAGCATAGTAGTCTATTAAATGTTCTTAATTAGTATAAAAGTTTAAAACATTGCAATAAATATAATTTACATAAAAAATATTACGTGGGACACTAAAATCAAAAGTTATGGAGATTTACCCAAATATATATAGATTTAAAAATGTTTGTCTATATACGTACTTATATCATACACTCCCCAACCCGCAACTTCAGCTGTTTGCCCTATAAAGCTTTTCTTTAGTAGTTTTCCCTTCATCATACAAATTGGCCTTATAAAGTCTGTAAATAGGACGAGAATTATGGTTTGAAAGATTAAGATTGTCTGCATCTCATCGTTTACTTACCGGTAATGGTGATCATTCTATTTAATCTTATAAGCGCTATATCGTTACGAAGTTTAAATTTTGTATTAAATTTTGTATGAAACGTAATTTCAGCAGGTTCAAAATCTTCATACGGATCATTGCAAGACGAGTTTTCGCAGTCTGGATTCGTCTCTGTATTATGTTCACCTAGTCGAATCCGGGAAACTATTGAGCTGTATATTTTTATAAATCAATTATTGTTGTCAACAAAGTATACACGATAAATAATGTATTATAATTAAACTTTGCATTTTATTGAGGGGAAGAGAAAGGGTACTTTTCATAACCATTTTCTGCATTCATATAGTAACAGAATCTCTTGAAAATGTAACTAGATAATGATTATACAAGTGCAAAAGGCATAGTATGCCATCTTTTTCAAAAATCGAAATTTTTTTTCCAAGGATCTGTATTATCGACTTCTCTATTTTATTAGTATATAATGCAACAAGTGACTAAAATCCGATTTTACACACGAATAGCGATCTCCGTGCACGACACGCAGACGATCGCAATCGCACGACTGTATTTAGATACAGTGTGCGTAAAAAATTGATTTTATGCACTTTTTGAGGGCATGGCTGCAATTTCATTTAAACATAAAAAAATATAGTTTGCAATACAGAGGTCTTGTTCTGCAGTGATATACTGTTTTACCGTATGTCGTTTTATCATATATCCTATATACATATATATATATATATATATATATATATATATATATATATATATATATATATATATATATATATATATATATATATATATATATATATATATATATATATATATATATATATATATATATATATATATATATATATATATATATTGTTATCGGATATCATTTATCGCGGTATATCAGTATATATTATATATATATTATATACTATATATATGAATATATTATATATTATATACCACGATAAACGATATATGATAACGATATACGATAAAACCATAAAACGACATATTACGGCAAAACAATATATCACTGCAGAGCAAAGCCCCAGGAGTTGAATGGTGCGCTCCGAGCGGCAATCGTACAACACATAAGGACCGGCGAAGCCGGCCCTCCCTGCTCATAAGATTCTATTGAGAATCGGGTACTTTCCGATACAAATTCCCGATTAAAACTGATTCATTTTGTGTTAAATATTTATTGCGACGTGATATATTCTAGTGAAAAAGGTTATCTTTGCAAAAGTTTATGTGTTCTCCAGATATCATTCGTTGTTCTTATATGAACCATTATTTATTATTTTTAACTTATTTTTACCAATTAATAGCACTTTTTACAATATATGTTGAATGGGTTTGATTATTTTTTCAATAGGATAATGTCCCATTAAATGTAAAAGTTAAACCCATTAAACGTACATTGTAAAAGACATTATTAAATATTAAGAATAAGTTAAAAATAATAAAAGAGTGGTTAATATAAGAACAACGAATGATATCTGGAGAACACATAAACTTTTGCAAAAATAACCATTTTCATATGAATATATCATGTGGCGATAAATATTTAATATAAAATTAATCGGTTTTAATTGGGAATTTGTATGGGGAAATACTCCATTCCCAATAGAATCTTTTAGGCAGAGCTTGTATGAGTTGTCCGAAGTGTGAAATTCCATGCCTGAGTTTTAAAAACATGATTCTAATATGAATGCATAAAATGGCATATTACGCACACTATATGGTAAACCATTATTCGAGATTAAACAAACTTATTAAAAAAAACGGTTTACTATGTCCTCCGAATTTGTATAGGTACTATGTCTGGTTAACAGTTACCAGGTAACCTTTCATACCCTTAAGGGTATGAGTAAAAAAATGTTTGTTTATGAGTTTATAAAACTTTTTATCTTTATAAGTAATCATTTAAAAAATTGGTAATATCTTTCTAGGCATATTCTATATGGCAACATTAAAAAAATGGTACACGGAAAAAAATGCTTTGTTAATTTAACAAAGTCACTTGGTAAAATACGCACTAACTATTTTTTTATTACACTTACCAAGTAATTTGTTGTTTCTATAAAGTGATTAGTTCATTTTACTAACCCATTTGTTAAATTAACAAATTACTTGATAAGTGTAATAAAATAAATAGTTAGTGGATGTTTTACCAAGTGACTTTGTTAAATTAATAAAGCATTTTTTTCCGTGTAGTGATAGAAGCAAAATTAGTAGTGATAGACTCGGATTTTGGTGTGATAAACAAATTTACTGAGTGATTATTCTTAATATTAGCCTGAATAAAACTTTCAAATATTCTAAATTTTTAATTACAGGTCGATCACCTACAAGTTAATAACATCCTATAACAATTTTATTAAATAATAAAACGAAAAATCTTTAAATCTAATTAACTCAAAGGAAGCAATTTTTATTAAAAAAATGTTTATATAATAAAACCATAAACTGTAAGCTGTGGTTATCCAACGGTAGGTACCTTTGAGTCAAAGAATTATTTAAATAATAAAAATAATATTATATAATAATGTGGATCTATACGAAGGTAAGATATAAACGGTAAATGTAAAGTTACCTCAAGGATAGTATTTTTTGATTATTTACGTCTAAAGTATAAAGGAAGATGCCCATAGATATATATTAATTAAGCCGTTGAAGGGGAACGTATAAAACTGATACCCTTGTTTAGAGCTCGTCAAGACATGAATTTTAGAAAAAGAATTGACCCCCTTAAGTTGCAGAAAAGTAAAGGAAAACACGGTGAAAATTCGTAAAAATAAGTAGAAATTCCCTAGAATGGTTAGAGTTTTTACATTGCTTTAAATGGGACAAATCCATAGATATTATTTTTTGTAGCTTTCCCCGCACTTAAAGGTATTAATTTTTTTATAAACTTCATTTCTAACGAGCTACTTTATTATTAGAGATACGATAAAAATAAATCAAAATAACTCATATTATGAATTTCGAATTTTTGTGAGCTATTTTGTGAATTTTTGTACAAATCGCAAGAATGGTGCCTCTAGTCAAAAGGTTTCAAAAACTTGAAAATTAATTGTGAAAAAGGAAAAATGCGATGTAGGAATCTACATTCCACTACGGGATCCTCTTACGATTGAAGACTTTATTAGGGTACAAGAATTCGATAATTCAGGTATAGTTAAGGGTTTGAAGTTTGGGATTTGAAGATTTAAGGTTTTATAGGTTTTTGGTGTATGGGTTTGGTGTATATAATATGACTTTATAGATTTAGGATTTAGATAAAGTAAACGGACCAATACTAAGTAGCTTTATCCCAGTATATGAATAGATACATATTTTGTTGTATGTTTTTCAATCAAACAATAATCATTACAGTAGTTTCTACAGCAAGCCGACCCCCTCCCCTTTCCTCTTCAGTCTAATTGATCTTTTTCTTTAGGTTGCCAACAAAAAGTAGGAAGGAATTGGGTAGTGATTAATTTTCCTTAGAATATACCCTGATATCTTTAATTTAACCGTTATAAAACTTCAAAATCTTGATCCTTCACGTTACAATATATTACCATGATTCTTAATGTCGTATTTACAAGAAATATTGCTTTCTCATAGAGAAAGTTTTGAAATGATGAAAATTTTCGGATAAGAGATTTTCATAAATCTCGACGTCTTTAAGATTTCTGAGTCAGAAAAATATCTTTTAAAAAAATGTCTGTATGTATATATGTTTGTATGTGTGTATGTGTGCGTGTATGTATGTATGTATAAACCAAAATTTGTGTCCACCATAATGCTTGCTGGGTAACATGTTACGCGCTGAAATTTTGCAGTCACATTAGGAACGTTTAAACTGAGAACTGATCAGATTTTGGAGCTAAATGAATAATATTCAGGACGATTTTCGTTAAAATAATCACTTTTGAAAAAAATGTTAAAAGACAATTTTGTTTTCACGTTATATTGAAGATTTATAAAAGATAGACATAAATTCTGAAAGTGCGCGTGATATCCTTTCGAATTATGTCTTTCAAAACTATTCCTAAGCTATTTTTAAGAAAAAACTAGAATTTAAAAGATTTTCAAAAAGTATCTATTTTATCAAATCAAAAAGAATTATTTTCGGTAGTTTGTATTTAAGATATATAAAAGATAGACATAATTTCTCCTTTAAAACTATTTTTAAGCTATTTTGAAGAAAGAAAAAACCGCTGCCAATTTATTGGCATTTAGCTTCCTCAAAATTTATAAATAGTTCCAATATAAAATTCTTTGATCTAATAAATTAATTTTAAATTACTATATCTTCTTCTAATTAATATCTCCAAAAAGGTCAGCTTTACTATCATTGATGATTTGTCCAGATATTATTTTCTAAAATTACAAAACTATAGGTAATAATCTTTACAGAGATACTTCCTATGCCAAGAGGCTGCATAAGATACAAAAATAATTTACCATATCGATTTCAGAAAATCATAAGATAATAAAAAGTTTAAAAACTAGCTCGCCAGACGGTCAGCGGCCTGAGGCCTGCAGACCGCGGGGCTCGCCGCTTCGGCGCTTGAGAGCGAGCAAGCTCTGAAACGCCTTCGCGCCTTGCATCGTTTGCGACATCATATTAAAAAGAAAAAAAAATTAGTTATAGTATAACATAATCATATCTTATATATAACATAATCAGTTCTTCTATGATAAGAATTAATATTGTAAAAATTTAGTAAAAAAGGTTGGGTTTTTTTTAGATCTACAACTTTACCGTGGAAAATATTTGCGTATAATGTGTTATAATCAAATGTGGCCTAAGAGTCGATTTTAGACGCCTTCTTTGCTCTTAATTTTTCGTATTTCTCGACAACCTTTGTTTAAATGACATTTTCGTAAATAATGTTGAATACTTGAAAGTTGTATTTTTCTGAGATCTACAACTTTACTGTGGAAAATTTAATAATAATATGTAATTTATTTTAGATACATCTAAAATTCAATTTTTCAATATCTTTAAAAGTTGTCCTATATGTAAATATACTCATCGGATATGACGGGTGGAAATAAATGCCACGGAAAGAGTTCAGCGGTTTTAGTGAATAAAAATCTCACCCCCTGGGAGTTCGGACCCTCCCAGGCGTCTCCCGGTGAAAACACCTTTAATACACGAGGCGATCACGGCTAGATTACCTTGCATATCCAGCACTGCATAGACATATGCGGTGATGTATGCGTGATGGTGACGGCTGTATAATAGGATCAATATTTAAACGTTTTACAATAGTTAAATTAAAAATATTACGAAGTAAGTATTTATATTAAAAATTTTCAGAATTATAGCTTTTAAAGATAAGAAATATTAAAATATTATGAAATAAGTTATCTTTTAGATTTTATTACTGGCTTGCCCCTTAAGTAAAAATAAAATCTTGTTAACTATTAGACATCATAAAAATACTGCAAACATTAATTGTACAAGTAGGGGGTAAAATTGTCTTTTTCTAAGCCAAAGGCGTCCAAGACTAACACGAGTGCTTAAATCATCATCAGAAAAAACCCTTTCTCCCCCTGTTACATACCATATTAATTCATGAATAGGCCCTTTTTTATGCATGCAAGGCGGGTGGGGAATCGAAAATAAAAAAAATTAAAAAAAATAAAAAAATTTGCAAAATTTAAAAATTTGAATTATTTTTAAAAATTCTTAAATTTTTTAAAAACTTTATCCTGTAGAATTTTTTTGACACAGTGTGCGGTAAAGTCCGTATGTAAAGTGCAAATTTCGGAGCGTAAAGTCAATTTTTTCGCACACGTATAACATAAAGTATTAAAGTATGTGTAAAGTGTAAAAAAAAACTGTGTAAAAAGTAACTACTTTACATACAGTCTTTCACTTTACACACACTTTGGAGAGTTTAGAAAATTTTTGAAAAATTTAGAATATTTTAGAAAATTTGAAAAGTTTGAAAAATGTTGTAAAATGTGGATAATTATAAAAAAAATTGGGAGTTTTGAAAAATTTGGATAAATTTGAAGAATTAGGAAAAATTTGAAAATTTTGAAGAAAATAGTATAATTAGCTATGGTGTAATAGCTTGGGGCGGAGCTTACAAATCCCATATAACCTGTCTACAAAGGTTACAAAATAAAATTCTAAAAATTATGAATAAAAATTATCCTATATCTTTAGATTACCCAATGAATATAGAACAAATATTTACATTTGAATCTCTAAAATTTCATTACAACACTCTTAAAGATAAGTACATACATTCTAACAGTATAACAAGAAATAAAAGTTTAGCCATACCAAAAAGTCAGAAAAAAGTCAGTAACAAAAACAGTTATACAAAGACAATAGTAAGTTACAATAGTTTACCAAATAATTTAAAAGAACTAGAAATTAGTAATTTATACCAAAAAAACAAACTAAAGAAATGGATTAAATCCGATAGAAATTATATTATTGAAACGTACTCAAGGAGAGTACTATAGGAACTGATGATATGTTAAAGATATAATAATCGCCTAAATTAATGTTAAATTTTATATAACAAATTTTACAACACTGTTGAAATAGTATTTAAGTTAAAACAAATGTACAAAGTCACAGTTGTAATATTTAGTTTTAAGTTTAGAATTAGAATTGTAGTTTTAAGTTTAGAATTATAGTTTTAAGTAGTACTTAAGTTAGATGTACTTATACCGGACCTGTGCATAGGTAACTTTGTTTACCTCTACAGGGAATTACGGGGTAGACAATACTTTGTAATTCTTTCTGGTTTAAATAAATAAATAAATAGTAAACTTGGAAAAAACGGAAAATTTGGAAAAATATATAGAATATTTGGTAAATCCTTTTTTAATTTAAAATTTTTAGATAATTTTTTTTTTTTTTTTAAATGATTTATAAGTATATTTTACTGGGCGGGCCCCGCCCCTGCGTCCCTTCCTGCACCCATCCTTTATTTTTTCTACCATTACGTCGAGAAATTCGTGACGTAATGTCCGCCGGCGAACTTATTTCAACGCAAAGTTTAATTACGGTTACCTATTCTAGATACCCTAGCACGAACTGTACGCAGACAGTATCAAAAAATGTTGTATGTAACTCGTGCGTACCTTATTCACACTCGTGCATTTGTCAAACAGCACCCGTGCGAAAAAGTTCACTTTACGCACTAGTTGCATAAACTTCTATTTCCTTGGGTGGAAACGAAGTAGAAAAGTACTTTTCCTCCCGTTACTCGAAGACGCTCGAATTGCTCAATTTTCCATTCGCTTTACAGGCATCGAATAGGGCCCCTTTCATGCACGTGTTATAAACATTTTTAAATACATAACTTTTTATTGAAATATTAAAATAAATATTTTACTTTTTAGGCAAATTAGTAACACAATGCGCAGCAGTGAGGATATAGTATTTGTTAATAACTGAGCCACCACAACGAAATATCAGTTTCTTTTCATTGTACTTCATGACTTCCAAGTATCCAATCCTGGCGATCCATGGATATGCGCCCATTGATGCATTTTTACCACCGATAATACGATCCGAATTTGACAATCCACATTCGTCGAAATTCAAAAGTTTCCAATTCGGATGAGACGTTATATTATTTGAACTTTCTTCAACCAAAATTTTAGAATGTAATATTAATGCGTATATAATAAGTTTTATAATCTTTCGAAAACAGTTTAACGCAACAAGACTATGACAACTCAAAATTCTGTTTTTGTGAAACCAAGCAAATAACGTAATTTTTAAACGAAATGCTTTTTTTTTTAATTGTATTATTGTATCATAGTTTTTCAACTTTTTTAAATTAATTTTTGAAGTGCATAAAGGACTTTTATTCTCGTGTGAGCTGTTTGCGTACGAAATACAAATTGAACAAAATTTGAGTTGTCTTATAGTCTTGTTCTGGGAGTGTAATATATATTTTTAAGCAAATTTTAACCTTTTGAACTAGAATCACCAAAATTAAGTTGAATAAACAGAATCCAAGCTAATATTCGGTTCATTTTGCACGTAAATTTATTGCAAATATTCCAAAAAATTAGTTATGGAGTTTCAAAACGAGTGTGTTCAAAGACGTAGAAAAATCGATCAAGACTAACCTTCACTCTACATCTGAATCAAAGTTTGACTGCCAGCTTATATGCGTCATTATTGCTCGCAATCGTTATGCCTATAACTTATTTACGGCAGAACGATAATAAAGATTGCAAAGGTTTACATTCTCCGTGAAAATTTTTCTTTTCACATCAATGTGCAATAACTCAAGACTGATACACAAAATCCAAATTTTTAAATATTATTATATTTTTCATTTACATACAATAAAAAAGTGAAATACGCCATATTGATCAATTCATTAGAATTCTCGCATTCTGTAAATTCAAACAGTCAAATTAAACAACCTAAAGCTTTTGCTTCTCCTTCTTTGCTGCTTCTACCAATGCCTCTGATCTTTCATGATTAGCAATCAATGCTTCGACTTCCTTCGCTGGGAGGATTCTCGTTTTCGTCTTTCCGTCAGCGCGCGTTAACGTTGCCATTTCCACTGCAAAAAAAAATTTGTATATAAATTATAATTATAGATTATTTATTTTAAATTAAAATAAGAAGTTTAAAAACATAAAATGATCATACATTTAATTAATTATATAATTTTGAAGTATTATCAAATTTATGTCTGTTTTTACTTTTAGCAAAGAAATGTTATATATACAATATTTTCTATTGTAGCTTTTCTACAATTATTTATTTTTAAATTCAGCTTTTCATCTCTTATATATAGTACTTTGTGCAACAAGAGGAGAAAATGAGCTATTTCTAGCGAGGGTGAGCTACTCAGCATGAGTCAGAGTCGAGTGCTGAAAATACCTCACCCGAGTCTGAAATAGCTTTTCTCCCCGTGTTACATACCATATTTTTTTCAACAAAGGCATGATAGGGCCTTTTGATGCATGAAAGTTGGGTAGGTAATCGCGCATTTCGAGTCGTGTACAACGCAATTGAAAATGTTTGTATATTCGATTTTTGAGAAATGGGGAAAAATGAAATTTTTTACATTTTTTCTAAGCACGCTCGAAATGATCGATTTTATACTCTACTTTTCTGCATGAAAAAAGGCTTATTTCATACCTGTGTTGAGAAAAATTATTATTAATCACAAAGCGAATAAACAGTCACTTATTTCTATTTACCTTTTTCAGCAGAAAGTTTGTTCATGTCCAATGTTTTTGACATAACTTTAATAGCTAGAGCCATAGCATCTTTCAATGTCATTTCTCCTTCTTTGTATTCCTGTTTTAATGAAGAAACTGCTGCTGCTGAATTATTGCCGATGCAAGTTGCTTTCCACCCACCATAATTTCCACTGGGATCTGACTGATACAGTTGATAACCATAATGGCGATCCCATCCCATGTACAAAATGGATACACCAAAAGGCCTTTTGCCACCATACTGAGTATAAGCTTGTTTAACATCACAGAGCCATGAAACCAACTGTTCACAAGGGATTGTTTCTCCGTATTGTAAAAGATACCTCTGACCAATTAGACGCAGCTCATTTGTCAAAACATTTGCGTCTGATGTTATACCAGCTACTGAACAAACTACATCTTCGTTAAGTTTGTAAATTTTTTCAGAGAAGAATACTTCATCAAGAAGTTTGTTTGTATTTCTTTTCTCAGCCGCTAAGAGGATACCATCATTTGCCAGAATACCAAGACAAGTTCCAGCATGACTTATAGCTTCCATGGCATACTCCACTTGGTACAAACGACCTTCTGGAGAAAATATTGTTGTACGGGTATCATATCTGCGAGCCTACAACAAATAAAAAGAAATAAACAATGAATTTATATGTTGAATTGTAAATAATTGTTACAAATATAACTTTAAATGCAGTAGCAAGGAAATGGATACATGGGTGATTGTCAAAAAAAACAGTCATCTAACTTTTAGACTAAACTAAAAATATTTTTTAGGGTTAATTTGGGTTTTAAGTTGTTATTTCTGGTAAAATAAGACTAACTTTTCTTGGACAGAGCTACAGGTAACAACAAATTTTTTTCATGTTTTTCTTATGTGATTTTACCAGATTGGCCATGGTAATTACTTTTTGCTAGAAAAATGCCTGTAGTTTTATTTTAATATAATAAAAATAATTTTCCACATAGTTTGTGTATATACACAAGTTATTACACCAGAGTACCTCATAACAAAATTTTTACAAATGTAATACCTACAATTTTTATGGTTTTGGTAAATACGTATTCTTTTAGCTTTTGGAATTTTAAAATAAGTAATCTAAAAACTAACTATCAAATCTGTAAATAAACACCGATTCGCTCGTTTATATAAAACGAGTTCGCACTTCATACAAAGACTAACAGATTTCAGTTTTCCGAAAAAAGACACTATTTAATTTTACTTTTATAAAAGAAAAAATGTGGTTCACTCTATCAATGTATTTAATTTTTGTACTTTGCTGAAATTTTATTTTGTTATTTTTATTAATTTTTCACCTCGTGAAAACTAGATGATATTTCAGAAAGCTGAAATCGGTTAGTCTTCGTATGAGGGATTGACTTGATCATAACTGCTAAAACTTGAAAAGTTGGCAACAACATGCGTAACACTTGTGCAGAGAGAGAAGTTAGAAAAAAATTCTTAAAAAGTTAGATCATATTGTACATATAATGTTCTTCGAAGTCATGGTAATTACTTTTAGGCTATATATATCGCATGTACTTTAAATATGTAGTATATTTATCTTAGTATTGTGTTCAAGAAGTTCAAATACATTACTTTAAAGATCTTTAAAAGTTTAAGAAACTGTAATAATATTTCGTTTCTACTCAGTGTACTGGCGAAACTAAAGATACCGTTTTATTGACCATTACTCATATTTGCTACAGTATTCTTTTAAAATTAATAACCAACTTAAAATTGGTCATTTAAATAATTTATCATTTAATAAACGTGAAATTAGTCTATTTAAACATATAAGAAAATAATAAAATACTAGATGACAATGCATTTCTCACATAACCTATAAAGAACTGGTTCAAGCAAAAATCAAACTAACAAAGAATAACTTATGAAACTATCGAGTTAAGAATACATAATAAGTTATAATCTTACCATTTTGTGTACAAAATATGATAGAAAACTTCGATAAATCTACTTTTCACAACTCCGGCGAATCGGCTATGCAAGTTTTGTCTACAAACCAAGTGAAAAGCGGTCCCGTATACTGCAAAGTATCAAACAGTACCGACCACACAACAGAAAAGTAGGTACCGACTCAGCAATTTGGCGTGAGGTGGGAACAGTACAGTAGCGTATCTTGTTTCTTATAAAAACCTTATAAAAAATTTAAATTACATATTTTCGCGCACTCAATATAAATATTAGTAAATTAGTAACTTATATTCCATAGAAAAGAAAGTACTATTTTTTTTAAAGAAACATCAAATTTATTTTCATTAAAAATTATTTATATGTAATTGTTTTTAATGTTAATCGTAATTAATTTCAATGAATAAAATGTAAACTAATAATAAGTGTTTTATTTTGCAATTTAATAAATTCTTTCTTGCCTTAAAAAATCAACAAGCCTGTTTTACCATAGAAAATGACCCGGGGCCCGTGTTATTATCGCTCTCCTTTATATCTCCTTCCCATCACCATAAAGAAAATTGTTAGAGAAAGGAATGTCCAATCCACGCGCATTCGCCTCTTGCCTTTCAACCAAAACACAGCGATAGCGTGCGCAGTCCCATAATAACGTGCTTATGCATGGTGCATAATCCGGACTTCGTTGTCAATGAAGTACGCTTTCAAAAACATCCAATGTGACATATATTTTCCCGATTATTATGTGCCTCGAGTCCACGTGGAGAAGATTATTTGGATTTGACAGTGTGAGAATTAGCATTTCTTTCTCGTCAATCCGGCAAAGGGTTCCGATGCAACTCGGAAAAGCACATGGTACATGTGATTGTTGTCAATTATAGCCCTCTCACTTTTTGCCATAGACGTAATATACGCCTACGTTTCTTGCTCATGGAAGGAACAATATGTTGTGTTATTTAAAGCATTTGTGCTTTTAAAATTACTAACCTCGGTAAATAAAATCTTAACCTCTTCATTTGAAATTGCAAAATTTTGGACTGACGTGGATTAAAAATTCATTTTATTTTTCAGTTTGTACATTAAGTATTGTAAATAAGTAAGCTGTCAAACATGAGACGTGCAAGAATCAAGGCTGTAGCTACAGTGCCAGTTCGTCGAAAGGCAACCCAGGATGGTTCAGCAGCAGAACCTGCTGAACAAAGTGATGCAAAGGTACCAGAAAAACCATCAGAAGTAAAAGTAGAATTAAAAGTTGAATCTATCCCGACTGTAATTGAACAAAAGGAAGTAGAGAAAATTGTTACACCTGAAACTGCAGAAAAACTTCCAGTTTCACCTGTAAAGGAAATCAAATGTTTAGAGCCTAAGGTTCTTGAACTTGTTAAAGAGACTGAACCAAAAAATGATGTGCCACAAGTCTCAAAACTCGATAGTACACAAAAACCACCAAATCCATCTGCTGAAGGTATAAATTATTTATCTACTTAATTAATAAACTTCAAAATTTCAAAAAATAAAAGTTGCAGGAAAAAATTATTTTTTATATTATGTTACACAGTACAAAACTAATTTTTAAAAATCAAAATAGGGAATTCATTATTTATTAATGAAAAAGTTGCAGGATCACCAATTAAGGCAATACAAAGTCGTTCATGCTTTATGAGGCCAACTCCAAGATTAGATGGAGGTGGTAGAGTGCGTAGAAATAGTATACAAGGGAGTGGTGCTAGTGCAAGTGAATCGGAGGATGACAGTAGAAGATCTACTTCTATTGCACCAAGTCGTGTAAGAAATGACTCTGTATGTTCCGTCCAGAGTTTAAAAGACAGTGGCAATGCAAGCAATATTGCAAAATTAAATCTTGGTCAAAAAAGACGAATGGTTGTATCTGAATCTGCAAGGAAATTAGCAGAAGCTAGAAGAGAATTTCTTCTTAAGCATGAGAACAAACCACCAGATAAAAGTAAATTAACAATGTATGACTTAATTTATTACAATCCTATTAGCAATCCTATGAAACCAAAACCAATAACAGCAAGACCTGCTGCCAGAAAAATTTCAGTCTGCTCGTAAGTTAATGATTAATTTTATATATGTAATTCATAGATTCTATTATTCCGTAATTAAATTAATCAATTTCCATATAGGATTCCTGATAAACCAAAAGTTGAAGAAACTGTAGATGAGCCAGCAGAGATGCTTGTACCCCAAGTGAAAGTAGGACCCAATGGTCAGTTAATAATTGATGAACAAAGTCTTGTAATAGATCAATACAAAGCACAGGAAAATATAGATCGTTCAGACATCATAGTTGATGAAGATACTACTGGTAATGGTTTTTATAAGAGACGAAAGAAGAGCAAAGACTGGAACAAATGGGAAACCGTAAAGTTTTACAAAGCTTTGAATACGTATGGGACAGATTTTTTGTTAATGCAAAGTGTGTTTCCAAAAAGAGCAAGACAGGAACTTAAGTTGAAATATAAAAAAGAAGAACGATTGAATCGTAACTTAGTAGAAAAAGCTCTGCAGTACCAAGAGTTTGACACAGAAGCATTGGAAAAAGATCTGGGTAAATATTTTAATAACAATCAACAAATTATATAAATTATATAATTGTATTTTCTTATAACAGCAAGCGTTGAAGAAAGTGAAAGAAAAGAGTCAGAGTTACACAAAGCCAAGAAGGAAACCAAATCATTATCAAAGAGAAAGGGTCGTAAAAGATGTAGTAAGTTATTTATTTATTATATAAATCCTATTTAATATAAATTAAAATTACTTTTTAGTTATTTTATTAAATATTTATTAATTATTTTAGAACTAGTAGCCGATGAAATAAACTGTGAAAATGATGAAGTGAATTTAGAATCTAACAGAAGTAGTTGTGATGAACAATCAAGTGATGAGAATGCTAGGATAACTATTACTAAAAAGGTTAAAAAACGTCCAACTCGTAAACGTAAAATGCCAAAAAAAGATGATAATAGTTGTAGTGAAAATGTTAAAATTAACTCTGATAGTGATCCAGAAGTATACAAAGCTAAACCAACTCGTTCTGGTCGAGCTCCTAAAAAGGCTAAAAGATCACAAAAATCAATAAAAGTTTTTGACGTCGCAAATAAAGATCAAACGGAACAATTAGTTTATGTAGATGACAAACAAAACAACAATGAAAAAGAAAATAATAAACAAATTATAATAAATGATTTACAAAATAATGAAATAAAGAAAGTGTCTAATGAATTAAGTAGAATAGAAGGTAATGAAATTACAAATGAATCTATTAAGAATCCAGATCATCAAGTAGTCGAAAGACAAAACATTGAAGAAAATGAAAATCAAGATGAGCTATTAGAAACATTAGGGACAAGTTCAACTGTTTCTTCAAATGTGTTTGGTGGAATCACTAATGATGACATTCCTAATATGACAAATTTAAAACCAGGATCATTAGTTGTTTTGAAAAAAGATTGTGTTGATGTCCCAGGAAAGACATATTTACAAGTTTATATTGTCAGTTCAGACTATGATGCCAATAATCCTAATTGTAAAGATAGTCTATTGCCTATTCATCTACCTCCGGATATATTAGAAACTGTTACAAATTGCATCAAAGATATTGAACCAGAAAATATTCCTCAAGAGTGTAATGTACCATAAGAGATATTGTAAAAAGATAATGACTTGTGTACTTTCGTATCTTAAATTAGATGTAATATTTATCCCTGTTTCTAAGTTTTGTTAAAGTTGTATTTAAACTTAATATTACATTTTTTATAAGGTTATTGCACCATATGTACATATTTATACATAAAAATATATATTTCTAATTTAAAAAACATAAAATACTATGATTAATGCACATTATTTTATTATTTTATAACTAAAATTAACAGAATTCATCACGTCACAGACCCGCGTGACCTTATGTTGGGGGTACAACATTAAAAATTGCGCTGATGGATTTTTATTAATAATAAATCAGTATAAACACTTTTGGCTACAGAAAAATATGCTAAAAATTCTTCTTGTACTAAGCTACCTAATACAAATTAAATCTACTTAATGCACTACCGTAAAATATCTTTTTTAATTATAGAAACATGAGCGATCCAAAACTAGTACCGTATAATTGCGATTAATTTAGCTAGGATTTGATTTAATTGTAAATGAACAATGGTAAAATATAGTAATAAGTTTAGTATTTAGTAGTCTATAAATAATAAATTTTCTTAATAGCGAGATCTGCTTATAATAGTCGATTTTAGTCATTGTTTTGAGATTAAGTGGCAAGTATTTTTTATATTTCATCATTTTCTTGTGATAATCTGTAACAATAATAATACATCATGTGAAAATAGACATTGCATAACTATTTTCTGGCATATTTTATTGATATGAATGTGTAAAATAGAATTTAAAGAAAATTATTGTTCAAAAAACTATAACAAAGATAAAATGTATCTTACTCAATAAAATATGCAAGAAAATAGTTACGAAATGTCTAATTTTTACATTACGTATTGTTATTGTTATAGATTATCTCAAGAAAATGATTAAATTTAAAAAATACTTGCCGCTTAACCTCAAAAAAATTACTAAAACAGACTATTTTAAGCAGATCTCGCTATTAAAAAAATGTATTATTTATAGACTACTGAATACTAAACTTATTAGTATATTTTACCATTGTTCATTTATAAATAAATCAAATCTTAGCTAAATTAATCGCAATTATACGGTACCAGTTTTGGACCGTTCATGTTTCTTTAATTAAAAGAAATATTTTTCGGTATCGCATTAAGTAGATTTAATTTTTATTAGGTAGCTTAGCATAAGAAGAATTTTTAGCATATTTTTTTGCCCCAAAAGTAATTGTACTGATTTATTATTCATAAAAATAAATTAGCGCAAATTTGAATGTTCTTCTACTTTATTGACCATGAGTCACTGTCACAGATGACTGTGACACCGGTGCGCCAAATTTGAATGTTGTATCCCCAACGTAAGGTCACGTGGGTCTGTGACGTCATGAGTAAAAAAGCCTAATCGTTGATGTAAATATCGCCTTGTTGAAAAGTTCAGGATAATTTTCCGAGTTATTATGACAATGTCAAGAGACTATTTAAAAAAAAAATGGTTGCGTTTGATATACACGGTCCCCCCGCCCCCTCGTCGCCCCTACATGTCCCCGAAGCCGTCATCACTGGGCGTCCTCTTTCCGTATCGCTTTACCATTATAATTTGAGGACGGCACTGTGGGACAGAAATTGTACAGAAAAAAGCGCCATCTTACGGTCGAATGACGCGATCAAGGTGGTACAAAATACACAGGTTCTAGTTATGGTCATTCAATAAAAATAATTTTTTATAGCACACTAACCTCAAAATGCCAACTTTATTGTCGATTTTGAGGTTGTTGTGCTATAAAATATCGTATGAGACTGTTGTGGGAGGTGTTTTTCTACCTTGCTCGATTTTCTCACTCGCTTCGCTCGTGCGAAAACCCTCGAGCAAGGTAGAAAACCATCTCCCACAACAGTGTCATAATATACTATTATAAGTTTCTGACAATCTGTGTGATCTCAATTTTTTTCTTGAATTGACTTATTTATGTATTATTAAAATAAATTATAAGGATATTCTCTGATTCATTAGTAATTAAAAATAAATTATTTTCATTGAATGTTCATAAGAGCCTGTGTATTTTGTACTACCCCGATCTTGTCACTCGGCCGTAAGATGGCGCTTTTCTTGAAAATAAGATAGCAGATACTATACCACATGCTCATAGCGAATAATCAATTCGCCTGGTTAAGACCTACTGGTGGCTCCATCCTGGTGACCAATATGGGAAGCAATATTAAAGCGATATTTGTAACATTTGGCCATCTCGTTCATGTATTTACCACCAGGAGAGTAGTTCAATTTTTTGCTGCATCTATTGTTACATGGGTCAAATGGCGCTACTGATCACTTAACAAGGCGAATACCTTATACATGGAAGAATGACAATTATTTTTTTTAACGAAAAATTTAAAAGGCTTAGGGAAATTTTCCGATATATTATAATAATGTCAAGAGACTGTTTAAAATAAATATAATCAATAGCAAACAGTAATGTTAAACCGATATTTATAACATTTGGCCTATCTCGTTCAATGTATTTATCACCTACAGAGAAGTTCAATTTTTTGCCGCATCATCTATTTTTACATGGTTCAATGGCACGTTACTGTGGACACTTTACATTTAACAAGGCTAATAGTGCATCAACGTTTTAGCCAATCAGCATTCAGCATACAGTCTTTCATATTATTGAAGGCAAGGCAAAATGCATTTGTCAAAGTGTAAATACTAAACAATAAAGCTATAAGTACTGTAGTCTGTTTATATTGACTCAACAACCTTTCAATATTTCTTTTATTAATGAGTTTTGTTCACTCAATTAGATATAAATAAATTTATTCTGTTAAATGTCATATTGGAGTTTTTGAAACAGAATCTAACCTAAAAGTGAATGTATCAGCAACGATATTCTTTGGTATCAGTGATCTTTATTAAGTAAAAATATCAACATGAAACATCAATTAGCTGATGCAAAACCTAGTTCTAGTACAAAAGCTGAAGCTGATGAATGCCTTTTTGAGTATCTACATGGAGAAATGGTTAATTATGTTATTAATAAATCATCTAAAGATGCAAATCTAAATTCAGTAAGTTCTTAATTTTTGCGCACTTACACTGTTGAATTTCATACATTTTGACTATTCAATATTGTTTAATAAAGGATAAAGAAGAGGACCTTTCACATCTTGAATGGATGGGTTTCAGTGTAGGCTATCGCATCATTGAGAGGTTAACCAGAGAGTGGCCAAGATTTAAGGATGAGTTGGATATTATCAAATTTATTTGTACAGACTTTTGGACTAGCCTTTATCATAAACAAATTGATAACTTAAGAACAAATCACCATGGAGTTTATGTACTGCATGATAATGAGTTTCGATTATTAGCAAAGATTGGCAAAAGTGGTAGTAAGCAATACTTACGAGAGAGCCCACGTTTACTGGCTTTTACATGTGGACTTCTTAGAGGAAGTTTAGCAAATCTTGGTATTGCGTGTACTGTCAAGGCTGATGTCACTGCTTTACCAAGTTGTAAATTTAATGTTGAAGTGCAAAGAATTTAATTTAAATTTATTACACATGTGTAGAGTTAATTGTTATTATATATATTTTGCATTAATTTATACTTTTGTTTAAGTGACTTATTTTATAAATTAATATTGTACTTTAAAAAATATTAAAAATTCCACTATATTTTAACAACTGTTTTATTCATTACAACAATACAATTTTTTTTAAATAGTTAAAATGCAGTATAAAAGTTTATTACAAAAGATTTACCTTTTCAAAAATCATACAAAACATCAGTCTATAAAAAAATTGCTGTATAAATTGCATAACCACAAATACAATCACTTAATTTTTATGATTCAATTCAATCAATTACATAAAATTATTTATTAATATCCTAAAGATATCACTGGGGTTCATTAAAAATGAAATTCAAGAGATCAGTTTGAGTGAGAATTCCTATAAGAGCACCATTATTGTGTTCATCTAGAACAACCGCATAAATATCTTTTTGGAGCATTCGCGACAGTCTTCCTAGAGTTGTAACTGTAGCAACTTTTCTGTATTGCTTTATAAGAGCTTTCTCAGCTGGATCAGACTTTTTGACTTCTCCAGCAATTAGACTACTCAGAAGCTTTTCTAGAGTGATAAAACCTTTAATGTTTCCTGCATCATCAGCTACTGGCATTTGATGAAAACTTCCATTTTTCAGAATTTTTACTGCTTCATCACATGTAGAACCATTTGGAAGAACAATAGGCTTCTTGAAAGGTATTTTGGATACAGGTAAATCCCACCACCATTCGTTACTTTTTACTGGTTTTGGGGGATCCTAAAATATTAAAATCAGTTGGCATTGTTGAATTTATTTTGACTTAAGTTTATAGTTTGTACACTTACCAAGTAATTTCTAGATTCCATCCAGAGATCAGAAACAAATTTCGTCATATAATTACGAATTCCATCTGGTAAAAGAACTACTACGCGTTTGTCTTCTGGAAGATCTTTAGCAATCTTCAGTGCTGCTGACATAGCAGAACCACTACTTCCACCACAGAGTAATCCTTCATTCTTAATAAGTTGCCTGCTTAAATGGAATGATTCTGAATCTTTTGTTTTGATCCACATATCTACAACATCACGATCTAAAACGGTAGGAACAAAATCATACCTAAAATAGCAACAACCTTTTTTAGTATAGTGTTTTTACAAATTCCTTATGGACTAATTAAATGTCAACATGAAACATCAATTGTACCCTATGCCTTCCACATCATAGAATTGCACTGCAGAATCATTTATTTCTGGAGGTTCAGCAAGTATACTTCCTTCAGGATCTACAGCAACAATTTTCGTATGGGGTGACAATTCTCTAAATTTACGACCGACACCACTGATGGTTCCTCCAGTGCCTGCTCCAGCAACGATATAATCAATTTTTCCTTCTGCCTGTTCCCAAATCTCAAGTGCTGTCTGATCATAGTGAGCCAAAGGATTTCCTGCATTGGTGTACTAAAAATCGAGCATTCCAGAATGACAATCTACGAAATTGCATTAAAAACAGTTCATATTCCAATATTTACCTGATCTAAAATAACACTATCAGGAATTGTTTTCTGTAGCCTCTGTGATGTTGCAATATGCCCCTCAGGACTGTTCCAGGCAGCTTCCGTGGGAGTACGTACAATTTCAGCACCTAGAGCACGAAGTGTATAAACTTTTTCATTAGACATCTTCTCAGGCATTACAATAATGCACTTGTATCCCTTAACAGCAGATGCCATCGCTAAACCAATTCCAGTGTTTCCACTGGTTGGCTCAATAATTGTGCACCCTGGCTTCAAAATACCCTTTGCTTCAGCCTCTTGAACCATTCTAAATCCAATTCTATCTTTTACTGAACCTCCAGGGTTCATGAATTCACATTTTGCAACTGAAATCATTTATTGTCATTAGACACATTCATTAGTTTTTCATAGTAAATTAAATTTTATTAAAAGAAAATACTTACACATTTGACATTTAATACCAAAAGATTTCGGAATATTGTTGAGACGAACTAGTGGTGTCTGCCCAATGGCATAGAGAATATCTGGCAACAATTTGTGTCGATCCATTTGTCTATAACAGATAATTGAAAAGTATTTTTAAGACTTTGAATTATTGAAATAATTTGATATTATTATATTTTAATTCTGTTTTCAAACATCACTAAAATATTTACATAATGCAGTAAAAATCGGACAAATAAAATTTTGCTAAGTATTAATTTTTAATTTAATTAACCTTTTTTTTAACAAATCAATAACACCCGTTGAAAATAAACTATATCTTTCAATTCATCCTCAAATTTTTCCTCAAAGTTTAGGGAAAAAACAACTAAAAATTCCAGGAAAATATTGGCTTCTCTCTTCAAATACCCGAAGATAAGCCGAACAACAACAACAAAAATAACAACAACAATTTGCCCGTTCCCGATAACACTGATATCAATGAATCGAGCGATTGCACAAGCCGTGCGCGCCGCATAATACCTCCTCGCGCTCGATCGATTTTAACCGGCTCGTCTTGCTCCCGTACACTTGTCAAGGGCATTGTATTGGCCGAAACAAAAGTCCGCGGGTGAAATATCTGGAGCAACGATCAGAGTACAGCGAGCCGGCCGGCTAGCGTCGAGGCGTATGTACTTACCAGCGGCACATCGCGAGATTCTCTGGAGCGATGCCAAAATCCGGAGCGCAAGCGGCTGATCGTCTCGATTTCTTTTCGGCAGCGCGCATGTATAACACATATAAGCCCGAGATTTTCCTTTTGCCACGTGGGTACAATAGCAGCGAGCACATCGCCATCTCGACAAGGAAAGACGAATGCTGTTACACTGATTTATGCGCGTATAGCCGCGTGTACACGTTTATCGCAATTGTAAAACGTTGCTCAACGTCCTGAATTTCGAAACACGTGGATCTCGCGATGCCTCTCGCTTTTTAAAAAGAGAGAACGCGACATTTGAACTTATAGATGAAGTGTGCGATTGTCAAACGCGAGATATTTTATGTTAACAATCGGGAAACGGAGTCAGTCATGTTTACGATTATCAATGGCTATTGTTATCGTTATCGGAGGCTATTATTGCAATCATGAAGATTTAGCAATAATTTTACAATTTAAGTACGCTCTCTTATGCAGAGATTAAATCTGTGGGTTCCCGGAGAAAAGACTTGTCCATTTTCTTGAAAATTGAGTTTCGAGCGTTTTTGGTATCCTTACATAGTATATTTTCAGATAAAAATGCGAAAGGTTGTAAAAGTGTAAAAAAAAGTGAACATATCGACTATAAATGATTTTTTTTAACATTAGTTTAAGTGGGAAATAAAAACCTTATAAACCTTAAATCTCAAAAACATACACTGAAAAAAAAATTTGTTAAATCTAAGTAAACATTTCCTTGAATCGTACTAAGAAAAGATTTACTTAAATAAAGTAAATATTTCTTAAATTAGTAAATATTTATTGAATTGATGAATACCAGTCTAAACATAATTAAATATTTACTATTGTCAAATAAATCTTTTCTTAGTACGATTCAAGGAAACATTTACTTAAATTTAACAAATTTTTTTTTCAGTGTACAAAGTGAACTTAAGTCGTTTTTCCGGGAGCCCACGTAAATATAACAGAAACATTATTTCCCGTTGCTAAAATTAAAATTTAACAAAAAAAAAATAAGAAAAAAGTAATTTTCTATTAAAAAACATCAAAGGCGAATAGCCATCCAGTTCTCAGACCCGCGGGTCAAACCGGTTCGGCGTTCTCTAGCAAACAGCACGATATACACACACATATACAGCGCGCCGAGACTCACTTGCTCCGATCCGTATGCGGACTGTCCGTGCCGTTCGGCTTCCACGTGCAACGACTGGGATTGTCCGGTCTCACCAATTCCGCCTCCATTTCGCCTTGGTAATTTCGGTCTGCACTGGGTATTTCGAAGGAGATCTTCTCAACTAACTCACTAACCTACGGGATCGAATTTTCGAAAAGAGAGAAACGGAGCCCCCACAGCAGCCGAGCAGCGAGTTTGCGTCTACTGCTGCTCCGAACTGCGAATGGCGAGAGAGACTGCCGTGGCGGCATGTAACGCTGCGGGGTTATCGCGTGTGCGTGCGCAGGACGCGTCCGCCGCCACTGCAACGGCTGCAGGCTTCAAGGCGGCTCGACGCCTGTGCGTGTACACCCTCGCAAGTGCTGGTAATTGGATAGGGGGTTTCTGTGGGGTTTGGGTTGAGTTGTGCTATGGGGATAGGGAGTTTGTTGCGGTTGACGAGGGGATTTGGGATTTTTGTGTGGATTGTTTTTAAATTTGAAGGGATAAGTTTGTTTTGAGAAAAGTTTGCGAACTGTATTTGGTTTTATGTGGGTTTTCTTTGTGGATTGAAGATACCGTGGATGAAGGTCGATTTACAGAGTTTCGTAATGGATAGTGAATTTTCATTGGTTAAAGGATTTTCCCCTCGGAAAATCCAGAGGCTTCCAGAGGAACTTAAGCGCGGGAATTTCAAATGTACTGTGCCGGTCTGCGCTGAGACCTTTGGAGTGGAACAAGTCATTCTGGTTTAATTTTTTGAGTCAAAAATATTTTATCTGAACATTGTTAAAAATATTATATATACAAAATTTATTTTTGCAATGAATTTTTTTTATTCAATAATTATTTTGCAAATATTAATCTAAATAATATTATGGCAATTAACATAATAATCATTTGTATTCACTAATTGAAATTCTTATATTTATATATATTTGTGCAATATGTAGAACATTATTTAAACTTTTTTATAATTTGATTAAAAAGAATTTAAAAAAATTTTTATTTGTAAAATAAATACCTTTTACAAAATGTTTGCAACCTTTACATAAAGTTTCATATTAAGGTAGTGCTTTAATGAGAATCGACCATAAAAATAAAAATTGTATACAATAATTTATTTTCGTGTTACAATATTAGAAAGTTATAATATAAAAAAGGGTATTTTAAGTGACAAAAAAATATTTTTTCATGAAAATTTGATATCGCGTAAATTAGAAAGTGATTTGTAAAATGATCCAAATTTTTTTTATTTTGTATCCGATTTTAATTTAGTAGGTCTCATGTTGTTCCTTGAAAGATTTCAGGTATATAATAGTATATTATGCAACAAGTGCGTAAAATGCGATTTTACACACGAGTAGCGAACGCCACACACGAGTCACCGGCGAACAAATGCTGCGTGATCGCACGAGTTGCATACGTTATTTTTTGCAATAATGTACGTAAAATTCGCCATAAAAGTACTGCATAAAGCACTTCCTCGATCGTCAGATTGAGATATATTATATTTATTTTGAGATAAGGCGATTGTATAGGTAAAGGACGGTGTGCAGTGGCTGACGAAACGGTGGTAAAGGGTTGAGAGGGTTGGAAGGGGCGGAATCCAGGGCGGAGCCCCCTTGATGAAACTTTTTTACTCATAGCACGCTGACAAAATTGTTTTCTTTACATGCATGCACTGCTAAGAAATCAGAGTTTTGATGTTTCGCGCGTAAACCTATCTTATAATTAGAGGGCGCTAGTAGCGGGGTCACCGCACCTCTCAATATCTATTGTCTCAATACATATAATGTAGGAGTTACAATACTCCAGAATAAAGCATACAGCAAGATCTCGTGTAGATGGCCACATTACCTACATCACCTTATAACTTTTCTGATATTATAACACGTAAACGAATTATTATATAAATTTTTATTTTCAAGGTCGATTCTCCTGAAAGAACCACCTTAAGTAATTTTAATCTAGATATTCTTAAGAGATCAAAGATTATAAATTAAGTTGTTCGATTTTTGTACAGAATAGGAAAATTGACATAAATTCCATCAATATTTATGGTAAAATACAGTTGATACGAGCTATAGCTCGTACTATAGCTAAGAAAATCGCTGCCAATTCATTGGTACTTAGCTTTTTCAAAACTAAATTAATTATTCCAATATAAAATTCTTTGTTCTAATAAATTAATTTTAAATTGCTATATTTCTTTCTAATTATAATAGCTCAATAAAGGTGTGCTTTTTTTATCATTGATGGTTTGTCAAAAGATAATTTCTTACTAAAATTACACAACGATAGGTAATCATCCTTATCACAGCATTTTTTATCTACGTAATTTATTACAATTATTTAAATATATAATTTATATGTAATTATAGATGTTAGTATGTAGATTTACTGAATTATATCCGACTGAGATATAACCGTTTAAACTAAATATGACTTTTTTCGTGTAGGGGAGACTGGGATATAACGGAGCACTAAAGTGAAATGTGTTCTAAACTAGGTAAAAAATGTAATCCAATAAAGAAAAAGTTCTATCTATTCTTTGCTATGCAAAGAACATTTTCCTACGATACTGCTGAAATTGATATAAGATAAACGTACTTAATAATTAAGGGGATGTCGAAGCTATTCTGATTGGTGGAAATTAGACCTAACCTCCAAAAATTGCATAAGAAAAATAAAAATTTGTAGGCATTTGTAGTACAAAAATGTCGTCATCCACTATTCTTTATATAATAATAAATGATTATCAAGGTCGCTATGTACGATTTTTGATGAAATCTCGACGTATAACGAAAAATACGACGCGAGATGAAGCCGTCGATGAGGTTAAGAAACGGTAAGGTGACCGTCATTTGGACCGTCTTCTATTGATCAATTATAATAATATTTCATAATAAAAAACTGCCCACTGTTCTTAACACAATAACAAATCATTATCACTCTCTATGTTGATGTTACTATGTAAATTTTAGACGTATAACGAAAAATACGGCGCGAGGTGGAGGTCACAATGGTAAAGTTTGCTCCGACCTCCCCTTAATATCGAAATACATCGAAAATCACGATTTTCAAAATCATCGGGGTATAACAAAGTGGTCAATTGGAGTATAATGGAATAGTACGTTATTATTACCAGGACGGTACATAGAGCACATTATTAATTTTTTTAATTATTGTTATTATTATAATTTTACAGAAATTATTACCTGAAAGAATTAGATTATTTTTTATTACTCATAGAAAAGAGAAACAATAACACCAGGTTTTTTGCGTTTTCATAAAATGCCATTATTATAAAATGTACTGTTTTTCACGATCCCAAAATATGTTCTATTTTTAAAATTCGTTCTGCGTGGTAACGGTTGGTAGAGAAGGTAAATTAATTCGCATAATCACTACAAGTAATCTAACAGGCGTTTAAATAGATGACGTCACTTCTGAAGCAAAGTTATTAACACTGCTCCGTTATACCTCACGCTCCGTTATACCCCAGTCTCCCCTATAACAAAAGATGGGAAAGAGCCTATCAAAAATTTGCGTTTGTAGAAGATAAATACTTCTATGCTCTTTTTAATGCATTTACACTAAATTGAATATAATATTTCTAACATACCAGAAAATCCGGAAAACTAAAACTTAAAAAATCAAAAAATCATTATAAAACAAAAATAAGTTGAGGAATGTTGAAATTTCTTTCTACTTTTGAATCTTCATTTAAAAATGAAAAAAATAAGCCCTTATTGGTAAAAAATTACCTTTTTGTAAAGTTTCAGATAAAATGCTGCCGATTTACTTGAGTTATCGTCGGAGAAAGAAAATCAATTTTTTTACAAAATTATTTTCTTCTCGTCTAAAGAAGAAGGTTAAGACTTAAAAATTTGACTGTATATTCATCTCCATATTCCGAATGATCTCAATTTTTTAACAAAATTGTCCGTCATATGTTTCCGAGATATAACTGTTTAACCAAAAAACGACGTTTTCGTGTATAACAAAAATGTGAATGACCTTATCCAAACTTTCAGGTCAGAAAAGTTAGGTAAGGAGGATGCCCATCGATCGCCTATGTCAGCCTAGCTAAAACATTGATGGGAGATCTATAAAACATATGAACATAAAGGATTTATGATATCTTTAGTGTTTAAGCCAAAAATTCCATTTGTATAAAGTGAAAAACATAAAAAAAACTTAATTTTTTAAATGTTTACTACTGAATGTCTGATAAAATCTTGATTTTTTCACTTATTTTATTGGATTTGACCCTATGTTTTTGATGTTTCCCTTCACTTCCCCGGATTCAGTTTTATTTTATTGTTCATATTTTGACAAACTGTAAACAATAAAGTGAGTCTTGTACATCCCCCCGCGTCTCCTTACTTATTAAGCATCCGTGGGCATCCATAAAGTACAACTGTTTATACGAATTGCTCTATCCGGTTATAAATAATCGCACTTCATCGGTAATCTCATACATTACTTCCAAAATTCTCTTGTGGATACCCTAGCTGAAATCGTGCAAGGCATAAAATGAACTCTTAAACGTTAAAAAATCTATTAAAAATAAAAATGTTTTAAGAAGTTTATGTGACTTTTCTTTAGTGAGCAATATTTACGCCTGCAACATTCAAATGTTTGTTTGCTAACATTTTTTTCCATTACACGAAATACTCTTATTTTATACTGTAATGTTATTTTAAGTATAAGGGTTTTATAAGAATTATTTTATTTTTATTTTAATATTTAACGAGTGTTACCCCTACTAATTTTGGCCATAAAAATGACTTTAATGTTAATACAGTCATAAGATGGTACTTTGACTAGTATTTACACAAATACATAACTTTTAATATAATTGCAATAGTGTCGATTTAAACTTATTTTTAAAACTTGAAATACAAAAATTATAAAAATTTTAATACATAGGGTCGATTTAAAGCCAGAGTACTTCCTTAAATAGATATGTGCCGTATCCAGTATGGCTGTCGTTGACCTGCTCCCGCTGCTTTTACCTGCATTACGCTTCTTACCCACATAATCTGAAAACCATAAATCAGGCGCTACAAAAATAAAGTAATCTCGTTTTTTTCAAGGTAAAAGTCGGTCACAAGGTTTTCAAGGTTGAGTTGAAGGTTTGACATTGTAAACTAAGTGTTAAAATCGAGAGTAAAATTCTTAATGATTACTATTAAGTGTATGAATATTTCTCAATGTCTATTTAGTCATTGAATATGAATTTTATGCAAGTGAACAAAACCAAAATTTTGTGTATAATTTTATCCCGCCGGGGTAAATTAGTTTTTACGTGTATTTTAAATGGGGAGCTACAATTTGACTGTTTTTAACGTTTTATTTAATATAACGTTATTATTAACAATTTTTAAATACTTAGCAACGAAATTCATCCTAAAATACATGCAGGAAAAGGTACGTTATTGAAATATGAAAAATTATATATTCCTAGAATTAGATAGTGGGTGTTCAAATTTGCCCCGCCTATAAGTTTATCTTCTGAAAATTATTATAAAGCATATTGTGCACCTTTTATTGTTTATCAAGGCTTAAAATCTTTATAAATTAATGAATAAATGACTCTTTATGAATAAATCTTTATGAATAAATCTTTATGAATTACTCTAACTGAAAAAAATTCAAAACTTTTATTACTTAATTTATTGTTTGATATACTGATGTTATTAGAATTCTAAATTCGTAACATAGAGAATTTTGAGAAAATCGAAAAACGTTTGCTAATAAAAGGACACGTGAGCATACCGGTTAACATTTTGTCAAAAGTTAGGTTTTGTTATACCTTTAATATGTTTCATTAACAAGCCTGAACAAAAACGTGGACTCCAGATATTTGTATTATACAAATTTACCTCATGTACAAATTAGCCCCACTCTCCCGTATATTCTTGAAATTTGAAAGAATCTAGCATTTCTTTTGATTTATACATTTTTAATGACAGCATAATACAATAAAACATGATAAATAAATGAAGTGACGTATTACATAAGTACCGTCCTTATACGGTTTCTGAAAGTTAATTTACAAATAATGTCGATTCATCTTTTGTATTGTAAACTTCCAATGTCCATGTTTGATTTGTTTTCTACAAATCTATCTTCGATTCTGAAAGATGCACATTAACAGGATCGTCCCTGCATGAGTCAAAAATGACTCATGAATTGTCGCAAATTTCTTTGCATTTTACTTACTGTTAATTCGTAAAAATTAATGAAACTTTTTATGCAACCAGTTATTATATTCTTTAACCTATTGTAAAGAGACAGAAACATCGAGTTTTTATCGAACATTTTAAATTTTAATTAAATTTGTAGATAATTTAAAAAAATCGACTTATACATTAGCCGGAACGAACCTATTAAGGCACTTAGGACACGTAGAACGGGGTGTATTTAAGACAGCTACTCACGCCATACAGGGATGCTCCAGGATACACGAGGTATAGTTAGTACAGTGCAGTATGTCAAGTAATAGGGAACTTGCATTTTTGTAATTTTATTTTGAATCGATAGTTTGTCATAAAAAAAATAAATTTTACTTGACAATTTTATTAAATTTAACATATTTATTTCATTATCAATTATTTAGTTTGCCTCGAAATCAGATCCTTGTTTAAAACGATATCACGTAACAATATGAAGTCGACGCTTCTGAGCACAAAGTGGTGTGATTTGCAAAACATCGTGACGGTCATTTATTTATTCTGTTGCTACAATAAAATACCAATATTTGACAACCACTTATACCTTTGAATACACCAACAATTTCCAATCATAGCGATAGGTACCAAAGTCAATGGTATTATGGATCCTCAACCTGGTCACCACGAAACAGATCAATCGCGGGTGCGTGATTCATTCGCAGATAGTTAGCGGACAACAGCAGCCCCTGGGCCAGACACATTCGAACAAGGTCAAGAGACACAACGCTGCCATAAGAAAGTGGTTTGGCAAATGGCGATGGTCAATCGAGTCAGCGGACTTCTTCCTGAGCCTCGGATTATCCATCAGTACAAGAGTCCTTCAGGACAGCCGCACCTGCACCAAATGACATATACGCGCTCAATGAGCAGAGGAGATGCATCATTAACAGGTAAATAGGAACGCGACTCATAACGGTTAAAGCACGAAAAGAGCAATCGAGAATTGGGGGGTTTCAGTTGGTGTGCTCATCCGCATTCTTAGTGGCGTACGAGAGGGTCGGAATACATTCCGAGGACGAGCGGGCTTTCCTATATATGGTGCACAATGCATTTTCTCTAGTCTAGGTCATATCAAAGAAAAATAGACAGCTGGGCCAATTTTGAGCCTAATGAAATAAAAATGAGTGCACAATTCCTCTATTCTATATATGCTCTTTAAAGCTTATCACAGGTATTTTGATTAGAAAGGTTATATATTTAAAATATAAAATATAAAATATAAAATCAAACAAAAAAATTATTATATTATTTAAAGTTGACTTTTGCATTATTAATGTAAACAAAAATTTAACGACATTTTTTAGGTCTAAAAGTTTCTTCGCCGAATAGAGCAGGTAAGCTCGTTTTTTCTATTACTTTGGATCTATGTCACATATAAACTCTAATAATTTTTCTCTTTTTGGAGACGTAGATAGCTTATTGTCCCCTAAGACTTGCAATTATACTTTTTGCAATACTACTTTTTCAAAAAGTATGAGTTTTTGGTAGTCTTATAAAAAGTTTCACCTGTCTGTTGATACGCACCCGTATCAAAATATCAGGACTCATTTCGTGGCATCGAAACTAAGAGATTATGCCCTAAATCAGTCATGTACCTCATCAGGAAGCCAAATCACAGCTTTTAGAAAATTACAAAAAAACTAACACTCTAAGTTAAAAGTTTTGTGGATATGCACATATGACTTTACCGGGCACCTAAGATATTGTGTATATAAACATTGAAGCTGAACTGAGAAGTATACATTTTCAAATTGTTTCAAACTCGCCCCGCCTTACGTTCGCTTAAATAGAAAACTATTTAGAAAAAATTTGTCAAGGCAAGTAGATACATACCAAGTACAGTTATTATAGGACACTTTATTTCCAAAAATCGCTTTTGTCGACTTTTATGGGGCTTTAAAGAAGGGTATGCTCAGGAACATAGAAAGTATAGTTAGGTGTGGATTACAATTTCGGAAATATATATAGATATATACTTTTACATACTTTTACAACCTTGTTCCTTCTTCAATAAACGGACCCCAATATATTTCTGCAAAGTTCATTTATAATAAGTTGCACCGTCTTACCATCTCGGAAAAATCTACTTACAGTAGTTACTAACCCAGACGGGTAAGACCAAGCTCAAAATCTTCACTGCTTAGCTTATAAAAACGTCAAAGCCAAGACGTCCTCATCGTTAATCAGCAAATTCACTTACATTTTCCACAGAAACCAACGGTCTTTGAGTACAGCTCCCGACAACCTACTGCAATCCTCCGCGCGTAAGTATAGCTCAGCGCCAGATCGAAAACCACGCGCGGCGGGAGATTCGAAAATTCAAGTTCACCGCGGTCTCGCGCACTCCTCTTTATACACTGCATACCCTTACCACTCGCTGACAAAAACCACACCTCTCCATTTTTTCACCCCCGATAAAACCCCAGACCGCGAATGAAAACGTCGAAACCGCGATTGGTGGTTATACGCAGGTATGCATCCAGCGGACAACAACGAATATAATCCATTGCCAATGTATCGCGCGTCGCATACGTCCAGGCGCGCTCTTGCGCGCTCCTTTTCTATCGCTCCAAAGCGCAGAAATCGCGCGCGGCCTATTGCTATATACAAAAGCACACATGACGCATCTACACACGCACACCCACGCAAGTCTTTCATACACACACATGCACGTGAAATACGCGCTCACGCACGTGACTAATGCACAGCGCAAACCTGCTGCCGCTGCTCCTGTGGGCCCCGAGAAAAGTATAGACAAAAACATAGAAAGAGCGAGAGAGAGGGAGAGAGAGAGAGAGAGAGAGTGGGAGGGGATCAGGCAAAAGTCGTGGGTGTACACACCATCGCGGGAGCAAGAGCGAGCGCGAGAATCGGCAGAGTAGGGGCCCCACAGAGTCAATCCGCACACACACACACACACGCGCGCGCTAGTACTCGACGCGCGCGGAAAAACGGGGCAGGTGACGCGATCGCTCGAGGGGGAGAAGGTCGCGCGCCTGCGCAGCTCTCCCCGGGCCCTCCTCCACTCCACTCCTGACTCCACTCCACTCGCTCTTTCTCCGTCCCTCTCTTTTGTACACAAGCGCGCTCTAGGCTCGAGATAGCGCTCCGTGCAGGCGCAGGAGAGAAAGACAGAGAGAGAGAGAGAGAGAGAGAGAGAGAGAGAGAGAGAGAGACGGCCAGGCGCAGGAGAGTGTGAGCTGCTGCTGCTGCCGCGGAGCGAGCTCTGCGCAGTTTCCGCGAATCGCTCCTCGACGACGACGGAAAGTGAGTGCGCGCGCTCGCGACTCTCGATTTTGCGCGAGAGTGATTACATAGAGAGAGAGAGAGGCCCCGCGTTCGCGTGTACACGAGAGACGCAGTGGAGAGCAGTACGTATAGTTGTACGTATAGTGCGCCGAGGATGATGAAGATGCTGGGGGAGGCGCCGCTGGACCTGTCGAGGCAAGGATCGTCGCTGCCGCGCGGCTGGGACACGTGAGAGAGAGAGAGAGAGAGAGAGAGAGAAAAGGGCCCAGGATCGCAGGGAGCGCGACGACGAGGTGAGCTGCGACCGCGGCGGAGTTGTGTTGTTTGGATGTTTGCGGGTGTATGCGACGATGAGGCTTTAGAAGGGAGCGAAGGAAAGAAAAATAGAAGTGTTGGCTAATCCGCGAGCGCGAGCTGTCTCTGTCTCGCTCTCTTTCTAGAGATATATAGAGTCGTTTACGTGTGTCCTTATCGGCTGGCTAAGCGCGCTGCAAAGCTGTAAAGTTCTTCTGCACGTTGGATGCAAGTACGCTCTTTTTTTTTATTTTTAGTTTCATGTAGGTTGCAGTGTGTTTTCTTGCGTTTTGTTTTGCGCGGAGTGATTTTTCCTTGTTCCTTTTCTTTTTTTGTACGTGGAGTGCGAAGTCGCGTAGGTGAAGTGAAATTTGTGTTGTAACCGGAGTGGCGCAATTTTCACTTCGAAGAGCTTGGAATCGTGTCGTTGAGGATCGATACGAAATATATTGTCGCGCTGATATTCGTGAACTGCGGATAGTTTTTTCTTTATCGTGGAAGATAGTGCTCCCCGCTGATAGGAATACTATTCCTTTTTCATTGTTGCGAAGATTCTCATGTATGGTTGTCTAGAAATCCCGCCAGTGTACCGATTTTCTAAAGAAGAATTGCGTTTCTAATCTGTTTTTCAATTTAAAGCAACATATAATCATCCCAAACTCAGATTTAAATCCTCATACTCGTTTAAAACATACCTAAAACAAACATTTCAAATCGTCTCCCATGCTAAAAAAAGTACGATTCCAAACTCAAATTCAAAATTTTCGAGCTTTAAAAAAGCTCCGCAAACGTTCGAAACCTCTCCAACCGTCGCACAGTTATCCCGCTCCCTTCTAACTATCTCTCGACGTTCATCGACAAAGTTCGCAGACTCTGTGACATAATTCCACCGTGTATCTTAAGCCGAAGCAAACGTTTTTCAAGCGTCTCCGCGCTGCTCCCACAGACGGAGAAAAGATTGGGCGCGCGCGCGCTTGCAGGCAGAGCGGACACCTGCGCGCACCACCACGCGCCCGAGCAAACTCTTATTTTGCCTTTCTCCCTTCTGCTGCGGGACTGGATATTATATGCTTTGCTTGTAGACGCACACTCCCGTGTGTACACTACGTAAAAGCGACTTTGCGCGACTAAATCGTCGACATCTCGGTTTCTTTTGTGGGTATACAAGGATAGGCACGATCCCGTGCAATCGCGAATACTAGTGGTTCTGATTTTGTTACTTTATTCGTTATCTGTGGTTTTGTCGAAAAGCTGGGACTCTGGGGCCTACGGTGAGATTTTGACCTCGAGATCTAGCTCGAAGCACCCAGCCTGAAGCACCCAGCCTGGGTTAGAGCTTTAAAATAACGTTTAGGATCTCTTAGAATTTTCTTTCTTTCAAGCTAAGCATTCAATATTGTTTTTATGTACAAAATGTAATACCTTATAAAATTGATTATGGTTATCACATTGAGTTGCATCACGATTTTTTGAATTGTTAAAATAAAAAGTTTTAGCATGAGCTTTTACGGGACACGCGTTTGCAGAGCCAATTTGTAACGAATAGTTTTAAAACTGTTAAAGAATTTTAAATATATGCATATATTAATACATTTTTTTAATAATACACGTAAGAATATATAAAAATGATATTTACCCATAAAATCGGTCGTAATCGGTTAATATTTGGGCTTAAAACTCAATATTTAAACTTTTTTCTTAATCAAAGGATGTTAATACGTGTAATAAAGATTCTCTTTCTGAAAGTTAAAGATCAATTCATTGAAAATCGGCTTCGTAAATACGTATCTTGTGAACGTTGATGCTAAAACTTAATTTAGATTTAATTATCAGAGCATTGTGAGATGACTAATTAAGGTACTTGATCTTTGTAAATTAGAAAATTTAAAATACTCTTGATGTGGTATATCTTGAATAAAATATTTTAATGGGAAGGTCTTGTTTCAATAGGGAAATTCTAGTGAGTCCATAAGATGAACCAGCATTGGTTTTAGACAAGGTTATATGTCAACTTAAAGTTTATTCTATCCGCATTTCTCCGAATTGCAAAAAAATGCATAAATTTGTAATAATCATAAGGCTTTTTTAAAAAGTTCCCTCTTGCAATCCCATTAAACTAAACCTATTTCAAGAACTCAACCTTATTTTTTAAACCAAAACTAACAAAACTTATATGTCTTAAAAGTTTAAAATAGATTTATTAAGATTTAAAGTTCTAATACTGCATATTCATAACTTTGTTCATACGCCAAATTTAGTAAATATTACAGAAATTCCACAAAAAAGTTTTCGATGTATTGGTGAAAAAATCGGTACATCTCAAACATGACTATTCATTTTCAAGAGTTAACCCTGACTAGATATATACCTAAACACACCACATAGACGACATATATCGACTCACACATGCACATCACACACACACACACACACACACACACACACACACACACACACACACACACACACACAGGCACACATGCAAACACACACACACAAACGCACACACACATACATACACACACGCACACGCACACACACACAGCCACACACTCGCAACTTATACAGCTCTACTCTATACACCAGGAGATCGATAACGCGATTTCACAAGGATATTGCGCAAAGACGGCTCGCGCGCGTGCTCCGTAGACCGCTCTTGAGATAGCGCGAAGTCTAGAGTTGACGCGCGCGCGAGCAAAAAGACGGAGACTGCAGCAGCTGAGCCGATCGGTGAAAAAAAAAATAAGCACCTATGTGCCTGTGTGTGTGTGTGTGTGTGTGTGTGTGTGTGTGTGTGTGTGTGTGTGTGTGTGTGTGTGTGTGTGTGTGTGTGTGTGTGTGTGTGTGTGTGTGTGTGTGTGTGTGTGTGTGTGTGTGTGTGTGTGTGTGTGTGTGTGTGTGTGTGTGTGTGTGTGTGTGTGTGTGTGTGTGTGTGTGTGTGTGTGTGTGTGTGTGTGTGTGTGTGTGTGTGTGTGTGTGTGTGTGTGTGTGTGTGTGTGTGTGTGTGTGTGTGTGTGTGTGTGTGTGTGTGTGTGTGTGTGTGTGTGTGTGTGTGTGTGTGTGTGTGTGTGTGTGTGTGTGTGTGTGTGTGTGTGTGTGTGTGTGTGTGTGTGTGTGTGTGTGTGTGTGTGTGTGTGTGTGTGTGTGTGTGTGTGTGTGTGTGTGTGTGTGTGTGTGTGTGTGTGTGTGTGTGTGTGTGTGTGTGTGTGTGTGTGTGTGTGTGTGTGTGTGTGTGTGTGTGTGTGTGTGTGTGTGTGTGTGTGTGTGTGTGTGTGTGTGTGTGTGTGTGTGTGTGTGTGTGTGTGTGTGTGTGTGTGTGTGTGTGTGTGTGTGTGTGTGTGTGTGTGTGTGTGTGTGTGTGTGTGTGTGTGTGTGTGTGTGTGTGTGTGTGTGTGTGTGTGTGTGTGTGTGTGTGTGTGTGTGTGTGTGTGTGTGTGTGTGTGTGTGTGTGTGTGTGTGTGTGTGTGTGTGTGTGTGTGTGTGTGTGTGTGTGTGTGTGTGTGTGTGTGTGTGTGTGTGTGTGTGTGTGTGTGTGTGTGTGTGTGTGTGTGTGTGTGTGTGTGTGTGTGTGTGTGTGTGTGTGTGTGTGTGTGTGTGTGTGTGTGTGTGTGTGTGTGTGTGTGTGTGTGTGTGTGTGTGTGTGTGTGTGTGTGTGTGTGTGTGATCGCACGTAGAGTTTTTATATATTGTGTATACCTATGGGCGAGTTCGAATGCCGAGAGATCGGCGATCGTACGAGCTGGGCGCGCGGAAAAGTCGAGACGATCGAGATCGATCGCGGCTTGGCGAGGCGGTGGTTTACGGGTGGTAAAGAACTTGGATATTGAGAGCAGGGTATGCAGAGTGAAGTGCGTGGAATGTGTCGTTTATTTTTAATGGTGTGAGTTTGGGTTGTTATTGTCTTCGTGTGCAGTTAATGACTCCGATCTATTATCTGGGTTTATATAGGTTTTTAAATGGTTTATAGGTGATATTAAATTGTTCAAATAGACTGATGTTTGGAATGATAAAAAGAACTCTTTGTATTGAATAATCGACTTTAGTTTTATTTCCATCTTAATGTGAGGTATACATTGATCAGTGTAATGCAAATAAATGTCAGATTGTGCAGTAATGGATTTAAAAAATCGGTAAAAACCGCAATCGTTACTGCTCTACTAGGTTCTATTTATATTATTTCTTCAATGGGTAATAAAATGAAAATCGATATGACTGGTACAGAGAGATATATTGAATAAAATAACGATGCCCATGGGTGACCGCTGATGGTGATAGATTAAAATCCCGAAGGGTGCAACCTTTGTTACCTATATAGCATAAAATATGAATAAAAAATATTTGACCCTCAGCTCAAGCAAAAGTGATAAAAATTACCCATAAGGTAGTTCTCCGGATTTTTCGGTTTCTTTAAAAATCCGTATATATTGAAAATTTGTATATATATTTAATAAGGTATCCTTTATATGTGGTTACAATCTTGAACCCCCAAGCCACATGAAATTTGAAGATATTGAGCCTTGAACTTTCGTATTTGAACATAGGAAGCCTATACTGAGTCCTACAGCGAGAGAGGTTTCATTTAATTGTCAAAGAAGTTTTCTTTAAATTTTTTTGAAAAACTAGCATATGATGTAAAATAACAATACGAATCATGGAGAAAAAAAATAGACAGGACTAACGATGCTTTTTTAACACACAACAGTCCAAAGTTTTAATCCCATGCTACAGTATACCTATGTGTATGTGTGCAGTGTTTCACTCTCTTTCGACTTTTGGGAATATTTGATACTCTAGACACTGTCTATCGAAATTCTGATGTTTGAAATTATTAATTGCGAGGCTTTCAGATTAGATAACGCCGTATAATCATATCTTAGAAAATAAATTTTCTAATTTAACCCCAGTTGAGCACCACTGCAGCCGGAGAACCACCTTAAATATGAAAATGCTGTACTAATCATAATCGATTTTAGTCGATAATGCCCAAAAATAGTATCATCTTTGAGAGCACTTTTCATAACTTTTCTTTCGGGTAAGAAGATAAAATTTTGTTTGGAAAAACGCGTCTTTTGCGATCCAAAAAAAACAACTAAGTAGAATATAAAACTTGCATTATTAAGGATTCCAACCTATAAATCTATGATGAGCATTGTTCCTTAGCTCCAAAATAAAGACTAGCACTTTCTCGCACAACCATCCACTAATCCAGCCAAATAGCAACCCATATTCCTCATCATTCGCACTTTACTACTGAAATCTCAAAGTATACGCACTTTGCAAATTCCATCGTCCAGCAACGTCACAGCCTCAAAGTTCCAAAGCAGTCTCGCACAAGAAGCGCGACAAAGAGGTCCCAATTAAAGCAGAAAAAGGAGCGAAAGAAAAATCTTTGAAATATCTCTCTCACCAACACACACACACACACACACACACACACACACACACACAAACAAGCACATGCAACACACACCGGTAGAAGGTCATCACCGTTCGATTTGGCCCTCGCGTCTCCTCCCTCTCCTCGCGCGCACATTTCGGCCAGCATCATCACGCACCACCACCGCATCAGCTCTCTTCTCTTCGCGCGCGCGTAATTTTGAAAAGGTTTTAATCGGCGATGCCCCTCTCCACCGTAAACCGCGCGTGCGTAACGCTTCCTAATAAAGAAAGGACCTCGCGCGCGCGCGCGCTGCTCGCGACTTCTTCCACGCCGCCGTCGTGTGTGACTCGGCATGCGCCTGCGTTGTTCCGCACCCTGACTGCATAAATGGACAAAGGAGAGCCCGCGGAGTCGCTCGCGAGATAATATAGAAGTAAAAGCGAAGGTGGGGAGGAGCGTTATGCTCGCTGATCACTAGGCCGCCGCCGCAGCCGCGCGCGGGGCCATGACCACGTTGCCACAAGGTAACCCAGGGACGCGCCGCCGGCGCCGCGCTATATAACACACACCAGCAGCATCGGCGCGAGAGCCTGCATGCACGCCACGGCAAAGACGAGCTGACGCTCGGTTACTGGGTTGTTGTCGTTGTACCGCGGACCGAAATCGAGCCGAGGCCTTCAACTTAAACTCGAAGTCGAGTGTACAAGCGCCGCGCGCGCTCTCCGTGCAGTGACTAAGCTCGTGCCGCGGTTTTTTTTTTCTTTTTTTCTCAGTCTGTTGCCGCTGCGCGAGGAGGAGGAAAAAAAAGGAAACAGTAACGCGGCCTTTTTCGCTGCTTTTGGTATATATCTCGCGGAGAGGCTTTTTCTGCCGAGGCTAATTTTAAACGGCCGTTTCGCCTAGTTTGGGGGAGGGGGGAGCATCGTTTGTTTATATGGAATTATGCGAGGTGACACGGCTAATTGCGGAATTCTGAGGAGCGAGCGCGCGTGGCTTTGGGTTTTTGGAGCGGGCCGCGGAGGGCACGAGTGAGTTTCGAGAGAGTTTCTGCGCGGTGGCCGTGGATGCGTCGTACGGGAATGGGGAGCCGATATGGCGCGAGGTTTTTCAGGGTTGTTTTGCGGTGCAGGCGAGACGAGAGCGTGATTGATGAATCCGCGAGTGGTGCAACTCAGGGATTATTCGGTGTACTTGACTATTGAGAATTTGAATGGAGCGATATTGGTGGCTTTCTGATTTTGGAGTGGAGTGTACTGTTTTTGAGCTGATGCAAGAGATGGAAATTGCCTTGGATTTGAAATGAATGGTAGTGCTGGTGTAGTAGCAATTGAAGGTGTACTAGAAATGAAGGTCTTCTTCGCTCAGGGTAGTTAACAATTATCACTCATTGTTGGTATATCCATTTAAAAGATCCTGCATGCAGATTGTTGAGCAAATAATTGATCAAAATGTGGTTTTCATATTTCTAAGACTTCATTGCGTCACTTACTTTGTTAACTGCATACCGGCTTCGTTTAAAAATGGAAGATCAAATACGTATGTTATGATATGTAAAATATTTTTCATAATTATTATGTTTATATTTGTAACTATATTTTTTTACTAATTATTGTAGATAAATCTAACTTCTGCTATTATTGTTAATGAGTATACAATTTGCACTAAAGATAATTAACTGTTTTAATAACTATAATTTCTGTGTATTGCTTGTTGTAAAACATCGATGAAATCTTAATCCATAATTGAACAATGCGCTTTTAACGTTTGCCATTAAATCAATATTCAATTTATGAACTAAATGCTATCTTAATTTACCAATGTAATTTTTATGTAGGTATAATTATCTTTATATTTTTCTTTTAATGCTATACTAGCAACGATACGTCGGTCGCTAACGCTCCCTCGGTTAATTTTAAATATCCATCCATCCGTCAATCCCTCCATCCACCCAGCTCACAGTGACACAATCAATGTGTATGACGAATCTGAAATTTTTAGATGGTTGGAGTTTAATATAATAAATTTCACTTTACTTTTTAATTTCTTGGATATAATGTGCATCATGATAAGTTAGAAAAACGTACAGTAGTCAATGGAAAATAAGATTGCATGATATAACGATTTCCGACTCATTTTTTGTATTGAAAACGTTATTTAATTTCCAAGATAGATGCATTCATAGTCATTATTAACGTATATAGTCAGATGCGTTGAGGTAACTGTTGGTATAAATATTTACTCAGACTAATATAAATACAGATGCGTTGAGGTAACTGTTGGTATAAATATTTACTACAACCTTTTACACTTATGTAAGGTATATATTATTTAGAAACTGAGATATCTTTAAAGTATAAAAGATATACTATGAAAATTTACGCAGATCGTTATTTATTTACTTATGCTCGATTAGATTAAATTATTAATGTTATTTATGTTCTACTATATAGCTTAGATTACTAGTATGAAGATCGCTAAAAATCTTAGCCTTTCTGTGATGTTTTGCTCGTCGTTTCGTAAAAAGACGTTAAAGGTCCTTGTCCGTCGAAGCTGTTGACAATTCGCAGGATTTCGTTTCATATGCATTCGGCGTTGTTAGGAGGAATACGTGACTTTAATTTTTTGCCGAAAAAGAAGTCTTTTTAATGAAAGCGAAATCGTGTGTTGTCATCCTCTTGTTTTCAAGGTAAAAATTCACGAGTCGCATTCTATACCCGATAATTACAGTGTAATTTTAGGGATTTCAAAGAAGACTGCATCCATTTTAATGTGTTTCTTGCAAAGACATGCACACGGTTTCTTCGGGTTTATTTATATTTCACTTTCTCTCTTCGAAAAGTTTTTTTTCTCCATCAGCTTCGAAGAAATGTTCAAGATTAGCGAGCGGAAGGGGCAAAAAATCGATGAGACACAAGTTAGGGAAAAAAGTTAACCAGCAATTCAGCTACTCAATTATCCCATTAAAGCGATCTTTCGTCACGAACCGCTGCAAAAACCTCCGCAGGCTACAATCAGTCGCCAAGAAACTCAACTGCAATGAAAAACAATCCATAAACACCCCGTCTAATTGAATACTTAAACAAAATTTCCACTTTTAATGAAATAATAATGTCAATATAATGCAGTAAGTATGATAATCTGTTCTAATTTTGATCTAATCAGATACATGAACGTAAAAAAGACTATTTACTAAATCTGTGTCAAATCACGAAAACCGAAAAAAACCTTAACTAAATAATGAATCAGTCTAGATACAGAAATATAATAAATTATTAAAAATAAATTTTCAAATGGTTTCTTTTAAAAGAATAAAGTTTATTTCGTCTAACCTGACTAGGTCTTTATCTACTTGCGTTTCTTTCCGTATAGCAAAACGGCTGTATAGCTGCACAACATAGATTCAAATTTTAAACTTACACTTTTTATTATAACAATGCTGTACATTAGGGTGGTTCAAAATTCCCAATGTTTTTAATTTTCTGAGTGTTATGATTAAGAATAGTAGGAAATATAGAAAAAATCATAATCTCATGGTGGTTTTTTTATTATAAAATTTTAGTTGCTATTTCTTTAGACCTAAAGTTGCTAAAACTACTGTTTTTAGATCGATGTAGCTACCTTTCAATGATCTCAAGAAACACTTTTCGGAAACGAAATATGTTTATTTTTTAATTTTCTCTTTTTCATGGGGTTACTTGAAGAAAAATAAAAGGTATACGTGTTTTTATTTGACTGTAGAATATTTGAGCACATGTTAGCACCTGCTAAAGTATGCTAAAATGTGTTAAAGTGAAATAAAAGCAGATATTACTATTATTGTTCTTCAAGTAACCCCCTGAAAAAGTAGAAAATAAAAAAAAATGTTTTTTGAGATCATTTAAAGGTGGTTACATCGATCTGAAAAAACGAGTTTTAACAACTTTAGGTTTAAATAAATGGTTGTTACAATTTTATAATTAAAAAACGACAACTGGATTATGATTTTTTCTATATTTCCTGCTATTTTTAATCATTACACTCAGAAAATTAAAAAATTTGGGAATTTTGCACCACCTGACTGTACATACTATAACGACACATGTCCTGATGAAACCTAATTCCTGATCATTCTTTCACATCAATTCTTACTTCAAGCTTATTATAAATAAATAATGCTTCAAGCTTTCCAAAATAATTATTAACTATTTAAATATGCATGTGTATGCCTAATTTAAAGTCTGAAAAGTTTAAGTAAAATTTACTTTTATCCAAACAAGAGCTTATGAAGAATAAGTTTTAGCTATTTAGAAACTAGTGCCTTAGCGGTACTCACTCTCTTAAGTCTAAATATTGAAAATTTCACTGAATTGACACAACAGTTGCTGAGTTGTCACTGGAAATTAGTAACTAAACATTATCAAATTAGAAAAATTCACTACTTGAAATAGTGAACATTTACTAATTCCCAGTGACAACTCAGCAACTGTATCGATCCCGCGAAACTTTTATTATTCCAACTTACCTATTCTATAAAATCTGAAAATTATCCAAAGAATACTAAATGTTTCAAAACTGTACCAAATCAGTTATCCACACCTAACCGAAAATTCACCAAACCAGCTCCAAAAATCGACAAAAGCCATTGCAATTCGTCAATCCCCGCACATGCCGCATGACGTCACCCCTACGACCTACACCCACGCCACATCATAATAGAGCACTACAACGCTCGCGCGCCTTGACTTCCGTAAAGCGCTATTCACTTCGCGAAACAGAAAGAAGAAACAGAGAAAAAAAAAACGATCTACAGTTACGATCAAAACACCGCCTCGCAAGACAGAATAAAAAAGCCACGCGCGCGCGCACAAAAACGAAGCTGCAGAAATAAAATATACGTTAATACACCGCGCTCGCAAGACCGGATCCCGCGGCGTCGCGCATAAAACGTCGTAATCGGAATCCTCCGCCATCAACGTCCTTCCCGAGCGATGAGTACACACACACACACACACACACACACACACACACACATACACATTATACAGCGATTTTCGAAACGCGCGCATTCGCGCCTCCCGCGATCGTTTCGAAATTCGCGCATATATACACACAGGAACGCGCGCACGTTACATTCATAAGTCGCGTGTATCCGTGTATATCCGCACAAGAGGTGTGTGTATGTATGTGTGTATATATGCATATGTACATATAGGTACGCATACACATAGGCAAATGACGTCGGCGCCTCCGAGTATAACGTACAGCGAGCCGAGGAGAAAGCGAACGGCGGCGGCGGCGAGAGCCTTCGCTCGTCGTGCACATACATAATAGTAGGAGTGCCCGGATCCCTTCTGGCTGCTCGCAAGATCGAGAGAGACTCAAGCGCGCTAGGCTTCGCCGTTTTCGCTCTTGCACGTATGTGTGTGTGTGTATAGGTTCCAAGAGCGCGGGACAACACCGTTAGAAGAGACACGCGCCACATGGATGGTGTATACTGTAGAGGTACATTACACTTATGTGTATACACTGTACGGACACGTGAGGGATATACGTATAATATACCTTTGCTTGCGCGGCTACTTGCGCGGACACTTTTTTTTGCGTTCGCTTTGCTGGGGTCATTATTGCTTTGTGGAAGCGGTAATTGTTGTGGGTTTAGGAGCTCGGGGGGTTGAGTAAGAATGCCGCGTGTAATTATGTAATTCTTTTGTTGGGTTTAGGTTTGGAAATGGCTAAAAATTGATGATAGAAAAAAAAAACGGTGTTAATTGGCATCGCCGCTACTTTCGCTTAAAGAGATTTCAATTGAGTCCTGAAATTCATTTAATAATCCCTATTTCCTTAGGAACATAATATATTTGAATTATAATATACTCGCGTTATTCTACGACTAAATGTGGAGTTGACAATTAAAATCATTAGAAATTAGTTCGAGTCCCAAAAATCATTAGTTTGAACAATTGTTTATTTTAGTTTATTTTCGATTAAAATTATCCTCATAGACGGTGAAAATTGTCCTGATTCACGGTAAAATTGACCCCCCTAATAAAAATTATAGTGATAAGCAATCATATTTACTGGGTATCAGGGTTTTATCGCGAAATCAAGATATCTTCTGTTTACGATAATTTTTTCGGTGAATTTTTTAAGAAAATTCTCTTTATGAACAAATAATGGAAAATACAAAATATATTATTATTTTTTCCATTTTTCCCATTGCTAAAGGGGTTGATTTTCTTTGCAATGCAGCTCTTTTAATGATCTAACTGATTGTTTAAAACTTGACCTATAGAATTTTCGAAAAGAATACATAATAAAACAATAATAAATCTATGACCATTATGAAGACTAGCACATCTGTTGCTTATCCCACGAAGAGGAACACATTTGGATTTTCACCACAAAGATCAACACTTTTCATGATTTTTCCACGAAGACTAGTACATTTTGAAATTTTCGGCCGCCTGTCTTTTTCAGGCTACTTTTATTTATTCGAATAGCCTGATTTTCTCGAGTAAATCGATAATTTTTTCAGCACCAAAATAGTCTAGTACTCGAACCGAACCCGACGAAAAAAATCGATCCGATCTTTCGAGAGTTTATCGGTACAGCACTAATTTATATATTATATGCGAAAAGTGTTGGTCTTCGTGGGAAATTTATGATAAATGTTAGTCGTCGTGAACAACTCATGAAAAGTGCTAGACTTCGTGGGGGATTTCCAAATGTGCTTCGTAGTAAGTGCTGAAATGCACTAGTTGTCGTGGAAGTTTGAAGTGTTCTAGTCTACGTAGGGGTCGTCGCTATCTTATTATTATTATTCCCGGTATCAAAGCAAAGGATTGTATATAAGTACTTCAGTACATTAATAGAAAATTGTTCAAGAAACAGAAATTTTATATTTTCATAATCTAAAAAAATAATTATAAAACAAAAACAAATTGGCCAAATTCACTGAAAACTTTTAAGCGATTTCTAAATACATATTGAGAACAAGTATCCATTAAAAATTCACTTTGATTATGACACGCGCAAACACGCAAACACACACATAAACACATACGCACACACGCACAGCCACGTATACACACGCATACACACGTACACACACGCTCGCACATACACATACACATGGATGATTCCGCCGTAACTTGCCCACTTTGCGACCAGGCCTCTTAGATACTTATACATTCGAAAAAAATCCTTCTTAATTTTGACACATGTATGATATAACCAACTATAATTATTAAAAGCCAGAAACGTACATTAGTGCTATCTTTTAAAACAAATCAATAAATTTGGTCTCAAATGTCAGTTCCGTAACATGTCCAAAACTCAAATTTCGATATAAACGGCACTCTGTGCAGAAGTAAGGTAGGTAAAAAAAATCCCTCCATGTATATAGTCAACTATAGAGTTAATAATATACAATTGTATTGGCTTTAAATTCAAAATTTGCTAATTATCATTAAAGCAAGGTGCATACTTTTGTCGTCCAGCAGTTTACGATAAAATATTGATGACAACAGTATCTACATCAAATAGCGCAGTAGTTTGCTATAATAGACCATTCGTACAGTGAATTTGCAAACTGTGTGTTATAACTCATCAAACATATTCAGAAAAAGATCTGAGAATTCAAAATTTAGCGAATATAAACAGTTTTCTCACTTCAGATTTCAGTAAAAAGCAGTAGAGGTCAGTTCCGTAACACTGCTCAATTACTATGTAGATACTGCTTATAAGATGTTTTACTATAAGAAAAAAGTGTTATTCGTTACTTAATAATAAAGTACATAAAACTTGTTTGCAAAAAGTTCGTATGTTAAGTCTAGGAGTTAAGCGAGCAGTTTAAAATTAAAATGTCAGTTCCATAAGAGGTCAGTTTGTAACATCCTATGAAAAATATTATCAAAATAAAAAACATTTTCAATCATTTTTATAAAATCTAATAACACCACGTGATTCTATGGCTACAAATACATAAAAAGTTATACGAAGTTAACTGTTGTAAATGCAGGGGAATCAATGCAGGATGGGGGTAAAATCGACTATTTTCACTCATCCACCATTTTTATGCTTGCTTTGGGCGAGTTACGAAAGAATCACCCATATACGAGCGGCCATTTTTACTCATTCTTTTACTTTAAAAATGCACAACAAACATCTTCATGTAGGTAAACAATGATTCTTCTTTCAAAAGGCAAAATAATAAATTAAATTAAAAATTCGATTTTAATTCCCTACACACAAACTTCAGGTGACAATCTGACCAAAATTGATGTATGGATGACATCATCTATCGAATAATAATAATAACATTTACTACATACTTAATACTATCACATCAATGATCTAAATCTATGATAATGCGCAAATTTCATAAAATATCTAAACAGGTTTATATATCTAAAAAAAATTGACTAACAAAGAAAGATTTTGGGCCGTGGCTCCCGGATCGACCGAAGCTTTAGAATATGTTTTTCATAAAAAGAAATGAGGCACGTGTCTTAATATTTTTGTGTATGGGCCTTTATTCTTAAATGCTAGTTTTTCTATTTTCAATATGCATTATTTAAGCAATAAATTATGGTATCTGTACTACTTTAGATCATAACTCTGTAAGTTTTTACGCTAGACATATGATCTAAAATACTATATATATACTATATCAATAGACGGAAATAGTATTAATTTAAGCGTTATTTCGTATAAGAGCATTGAAATTATTAACGAAAAATGTTCAACTCTTACATTCAGTAACTTCTTTTTATTAAATTAAATCTCCTTCCGTTTATTTCACATTCCTGTTGGACTTTTTTTAACGTAGAAACTTGCAGAGTTATGATCATAAGTGATGGTTCCATTATTCACTAAAATAATGCATATTTCAAGTAGAATAGCTACTTAAACTCGTATATTTTGTGATAATAAATTATTCTAAACAAAATTCTAAACTAATTATAGTTTAAGAAAATTCCATGACCCGCAACCCGTACTCTTTCCTTGTAAGTCAATTTTTTCATTCTCAAACTAAACCTTTTCATGAAGGTTCGTGAGAACGTCGCCTTCGATCAAGCGTTTTAAGAGCTTCAAGGAATACGGAACAAGACTTGTTTTGTAGTCAATAGCAGACAATCTTTAATTGGTATAAAAATACAGTCTAATTAAAGCTTGTCTGCTACGGAGAAGCCTTGTTACTTATTCCTTATAGCGTGTATAAATGGCCTTTATAAGCATTTACGTAGCTGCGTATTCTACCGGTCGCTTTTAGCTTTAATGATTAATACCAGTAAAACTAAACAAGAACATACGAAATTTGCACTTTCACGTATTAAAATAGTTTACTAAATGAAACTTTAAGAACAAATGTTTTACAAAAGTAACAAATAAATGTAACAATTCCTGTTTTGCACATTATTCGTTACTAGAAGTTTCAATTCTCACTACTCTTCAACGATAAAATTTCTTACCGAATTTCTAAAATCCTCAAGATAATGCAGAAACAAACAACCAGGAAATATTATTGATTCACATACAACCAAACAAGTCTATCTAAAATTAACTAATTATCTTCCATGTGTAAGCAAAATACACCGAAGCTAAAAATCATCCGCGTCTACACGGCGCTTACACACACATCTCACAAGCGCTGTGCAACCCGTATACACGATAGAAAAAGAAAGAAGGAGCCTCGCGCGAATATAACAACCGCAATGTCGTGGTCGTCGTCGCTTCGCCGCTTCCACATATCCCCACATGCTCATAATTACTATAAAGCTACTTTTAGCGCCGCGGCCCGTCATCGGTCTTCGTCTTTTCGTCCTCTCGAACGCGCTCGCGCCGCCGCTGTTGCGCGACACAAGCCTCAAAGAAGAGACACGGAGCGCACTCCTATAACACGGAATATATTGTGTGTACACAAAAGAGACACAACGCACGTATACATATAACACACGCATAGCCGCACACACGTAAGACAGAGTCGCGCGGCACGTGTGGGCCGATCTTTTTCTTTCGCGCGCGACTCCTTTCCTTTTATTGTAAACGCTTCGCGCGCTCGCTCGTCGCTTATTAACATACACACGGCCGTGCTGCGTTTATGCTTATATACCTCCTCCGAATTGAATGCGCGTCGAGGAGGAGAGACGATTGGCTGCTGCTCGCGCGGCAGGTATATATAAGCTGCAAGACGTTAAATGCCGCGCCGCCTATTTGGATGCGCGAGAGCGTTTATTTTAGATCTCCGCGATCGCGCGAGCGAGCGAGCGCTTTTGTATACCTAAGCGTCGCGAGGATATGATGGAGATCGAGGTGCTCGATAGGCCCCGTTAATAAATTCGTTAATTTAAAATCCTGGCGTGTTGAGAGAGTGATAGAGAGAGAGAACGAGTTGCTGGCTGGCTGGTTGGTCTTTTTATTTCACGCGCTGTCTGTTAGACCGTTGCTGCGGCAGGAAGTCGTCCGAGGAGAGAGATAACAGTGCTATAGCTTGAATTAGTTTTTTCTTTGTAGGTTGTGGGATTGAATTTAATATTTTGATTTCTGCGTTAGTTTGGAGAGCTTTTTTGTATGGAAGGAGGGTTATTCTTTTTTACTATTTGCCGTTTTTGGTTGTGGGAGTGAGTGGGTATATTGATTTTCCGTTAGCCTTCTTAGTGTGGCGAGACACTTTTATTGGCTATTAACACTGCACGCCCTTGTGTGCAATTACCCGTTTATGTCTGTGGGTACAAAAAAATCAAGTGTTCTACTTGTACTTACGTTTTTATGACAGATTTAACATGTGTATATATTTTACTTTCGGTACTTATTATATTTACAATATGTGTATGTATATAACAGATTTTGAATATTTATGAATTTAACTCATTTATACTTAAAATTGAAAGAAAAATGTCCTTAAATACAGAATTTCTCATACACATATAAGAAAAAATTAAACCGTTTATTTATGAGAATACTTAAGAAGTTCATATATGTAATATAAAAAAATACATAAATTCTGTGGCTAAGTAGTTATGGGCGTGATTGATCAGACGCTCGTAAATATAGTTGCTAGTTCCGCGTTATTTATCAACAATCAGATCCGTCTTCCTTACAGGGCAAAAGTTTGCATCAAGTCATAGTACACCGGTTTTCATTATTGAACAATCAAATAAATTAAATATTATAAAAGTTTCAAAAATACTGACTCCAGCTTCCAAAGTCAAGAAGCTCACTTGCACATTCCAACCACATCGTAAAACCCACCGCGATAAAAAAATACGAGAGCATCGGACTGCACCGCCAGCCCAGGGAACGAACGAAGTTTGTTTTGATTACGATGCAACAAAGGTGTATAGTAATCCGCGCGCCGCGCATTATACCGAGAACTCATCCCGCGCGCGAATAAAAAAGAAAAGAGGCGTCGCACCAGCGAGACAAGTGCCTCGGCAAGCGTGTCGTAATCTCCCCCGATGGTAATCCGATTTCCGTGCGACGCGCAAGGAATTACGGCAGCCGAGGATTAACTCCGATGACAACGATTATACGCCACGCGGGCGGGAGCTCACGCGAAGTGCAGCGTTGAGTGCGCGCGCGACGCAAGACGATTACCGAGAAATTTAATCGATCGGGGGAAATTTAATTAAATGAGAATTACACGCTGCGAGTCGAGGTGCGGGATATACTCGGTGAGATGGTTATTAATTGAGAAGGTCGGCGTGATAAGGATCTGCGCGTCGATTTGTGGCGAATTTTGTAATTAAGGAGATGTTTATGGAGGTGTGGACGAATAAAGAATTTGATGTAGTGATTCATGAAGAAATTTGAATGGAAAGAGCCGTTTCTATTCCGAAAGCCGCGCCTGCTCCGTAATAATAAATTTTAACGATTCGACGGAATGAATTTCCATTTTTGTTGGAGCAATCGTCGCGCGAGTAAGAATGACCTCATGGCTCGTGAAAAATTTCATTTCGACACGAAAGATCAGGTTTTTTCCTGAAAAAATATCGTTCGTTAGACTACTTTGTCTTCGTAAAATTGTTGTTCTTTTTCTCTTAAAGCGATTAACCGGTACTCACGTTACACGCGAGTTAATATTTTATTTCATTGTATTGGGTGAAGAAATTTGGTGTATAGTGGGCAGCCAATCTTGTGCAACGCGCAAATTTAAATTTCATGTTCTTAAATGTTATTCAATTTCAAAATATGTACAACGAAATTCGTTTAAGATTGGCAATATGTAATGTTTAACGAATAAGCTTCTGATAATGCTACAATTTGTCTTAAAGTCTTAAATTAACCTTAATTAAGCGGGGATTTAAAACTTGCTGAACTTCATAATATTTGTAATTGGCGTAAAAATAAAAAGAATTTAATACAGGATAACTCAGTAATAAATGAAGTATTTAAACAAACAGTACATTAAATCGTATGAAAATGTATATAAAAATTATCTTATGAAATTGAATTTTGATCATCTTGACAATTTACTATTGATAATCCAATATTATACCTTATTAACAGAACATGTTATAGTGCGTTATACGCACCTTGATACTCTTTCAAACTGTAAATATGCATGATTTTCAATTTTCATAATTATTGTTAATGTTTATCCAGGATCATCGAAGTTACAGAAATACAAAGTAAAGAAAATCTCAGCTGCCTGTATTAACATTAGACCGGTTTTCTTAGCTATACAGCCATGATGCATCATCACTCTCCCCCTCCTCAATCTACCCAAATTTGAAGAGTTTATAGTTTATAGATAAAGTACGTATTGCATTATAACTGACTATACGATTTAAAGCAGAATCCAAATCATTGGAGTCCCGACCACAAACACATGAAAAATGTCATTTCTAAAAATTTCACTTGCCCGGGACTCGAACCCGGGACCTAACCTTTTCATTCTTAAAAGGAAATTGTTATATTTGCCTTATAAGGTAAGGGTACTTTAGCTCCAAAAGTAATTTTGAGATTACAAGGTGATGAAAATGAAAACTAATACAATATAATGAGGATACAGTACTTTGCAAAATGGTCTACATGATAGTTTGCTTGATACAAAAAATAGCGTTTGCCATGAATGTTTGGGTTGAATGCTTTGAACATCATAAAAGTGATAAAATTGTCTTTCTTCCTATCCTTGCCATGTACTGTACCATCATTATTGTAGTTGCAGAGAAGTCAACATTGCTTTTAGCGATATTGCTACCCCTATAAAGACGAAAATGTGACGCAATTTTGAGGTAAATTTCATTAGATATTATTATAAAGAGATTGATTTTGTTCAACTAGTTCCATACCGCTATTTCACTACATAGAAATGTAATCTTATGCTCTGCTCAGTTCTGCATCCATGTACTGATCAATATAGAAATTCGTTTTAATTTTTAATACTGACGAATAACATGCATGTGGATATTACTAAGACTGATTAAAGAGTAAATAGAGTACATATTTATTTCAATATTTTAAAGATAATTAAATTTGTTAAAAAAAATAGGATACGTAATTCTCTACTAAAAGCGGCGTTAACTGCTTTAGCAAAATGCTTCCTCAAAGAGGAATTAATTTATAATTTTTTTAATTAGCACTCAACAAAGTGGCGCTACGAGTGACACATTGGATAATATGAATATCCAAGCTCCGCCAATCAGAAATCGTAAATTAACTTCAAAACAATATTCATATTTTTGTATATAATATTAACGCTCCAAAATTCTAAAAAAATTGTTTTCAAAAAAATGTATTTAAGATTCAAAATCGTGCTTCTTCTTCCAAAATTCCTCATCATTTTCTACAAGCCTCTTGATCTGATCTAATAATCTCCATCAACCCAAAGCTTCCTCACCCAGAAAAAACCAAAAACGCCAAGAATTTGCGCCCAAAATCCGACCCAACATCCCGCGCGAAGAAAGAAAGAAAGAAAGAAAAAAAGCTTTCGTATATAGATCCCGCTCGCGCCCAGTGTCGCACTGCTGCGCGAGAGAAAGAAAGAACGACACGGGCGCGCGCGCGGGGCAAGTGCGCGGCGCATTCGAGCTCGCTCGCGCGCAGATAATGCATACACGCGAGAGACCGAGAGAAGACAGGCGAGGTCAGCAAGCTGCCCGATATGGTGTCCCAAGTCCGCTGTAAGTGCCGTTTTATATACCTGCTGCCTACGATTAGTTACATCGTCCGTGCACGCTACCTATAACACACAATCCTGCACATACACACACACACGCACGCAAGTGTAATATCAACTATATAGTACAGTCTGCGAGTGGAATTTCGATCAGGCTTCCCTTATTGTCGAATCTAAGCCTTTTTCGTCGCTGTACGTACATAACTGGCAGTGCACGGGCTTGCACATGCGTGAAAACAAGTCCAAGGCCCCGGCGACGCGAGGCGCCTCGTTTTCGCGGACGCCCGCGCGCGCGAGAAAACAAAAATGCAAGGAGGAAGGGAAAGATTTAAGGCGGGTGTATATAATACGCGCGCAGGTTGTATTGAGAGGAGAGAGAGAGAGAGAGAGAAGGATTGAGATTGAGAGCCGCGAGGAATGCGCGGTTGTTCGGTCGGTTGGTGAACGCGCGCGCGCGTGTGTGGGTAACCTTTTCGGCGCGGTTTAATTATCACCCAGAAGGGCCGCGATGATTTAATGCTACATGCGGTGTGGCTCGGTAGCGAGTTCTTTCGTGTCCTTTTTATTTCTTTGCTCGTTTTTCTTTTTATGTTTGTTGGCTTTGGTAAGGCGCTTCGTTTGTAAACGAGAGGCGTTCTTGTTGATTTCGTTGGGTGGGATGCCTTTTTATTCTCTTTATCGGTGGCTATAAAGGTTGAAATTGTTGTAATTAATCGAATGGTATTTAAAGGTTACCGAGACAAATGAAAATAGTTTCGTTTATGTGGAAATATTGGGCGGAAGGCTTGACTTGTCTTAATTTGTACTTTTTTTGTGTAATTTTAAAAATGATGTCGAAATTTCGCAATCCGGATCGGTTTCTCAATCTTGTAAAGTAATATTTCGGTGTAATCTGGTGTATTATTAAATTCCTTTTAATGATTTTACACAGATCATTCATACATGTGTACAGTTTATCTCTTTAATCATAAAAGAGCGATGATTTAAGATTGCATGGACTGGCTTTTATTTGACTTTCTCTCATCGTTGCTAAAGATCGTTTCATCTTGTTTTATTATTCAAAGTTTTTAATTCCAACGCTTGTGTATATAATAAATCATTTTATACAGCGACAGGTAGTTGAAAATTTCTTATAGCCAACATTTTATAAAAAATCAGCATACAAAAGGTATTTAATGTAACATCTGTTAAAATAGTTTAATAATCGAGCTGTAATATCAAGAAACATATCGATAATTTCTGAATTAATTTTCTTATTTAAACTATCGATCAACTCAAGTCATCAAAGACTTTAAAGGCGTTGGCGATACAATCTACACGCACAATTTTGTAAATATTTTTTAATAATCGAATCCACTAAAAATGTATAAATATTAATATTTCAATATTAATAATAATAAAAACAAATTAATTTAAAAAAGTTTGACTGAAGTGATCTATCATCCACAGTTTATAAACCTTCGTTTCTCATGTAAAATATAATAAAAATACATGTCCACTTCGTGTTGACCTATCATGAATCCGATTGATTTTCAGCAGTCACGTAACAAAATCCCCAGAATTACTTATTTGCTCAAAATATACATCGTTCAAGTGTGCTTAAGCCTTGCGCGTATACTCCCGGGAATTTTCAGAATCGATAGACGTGCACCGAGCGAGTTAAATAAACAGGGGCATAAAAGCGAGTTTTACGGGTTTCGCGCCACCGCCATCACGCCGATTTGCCAAAGAGCGAAACTATCGCTTAGCCGCGCTGTAAGTACACTAACGGCGGCGGCACTTTAGTTCGGGACTCGCGCGCGGATTTTCGCGCACACCAGTGCACGTGCGCTTGTGTTCTCCTTCTTTTTGCTCTCTCTCTCTCTCTCTCTCTCTCTCTCTCTCTCTCTCTCTCTCTCTCTCTCTCTCTCTCTCTCTCTCTCTCTCTCTCTCTCGTCCAGCTCCCTTCTGCGGTTTTTCCTGGAACCGATTGCCGCTCGCGCGAGATCGTTGCGCTAATGGATTTACGCGCGCGCGCTTGCAGTAAAGAGGCAAAAAAAATTACTAGGAAATCGAATCGACTCTTTTTTGACCAAATACAGAGCAGTTTATTTTTAGAATAAAAAAGGAGGGAGACTTGGAGAGGAGTACCGGTTAAGTGGACTTTTATTGCGACTGATCCACTTTGCGTAATTGTTTTGGCACTGCATATGATTGACGCGAAATTGGAAAATAGTGAAGATGGATTTATTTATTATTGGATGTTTGTTAGCACTTGTATATTACAATTTATTTCCTCGATTGATAATTTACGTAAAGTGTCGAACGTTTAATATCCAGTGTCGGGGTAAGACGTTAAGGTCAAAGTTTACATTTACAAATTACACATTGTAAAATTTATTTACAATCAATTAAACCTGAATGTTATTTACCATCCATGCTGTTTATTTGCGCTGAATTAGATACTTGTATAATTATTATGAAAAGAAATTTCCATTTTACACTTTCTTGACAATAGGCAAGAAAGTGTAAAATACAATCTTGTATAATTTACCGACATTAAAAAGGAGGAGGTTCTATATACTTTTTTTTTATGTATGTCCACCGAATACGCAGGAACGGTTTGAACGATTTTAAAAATTCTTATTGCATTTAATAGATGGTTAACCCAAGGTGGTCCCATAAGATCTTAAATTGGTACTAGGTCAGTGCTGGCCCAGTACAAGCAACCGATTTTTATCGATTTAAAAAGTTCTTGTTGAATTTGATAGATGGTCACTAAAATATGTTTTCGTAAGTGTTTTGACCAGTACTGGGGCAGTACAAGGCCAGTAGAACCAAAAATGAGAACACTAAAAAGAGTTAAATAAAAACTAAAAAAACAACTTTAAAAAATCGCTCTGAAAAGTGTAAAATACTAGCTACTGTAATGAAGAGATTAAGAAAATATTAGATTTCGATATAATGTTTACTATCTTGATTAAATAAAAAGTCAACAATTTGGTCATTTGAATTCCAAATACAACTATATTTGGAGTCGACGCCAGAATCAACACTTGCGTTCAACCACATTTTGTTTAAATATAATTTATCATGGCACATATTATTGTTGTAGTAAAAGTTTAGTAGTTTGCTAAAATGTTTAGCACCGACTTCAAATAATTGTATTTTTAATTCAAATCACCAAATGTTGGTTGACTTTTTGCTCAATGAAGATACTAAACATATTATCGTAAGCCTATTATTTTCTTAATCTCTTTGTTACAGTACCTATTATTTTTTACTTTTTAGAGCGTTTTATTGAAGACGGTTCTATTTTTTTAAAAATTCTTTTGAAAATGAACAAAGCATATTCACGGTTATTTATAGCAAATGATTAATAGATAGTAAGGTTACAATTGAACTTACATAATCAGGAAACTAAAACTACAATGTCCTACCCCGAGTATGAAAATACATGCAAAATTGGTCAATTAATTGAAATTTTTTGAACTTTTTTCTCGGCTTATCTGTACTTTAACGTATCAGATGTCGATAAAAACGGTAAAGCATATTTTTATTACCCAAAGGGTCCAACTTTAGCTCTGGAGGCGCACAAGCACTACCGTACGCGGATGTCTTTCATCAGCACTTAGACTTATCATAATAGCATTTCTTTATCAATCGGCCAGCGCAGATAAAGCCACCGTAGGATTATTCTATAAATAAAGTACATATCGCGATACAGCTAACTGCTCGCGCTGTACGCTCCCGCGCTTATATCCCCCTTGCGAACTTCTTCGACGAATCGCCACTCGTGAATTCTCATAAACAAAAATTGCACGCGGGAGCAGCCGCGCAGCAGCGGTGCATTAACGCTCGGGGCGAAAACGAGAGGAAGAAAAAAGAAAAGAGAGCGAGGGGGGGAAAGACGGAGAGAAAGAGTAAGAAAAACCGCGGGATTCATTAATCAGCTAATAAAAACAACGTCGCGGCGGCGGAGTTCTCTCGCGGATTAAATGATTGCTTTATGATCGAGGACGCGTTCCACTTAAATAATCGCGCCGCATCGACGCGACGCTCGACTCTGTACATATACACGCGTGCACACTTACACGCGTTACGTGCGTGTCCGTCTCTCCTGCCAGCCTCTCGCTTCCAGCTTCTCTCGCGGTTAGCTGCAGCCTGGGCCCAGCTGTTGCCGTGGCGAAGCATGCGCGAGAGGAAAAATCGATCGGTCGATGCCAATCATCTTTCGCGGCTCGATCGTGCGCACAGTGGCACCTTGTCGTATAATTGATCCGGTGCCTTTGCCCCGGCATACGGGTTACATACTCGCCGATTGATGCATACATAGGCGGCGGCGGTGGTGGTGGCATGCGTAATAACGCGATCGACGGCGGAAAAATAACGCCGGCGAGCGAGCGTGACATCGTTATGCTTTTAATTTTTCGCGGAGGTAAAAAATTCCAGGCGACGACACGCCTGCATTATTATGTTGCGTGGAAAGTGCTGCGCTTAATGTTTCCTATTTGTTGGTTTTTGCAGTAAGACGTAGAGGTAGTGCGGCGGTTCTTTCCATTATGAAAATCATCTTGATTGATGCAATGTGTCTTAGTTTTCTGAATTTCAGCAAAAATATATTTTTAAGGGAACAAGAGTGAGACAGAACTTGAGAAAGAACATAAATGCTCGTGATAAGAGTTCATTTTCTTTTTTTGGTTCACAAATGTATTATACATAAAAGTAATTCTGAAAGAATTGACTTTGTAACTTCCAGGAAGTCATCAGGACATAATATTCTTTTCAAAATAATCGAAACCTAATTTGATAAATGTTAGGTTTAAATATTTGTTTCTACGTTTCTAAGAGAATGATGTTCTGAAGATTTTTTGAAATATCAAGTCAATTCACTAAAAATTGTTTTTGTAATCATGCGGAATATAAACATTGATACTAAATTTATTATTTAAAGGTCTCTGAGTATTAAATCAAGAAAAAAATTTTTTTAAGAAAATATTAACAATGTAGGTTAAGAGGGGAAGATTGGTAAAGTTTTAAATATTTATATTGTTTTTCGAGTTTTAATAATAGAAATACTTACTTCAGCAATTTAATAAAACGTTCAATTATATTTAAAAGTGTAATGATTACTATGTGATATACCTAGGGTGATCAACCTAATTACTGACCCCCTAGCAATTACTGACATCTTACGTTATTTTCCTTTAAAAGACAAATAAATCTTACAAATTAATATGTACGGAAATTCTAACACAAAATTATAACTGTTATTGGCAAGATTATTCAGTAAACACTCTACTATTTCTTCTAATAATTTTAATAAGTTTTCAATTGTACGGAGGTAGCAGTAAAAGCGATAAAAATGGCGACGTCTGCAACGCGAGCGTAAGCTAACCTATTCACCTCTGTTATTTTTATTAGTAAACGGTTATAAGTACCCGTTTTCGCAATAGAAGTGCTCTTTAATTTCAGTTATTTATTTCGTTAACATGGTATACTAGATTATATAAATTGCTTTCAACACAAACTTCATAAATTCTCTGGGTGTCAGTAATTGGGTGGTCAGTAATACGTAGAAAAACTGCCGTGTCAGTAATAGCATAACGAAGATGCATTTCATTTTATTAAATTTTTTTCATAAATTAGATGTACTAAATATTGATAATAATATCGAAGAAAAATTTATATTTTTACTGCATAATCAATAGAAAATAAGTAATAAATAAAAGTTGGTTTTAAAGTGTCAGTAATTGGGTAGATCACGCTATAACTAAATATATTCAAATATGAATACGCACTAAAAATGTTTTCTTTTGCTAAGAAAAGATAAATATGGAAAAGTTTTGGAAGATTTTGGGTCACCAAGAGATACTCACATTAACTGATTATTAATAGTTATTAAGCAATTAAATCTTCATAATAGTTTCTCGATTGATTTTTCTAGGTGATAAATATGTGGTTTTAATATGCAAATTAAGAAGCTTGTAAAAAGTCTCCTAAAATGGTAGCGTTCAATTTATACACGTTTTAGCGGTCATCAAAAGAACCACACTCCTAAACCTCATAACCACCGAGTCGTATTCACTTAAATCTATATATTTTTCACGCATGAAATATACCTTCATAAAAATTTGAAGTAAAAAATTTGATAGTTGAAATTTTTAATATATCCTTTGAATAAATTAAATGAACTATTCACATTTTTCTTCACTTAACCTATCACCTATTTAATTTCTGAATTATTTCTTAGGGAGTATAAATATGGAATTTTTCAAGTATATGATATTATTGCACAAAATATTCAAAAATAAATAAATAAATAATTTTAAGAAATTCTAGCTTTTCTTATAGTTACAAATCGATGGGTCCTAATAAGAAAGACGTATCTCGTGAGTTCCGATTAGAAAAGACATATCTTTTTCGAGGTTATTTGTTACACCAACTTTTAGGTCATAAAATTATTACAAGATAGTTTAGAATGCAAAAAGTGGCAAAGAAATTACGTGAAAAAATATACATCTTTTCTAATTGTGAGTTACGTATTTTTTATTATGACCCATCGAAAAAGCATACTTCGCAACAAGTACCTCCTCTCTCATGTCACACACCGTTTTATATTTAACGAAGACACGATTCGTCTTTATTATGCATATGGGTCGAGTGAGAAATGTGCATTTTGAATAGTCCACCAATTTTTTCTATCCGATTCACAGTCATGAAAAAGAGCCTTTTCATTCATATATACGAAAGAAAATTAGTTTCCTGATTCCTTCTTGGATCCCAAAGCGTTACCCAAATATTTTCAAATGTTCTCACTCGATTTTAAACAAGTTCTCAAAACTTTACGATACACCGGTAAAAATTCCTAAACGCACCCCACGACAACTCGTCGACTGCTTCCAACCACTAAATCTCAATCTCACCGATCAATCAATAAAAAGAAGAAGTTTCCACGACCGCATCCCATCCTGTCTACCCGGTAAAAGTCGCAGGCCCGCGCGCTTCCTTCCCCTCCCCCTGCGCTCAGCGATTAAAGATCGCGAGCACGTACGCGCCTCTCTCCATAATGCATCCCCGCGCGCGGCTATCACACACACATATATATAAATATCGAATCGGCCGATCATCGACGCGCGCAATTCACTCCTCGCTCGCGTCAATCACATATAAAAGTCCCGGCGTGCAGGGCATGCGCGGCGAGAGGCCGAGTTCCGGCCGGCGACACCGTGGCATCGACAATTAGCCGCGTCGCGCGCGCGCTCCGACTGCGAAAATGATCCGTCTTCGTTTGCAGATCGATAGAGGCTCGATTTAACTCTTCTCGTGGAATGACGCTTACTCTATGTGTAGGATGTTAACGAAACTTAAGAGGTCGAAAGATGGTTGAAGCTTGATAATGGGCATAAATGTTTAAGATTTCGCTAGAATTTTTGCTTTGAAGATGGGCTCTCAAAAATTCTTTGCAAAATGTGATACTTTAGGAGTATTACAAAATTGAATTAGAATGATTATCTTATTTGGGCAGCTCGCAATTCTCTGTATTACGGTAATCCAACTTTAACTCATTAATTCCACAGCGAGCTTCATTAAGAATGACGAATATGATTTCTGAAAGAGAATTCTTTCTCGATCCAAATCAATTATAGTCACCCAAAATGTAAGCAAAAATTTACAATTTAACATATTTTGCCTATTTTAGGAGGTTATTCAATTACGATCGGAAGACGACAAAATTTCGAAAAATAAACTTCAGAGCAGAAAAACCGAAAAAACAAGTTTTTGTCTGTCAAAAAGCATATTTAATTTTGTATGCATTTTACATGTTCTTGAAACGAAAAACCAATGTATTCAAAAACTTTTACAGAACATTTATTATATGTATGATCTCGGATAAATCGAAATAATTTTTAATGTATTTCAGAATATTAAGTTCTAGCCTAAATATTAGACAATTGAATACCAATTTTATTCATAAAATCGCATTTTCATGTATTCTTCTATTATTTGAACCTAAGTATAAGATTAATATTTTGAAAATTTTCACATTTAATCTGTATGAATGTAAAATATTCTAGTAAGACCATAAACATCTATGTTCATTATCAAGATTTAACAGTTTTGACACTTATTTATTACTAAAGAAAATTAAGATAAATATATTTCTTTTATTTTATATACTCAATACAGCCTTGTCATAATTATTATACGAGTGTTATTCAACATTGCTAGTTAAAGCGAGACTCCGTCGATCTGTATAAGGAGACAGGACATCCCGAGTCTCTTCCTCGATGCACGCATAATGCGCGCATTCTATATACGTCTGCGGCCGCTGTACACACGCAAAAGGCACGTCGAGTGCGGTATATATATATTTGCGCGGATGATACTGTCGGTCCGTATGGGGTCCTTAATAACCCCCGGGCGTTCTATTTTTAACGCATCGTGACCGCGAGGTATGCACCGCCCGTGACGCAATTCTATTGGGTTTTCGACTACCCTCTCCGCGTCTTCTGCCTCTGCTATACTTCGTCTTCGTCTTCGTCTTCGTGTACATCTCTCGTTCGAGTACACACACTTTCTCCGGAGTCGCTGCCCTTTCTTCGCTTTTTTCTTTTTATTTTTCGTACAACGCTCGCGCGGGGTTTGACGAGCGGCGATGTGTTTTTCTTGCGTCTCGCGCGAGTCTTCTCTTCTCTTCTCGTTCGTTCGTTCGTCTTCTCGGAGCTCCGAGTGACTTTTTTACTCGTCTTGCCTTTTTTAATTTGCGCGGTCGCGCGCGCGCGCGACGCCGCGTACTGGCGTCTGGATTCTTGCGGTTTCGAGCTGACTGCTTAATATATTCGGTAATTTATACGGAGTGCCGATAATTTATTATTCACGGCGGTTATTTGCATAATAGCTTTCGCGAAAGATGGCGGATTGCGAGGGAAAAAAAAATTAAATAGACGAAATCGATTTTCAAGCTTTATCGCCGAAAATTATCCCATCAGATATGCCCTGGCGGTTAAGGTGCTTGTCGGTTATAATGTGGTCGCAACTGTTATGTGTCACCGGTAAAATTGTCGGGTACGATGTTCGATCGAGCACAATGAATGAAATCTATTAATTTTAATGAGGTTTGACTTTTTCGAGCTGTTGGGCATTTCGCTTTGAGATTTTTCATTCTCGATAAAGACACTTTTCATATTTCAAGCTACATATTGAAGTTCCGGTTTAAATTATGCGACATAACTGATGGTTAGAAAATTACTGCTAATATAATCAAAGTACGGCTATATGCATATGACTCAAATTTTCGTCTTCCCTAGTAGGTATCAGAGTTTGATAAACTTCCACGTCACTGATGATTCACGCATCCTCGCTTTCCTATAATAATTCAATATAGAAAGCAAAAAAAGTACTACTGGTAGTCCATGACAATGACAACATTCCATTAAGAGGTTCGAATATATAAGCCGATTTTCGTAATCTTTTGCCAAATTAATTAAAATTTCGAACGTTTAATAAAAACTCGATATTTCTACATCATTTTAATATTATAAAGAATACCAAAATCTGTTACCTAAAATAGTTTAATTAATTTTTACTCCAGCAATGACACGAAATGTAAACAAATTCGCGACAATTCATGATCTATTTCTGTATCATGTGGGTGTCGCGAACCTGCTAAAATATTTGCCTCCCTAAAAAAAGCGTACCATCCACAATACTTCGAAAAATACGTCAAAACTACCACCACCTACGTCATCGCACCTCGAACTACACTTAAAGACAAAAAAGCAACTCAAGCATGCACATACCAACTTGGCGGCGGTAATTCCGCGCGCGTCAACTACACTGCGGCTACAATGACGCGCGCTTATACATTTTTATTATCATAAGAAATCGCAGCGTCAACGCGTGCTCGCAATACGAGAAATCTTCTCGCTCGCTCGCTGTATGACCAACAGCTCGCGCCACCCGCAGTCATCCTCTCTGTCCACCTCGAAGGAAAAAAAAGAAAGAAAAGAAAGAAAGAAGCCCTCACCAGACGGACTGCGGTACAACGCGCGGCCCTCCTCTTCCTCTCGCTGTCATGTTTATTATTCCCGATGCATTTCTCGCTCCTCTCGCTTTTCAGAGCTGCAGCATGCGCGCGGCGGCTCTTCCCCTTCCCCTCATTCTTCTTCCTCGATCACCCACACCGCTGTTCAGCGGTCGTAATAGTCGCTCATGGTTGATCGATGTACCGGGTTAATGCGGTTGAAAATCAAATTTTTTATTGCAATTTTCAAAAGTATAGCGGGACAAACCGAAATTTAAATTACCGATGTCATTGAGAACTATTCTTATGGTTAGTATGACAAGTAGAACATTTTTGTATACATTCAAATATATGCAATGGTATCATTGGATTGCTCTCCTGAAAAATTATATACTTTGGCTCCTACCGCAGGATTCCAATCTAAACGTCTAAACGTCAAAGTATTTGACTTTTATGGGACTTATTTTACTCAGAAAATAGGTGATTTTCAATTGAATGTTGGGATTTACGAAACAAATTTTGATTAAAGTTGTTTAAAGGTCTAAAAAATCACAAATTTGTATAATTAATCACTCATAACATTCTTAGATTTTAAATAAAAGAAAAAAAAACATTCTTATATTAAGTTATTATTAGATTCCCCATTCATTTGAGAATTATATTATTTTATTAAAATGAGACTTATAAAAGTCCAATACATTGTGTTAAGGCCTTAAATCCTGCAGTACGTGCAAAAATTTATTGTTTTTTGACGAGAGCATATAACATTTTCAATGTTTCTTGATTCAAAAGAAAATATCTACTTGTTATTTTAACCATGAGAATGACCATTCATTCATTGGTTATTGGAATTTAACTTTAGGTTCGTTTCGGTGTAGTTGTAAGAAAAAAGAATTAAAAAAAATAATCAAAAATTAAAAGTAGAACCCTTAATATCGAAAAATAGTAAATTTTTCGTTAATTAATAATTTTTATAAACAATCAAAAAAATTGAGTTTTCGGTTCAGAAACCATTGTATGCAACTCTTCGGTGTATTTTAAATAGAAAAGGTCTATGCAACATTTGCGTGAGACTTCACGTATCTGCGATAAACATTCTCAGAGCGTTAAAAAAACCTAAGTAATTGTGGAAATTTTTATCTCAGAAACTTTATATTGTCCATAATACGAAACGTTCTAATGACCTTCTTTGCTCAAAATACACAAAAACAATCGCACACAACTTTTTCCGTACCAAAAATTCAAACATTTCAAATAGTTAAAAAAATTGTTAATTATAACAATTAAGTCATTCAAGTTTAGGCCTAGCCCAAAGACAATCAAATTCATTATACTTGACTTTAATCCTTTAAATAAAGAACTCGGCATTAGCAACTCCAACATCGATCGGCCACGAACCACTACTTCGTCCGCTCGACTATATATATACACCGCTGCATGACACTGTGCTGCCTCTCTCTCTCACTCTTTTCTCCCTCCCACGGCTGTAGCAGCAGCAGCAGCAGCAGGCAGCACTCTCGATCTCATTGAAAAGAAGGCATTGTGCGGCCGCGGCGCGCGCCCGGCTGTTATACCGTAAAAGGAAATAACACGCGTGACACACGCGCGAGTGCGCCCCTGTCCTCTACTCTCCCCCCACTCCTCTCCTCTTCTCATATAGTGCACGTTCCTTCTTATACGTGAGCGCAGCCTTTCTTCTTTATGCTGGTGTTGTTGTTGTTGTTCCTTTTTATTTTCGTTGTTGGCCGTTTGGCGTTGATCGCGAAGATTATCGAGCGAGGATGCATCGAGGCAGATGAAGTGCGGCGCTGCGGGAATTTTTATTGGGCCATCCGAGGAGGACGAGTGGGCCCGCGCAGGGTCAAGGATGCATTTTTCTGAGATGATTTATGTAGTGGGTCCGGAGCGCGCGATGAAAGAAGGTTCTGTCAATTGCTGGATAAATATAAATTCGTTGTTCGTTTATGATTCTTTTGCAATTGGTAACTTTGCTTGCAATTTGTGTTAGAGATTACAGAAGATTTTTTTTAGGCGGGTCTTTGGTGAAAAATAGCAAATATTTATTGCTGCCTCGTAGAAGATGCTATGGAATAGTAAAAAAAAGTTTTGTAAAATACATGTGACAAACATGTTTTGGGCCATTTGAAATCAAAATACCGAGCAAAATACACTATTCTTAGAAAGTGTCCGTATGGATGGGTATGTGTGTGTGTGTGTATGTGCGTGTGTGTGTGTGTGCGTGGGCATGTATGTATCCCTCTATATCTTGAGTATTCCACTGTTCAATTTAATGTTTCAGGGCTCATTTTATTTTTTGTTTTTGATTCACGAACGCAGCTAACATAATATTTTTGATTGATCGATACGCTTTTAAAATTGTTTATTTAGCCATTTTTTGGTTTTATTTTTTCTGGTTCTTTTTATAGGTTAAAATTAATTATATAATCAATTCAGATAAAATGAATTTGAAAGAGCTTAAAATTACCTATCTTTTTTGACCCGAAATTTTTCTTCGTTTGTTATACATGAAAATATATTCATTTATTTGATTTATTTTTTAAAGTTTTGTTGATTGCTCATTTCTTGGGTATTACGCGGTAATATTTGACCAATCAAAGACAATTTTTTACGTTATTTTATGAAGGTTTGAAATCAAACAGAATTTTTAAGATTTATCAATTGGTTTTTGTTTTATAATGTTGTTCTCATTTTTGTGATATTCATTTTTTTTCCTAAAAGTTTTGATCGCTTTTTCTTTGGTATCACGCGGTCATTTCAACCAATCAAAGCTCATTTTTTTATGAAGATTTGAAATAAAAAGTTACTTAATATTTATCGATTCATTTTTGTATTATAGCGTTTTTTCTTTTTTATAATATTTTTGTAATAAGTGAATAAATTCGTTGTTCATAAACGTGTTGTAAAATCCATTGTTAATTTAAAAAAGAACTTGATATGCAAATAATTTTGTATACAATTTAAATATTTTTTCATAATCTATGCTATGCTTTTGCATAGGTTTAAATGACAATTTAAAATTTTAAATCTATGTATCTCATGATTTAAAAAAAATCGACTTGTCGTTTTGACTTTTTAACATGCAGAATGAAATAGAAGAAATAATTTTTTATTGGAACATTTAATAAAGTTGGAGAAATCTAAGTGCCAATGAATTGGCAAGCTTTACTTTATTTACCTGATCTGTTACTTTGCTAGTATATTCGTAGTGTGTTCATTATTTTTTAATTATTAGATTTAAAATTATTTAAATAAGTATTTTATGAATGAAAGAAAGGTTCTTCAAAAAGGATCCTTGGGCATATCTTGATGCATTCTGTTGAAAATTTGTAACAATATTCTTGAAAGTCTTCACAAAAAAGTATGTATTTAATTTCAATCTAAACTAATTAGATGTTTAAATTAAATTAAACATTATTTGAGTCAGAAATTGTTTAAAATATAGGTAGTAATTTTATATGGCACGGATATTATTACTATTATAAATAAAATTACATGAACACTTTTTTCAATCTCTCTTAGAAATATTTTCTTCAAAATTCATCAAGATCAATCGATTTGGTTTGTATGTACAAGGATCATTTTATGTTAAAATTTTTAGCTTCAATGATTTCTATTATCAAACAGTACATGCGTATGATCCTAAAATAATCTCTTTTAAATAAATTAAATTGTTTTTAAATTGAAAAATATAAAAGAATAAGTATTTTTATTAGAAAGGTAAAATAATTAAAAATCATAATAAATCACCAGAGAGATACTGCAACCCAAGTCATTTATTTATATAATCTAGAGGTCTTTTTATTTGTTCCATTGAAGTTTTATAGACTGTTTTATAGTTGCGATTGAAGCTACATGTCTCGCTAGATTACAAAGGATGTTATAAACAAATGCCTCTTAATTCATTATTCATAACAGACCAATAAATTAAGCAGATGAATTTGAGTACAATAATACATCTTTTGAACTTATATTGTTAATATATTTAAGTATGATTGAAGCAGCTTTTATAAAAGTATAAAAGTTATTTTTTTTTCCATCGAATTGAGAAATTACAGAAAAATGATATGTGAATCCCCTTAACCCAGAATGAAAGCAATTTTGTACAAATTATGAGACCTTGTGACTCACATTTACTTCAAATTTATGTGCTTAATGATTCTTACCATAAAAAGAACATGATTGTAAAAATATTGTAAATCCATTTCAATAGATTTTTTACTTAAAAAGACATTCTAAACAAAGACACTTGCGTTGACTGTATAAATGAAAATATTTCAATATCCAGATTAGTTCCCATCATCAGTTTCATTTTGATCCATGGTGTTTACACGGTTCGCTGACGTGATACCGACTCAAAGCGCATATTCTTCGCGACGATCGAGAGACCCGATGGACATTGATGAGCCCTTACATGGAAAGATGATTACATCGAAGCGCGCGTAAATATCGTAAATCAGCGGGCATGTTTTAATCATTGAGTGGGTATTTTTGATAATGCAGCTTTTTTATTTAATGCTTTTTATTACATTCGTTTAAACGCCGACGATTTATTATTTTCATTTTCATTTTCTGCGTTTGATCGTACTTTTATCGCTTTTTTAATATCTTTTGTAAGATATGTCATTGTTAATAAAATAAATTGTTCACCGAAGGTAAGAACAAGTGTCAAATCCCTATAATTCCTTTGTTATAAAAAACATACATTTGAATATAGTTCGTATTCCAAATTTGTAGAACTCACACAAATCTTCAAAATGCTAATCCAACGGAATATCCTGAATCGAATGATAAACAAACGACAAGGCAAAATTTAGTACACCCAAACTACCAGCTCACGATTAGCAAATTATCCATACGTTACACCAAAGCCCGCCACACGGCGCATGCATTAGCGCGCGCGCACACACTTACACACGTATACAAACATCACGATGCACTTAAAATACAAATCGACTGTGAGAGACGCGACTATTTTAATGCGCTCCCTCTAAACTCTCCGTTCCGCGGCCGATAATAAATCGCACACACGACGCTTATTAATAGATTAAGAAGAGCCGCGGCATGGAAAATGTTAATGGGCCCGCCGCGATCGATCAATCGATCGATCTCAACTCACGCGTTTTCTATACGTCTATATATACACACGTATGCTCAAAACCATCTCGGGCTACACAAAATCGTACACACATGGGTACGCTTTCGTTATTATACCCAGGATGCAGACGCGGAGGATCGAGACGTTTTATCACGGCGCGGGATGAATAATCGATGAGAGCGCGGGGGAGCCCCGCACGAGAGAAGGCTCCGCGGAAAATTTACGTTTTCGATTTTGAATATTCGATTAGTCGCGAGAGCAGCAGCAGCTTCGAGCAACCTAGACCTTCGCGCTCTGCCGTGGCGCCGATCGTAAATCAAACGACCGAGTCTCTCTCTCTCTCTCTCTGTACACTCTGTACACACGTATATATCTATATCGATGCGGTGAAGAGTCACTTCTTGGGTCCGCGCTCGCGCGAATATCTCGTGGGAAATGCGAGAGATTCTTTATCCGGGACGATATTGTGGTATGAACAACAGCGGCGAGGGTGAGGAGCAGCGGCAGCAGTGGAGAGTCTCGGTCTTGCGCGAGGGAAAGCTCGCGCGGCGATGAATAGCCGATGAGGCCGCGGAGCGCGAGCGCGCGATGAGTTTCGATGATGAAACCGGAAGTCGTGCGCTGCCGGCACTGTGCTGGGATTATATAGATGTGCACGGAGGAGCTGGACGTTGGCGATAATATAGAGATCTTTCGGGAGGATCTCTTTCTCTTCGAGGAGACTCGATCCGCGCGATGATGGCCCAGAAATGGACTATGGGCGACTTTTTATATTTCGTTGGTTATGAGTATAGTTATAACTATGGCTGCGCGGCGGCTCGAGTTGACACATTTTGTAGAGAGGCGTCCGCGAACGACGTCGATGGGGTGATTATCTGATGGGGTTTTCGGATTTTTTTTTTCTGCTGGGTCGTTCGTGAAATTGAGTTTTTCTTTATTGGTGAGAATTAAGACGCTCGAGTCACGGATTATTTTGAGGTTTGAGACCGTGTGGGTCACTGGCGACTGACAAACTTTAAGGTCATACAAAATATTTATAATAGAGTCATTTTCTGTCGATTTGATCTTGATCATTAAATCACTAGCACCAGTAGGTAATCAAAAAAAAATTTTCTTCCCGAAACCACAGTATAAAATCGAAATTTTATTTGGAAAATAATTAATAAAACCCTGAAACGGGATCATAAATTTATTTTGCGATTGCGAAAAAAAAATATTTCTAAGCAACTTATTGTCATACTTGAACTGTGACATTCGCAACATATTTTTATAGCAGAAAATCGACGTCAAAAGGACAAATTAAATTGTTGTGCTGCATTCAGAAAAATAATAATTGACATTTTTAGCCGACTAAACTATTCTTTCCTTCTCTTTAGACCATTTTTAGATAAATGGTAAAGAGGTCTTCGTCTAGAAATATTTTCTTGGACATGTACAATTACCAATATTACCATGTTTATAGATCTTTCAATATAAAATGAAATGAGCGATATATTTTATCGTAATATTTTGAAGGATATGAAAATTCATTAGTTATAAGAAGCTTAGCATACACCTTACGGAGTTTATTTAATATAAAAATTTAAATCCATAGTTTCCTATCGTAAATTAAAGTCGAAGCGCGCGCACTTTGTTTTTATATAATAAGAAATATGTTCGCGCTCTGTGTTGACAAGGCTGCATCCAATGTACTTAATTTATTTATTTATTTTCAGATCGGCACGAGCGTTATCACAAATGCAGTCAACATGGATTCTAATGTTGGTCTCGACTACATTGTGGATAACCCCGACTACTGCAACAAGCTCGCTTCCGGTAAGCTGAATTATCGCAATGTTATAACATTATAAAAGTATATTTCCCTCCTTATCACTCGCGAGATTTACACTCTCGTCTATCTCCCTCTCTTTTGAGCGTTATGTAAAATCGAAATTTACGATGCGCAGCTTTGGACACAGCCTGTCCATCCGTGAAGAAGCAAGTCGTCGAATTGCTCTCGGCGCTCTGCGTTTACAGCCAAGATGGACGGCAGCGCGCGATCGACACTCTTCACATCTACCAGGTAAAGATTTAAGATGCTTTTGGCTTTTTTTTTCTTCGCGTCGGTTCTGCGCTTCTTGCGCAAGGCAAATAAAATCGGCAAACTGACGTTTGCGAAGAGATGTTGAAATTTGAGCGAGTATTTAAATTTTGCAATAAAAGTTTGATGGCTGTTTTTCTTAACAAACATGTTAAAATTTTTGTTCGCGTCGTAAAGTTGTTTCTTTTTTCTTCATGCTGACGGTAAAAAGTATAATTTATGTTACAAGTTATCTAATCTAAATAAAAATTACAAGTCTTCATTATATTGTTACTATGTATGACGATACAACTGGCTCAAATCTATCTAGCACAATATTTATCAACTACTAGTCAAACTACATCGCATCTCAAGAAAAAAACTATGACAACTCAAAATTCTACGGTATTGTAAATCTAACAAGTAACGTAAATTTTTACTAAAAACAATTTTTTAACTAGAATTTTATTGTAATTACAGTTTATCAACCTTGTGTATCCAGTTTCGAAAATGTATGAACGGCTTTAATTATTTAAGCTATTTTATGTACAAAGATTAAGTTAAAAATTTTTTTATTTGTCATAGTCTTAGTCTTGGGGTTCGATGTATTGTCCATACAAAACCATAAGTTCAATAAAGTCATTTATGAGAATTTTGTAAATGCTCATAATCTTTCACAAAAAAAGAAAGTATCGATGAGTCAGTAAAAATGATATGCTAGAGTATGTTAAGTAAATCTGATAAATGTCTTGTTGAATTAGTAAATTTATTCGCTGGATCAGCAACATTTTTATCTAAAATAGCGATTGATTGGCTAAACCAGCGATTCTTTTCGCTTTAACAATAATTTTATCATCAAACCGCTGCTTCCGCCATATTTTTCACTATTCTTGTAAAGTAGTTTCCTCTGTGTTTTAATATGTTACATTCACCAAATAATAATTTGAGTAAGTTAACTAAGGCAATAGATTTTATAATAAATAAATAAAACAATAAAATTATTGTTACTAATAAATTAGAATCCATTATACAATACCGATTACGGTAGAACCTCGGGCAGTGATACCAGTTGGGACCAAAAGTTTCGGGCAGTGATAATAACGTTCAGATACAGTAAAAGATAGATATATAAGCATATATGCACCATCCTGGATGACCTAGTATGTCTAAACTCGAGTCTAAACTCGTAAGATTGTTTATCACGTTAACTGCATAACTTTTTAATCAAAATAATCTGCTCACGCAATAGGAACAACAGTCAGAACTCGTACGAGTACCTCGCATTGTAGAATACCCTAATGATTTTTATCACTGCTCGGAACTGAAAGCGTAGGTATCACTGCCCGAGGTTCGACTGTACTTTTTCTTAGCTTATTGCTATTATATACCTATGGACAGATTTCATCGCGATATTAATTTGTATGATATTGTTTTGTTAGATAACATTTTAACGTTAAGTGTAAAACATACGTAAGTAACAAACCAATTTTAATGTAGAACTTGTAATTATTCAATTAGATAACTGAGACAATAATTAACAGAAGCTAATGCAAATTTATATCAATTTTCAATTATACTATATTTCATAGGCTATATAGATGTTGGAACTTACTCTATATTGATGTATATTGAATTTTGCTATTATTAGTCTCTCAAACTCTTGTAAGTCCTACTTAGGCACTTGAATTATTAAAGGGGAAAGCCATTTTATAAAGTAAAATAAAATAAACTGACCAAAAACTGACTTGGAAAGATCGATAAAAGCAATTTAATCAACATTAAAATTATCCCGAGTGATAAAGCCAATTTACAATATTAAAAATAAAATAAAATAAAATAAAATAAAGTTATTACATATACTATGCCATACATTTTTAAAGTATCATAAACATTAGGAAAATTTTCAAAATGGACTTATATTCCACCAAGATACGGACAATACACCATAACGCAGCGCTCGACGGCCCTACAAACCTAATAACACACTAAACGAATTCCCTTATTCCCATTCCGTCTCACCTCGCAATAAATAAGCTTTGTACACAATTCGCGCTCCTATACTCCCCGCACTCAACAGCAGCCACAGCTGAAAATTTCTCATCGCGCGCATAAACTGCACTTAACGAAACCCACCGCCTCGTCCGCTCGGCGCCTGACTAACAACAATCCCCCCCCCCCCCCCCCTCTCAGCAGCTCTAACCGCATATCGACTCGTCGTCGCGGGCTTGCAATAATTTCGCCGCGTGGGCGAGCCGCGGACAATGAAGCCGAAAGCCTACTACCCATAGGCGCCCCCTCGTCGTTTCTTTTTTTTTCTCTTTTTTCTTCCCACCTCTGTGGAGAGAGGCAATTGTGTGTTACCGTGTCGATCGTTGATTTTTTATTCTTCATGTTTTCTCGTCTGTCCGCGCAGGAACGCAAGGGCGAGCGCTACCGGCTGCTCCTCGTGGTCGACGAGCTGCGGAAAGCCGCCGCCGAGGATTACCAGACGGCGCTACTGGCATTCATCAACTGTCTAGTCATTTCCGCGCCGGTCCTCAAGGACCGCGTGCGGATCAGGAACGAGTTCATCGGTGAGTATATTTAGAGGGGGGCTGTGTGTGTGTGTGTGCGTGTGGTTGAGGGCTCGATTTGTGTGGGTGAGTTGTTTGCAGTGGATGATCGTTGCGTACTTAGAAAATTTCGATGAATTTTGATATGGACTATTCAGGGAGATGCGTCTAGTATGGGATACCTACAGTATTTTTGGAGCGTGGTTTTTGTTTTTATTATGGGATTCAGTGGTGTGTATTTATTCAAGTAGGGTTTTTAGGATTACAAAATGAGGTCTAACAATATAGCCGGTTTAATGAAACAACTCAAAGTAGTTATACGTAATTGAATGTAGAAGAGGCTTCGATTTTCGATTATTTCAAATAGTTATCCGGTGTTTGCTTGCAATGTAAAAATTTTATTTTTAGATGCAATTCCATTTTGCAAATCGATTTGAGTAAGATTTGCAACTACTAAATACTGTACTAGTTGTAGCTTGCATGAAATTTTGTTTCTTCATCGGTGTCTATGATATGTAAGTTATATTAAGCTGAATTATAAATCTATTCACATATTTTTAATCAAGTAAAGTTTTTAAATGTTATAACTTTTTTAAATATCTTTAACTACGTCATATCTCAGTACACTTCTAAAGCTATCAATGCAGAAATATGATTTCACGAACATTCATGTATTGATGTATCTTCTTAAAGGGAAGATTCCCCACGGGTGCGTAGTGAGTAAGAGGACACATTCAAAACGGACTCTATTGTTTAAAGTTAGTCAAAATATGAACATTAAAGAAAAATTTAATCCGGGGAAGTGAAGGCGAACGTTAAACTAAGAGGGTCAAATTCGGTAAAATAAGTGAAAAAATCAAGATTTTATCAGACATTAATTGAAAAAACTAAGAGAAATAATTTTTTTTTATGTTTTTCGCTGTATACTAAAGAAAATTTTTGTTTTAATATTTAAGATTTTATAAGTCCTTTATGCCCATATCAGTTATATGTCCTCTATCAATTATTTACCTGGGTCTGGCATAAGCCATCCATGAGCATCCTCCTTAGATGTGTTGCAAAAATACAAAAATTTCGCAAAGAAAATAAAACGTAGTATGATCTATCAAAGAATGAAATTACTTTGACTAATGTTTCATAAATTACAATTAATATGTACAATGTTATTTTAGATTTTTTACAAATATCGATTTCATTTTAATAAAAAGATGATTTTGCACCGAGATAATTTATTTTCCTTTTTATTTTTTATATACTTTTTATGTAAGTTAATATTGTTTTGTTTTAAGTAGAAAAATATTCAACAAATGCAATTTTTTATTGTTCAATACTAGGCGACGATTCTTGTTTAATACTGGACGAGAGTACTTTAAAAAATAAGTAAGCCGTATGTATAGAGCTTGACTGAAATTAAAGAAAAAAGTAAATGCGTATCTTAAAAATTTAAATCGGACAAAATTGAAGAGAAGAGCACACAGATCAGTGATACAGCACACAAACTTACAATAAGTAGTGTAATTCTTTACAATGTATGGTGAGTGCTCCAGTGAATGAACAGACACCAGTGAATCATCACTTATTGAAAAATAAAGACAAATTCAATGATTTCTCAGTATACTTATAAACACCGATGTGCTTTCTCCTGAATTTAAAATCTAAAAATACCACTATTCAACTTTATAACACTTAGAAAACCTTTTTTCTAACCAATCAAAAATGTCACATGACCTGTTCATTCTGTGATATTAAACTATCATTCTTAAACTATATTCCAATTAATGCAGGATTCTTTAAACATTAGGAAGTATTTAAAGCTGCCACCATTCAATATACCGGATAGCATCAAGCCGTAGGCAAATCTCCCCTAATTTTAAAACTCAAACATAGTAAGTAGTAGAAGATCGTAGTGTCTGTAACACATCTATCATTATCTCCGAGCAACCACGAAAACATCTAATTCTGTACTTCATGCTCTGCAAATCTCTCCTACCTCTAGCAGCAGTATCAACCAAACTAGCCCTTTTCGCGCGAACATTGTTGATGATACGCGAGCCGCGCTTATATCTAGAGCGTACACAGCGCGGCTTTCGACTCGTTAATTATAGTCGAATGCGAGGCCGACATTTCTCTTACTCTTTGTACTCGAGCGCGTGAGCCTCTCGTCCGTTGTCGGAGCATTTGTGTGTGCGCGCGCGCGAGTCTTTGGAGATCCGTCAAATCGAGGTGCAGAGGACGTCAGCGTAATTGAGATTTAACGTCGCTTTATTTTCAGTGCGCGAGAGGGGTGCTAGTTCCGTATGTTATTTTTAATGCACGCTGCGGGGCCTGATACGATGCTTTATGATGTTTTTATTAATTCGATTTGTAGTCGTGTGAAACTTACCTAGTGGCAGTCCCAGGTATCTCGCCCCCTTTAATAAATCGTAATAATGTTATCATTCTATTATGCTATGATAGTTTCGGAATGAGAGTAGTGATTTTGTTGTGTCGCGTCTGGCTGTTCCCGAGTAGTTTCTACTTAAATATAAAAATAGAGCAATTTAAAATTATTAACGACCTATAATATATACGTTCATGTATTTTACAGGTTTGAAGCTCCTTCCGATTCTCAACGATCTTCGGTAAGTAAAACAAGTTTGATGAAATCGTATTTTAACATAATGTGAGAATGTGAAATAATAATCTCTGTCTATAACTCTAATCAATCTCTATAATAACATCTTTCATAATACTATGACGAACACCAGTTAACACTGAATAAATAAATATCTCGAATTTCATTCTTCAACAGCACATTAATCTATCTATCTATCACCAAAAACAAGCAAAACAAATCCTCGCTCGGTCTTTAATCGACGACAATGCTCGGCCATCCGAAAGCTCACCGCTCTCTCGACTAAAACAAAAGCTTGATTGAAAAGTCATGTAGCCGTGACAGAAAACGTCGGGATTCCGACTTGAATCAATCAATAGGAGCGCACGGCAACGCACGAGCGACGCTAAAAAGAAAGCCGAGAACGTCGTATCGTCGCGGCGCTGCACCGCCGCCGCCATTCGAAAGCCCGGCGTATATATGCGTGCTACTCAAAATTGGATCCACCGAGACTCGAATGCCGCGCGGCTCTCCGAGTCTCATCGTCTTGCGCTCTCGGTTTTAACAGGCTATAAAATTATTTTTGTTTACGTCGGATTCCGTACATTGCATCGGGAGTTTTTGACGCACCGTCGCTTTTATGGGGTTTCTTTTCCTTTGAAGATGCGTCAAGAGTTTATGAATTCAAGAGCCGATTAAACTAGATTCAAATACTTGAATTTTTTATCCTACACTTTTATTCAGTTTGTTGAACTATTATTATGGTAACTTGATCTGTTAGTCGATCGTTAAAAATTTAAGGCAGAGTTTTATGAAAAATTCACAAATTATTCTTTAGGAGCTCGAATAATTTTATGGTATATTCAGCTTTAAAAAACTAAAGTTTGTCACCGATATTCAAACCATTTATATACCGTTCATTGAAAGTTACGGAGAAACACATTAATCAGCATAAATACAAAATATCCCATGAGTCAGCCACTTGAATGTAAGATATCCAGAATTTTTCTTGTTACTTTATGATACCAAGAACAAAGCAGAAGTTAGTGTTAATGATAATATAAAAAATACAACATTATTTAATTTTATATAAACAGCTGCAGTCAAATTATCTATTTTTCCATAACATAAGAATAAATGTATTCTGAATATTTGAATGGATTTAGATACATGGAGGAACATCTTGAAGTTTTAAATATGAATTTTGAGAAATGATCACCAAATTTTCATTAAAAAATTTCGTTTTTATCAGTTTGAAAAAACTATAAAATTTACTTTTCTTTAAAACATTTCCTCATTGATTGAATCATTCAAAAATGAAAAAAAAAGAACTTTGCCATAATCTAAGCTCCCCCCTCCCAAAAAAACAAGAACAGCAAAAAATCTACAATCCCCATAACAATCTCCATTCGACCTCGATTCTATCTCCTACAATTCTCCCTTTCTTACCACTTCTCCTCATACCCCCACTCACACACACATACACACACATACACAAGCAATCATCATCAGAGAAGCTCAGCTCCAAAAAGCTCCCGTCCCAAGCCTCGCGGAGCGCCGAATGAATGTGCACGTGTGCCCAAGCGACACACACACACACACGTACACTCTCTATCCCTCCCTCTCGGAACGAGGACAGACATAGCCTATACCGCCGCGGTAGCAGCAGCAGCAGCAGCAGCAGCGGTGCAGCCGGTGCAAAAGAAACCACGTGGAGAGGCCGATGTACGCTGTGCCGCGCTGCGGCGCCAGCATATAGGCGAGAAATAGAATCCAAACGGCGCACGGTGTCTCTCCTCCTCTCCTCCACATTCCTAGTGACCTTTGGGGAGCGCTTGCAGCCCTGGGGCTACTACGGAGCACAAGGAAGGAAGGGAGAGCGCCGCGAGCAAGGGACAGAGAGGAAAGCTCCCGAATTAACTTCCGAGGCGCGAGAGAGAGAGAGAGAGAGAGAGAGAGAGAAGGACGCAGCACCTGATGAGCAACGCCGCTGCTGCAGCTTCGAGCGCTGGAGGCGCGTGAGGCGATAGATAGTTTTAACTTCTCCGGGGGCCAGAGCTCATGTGCGCGCTCCGCTCCTTTCGCTTCTCCTTGCACCCGCGCCCGCGCGAGTATCAATTTTTCGTATAATTTCATTTGGACTTGCGGTTTGCGTGGAGTTTTTTTTCGTTGAGAGCGATCGGGCTTTGTGTTGCTCGGGTATCGCGAGTGCGCCGCGTATTGTTGTACGTGTGCATATGCAGAAGTCGCGGATGGCTTTATAAAGCCGGCTTCCGATAGTCTTTCTCTATCTCTCTGTCTCTGTCTCTCTCGCGCGCGCGCTCTGCGGCTCGGAGCTTGCTCGTGGGGAGTTTCCGGTTTCCAGTGTGTTTTCCATCGGCATCGACAGTGTAGGTCTGCGCCGAGGCAGCGGCTCTTCTATCTTTGTGTCTTTTTGTATGGGAGTGCGCGCGTGTGGGTGTGTATTTTTCTTTCTTTTCTCTTCTTTTCTTTTCTTTCATTCTTCTTTCTTTCTTTCTTTTTTATTTCTCTTTCTCTTTTTCTCTCCTTCTTTTTGTTATGGTGGAGTATTTCTATTTTCGTAGGCGTGTAATTGCAGCTTTTTATAGAAGGAATTGTTGTAAGAGACACCGCAGCGCTTGTGTGTGTATGTGTGTATGTATGTGTGTGTATGTGTGTGTATGTGTGTGTTTGTGTGTGTGTAAGATACTCTGCGGGCGTAAAATCATTGTTGTTGTAACCCCCTTTTTCCCAGCGAGCGCATGTGTTTAATAAGCGAGATAAGTGATGGTGTAATCTTCGCAGATAGATTAACAATAAGGAAAGGCTCTTTTCGAGGCGCCTTAAAACGACGAGACTGCTGCATAGCTTTACGTTGCATAGGTAACGTTGCACGCGTAGTTGAGTGTTTTAAGATTCGTTTTGGGAGAATTTCATGTTTGTTGTCTGCTTTATTTAAACTCGAGATTGTAGCGTTTAAAGTCGTTGTGACAATACATATATTATACGTTTATCACTTTTCAAATTTATATTACATGACTAAATATATTTTTATTATCAAACGTATTGATGTATAAAATGATTATTATTCATAAAAAACTTTTCTAGTTTGATATGTTTAGTTCTATGAACAGAGTATGATCATAACCGAGATGTTTATTGCAAACTTCTGGTAAATGTGCATAATAATAATTTTCAGGTGATTAGAAACTTAATATTTGTTATAAATATTTAGTCATTTTAATGAAATTTAACGTATTTTACTTGAAAACTATTAATACACTCAAAATGTGAAACCTAATCAACATTAAACATAGATGCAAGTTTCGTATGATTCACGCTAGTATGTGACTGGTTATATTTAAAATAACCGCCCTAAAATAAGCGGTAAGATTTCTGTCACTATTCTGCTGGCACCGACGAAAAAATACCATAAAGCAGAATTCCATTCCTATGCACTTCTAAGAAAAATTTTAATTATTTAGTTTTATTACGATATAAATTTAATAGTATTTGTCAATTAAAAGCTTTTCAATAGCTTATACTGCTATAATTCTTAATTATAATACACGTATAAACTAAATAACCATTGCACTTAACTTTAATACTCCCAAATTATGTAATTAGGTAAACAATTTACATTCCCGTTCAATCGTCCAACCTAATCTGCACAGTGTGGCGTCTCGTAAATAATCGCGGCAATAAAATAACTCTACTTTAATGCAGGATCATTAACCCAGAAACATTATACGAAAATCGCAAAACATCTTACCAGCAACAGTACACTCGATGATATAAACATCTGATCGAATTTGTTTGATTATTTTTAAATACCACAACTCCATTGAATCAAATGTTCGTTTTCGCTAACCTTATTGAAGGCTTATAAAACGCTTATAAACGAATTCGATTAGATTTTTATATCATCAAGCATTACGCCGCCCACAGCAAGCAATACCGTAAGTCGGATTTTAATGAAATCGTGATACTAACAAACACATGTTTTTTGTTAATAATATTCTACTTAAGATAAAAGATACATTTTTTCGAGTAATAAAAAAAAATAAATACAGAAACGAAAATAAAGTTGAATATATGTCCCCAAGCCGTATTATATATGATAATTTATTTTTTAACATCCACGTATGTTTCTTAAAATTTGAAATACGACGTTTTTACGAAGTATCTACGACTTACGGTGTTTTCACACGTGAAAAAATACATAAGTCGAGGCTTGCGGTGTTTATGCGAAGTAACTGTAAACACACGACATATTCAAAATGGAACATATGTAAACCTTCATCCACTAAGAACATTACTTACATACTTATTTGTTCACTCTTTAATACTAGGTTCTAAAGAAATTTGAAGATCACCAAAAGGTTGCACATGTTTCCGTTACACGAATGCAATTTTTACCTCCTATCTCACAAAAATCGACTTACGGTATCTTGTCCCGTGAACGACACCGACAGTACCTCCACAATCTTTCCCCGCCCGGTAACAATTCATATCCTCTTCGAAAATCAATTAGCCTCGTCACCTAATGAAAAAAGAAAGAAAAAAAAAGAACGAAGCTCCCAATCATAACATCTACAATCACAAAAGGTGCACGCGCGCGACAGACTCGATAGACCGTTGCAGTAGTCGATGATGCTATTAGCCGCGACATAACTCATTCGCGGTCCGTCAATTTTTCCACGAGACAATAGCTTATACCCCCCTCTATCTCACGTATTATAATACTTACGGTCGGCGCTCGCTCATACAGTCATACGTATAACATATACAAGCCGCGCCGGTAGCAGCAGCAGCCGTCGCCGCCGCCTTTCCGTTAAGCATAACGGTTTCAATGGGTCGAGTGTGTGTTTAGGAGTCGCCTTTAACTGCGCTCATCCGGCTTGCCGTCTTATTGACGGCTACCGTCCTCCGTGTACAATACTAATACTAATATATATACGTATGTATATATATATGCGCACTCACTCGGGCCGAGGCCTCAACCGCCGATGATCATTGTCAGTCGGCTTAGGTGCTTCTTGGCGCAGCTCGCGTCCGCACACGCGACGGCAATGCCGAATCGCGCGGATGTGCGGCACATTGTATTATATACACGCGCTGTCCAGCGGACGTTACAACGCACGGCGCTCCATTGCAGTCCTTTTCGTCCTCGGAAGCGCATCGAGCTTTGATTTGACTTTTTAATTTGTTGCCTGTTAGGTTCGCGACGGTGCGAAGTGGATGTTCATTAAACACCGTGCTCTCCAATCTCTTATGGACGAGCTTTGATTTGTCCTTTGTTTTGTTTTCTCTTTGCGTGTAATTGTACACGCGAAGGGGTGTGTTTGTGATGGTGAAGTGGACGCTGCGGGTGGTGATGGCGGGGGTGGTAGCGGCGCGATGAGCATGCTGATACGCGGCGACTTTGGAACATTACGATGTGATTACAGGAAGGAGAAGAGCCACGTGCCGGATCTTAGGGTGCAGCTGGACGTCTTCGACGACCAGAGGGACACGGACGAGGAGCTATCGAATCAAGGCCCGCCCGGCATCGATCTATCCTCCCACGTCGATGTCTTTTATGCCATTCTCGGTCAGGTGAGCGCGCGTGGATTTTGGCAGGTTCTCACGGGGTGAAATGAGGGCTTGTAAACATGCGGAGATATCTATGATGGGGGTGGGAGTTTCTCGAGATGGGACTTGCGATAATTTAGAAACAATTTTATTGCAGATAAAGACTGTTCAAATATTGGTTTACAAGTAATTCATGTTATTATTGCACGCAATTTGTTTTGTATATCAAAAATGTGCAAGTAGTTACTTAATTACAGTTTTTTGTCAATTGATAGTAATGTGTGATAATAAACAAGATGATGTGTTACATTTGAGGCTATTTGCAAATTACGTCACGCTGTCTTTGCTGTAACGCATTTTTACTGATTTCCTATGTCTTTATTACACACCGTCACGATAAGAAAGACCCTCACCCCCCCTAAAAGTATGACGTAATTTGTGAATGATTCCTTTATAATTGTAAATATAAATAGTTAATTTATAGTATAATTTATAAATATGTTTTTTTTATTTATTTATACACATAAGCAGCCCATTAACGTCTGACGATGTTTGAAGAATTTAAAATTTTTTTTTCAAAACAAAAAACAGAAGTTAAATTGAGCAAGTATGTGCACATTTTATCACATCAGTTGATAAAAACTGTTTACTTCCACTACTTTTTAAAAATAACATCAAATAAATGCAATAATAACACACTGTAAGGTAAAAAAATTGAAACTTGCTGAACATTCGTATTCAGCATCATACATTGATAATAAATATACTACCAAAGTCTCATTAATTATATTAAAATAGTTTTTTTCACCAGAGTCCTATCTTAATCAGCTTTTAAAATACATTGGTAGGCGTGTTAGGTTTTAATTGAAATTGATTATGAATACCGAATTAAGCTGTTAGTTTATTTGTGTTGTAATTTATCAGTTACTATATAAGATTTTAGATTAACATTCATATAACGTTATAGAAAGTGTAATACGAAAAAATAATTTTAATTGCTCGTATTATATCTATGACTCATTTTAATGTGTGAGAGTACATATAAAATCACAATGTAGTTTATTTTCTCATGGCGTTAAAGAAACGGGATAGAATATTTGTCACTTCCTTGAAAAATACTCACAGTAATTAAAATGTTGTTGCAAACAGGTCGCAGACACACCGCAGGAAATACCATTTTTAAGTATACTTCAGCATTTATTGCGACTTGATCCGAAAGAGGCGGCAAGCGATCTTGCCTGGGATACCGCCGAGACGTTGGTCCATCGAGCCACACTTTTAGAGAGTCGGGAGGATGCTACCAAACTCCTGAGGTCGCCGAGCCTACAAGTATGATCAATTATTTTCTAACTACTAAGATTTCATAATTACATTTGTATTGTCTGCTGAAACTTGGTTTATCATCTAGTTATGAGATAGTATAGTGTGTATCAAGGGCGGAAAGCCCGCCGGTCGAAACACGGACACTTTAGTCCCGCTATATGGGCATGAAAAAACGCGTTTTCGTGCAAGTGTGACAAAAAGTTATGTTTTGCCCGCTAACTACTTTTTTGCCCGCTGGTTGAACAATGGCTACTTTGGGCTCTCTTTACATGTATCAAAAAACGGGAAAATCATGCTTGTATTACAAAAATTTAATTTGATATTTTAGTCCACTGCGAAGTTTCGGCTTTGTATAAGATTAGCAGTTTGAAAGTTCAATGTGCATGACATCATGAAGTCAAAGGCATTGCGGAAATGATGTCATAATTTGTTTAAAATTGCTTCCAAATAATGACAAGTTAATTGAGCATTTAGAAAATTATTAACTGGAATGTTTCTTAATTGACGAGTTTACCTTTTGTACATCGATATATAAATATTATTGTCAAATTGAAATAACACTATACAAAGTTATTTTTAGATTTAATTAGTAATATTCACTGTTACTACTTGTTGTTACTATAATGCACAAAATATAATTATAAATGTCATTACTTACTAAAAGTATAACCACTTTTAAAAAATTAATAATTAAGGATAAGGACCTATAAGAGCCGTTGTTAGCCATCGAGAAAATTACCCATTTTTTAAATATAATTCGTAATTATTACGGCATACGTTATAGTAATAACTTAAAAGGGTATTCTACATCTCGACAACTTTTTTCAAGAATTTCTTTTTCATAGTAAAATTTATTTATTCTATTCAAACTTTTTATACATGAAAGATGACATTTTAAGTAACAGAATTTTTTTTTCGATTGTAAATATGGCTGGTATGGCCGCTTGAAGTTTGCCCTGTCGAAAACTGGCTGACATAATATCGCAAGTTTAGAGCGTCTGAAACAAAAAATTCAAAACATAAAATGTCGGACATTTAAAATTTTTGACTTTTTTTCAACCTAAATTGTTTAAGAAATAGATTAATTGTTTATAAAATTAGTTCGGACGATAACCATACATGTGTAGAATAAGCCCTACAAATTTCAGCCCGTTCGGTGCAACAGTTTTTTCGGAATCATGTCAGCCAGGTCAAAAAACTACACGCTTGACGCGCCAGCTGCACGCTCAGCGCGCTTGAGACGCTCCCATTGTTTTATATTTTTCGACCTGTTCTAAACCTTTCCGACCAAAATAAAAGTTTCTATAGTATTTCTACATGTATTTACTACAAGAATTTGTACTTTTTAGAAAATTGATTTTTTGAAAATAGAGATGTAGAATACCCCCTTAATTTTAATGTATACCAATTTTGTATCAGGAAATTAGAAGTCGGTCGGTAGGCAGGTACCAGCAAATACGAAGGAACCTGTAAAAATCTGTTGCTACCATGAATTGCTAAAATACTGTGTAGACGCTATAAGCGACATCTACCTTACACTTGCTATCTCGCGACCTCAGAACCAAAGGGTATATATCACGCATATATATTCAAAGGTACATTCTGTATCACATTTTTACCAAAATTAATAAACTTTGAAATATTCTCTATACGGTGGTATTAAATATTTTTGATTATTTAAAATATTTAGCTAGATTTTAGCTAATACAAAATAGGCTTTATTAAATATAAGATTCTGTCTTGGCAACGTGTCAAATTAAATAGTTGTAGGTATAGATTTGTCTATAAATCTTTATATTTTAAATTATAAAGAAATAAATCCCTTTATTGTGAAAATGTTCAGATTTGACTTTAATGCTTGAAAATACTATTTTGTTTGAATCAAACATTATCTATTTTAATGAGTACATTTGAATAAATTATAAAAGTGTTTAAAGAATTAACAGTTGAAGGAAGAACCTATCTTCACATCGCTGTTAATGAGCTGAAAGGTTCCATATTGACGTATTTTATCAAAAGAATGAGCTCAAAGGTTCTATCTCTAAAGGAGGATTTCCATAGCGGCCCCCTTGAGGGAACGTATGAGACCAACGCCATCGTTTAAAGCTCATTTGGAAATTAATTTTATAAAAATAGTAATTCCCTTAAGTGCAGGGAAAGCTGAAAACAATAATAGCTATGGATTTGTCCCATTTAGAGCAATGTAAACAGTCTAATCATACTCGGGAATTTCTACTTATTTCTGCGAATTTTCACTGTGCTTTCCTCCACATTCCCTCCACTTAAGGGTATCAATTCTTTTTCTACAATTCATGTTTTGGCGAGCTCTAAACAATTGAATTAGTTTTATACGTTCCCCTTCAACGACTCAATTATTATAAATTGTGGGCATACTCCTTTCATAATTTACTGTGGGATAGCCTAAAGACTTTTGAAGGTCAAATTTAATTCTAACATAATAATGTAGGTTTTTTGTAATGAATTGTATATCTTTTATTTAAAAAACAAGTAACGTTTTGCAGGACTCGGGGTAAATTTTTCAATCGTCTTTCTCGTGAAACTGTCAAAATTTTATATAAAAACCTTTGGTTCTGAGGTCGTGATCTCTTTCCACACTATATCTAGCGTATAGTCATAGCAAAATAAGCCCCCAGAGAGAAGTTTCAGAGAGAATTTTCTTATAAAAATTATCGTGAAAATAATATAGTGAACGAGGGCCGTTCAGTTCAGTAAATTTTACCGTTCATCGGGGCCATTTTTACCTAGAAGTCAGAATGTCCTCCGTTTACATTAACTTTCACGGCAACTTCTATCAGCAAGTTCCTGCTATGATCGAAATAACTTTCTGATAAACGAAAACCAAAGTTACGATTCTTTATTGTCAATGGAAAATGCCCATGGATGACCGCAGTTATGCATATAGTTGCTTAGATCTCGAATCCAGAAAACGTTTCCGACTGAAAAGAAAAATTCAAGAGATCCTGACGAAAAATATCCTTCATGATCGAGATTTCAATCGACACTACCCAAAACAATTGCCATTGATGGCCCCTTTCAACGCTTTCTCTCGGTGCGCGAGGGTCAGATCTCTTTCCCAGCCAAACAAACACAGCTCTTACACCCAGCTTTCACAAAAGCTACACCCCAACGAACTACCACCGTCCATACAAAACCCACGCAAGCCAAGCATCGCCCTTGCCTTATCGCGCTACCCTCTCTACAACCCTCTCACCCTCCAGACGAACCTATGCTGTCACTGCCGAGGCGCCGACCAGACCTGCGGCGGGAGCCGCAAGTCCTCGGTGCCGACGACGGGCGGCATCGGCGCTGCCGCTGCTGCTGCCTCCTCGTGCGCGCCACCGGTGCCCCCGCCCCCGCCCCCGCCCGCGCTGATCCTGCCACCGCCGCCGCCCCCGCCTCTGCTGCTGGTCAACGCGGCGACAGGTGGCCAGGGGCAGCCGCCCCCACCGCCGCCCCCCCACGCCACGATGATGATGATGATGGAGCCGCCCCCGATGCCGCCGCCCCTGCTGCACCACCACCAGGCCTCGATGGCGGCGCAGCGCGCACCCACGCCCGAGCCGCCCAACAACGCGGCCAAGCTCCTGCCCCAGCAGGAGATACCCACGCCCAAGACCAAGATGAAGACCATCAATTGGAACAAGATACCGAATCACAAGGTGGGTCTCAAGTTTTATTTGGCTTTCTTCAATGCATAATTATGTGAATTGAGGAGTGCCAATGTACTAGGCTTAAAAATGTGACTATGTGTGCGTGTATGTAATTAGGTGTTTGTGTGTGTATTAGAATGTACCATATAACAGTTTTGTGGGTTTCCGGAAAAACGACTTAAGTCAGGTTTTTTTTAAAATGAGTTTCGAGCCATTTTGGTATCCTTACATAGTATATTTTCAGATAAGATGCAAAAATTCAGGAAAGTGTGAAAATAAGGGACCAAATCTACTATTTATGAAATTATTTAACTTTTCAATTTTTTTAAAATCTTTCATTTTTTTCAAAATCTTTCAATTTTTTCAAAATCTTCAATTTTTTTAAACCTTTTCAACTTTTTTAAACTTCTATTTTTTCAAAATTTTTTATTTTTTTCAATTTTGTGCAATTGTTTAATTTTTATAAACAGATGCTTAGAGTTTTTTCGCAACTAAATGATTGTTTTCACACGTTGTGCGCGAAACAAAATGGTTCGTGCACGTTCCGCTGAAAATGCGTAAATCGGGTACTTCGCGCACGCTATCCACGAATGAGAAACCGAGCTTCTCACAAGGAGTTTAAAAAAAATTATTTTGGAAAATCACATCAATTGATCTCATTTAAAACCAGCTAGTAAAGTTGAAAGTTCTGATTTATTAAATTAACTAATGAACTGATTCTCCACTGTACTCAACATCTTGCATTTTTATTTTTAAATCAGTGGAAGAAATGGGAAGTTTCAAGTGTAAAATATAAATTCTTATCGGTTGAGTATAACGAGTTATTTATTATATGCTGGAGCATACATAGGTAGAGAAAACACCTTTATATTGGAAATTAAATGATTTTTTATTCAACAGTTTAATTTAAAATTCTCTAAATGACATAAAAATCGATTACTTTATAGTAACCGATTAATTTAAGATAATATAGGTTGTATAACCTTTGTTTTCAATCTGGTTCTAGGTCATTGGCAAAAGAAACATTTGGTCTCTCGTTGCCAACGAACATCAGAATTCGCCGATGGCCGATTTGGACTGGGCCGAGATGGAGGGTCTTTTTTGTCAACAGGTGCCACCGATGATACCAGCGAATACCACGTGTTCCAACAATTCAGGCATTGGGGCGGATGCTGATAAACGGCGTCGAGAACCTACGGAAGTAAGTGTCTTTTAACGTTATTATTTCCAAAAAAAATTTAGATATAATGATATATTATATGTTTTCTATAACAAAATAATTAACATTTTATAACAATATTTAGATTTTTTTTAAATAAATAACATATAAAAATTATTGAATTAAGATAAAATTAGTTTTCTCTATTATTGTTTACGCGCATAATTAAGTTGTAATCTTTATTTTTGTTTCAGATTGCATTACTAGACGGCAAGAGAAGCTTAAACGTTAATATATTTTTAAAGCAGTTTAGAAGGTAATATACTTATTCAAAGAGCTTTGTTTGCACTTAAATGCGTTACGTCATCACCATAAGTGAAATAATGCGCGTGCACATATATCTGCGTATCCGCGGCGCCAGATATATGTATATAAATAACATTGAGATATAAAAAGACTCCGTTTCCTGCAGTTCGAACGAAGACATAATTCAACTAATCAAAGACGGCGGGCACGACGACATCGGCGCTGAGAAGCTGAGAGGCCTGCTGAAAATCTTGCCGGAGGTCGACGAACTCGAAATGCTCAAAAGCTTCGACGGCGATAAGTCGAAGCTCGGAAACGCTGAGAAATTCTTCTTGCAGCTTATTCAAGTACCAAAGTAACTATGACTGCCATTGATCGGCACTTTTCTTTGTTTAGTGTAGGGTACTGAATGAACGACGTTAAAAATAGAATATTTTCGGCCTTTTTTAGAACTCAAACGTTTCAATGTAACACTAGTACTGTAGAGTTTCATGTTTTATTATTTCAGGATAATTTTATTTTCATATTTGCCTTATTTAATTATAGAACTATGTAGGGTCAGAACCCCAATTACTGATAGCTTGTGTCTACTTATTGACACGCAAATATTTTTCTGTAAAAAGTTTTTAAAAAATTAAAATTTTTTTACAGATAAATATCGAGGTGTGAGTAAAAAGAGATAAAGGGTCAGTAATTGGGTCAAATCTTTTATTAAAGACTTATTTTATTTTTCATATTGTTTTCATCAAACTTTACGTTAATTTACTTTTCATTTATAACGTTCTTAAACTTATTATTAAACCTTACTCTTCAGTTATAAATTACGAATCGAATGCATGCTGCTAAAGGAGGAATTTGCTGCGAACATGAGTTACCTTGAACCAAGTATAAATTCTATGATTCTCGCTGGCGAGGATCTTATGACAAACAAGCCTTTACAGGAGGTGCTTTATATGGTATTAGTCGCTGGAAACTTTTTAAACTCTGTAAGCTTTAAAAAATTCATATTCTCATTTTTGTTACGTAAATTACTTTGGATAATTTAAATAACAAAATTATTTCTATTTTTAGGGCGGTTATGCTGGAAATGCTGCTGGTGTTAAGTTATCGTCTCTACAAAAATTAACAGAGATTCGCGCGAACAAACCTGGAATGAATCTCATACATTACGTAGCAATGGTAAACAATTGAATCAATCAATAAAGCAAATTATACCAATTGTCTATTGTATAATAAAAACGCTTATTATATATTTTTTATAGCAAGCTGAGCGGAAAAGGAAGGACCTTTTGAACTTTGCTCGGGGAATGAACGCTCTCGATTCAGCCACAAAGTAAATACCATTTTATAGTTTACTTTTATATACACACCAACATAGCAATGCCAACACAGCGTGCATCATTATTCAAAAAGAATTCTTAAACAGTTCACTATTCGTTGATGCACGTAACTATCATAAGACATCCTTTACAAATATCCTCTCAACTTCCATCACTAACGAATTCTTAAAAATCTCGCAAAGACCTCACAAAACCGAATTCTCACATCACTGTCCGGATTCAATAAATGAATATGCCCTTGAAATTTGCCAGGACGACGGTCGAGCAGCTGACGAACGAGTTCAACGCGCTCGACACGCGAATAAAGAAGATCCGCAGTCAGATCCAGCTGCCGAGCACGGAGGCCGACATCCAGGATCAGATGGCCCAGTTCCTGCAGATGGCCGAGCAGGAGATGTCGCAGCTGAAGCGCGACATGGAGGAGCTCGACGGCGTCCGACGCACCCTCGCCGAGTTCTTCTGCGAGGACGCCAACACCTTCAAGATCGAGGAGTGCTTCAAGATCTTCCACCAGTTCTGCCAGAAGTTCAACCAGGCGGTGGCCGAGAACGAGAGGCGACGGATCCAGGAGGAGCAGGTGCTCGCCAGGCGCAAGCAGAGAGAGGAACAGCTCCTCGCCAAGAAGCGTCTTCGTGCGTATTTGAGAATAATCCTTTGCTTCTTTAGAAGTACTATTTTTGTGTAAAATCCGTGTTTGTAATGATTCATTGATCGCCTTGCAGTGAGCAATCAGGCGGAGACTCCGAATTCCGAGTCGGATTGCTACATGATGGAATATAGCTCGTTGGAGAATGGCATGCCACAAAAGTCTTACAGTCGCGATGCCAAGGTTAGTAATGGTTTTGGTGTATAAGTTAAAAACAAAACTGAGTTACGTTAGTGGAATTAATTGGGTGTGAGAAAATGTGGAGAAGTGTAAATAGATGTACAAAAGTGTGATAAGCAAATGTGAAAACGTGAAAAAATATAAGTTTTTGTCATATTTGGAAGCTCAGTTTTCGAAATACGAACATTTTTGTTCATTCTTTTATACTTCCTCACCTGGGTGTACACTTTCTTCTAAAACTTATATTTCATATAAGATCGTCGCAATCCCTCAAACTTCAGTACATTTTCGACTGTTTTCGTACACTTTTATACATTTTTATAAGTATATATAATAGAAGGAAGGCAAGATAGATTTCTTATAACGTAAACAATTTTCGTAATATATTATAAATACTGCTATTAACTAAACAAGTTCACGGTCTCTTTAACCATGTTATTTAATTTGCATATTCTTCGCCACCTAGCGGTGAAATATTTAAAATATATATTTTTCATATACATTTTTCGGTTTTTGTTCATTCCGAGAGAAAAATGCAAAGAAATGTGAATAAGTGTACATTTTACCATATCCACTACGTTGTGTAAAATAATCGACTATTCATTCATTAAACAATAATTTTGCAGATAAAAAGACTGCAGAACGGCATGGGTACGTCGGAAGAGGACATATCGACCACGGGATCGCCAAGTATTCGTCGACGTTTGGGCTCTTGTTCGGGTGGTCCCGATCAGCTCTCTACCAAAGAAGATACTTATTCGCCAGGTACAATTTTCTTTTGATTTAATATGCGTATATACATCTAACTTCCTGCTGTATAACAAGCATATATTTATTCATACATTTATTTTCTTGCAACTCCCCAGATATAACGCCAAATGGAACCTTACGTCGAAGGAGAAGTCGAATCCCGTGCGAAGATGACGACGGAAACTTAATGGACTTTCTGCGTACGACTGGGCAGGATAACGCGCGAGAAAGGAAGTCGTGGGGTAGTTTAGGTATATATACATTATTATTCATATTCAAATTATACTCCAGCGCAGTGAGAACAGCGTGCATAACGAGGAATATCTTTCAAAGATCGTTCGTGGGCTAAGCGGGCGCGTGGGCAGCCGCGACGAGGAGATTTATTGAACGCCGATTTCTCCGGCGATCGCGAGAGGCCGAGCTCACCGTCGCCACTTGTCGAGACCAAGCCATTCCTGCAGGCAGAAGAAGAGGCAAAACCAACGGGGTAGGCTTTTCATCTCACGTCGATCTTGCATGCCATTGCGGAAGTTTTTTCTGTAGAATATTGTGATAAAGACCTGTAAAAAGTATTCAGTTGTGCAAAACAATGTAAAATTGTGTACGAAAGTGAAAAAAGTGTTAAAAAGTGCACTTTGTTTAAATGTTTATTTTTATTATTTTTAACAATAATAATGCATTATTTATAATTCTTTTTTCATATTCTAATTGATTGGAAAATGTTTAAAAGGTGTAAAAATATGTTATTTGTGAAGATTTAGACATTTTTATAACACTCTTTTACATTTAACAGAGATATTTTCCGCCAGGACATTATTGAATAGATTATACAAGCTATAAAAAGAAATATATAACTGAATTTCATTTATGGTAATAGGAGAGCTTGGAGGCAAAAGATCGAAGCTTGGCTCACGGAGAACGAAAAAGAAGAACGCGCAGGCGAAGAGCTTCAACGAAAAGCGAGACAACGGCAGGCGAACCGCAGGTCCTTCGAAGACTCAGGTAAGCATTACGATATATTATAGATGTCATTTTCAAAGTTATTTACAATATGGTGATTTCTTTTAACACAATTTTATTTAACTACTTACAGAGAATGAAGGCAAGAATTCGCAGCCGAGCACATTTGCCGAGGAGAATTCATCGAGCGGCGACAGATACCAAAAATACGACTGGCGTCCGTCTGTTGAAAAGACCGATGTTATGCGAACAATGGAAGCCATTGAAGGTAGTCTTCAATTAAAAATAAATTTTGTGAATGACAAAAATTTATAAACTGTATTAACATTTCATTAAAATTACAATTTTTTTGGTTCTTCAGAAGCTACACCCACATCGTCACAAAAAGATAAATCTCCTTGGAGAAAGTCCAGTCTGAACGTTCCAAGCAGTGTCGAGGAAACAGATCCTCGATATTCCCGTAGACTTCGATCTCGACTTAATGCGGACAATATCCTCGGATCGAGCACTCTACAAGTACGCAATAAATTCAGTATACTATCGAACAATATAGAGCAATAAGTTTGTTTGTGAGATACAAAGTTCTTGACTGGATTTTTTTCTAAAACTATTACCTACTTCATAAAGGTGATGCATTTTTAATTCATGATATATTCAGTATAATAAGATACTGAAATTAATTATTATTCAATCACATTGATCCCGTATGGACGAGACCATCGAAGAGTTGGATAAAAATTCTATACAAATTTAGGGAGAACTTAAGTTTATCACATAAAAATTCTAGAAAATCAATAAAAGTGAATGTTGCCCTAGTACCTACAATATATTGTTCGTATAGGGTTACGGCTCACTCTTCTTATTTTCTGTGAGCACAAAAGACTGGCATACATTGTACACAAAAATAGCGTCATCTTACGACCAAGTGATGCGAACATGGAAGTACAAAATACACAGGTTCTAGTTATGGACATTCAATGATGATAATTCTTTATAAATTTCTGACAATCTGTGTGATTTCAAATTTATTTCTTGAATTGACATATTTAATTATTATTAAAAAAAATTATAAGGATATGTTCAGATTCATTATTGATTTAAAAAATATTATTTTCATTGAATGTTTACAAGAGCCTGTGCATTTTGTCCTTCCCAGATCGCATCACTCGACCGTTAGATGGTGCTATTCTTGAAAATAAGATAACATATACTATACCACGTACTCATAGCGAATATTGTCAGAATTCACTTTGACTGAATTGATTTTACTCACGAAGAAATATGTAATAATCATTATTTAGTCTTATAAACTGTGCACAATAAGATAGGAACCCTAGTAGAAATTTCAAAATGTGAAAAACTGTGACAAAAGTATGAAAAAGTGTGTAAAATCATGAGAATGTCGTGAAAAACTGTGAAATTAGGCTTACATTTGGAACAGGATTTTAAAAAATAATTATTGAATATTGCATAAATTTTGTCACAGTTTCTCATAGTTTTTTACAGTTTTTCACAGTTTCTCACATTTTATCACAATTACTCGCAGTTGTAACTTCCTTTATATAATAGATTATAACGAAAAAAATGTGAGAAAATGTGAAAAACAGTAAAAAACTGTGAAAAACTGTGAAAAAATGTGAAAAATTGTGCAAGTTTTATTAGATAAACTACGTGTTTTTTATAAGTGTAAGAAACTGTGAAAAATTATGAAAAAACTGTGAGAAACTGTGCATATGTGTTTTGTAACATATGTCCCAAAAGTATGTGTATTTCCACATTTTATCATACTTTCTCACATTTTTTTCAGTTTTTCACAGTTTTTCACAGTTATCATTTTCACTAGGGAATCTGTTAAAAAAATTACGAATTTTAACCTTCAATGAAAAAGTAGGTGTACCGTAATTACTTACTGTATTTTTCTGGTAAAATTACTTTTAAAATACAAAGACAATATTTAAAATACATACGATTAAATTTGATAAACAACCTCTTAAAAACTTGTAAAAAGTTCTGCTAAATAATTTAATTCTTAATTATTCGTCGGGATTCGAATTTCTCTGTCGCCTCCCTTTTCACATACCCAGCTGTCTACGAATCATTTCACTATCTATAAAGCATTTATTATTTATACAATATATTCAGTAATCAGCCCTCACTGCAGACAGCCTAGTAACGAGTCCCAGCCCCGGCTAGTTAACCCACTACCATCAATTCCCTGCGTGCTCATACAAAAAGAAAACCTAACCGAATGCTCGTAAACATCCACAAAAGCAAATTCAATCAACATTATCAATCAGAATAACAATGCAAACGTTATTCATTAGGCGATCCGCGAGGAGGAGCGCAAGAAGAACAAGGCGCCGGAGCCGGCGGACAGCGGCCTCGACGAGCTGACGATCTACCTGCGCACGCCGACGTCGACGAGCCAGGCCCCGACGTCCCGGCGGCTCTCGCAGCTGAGCAAGCGCGGCGCCGAGGACGCCGAGGCGATCAGCGACAAGATCGACATCGACTCGGACAACATCGAGACGCCGCCGGCCACCAGGCGGCTCTTCAGCCCGCCCAAGGACGTCAAGCTCGCCGACAAGGAGCCGGCCAAGAGGCCGACCAGTAGCGCCCCGACGACGACGGCGACAGGCCGCGACACCGGCACCGCCTACACGGACCTCGGAAGTGGTGAGGGTTTCTTCGGGATTTTAGGATCTCGTTTCTTTTTTGTTGGTTTATTTGTGGGTACGGATTATTTACGGATGCGCGCGATTTGAAGCTTTGATTTTTGAGTGAATATACTTGTATTTGCGGAGATTTATTTTAATAAGTGTGTGAATAAGAGTTGCAGTGAAGTATTTTAAATGATGTTTCAAAGATGATAAGAGAAGGGTTGAAATAGAATGTCAAAAACTGTTAGAGCTTTTATGTTGCAATCAAAAAATAATGATTTTGATTTTTGAAAATTTGACTTAAATCGTTATAAAAACTGTATTCTTTTTTAATTAGTGTATGTTAGAATTTCAAAGAGTTTTATAAAAAAGACATTTTTATAATTTTGACTTATTTATATATGATTTTCTTCCGCTAAATTATAGTATTTTAAAAATTATTTTTGGTAAAAACATATTATTCAACAAATTCTTCTAATTACATATATACCATTAAGACGGATGTTTAAAAATAGGAAATGTAGAATAAATACAAAAGTACAGCAAATTTTAATATTAAAGAAATATTATAATGAAAAATAGTATTAAGAAGCCTCCACATTAATATCTAAGATTTAAATCGATGTTTTCGAATTTAGTATTCCGATCCATGCCAATTCTGCTAACAATGGTATATCAATGTTTGAGATAATTTTTCTTTAATTAACAGTAAAAATATATTATTATTGTTTCTTTAAAAAAGACCAGATCAGTGTCATTTAATGAAACATAATCAATCCGGTGAATTAATATGCAAATGTAGTATCTTTAATAAAAACAATAAGTATCATTAATTTGAAGCGATTTGCTTGCACATAAGTTGAGCAATGAATATTTTACTATTTAGCTGATAGGTTGCCCTATACGAAAAGAGCACATACGCAAAATTAGATTTTTAACTTTCCCGATTCGGTTAATAAAAACTTGTAAGTTTTTTACGATTGCCTTAAACATAAAGTATTAGGTCTGTTGAACTCTTTAGTAAAATTTTTAATGAACGGATAAGATTTTGGTATCTTATAGGTGCCAAATTTAATATAAGAAATGGATGTTAGCTTAGAAACATATAGGTACACCAAGATTCTCAATTTCATTAGCCAAAGTCAAACTTTGTTCAACGAATGAATAATCATATTCATTACAAAAGATATAAAATTAAATAATTTGATTAAATTTATGAATACAGTATAAATATAAAATTATTTTCTCAATACCAATTGGGGCTTTGCATGACATTCTTTTATGGCTTGATTCGAAAATAGATAATACGTTACTTTCTTTATGAACTTTTCGAATGTTTATAATTTACCTATAATTACTGAAGTTACAGTGCTTCAAACATGCTAATGACGCCACATTTACATATCGGTATCTATTGATGTTACATGACTGTAACGCTATACAAAAGAATTTATTTAGGCTACATGATATTTAGGTTTCAATTTTATTTTTGAAAACTCGATATAAATGAAGCATCGGCTTATGTTTTCTATCCAAATCAGATATATCGTAGCGAAAACATTTTTCATGCAAATACCCAACTAACAATAATAACTAAATCGCATTATTCCTAAAATACATACTTATAAATGCGCAAATTTAAATCTCAATTTCACTTTATATAAAAAAATATGTATCAATATAAGTTATAAGTTACACTTATACAATCTCCTTAAACCAACCACACCCCGTAGCATTCGATCCGCTTAAACTTACATCTCCTCCAAAACTCACAGCACTCAATCTCTGTAATTCCCCGTCGCAGGTAACTTCGACAGGTTCTCCGCGGCCCGTCGCACGCGCCGCTACAAGAAGGGCCAGGACCCCTCCCTCGACAAGGACGGCCTGAAGCTCGACCTGAGCTCGCCCGACGGCACGGCTCATCATCACGACGAGACAGGTGCCGGCAGTCCGACCGTCGGGGCTGCCCGTCGTCCCAGCACTCTGTCCCTCGCCACTTCTGCCGGTGGTGGTGGTGCAGACGAGCACGGCCAGGACAGCGACGCGATGCTGCGCATCTGGCAGGACAAGCTGAAGCGCCGGGACGCCAGTCAGAGCGACATCGACGCGGCCCTCGCCGAGATCGCCAAGTCCGGCGAGGACCTGCAACAGCTGTCGGCCTCCCGCGGCGCGGGACAGATTCCGCCGGGTGGAGGCTCGGGTTGCACGAGCGCGGCTGCCTCCGCACGGTAAGGGGATTTAACGGAGGGGTTTTTTCTTTTTTGTTTTCTTTGATTGGTTTGGTGGGGTGATTTCGGAGACGTTGTAGCTGGTGTTCTGGGGATGGGATTTGAGATACTTAACCAAGTGATTGTTTGTGTTACTTTGCTTGTGGACGATTTATCAGTGGATTGTAATTGATTTTTGTTCAAGGGTATCGGTTGCCCTTAGTAATAAAAGAAAGGGGTGTGTATGTGTAAAGTAACGTATAGTATGCTTTAAATTTCTTTGCTTCATTAATATTTCTAACATTCTCCTTTTAATTTTCTTCCCTTATATTGAAGAAATTTTTCTTTTAGTAACTCATACAGAGGCTTGAACCTGTATAGCACACCAAGAAATTATGGAATTTATAATTTGCTAACCTCGATTTCAAGCATCATAATCACTTATTTTCAATAATTAGCACTTAGAAAACTATATCGTAATTCACGCGATATATATCGTAACTCACGCAACATCATATCGTAAAAATGTACGTATCGATATCGTAATTATTCAGCGTCAGATGCGATATGATATTGTAAAATTAGCAATTTGAAATCTTAATTTCTACGTTAAAAATACAATTTTAAATAGTTTAATTTCTTTTAATAGGCAAAATATTATGCGCAGATCCTATGCTCATTTTACAACATTGGATCGAAAGAAATTTGATCTACGATATATGAATCGAAATATTTTCGATATCATAACTTTACGATATGAAATTTACGATATGGTTTTCTCAGTGCATAACATGTATGTAGATATGTAATATCAAACGTTCTTAACCCAATATACATTTTGAAAAACCAACATATAAGGTAAATGTCTCAAATTCTGCTCACGTCCCTATTTCTAATCACAAAAAAATAACGTTTTAGGTGTATATATACGATCTGTACACTGTTTTCTACTTATGCAACATTAAGTACTTACGCGTCTTAACATACTAATACAATAAAAAGATACAAATCAGTGAATGAAGTCTACAAAATCAATGGTGATCAGAAATAGGTACACATCGAAATCACCGCTTTTTGCTGTGAGCAGAAATACGTTTATTTTGCGTACGCTTTTTAATTGACTATTATTAAAATTTAAATCTTTAAAATAGTGTTTATACGCATTTACATTGTATTGTTCGATTCCTAATTAAGATAATAATCATATCTGCTTTATAAATTAATATTAGAATAACTTTTTAAACCTTTTTGTCTGATGCAAAATGCTTATATATAAGCAGAAATCGGGACATTCAGCTTATCCGTTAAATTAACACTCACTTACCCGTGATCTTCGCTAACAAACCATTCACCTACGAAAAACGTTAACACTCGTGCTTTCCACCGTGCAGGAGCTCTCGACTGCCGGTCACCCAGCCCGCGCCCGTGCTCGCGGTCTCGAACACGGTCCTGAGCCCGGTGATGCAGGAGTCCAGGCCCAGGGACGCGCCCTGCGTGCATCCCGAGCGAGCGACCCCCAGCCGAGAGAGGCGACGCAGCATGATCGACCCGAGCCAGGTCAAGGAGTCACTGAGGCTCATGAACGAGCCCGAGCTCATCACAAGTCCCACGAGCGAGAACCTGCCGCCCAACAGTATACTCGGCAGGCAGATCGGCGATACGACAGATGGTATTTGTTGTTCACGGTTTTTTCTTTATTTTTAGTTTTAGTGTGTCGTTGCGTTGGTTGTTGGAGTGTGCGATTGAGATTTGGGTTACCCGACATGCAACTGAGGTTACACGAAAAAGAAGAAGAATTCGAAGAATTCCTTTCCCATTTTTCCGGGTGAACCGTTATTATCAAATCGATATCAAGGTGATGCTAAAGCCACCTATCACCGACTAATACGAGGATCCACTTTTCTCATTTCATTTTCAATTTTGAGTAAATATCTCTGTGAAAAGTTGTTATTCCAATCAAAAAGAACAACTTTCCTTAGAGTTATTTTCTTAAAATTGAGTAACGAATGAAGAAAGTGATTCCCCGTATTTACCAGTAATACAGGATTTAACATCACCTTAATGTCCAGATACTTGCAATATCTGCATATCTATACATTGTTTAGGTTTTTTTTTACAAACTTCCGTATTTATTCGCGTTTTATTACCTGAACTCGAAAACCTGTTCATGGTTTTTTTATCGTTGCACTTGTCAAAACATTTTTTAAAAGTGTTTACTAGCTTTTAATTGCTCAAATTAGCTAACTCAATTAATTTTATGAAAGAGTATATTTTATCTTCAAGTTTTGAGTATCGCGTGTACTGCACACTCATACATTATCTATTGATGTACGATTTGTTTTTCTACTTGTGAGAATGTTGATAAATATAAGTATGCCAATTGAACAGTACATACAAGATCTGGATATCTTCTACAATAAAAATTAGATATGAAAGAATACCTTTTAACCGAATTAGAAGCTTTTTTTTTTCAAAAAGTTGCAGTATCGAACGTAATCTTGAACGTTCATTCAATACCATCCGTATAATTGTCACATAAAAATTGCTTAAAAATTGTTTAGCATATTGACAATTAAAAAGAAGCATTATTTCAACGCTCAAAAACAAGAATTAAAATATTTATTTTTTATTTTTTTATTCAATATTTATAATATTAGTAATAACAATGCTCGAAATAATACTACTTTTAACGCTAGTCAAAATGTTCTTCACGCGATTTCCGAAATAAGCCGCTCTTCCACCCACCCATCAACATCATATCGAGCACACAGCTCACCCCCATTCCAGATCCCCTTAAATCCACCAACTCACACCACAAACCACAATACTCTTCATAACTAAAAAAAACCCCTAGGTCTCGAAACATCAAGGAACTCGACGACCCTGCAGGACAGCAACAAGAGCTACGGCCTCACGACCAACACCACCTCATCCAGCCAACAACCATCCTCCCGACAACAACAACAACAACAGCAGCAGCAGAGCTCGGTCTTCGGCAAAGGTCCATCCCGCTACATCCCCGACCTGAGCGTGACGACGAGCAAGGCCCGCGAGCTCGAGCTGAACGACGAGGGCTTCGAGGAGACGCAGAGCCTGGTCTCGGAGACCCTCAGCCAGGAGGCCTCCTCCGGCAATTACGAGACCGACGCCCACGACTCGTCCACGCGCTGCTCGCCGGCCGAGCTCACGCGCACCAGCAGCCTGCCCAAGAGCAGCTCGCCTAGCGCGACCGGTGCTGCTGCCGGTGTTGGCGGTGGTAGCGCGACGAGCAAGTCGCTGCAGAGGCGCGACGGCTCGAGATTGAGCGGCGTGCAGGACAAGAACCTGGCGAGGATCAAGAGCTTCGACAGGAGGGACAGCAGGGACAGTCTCACGGGCAGGACGAGCAAGACTCAAGATGCCTCGAGCTTCCTGCCTAAGCGCACCAGTAGCTTGAAGAGAGAGCCGCCCACGCGGTGAGTTGCGATGCTGCTTGGATTTTTGTTCGACTGTAATGACTGAATGATTTATTATTTTTTCGTGTTTAACGTCGCGTGTGTAAGTATGTGGTTTCCCGGAGCATCAGCTTATAGTATATTATGACACTGTTGTGTGAGATGGTTTTCTACCTTGCTCGAGGGTTTTCGCACGAGCGAAGCGAGTGAGAAAATCGAGCAAGGTAGAAAAACACCTCCCACAACAGTCTCATACGATATTTTATAGCACAACAACCTCAAAATCGACAATAAAGTGGCATTTTGAGGTTAGTGTGCTATAAAAGCTATTTGTTTGAAATCTGATCTGAAGATAGTACATTTGGAAATGACTGATCGTAATAGTTTCTTTTGTGCCTCTTTTATTTAGTTCATTGTTAATACTTAATATTATTGGTTTGCAAATAGTTTAATGTCAGTTAAATATTTGTATATTAATAAATTGTATCATGTACACAAACAAAGTGATGGCATTCCGGAAAAGATACAACTAAAGTTCATTTTCGTATGCAACCTATGCTCAGAAAAATAGTAACAATTTTAAAGTTCGTTTAAAATATTTTTTTTTGTTATTTTCTTATAATAATATTATAGTAATTTTTTATACTAATCCTGCAGATCTACTCGAGTTGGCATAGCGCGTTTCTTACACATAAGAATTATACACGTAATTATTGTACACAATTTAGCATTGGTCAAATTATATATAGATATATTTGACCAATGCTAAATTGTGCACAATAATTACGTGTACAATTCTTATGTGTAAGAAACGCACTATGCCCTCGAGTTGTGGTAATTCGCATAACTTTTTCCGGAATAATGACTTGAATCCAAATTGATTTATATTTTTATTGTTTCCTCTGCATATAAAAAGCAAATATATTTAATAATTTATAGAAAAAAATCCGTGTCTATATAGAAATCTATATGGATTCATGAGAATTTCATATGGCGGCTTTTAAGGAATTCCATATTGATTTTTATATCGAATTCATGTGAAATTTTGTATGGCTATCGATTTAAATTTTTATATGAATTATCATGCATATTTTGTGTGGTAGTTTTAAATGCAGTTCACATGGATTCTGTTTATATAATATCAAAATCTATATGGTATGTTTGGATAAATTCCCATAGGGGTACAATTTATATGAAATCGATACGGATTATTACATACGAATCCTATATGGATTTTATGTGGAAACCATAAACACATTTTTAACCGGGATATATCTGTTATACGTTATCCAAACTGGTATAATCTAATGCTTCTTATGAAGATTAGCGCATTTGAAATTTCTCGTAAAACTAGTAATTTTCATATTCTTCCATATAAAATCTGATAATCTTTTGACAAAGATTCTAAAAAAATGTTAATCTATATGTATTAGAGAATTCAAGAAGAGGTTTTAGTTTTTCTGAGAGACCTCTGAAAAAAAGAAATATTTAAGAAAGCTGAAATGTGTTAATATTCATAAAGAGCGTCGAATTTTATTTGTTATACTACTAATTTCATCTCTTATATTTTAACATTAAATTCTGATTATTTTGGAAATAGAGAAAATGAACTCTAGTTTTATATTGATATAATTAGCTTCAAATAAGGATAAACAAGTTTTTAAATTCAGTTTCGTCGTGTATTCGTTTTCTATACTCTAAGTGAACAAAATTTTCTTGCTAAACTGTACTAAAATTTTCCATTCTACCTAATTTGCTAAACATTCTCGAAAATAGCCAAAACATTGCTCAACCATCCCGAAGTAGTCTATCCTCAAAGTTCATTCAACCAAAGTCAAGCAAAGTTGAACAAAGCTCACATTAGCAGTCCATCTTACTTAACTTCCAAACCATTCCAAACCATTTCATCCTCACCTCAACCACCGCAACAACCCAAATAAAACCATCTTTCTCCCTCGCAGCAAGAGCCTGGAGAGCGCGAAGCGCGTGGTGTCGAGCGCCGGTGCGCGCAACGAGGTCGAGCGCTCGGGCTCGCGCAGCAGTCTGCGCAGCTCGCGCAGCTCCCTGAACAGCGCGACCTCGGTGAACACGGTGCGCAACATCGGGCCCAACAATCACGCGCACCTGGGCCGGTACACCTCGGCCATACGCGCCCTGACGAACGACCTGCGCAAGGGCTCGGCGGGCTCGACGGCCTCGGCGGGCTCCGAGGACAAGCGACGCGGCTCCACGCCCAGGAGCTCGATCACCAAGATACCGGCCAGCAGGAGCAGCAGCAGCGGCAGCAGCGTCGGACCCGCAGCCAGGAACATTCGCAAGGCCATCGGCGTGAGTCTTGTGATTGTTTTGTGCTTGGTTGCTTGTGTTTTATCTGGATGATGTATAGTGTTTAGGTGGGGTCAGGACATATTTAAGAATGTTTTTACATAAATTGTTGACTATCCAAATGTCCAGGCTTTGTTGAACATAGGCCTGGCAGATTATCGGGTCTGAATATTATAAGTTTTCGTCAGTGATCTGAATCGAAATAGTTTTTTCACGAAAGCTCTGATGGTACTCATTGGAGGTACGGAGAATTGATATGATATCTCATGAGTGCTTTATAGTAATTAATATTGGGATAAATTTTTCTTTTTAAATAACTTGATCGTAATTTTCTGCATTGGATAAACATAGCATTTTATCGGATACTACATTTTGATGAATCACGTGATATTTTCTTTAAGAACTTTTAGAATTCTTTTAATATGTTGAAAATTTAAGGAAATATAATGCTTTAAAATTGTTGTGACATTACTATCCTAACACCGACATCCTTTGATGTTTTAATTCGATTACGTTATTCAAAAGAACTAAAACACACAATAACTATAACTATTGCGTTAATCTTAAGGGTGTATAAAAGTCAATTAAAAGTTCAAATATAACGCTCTGAATTTTACCGACCAAGTAGTGAATAATTAACTATAACAATACTAATATTATATATTCCCCCAATACCCATGCACACTTGCTGTATAGGTAACTAGTATTGAACGAGAAATTTGAATTTTTAATTGACTTTCAGACCCCTTTAATGATTTTCCAAAATTCCATTTGGTCCCATTATTCGGTCTAGTTTCTATACCAATTTATCGTATTCTGATTAGAAAAACTGTATTCTTTTTCAAACTTTGAATATCAGCGTTGATTTACCACGGGTTATCGGTGTCAATTTTCAATATACGAAGTTTAGAAATAAAAATGTAATTTTCATACATTTTTAAAGCTATTATTATACAAAATGATAGTGTTAAATCAATTCATTGAAAACCGGCTCCTTAAACTCATAAGTGAACGTCGGTATTAAATTTGGATTTTAGTAATTTAAAGAATTATGAGCTAGCTGAATAAAAAAAATTAGTTTTAAAACACTCATGAGACATATATATATATATATATATTTATACCCAAAGCTTTCAATACATTCTATAGTAAGATCTTAAACACTTATATATTAATCATTTTCACGATTTAACTCAGTCTTGCCCTTTCAACGTTGCTTTTCAGAAAATTAAAACGTAACAGGATCACAGTAATTGATTTTCCTACCCTACAGACATTATACAAGCTTCATCCCCGAAAAAGTTGCCCTTGCAAACATACAAAACCATAAAAAAATCCTTCTCCTTCTCCAGGGAGCATCGGACGTCTCGCGCTCGAGCGCCAGCAGCCTGCGCAATCGTCCGGCCGCCGTGGCCTCGCGCAGCAGCAGCAGCGGCAGCAGCAGCGTCGGCCCGCAGATCCTCTCCCGGGAGCCCGGCCGAAGTCTCAGCTCCGACAACCACAAGAGCCTGAGCCAGGTGGCCGCCAAGACCGGCGGCGCCAGTCGGATCGGCCAGCCGCGCAGCGGCACCGTCGCCGCCCGGAGCCAGAGCTTCATGCGCCCGACCGCCGCCAGTGTCAACAAGGGCTCGATACCCAATCTGCCCAAGAGCATGAAGACTCTCGTCAAGTAGTCTTCCCGCGTCGATCACGCCATTGTAATTGTAGCGCGTGCGCGCGCGAATTTCGTCGACCATGCGTGGACGCGGTACAAAGTGCGCGCAGAGGTATGACGATGGTGTATTTTTTACCCGCATGGGTGGCCGGATTCGCGGTGCGCCGTATGTACGCTTTGGTGCCCTGACCAAGGTTGTTTTTGTAATGTTAAAAATGAAAGGATAAACAAAAATGCCATTCTGCGAGAAAGGAAAATTGTATGACTGAACACTGTTTTTTTTTTCTTATTATTTTTTAAAGAGATATAAAGTTGATTCTATACTGATTTTTTCCTTTTTTTTATTTATTTGACGATTTACACACACACACACACTGCGACGTATAATTGTTATTGACCGTAAGCGCGCGAGGGAGGATCTGAGGTGGAATATAGTTTTCTTGTATAACGGATAATTTCAGTGCGACAACACTCATTCACTCACTCACACTCGAGTCTCGTCCTTCTGACCGCAACGTTAGACAGAGAAAAAATAGTATTTCGTAACACCTGTAACATACGATGCGACTAACATTTAAGTACTATATGTGTATAATATATTATCTGTATCATCGAGAATCGATATTAATAAAGTTGACTTGTGATCAAACATTTTTAGATTTTTGTTTATTACTTTGTCTTCTTTCTTCGACTGAATTAGTCGTAATTAGTCATAAGCATGCATGGAATGTATTACTGAATTGGCATTTTAAATGATTCAAAAACACAAACTTCTTTTTTTTTTATTAAAATAGCTTTATTTTATAACTATAAAATAGAATATTAACATAACAAGTTGCCGTTTATGCTTTTCCGGGAAGCATTGCAATTGAAAAATATAAGATTGAGCTGCACCAATGAAATAAATACCAGACATCGTAGACTTAACATTATTTATACTTATACGAGATACATTTACTGCAATTATTAGACAATCAATACTGCCAAAACATGCGATATTTTTTAATAGTCTACCAGAGTATGCAAAAACCTAACAGTTTTAAAGGACAAAAATGAAGTTTAACAACATAAATAGACCAGTGTAGACCCGTGCGTAATAAATACACGCTATTTCTTTCATACACTTCCCGTTATGTCTTCTATAGATAATAATTTACAATTGGTTTTCATATTTACACGCCTCTTTGTTTATCGGTACATCGCAGCACCACGAGTGCAAATGTAAGATTGACATACAACTTGAATTGCATCAACGTCAATTAGGCGCAAATTGACAGTGAAATAAGCGAATAATAACGCATTCTTGGCTACACTAATACAAATTAAATAGCCACGTATAAATAATTTATCACACTATACGACAAAAAAACGATCAATAACAGATTGCGCACTTTATTTTATAAAATTACTTGAGCATTTGTACAATTTAGATCTATGCGATTTTTCGTTAAATTTGTAAACGGTTCCGACAAAAAAAAAGAGAAAAAAAATATTACGTATAAAACATCGGTGAAGTACATACTTTCTGCACCCGTATGTACCGTACATGAAGAGGGACAAACAAAATATCATATCGACATAAATATACACCACGCAAGGACTGTAAATATAATAATTAACGACACGATAAATTCGACAATAAATATATACGAGGAAAAAATATTGCGAACGAACTGCGGTTCTCTCCTCTTCAGCAAGTTAAAAGAAAATTCCGAGCTAAAATGACGTGCGGGGGTGAAAATGGTACTTAATCGTATGAATATCAATCGTGTGAAAAAGGTAGAAAAGATCGAAAGCAGAATCGACGAAGATTCGCAATTTGTCGCTGGAATTCTTCAAGTTCTCGGATTTTTTGTTTTAATCGACGATTCGTTGGGTGCGTTTCCGGCGATCTTTTCTCGCTGTTTCTCCTTTCTCTCTCTCTGTCTCTTCATTCTTGGTCCCTCTGTCTCTCTTAGATTATCTCTCTCTCTCGTTTTCCCTCTTTCTCTCGGTCTCTGGCTGGCGTATCGGTTCATGACGATTAACCTCGTGGAACGTCGAGATCGTTCTCTCACGTCACGTCGACGCGATCGCGGAAGGAAAGCGTGACCGGACCCTTTGGCGCCATTATGTACTCGAACTGCAGGCCGAGCTCCTCGTCCGCAACTATATCGAATTCACGAACGATCTGAAACAGGCATTTGTTTGATGATTGATATTTGTGTCCTTTTATGTTTCATTTTTTATTATTTAAAGTAAGTGAAATGTCAAATTATCAGAATTAAAAAGTATTTTATTATTATGAATATAGGACTGGTAAAAATTTATTCACATTCAATGAGGGTTATTAAAATACATTTATGCCCATTTCCACGAAAATGGCCACTTTTTGCCCTGAAAAGCGACACCAAAATTACACTTCTTGCCCGCAAATCACTTCCTTCCCGCATTTGCGGGAAAAATGTGACTTCAATAGAAAGTAGTCCAAATTCCTTTATTTCATCAAGTTCTACCAATTACCCTGATTTTCGATTGTCTTTTAACAATATTATCTTTTAAAGTGGCCACAGTTGAGATGGGCATAAAGTACTATATGTAACTCGAGAAAAAAGTCGACTTTTTGCCCCTGTTACATAATAATGTACTATTTAAGTGTGGGTATTATAAATCTATCTCTCTTTGTTAGTCCATAACTAACTTAAAGATATTCAAAAGAATATTTTAGCATCAATGTTTACTCCAGAACACAATTGTAGAAATAATATATAACAAATTGATTTAAAACTTTCGGGAAATCTTCAAAACGCCATTCTCTTACAAATAATAATCGCAATAGAAGTTAAAAAAAGTTTGATTTAGGTCTACATTTTCTTTGTTTAGTGCAAAGGGATGGCTCAAATCTACTTTATTTGACGATAACAAATTTCATTATCAATTGTATAGGACACAAATGGGTTATCAAGGGGCATGAAAAGGGTATGAAGCTGAGCGGGCGCTCCGACGCCCTAATATACGCCGATTTTACTTTTTTTAAATATACAACAAAGATAGTTTTATATTTTCCCATTCATTGTCTCCTGCCCTTAACATAAATATTTAATTAGATATTCCCGGTATGAATTAGGAGGACAAAAATAGCGTTTAATCTTCAATATTTGTTTAATATATATGTAAATACGCAAAATTTAGATAAGTGAAAAGTCGGCAAGGTATGAGGATTCAAGCTGGTATTTCATATCTCCTTAAGTAGATACAGGTTTTCACTAATTTTAATTATTGTTTTTGCGTTGTAGAATACACTTAATTTCTAATTTTCCAAATACTGCAACCTACGCTTATTTTTAAAAGAATAGCGTTTTTAAAATATCCCGAAAGTTTCATGTCAAATAACCGTTTGTGCGACGCATAAACGCTGATGCTAAAATTATCACTTGAAAATCTCCAAGTATTTGCACCGTTCTTCGAGCTCGACCCCTAAAGATCACAAATTTTTCGTAACTCACCCTCGCGACCATGAGCTGCAGTGCCTGCTCGACGAATCGTTTGCCCGGGCAGATTCGCCGGCCGAAGCCGAAGGGCGCGACCAGCTGCGGCGAGTGCGGCTCGTAATTTTCCGGATTCAACCATCTCTCCGGTATGCACTTGTCGGCGTCTTTGAAATTCGCCTCGTCCAGTCCAGCTATCCAGGTGTGCAGAAGAACCACCGTCTGCGGAGAACGTCATATTGTTTTTTACGTTTCATAAGAATTCAGTCTTAAAAATGAAATTGATTCTCTACAGATGTGTGACCAGCTTACCCCCGCTTTCAGATGATAACCGCTAAGGTCAGCCGAATCCTCGAGTATTCGCGCGATGCACGGGGCTGTCGGGAGTAATCTGCGAATACAAAAAATATGCTCATAAACGCTGTCGACTTTGTACAATAATAAAAAAAGAGAAACATCTACCAATTAGACATGACAATAAGAGAAAAACGTCGAAATTAATTATCTCCGAATGTAATTTACGAAGAATTTACCACGGCATTTAAGACCTCCATCGGTCCAGCAATAAAAAATGTAAATAAACCCAGCAAAGAAATACGAGAAAAAAAACGAGTCAACGATCCACCAACTCGATTCGCACGCGAGGATGAAAGAGACCCGCGCGCATCCCGAAAAAAAAGCCCGAAATTAATCACGCCGAAAGCAGCATCGCGCTTGCCCGCCGTGAGAACTTTGACAGGGGAGCAAAAAGAAAAGTTCGCGTGTACATCGGCCGGCCGCCTGATTTAAATTCATCCATCCCGCGGAGTCCTGTGTGTGTATATATATGTATATACATATATACATATACAGCATGCCGGCCGGCCGGCGCAATTACGTCACACGGACTTATACACCCGGAATTCTCCGAGAAATCCGAGGAGATGAATGGACGGACGGAGAGGCGAAGTCGTCGAACTTTTGAGGAAGAGAGAAACAGCAGCAGCAGCAGCAGAAGCAGGCAAAAGTTGAGGAGGTATAGGCGCGCGCGCCTGCGCTCGACTTGGGCGGGGTGACAAGCCGTAAAACCGGAAGGTAGCAAGCGTGTGGGTTTCTGTATCCGTGTGCGCGGAGCGACTTTTATTTCGCGCCGAAAGTCAGTTGTTTTTTTTGAGGGGGGGGGCGCTCTTTGGTTTCGTTTTTTCGGGGATTATTTTTAAACCACTTTGCATAATGCCCGATACGGCGAATTTACGCACTTTGCATTTCAAAACGAGACCCGCGTCGAGGTTGCGCGAGATCCTTGCCCTCTGCGTTCGTTAAAAAAGGAGTTTTCGTAATTTTTACGTTTCGATCTTACGTTATTGTTGCGTTTATGGATGCGATGTTATTTTAAGCCAGTCGTTCGGAAGATAACGAACGATAATTATCTTAAGGATAACAAACGGTATAGCAGTGGTGTGCAGTTACGTCGTACTTTTGATAATCGCTTTGCTTTAAAACCAAGCTTATTAGACGTAAGTTTACCTGAATACCTCAGTGATGAAAGCTCGAATGTACTTGGCATTCTTTAAGTCATCCATGCGGATGTCGCAGCGCGGCGGTACCAAAGAGTCGGCTTCCTCGCGCAAGCGCTCTTGGACTTGCGGATTTCTGCCGACCGTGTGAAGAAGAAATACCAGTGTGTTACCTACCTAAAAAAGATAAACATTACTGATTTTTACTATGAGTCATTTTTCTCAAATGAATAAAATGTATAATGGTTTTTAACTCTTTGGTTCTCTATTTTTTTCCTTTTGCAAGTAATTATATAAATTCCGAATTTTTGTAAACACGTGGCACTCCGACAACTATACATTTTTTCTACTTGATATTTGTGTACAAAAATTGGTTAAAAAGAGTTTAGAAATTTATAGCACAATAATAAAATTCAAGTAAAAAATTTTATTTCCTGGAAAATTTATGTTACTTGATTGATTTTACAAAAACATGAAATTTTGAAAAAACAAGAATGAATAGTTTGTAAGTTCTCTATAAATATATTTTTATTGAATGCTAAAAATGTTATTTCAGCATTAAACGTTTTTGTAAAAAATTTATTAATTATTCATATTATACTTTTAATAAGTGACAAACAATACGAAGAAAATATTGTTCAAAGATACCTGTACCAATAATGGGTGATTGTCAAAAAAAGTTGGGTTTTAAGTGTACCATACCTTTAAATGTATTTTAAAACATAATTTGCCATACTTAGTCTTGTTTCGGTGGTGCGCTATATATAATTTATAATATTTATTTATAAATTATGAAAAACGTACTTTATAGCGCATAAAAATAAAGAATCAAAGGGTTAAGTTAAAGATAATGACGAGTCGTATCAACAAAGACATATTTCATATGTTGTATGATATGAGATACGTCTTTATTGATAGGACCCTGTCGATAAATTAATAATAGAAAAATAAAAATATTACTGTGTGAATGCCTGCTGCGATGAAGTCTACAATAGCAGCCCTCTTATCCCGAATATCGAGGGTCTTTTCCCTTAAAATTGATTGAAAAACTGCCTCGATGAATTCGTCCTTCGCGCTTTCTTGATGCTCAATTATCGTCGCTTCGATCAATTCCGAAATGATACTAATAAATTAAACGAAATAAATAAATTTTTCTTCATTTTACTTACAAACGCGAAAAATGGACAAATTATCAAACTTACTTGTAAATGGTCTCTTCGCTGTCTGTCAGATTCTTATAAGCAGACGTGGCGTAAAGTTTCCACATGGGGAAGCCGTAAAAAGCGTCCCTCGAGGCCAAAAAGTGCATTCTGACCGCTTCCGCCAATCTGCTGGTTAACGTGCTAACAGACTCCGGCTTCAGAAAGCCCAAATGCCTACCTAGCATCAACATGCACGTACCTACAGGTGCAAACAAATTTTCATATAAAAATAGCTGTTTACTCTTAATCAGCAATGAATACATGCTAAACTAGCGACATCGCACGTGCACTGCAATCGCAATAACCGAGGGCACAATTTAGAACAAAACAAGTCGGTAATACCGCAAATCAAACTCTCAATTAGCGAAAAAGAAAATGTAGTTGAACCTCATTGACTTTTATAATCGGACCATTGCGACTACAGCACCGAGCTCGCGCGCGCCAGTGTCGCGCTATTATACAGTCGAGGGAAAAGAGCGCTAGGCTCTCTCTCTCTTTCTCTCTCTATCCTGAAACTCACTCTCGAGGCCCATTCTGTAGGCGAGTTCCTCGAATCCGATCACGGTGCATCCGGTTCTTCGACTCCGTATCAGATCGATGAAGTCGTCGGTCACGCCGTTGAGCGCGGGAAAGAAACCTAGGATGGTTTTAGCCCCCGTTAGTTCCGGCGTCAGGGTAGCCCGCAATTTCTGCCACGTTACGCCCTGCCTAGTTTTTGTTTTTGTTATTTCGTATATATATATATATTCATGATTTGGTTTTGCGCGACAAATTTGCTCGTCGTTCAAGTGTTATTGATATTACGAGCTTTATTGCATTATCGTGTCAGTTGGTACAAGAAAAATTATTAAAAAGGGTTCTTTTCTTCATTTTTATAAGTTAGATTATTAATAGAAAAAACAATATATCTGGTTTATTCTAATCATTTTTCATTGTTAAACTTGTATAAGTTAACTTTCTTTTTATATGATTAATCTTTCACTTCGGTCGCCAGTGTCAAGCTTAATTTAGTTATTTAAATCTTACTTTTATGATATTTGAAAAATGTATTTGTAAACACAGATATAAGTTTTGTCAGACAATAAAAAAGTATTTCACAGATTAAAACTGTATGCAGAGCTATATATATACACGAGGTGTAATGTAGCGAATCAATTTTTTATGACTGATAGTGTGAGCTCGCGTAATTTGTGATTATACGCTTTATGAATGTATTTGCGTATATGTATATGCTTGCATTATGCGCATTAAAAGAGATGCGACAAAAACGTCAATTCTATTTATAAACTATGGCAAATTTTGCAGATTATTACAACTTTCTTTGTACTACTTCTTGTCAACTTTCATTTTAATGACATTCTTTTGCATAATTAAGAACCAGAATCTTATAATAGGATAGGCATGAAACGTCGCAATTTATAAATCTGAAAATTATTATTATTTCTGCCCGAAAAAGCAGTAATCAAAACACAGGCAATTAACTGTATAGATAGTGAAAATTTTAAATCATATAGGTAGTCATCGAAACGTTTATGTACAAGCTAGGTCATATTATTCCTGGTAGAAATGGAACAGTCTTCTTTGGCAGTTTTTGAATAATTTTGTATAAAATGTTATTTTGATAGCAAATGGTAGTAATATAAATATCGTAACTCACGCAACATACAGCGTCAGATGCAATATGATATCGTAAAATTAGCAGTTTGAAATCTTAATTTTTACATTAAAAATACAATTATCATTATATTAATTATTAAAATCATATATATTAAAAATACAATTTTAAATAGTTTAATTTCTCTTAATAGGCAAAATATTTTGTGCAGATCCCATGCTCATGATTTTACAACATTGGATCGAAATAAATTTGATCTACGATATATGATAATAATTTTACGATATGAAATTTACGATATGGTTTTCTCAGTGAAGGACTAAATAGATATTTAACCCTTTCAGACCCAAATTAAATCTATCCATGATATTCCACTTTTTGATTTGTTATGGTTAAAGTATGAAATTTGAGTATTAAAAAAATAAGTTTGTATTATACTTATACGTATATATACATAGTAAACATATATAATTATATAAATATAATCATAATGTTCTGCATGATGAGTAGAATCGATTATACCGAGATCTCAAACTATCTCCACCATAAAACTTTTGTTCTTATGTTTTTTCCAGTATGTTCATTCAAATAGAGACTGGGTCTGAAAGAGTTAACGGAGCAAAATGAGACCCGAGACAACAAATCGATTGAGACATCATCAATTTTATTTAAAAAATATTTTTTTTTTCGTTTTCAAGTACTTTTCTTTTACAAAAACAAAACAAAATATTTCTGCAAAGCCAAGTTTCTTCTGGCAAAACTCCCTTGTTTAAAAGCTCTAACTGGATTTCCAGCTGAATTTCCATCTGCATTCAAACTGAGATCCATCTGTATTGGACTGTATGCCAAGTACATTTAGTTGGATTTCTAAGTCGATTTGCTGCTGAAAATCCAGGTATCATTTTGATCTGAATTTTGCTTTAAAAAGTCAATTTCCATACATAATAATCTAACGGAAAATCTAGCGAAATTGTACCCTGGATGTCCAGATGCAAAATAGGATCCACAGAAAATTGCCTTTCGCAAAAAACCACCACAAAAGCAACACCGTGCCAATTTCCACCAGGACTCCTCGCTAGACCAATTGAGCAACGCAAACGATAATCCAAAGGACCGCATCCCATATACTCACTCGTTGACGAGGCCGAGATTGGCATAGCGATCGCTCCTGGTCTGTCGGTAATGCGAGATGACCTCCTGGGCGGGCCTCAGCGGGTACTTGCTGGAGCGCTTCAGTATCGTCTCGATGTCGCCCCGGTCGAACACCGAGATTATCGGCCAGTTCCAGTAGGACTCCTGCTTGCACAGCGGCCCGTACCGCATCTTCATATCTGCTCTTAAACGAGGAATTAAAGTACGATATACCATCCAACCTTCACGCGGTTATGTATTTTGAGTCTTGCTATCGCGGCTGAGATATGCGCAGTAAGCGATCGAGCGCATTGTATTTATTGTGTATATATGTATACGATCGGCCGAATTTATCGGGAGGAGGATCCCCGGGTAAAAATATTATTAAGGATATATATATGCCGCGTTACTACGCAGTGCGCGACTGCCCAATAACGTCAATATTGACGCGAATATTTAAATGAGCGGAGGGACGGAGGAACCACTGACCCAGATAAACAAATTGCTCCCGGTTCGTTTGTGGATGGGCTGGAGAGTATTTCTTAGGATCGCGGGATCGTCAGCGCGAAATGTTTTCTTCGCGTACTTCGCGAATTGTCTGGCGTAGTAAAAAGGATAAATTGTAGAATGATTTTTAAGTAATTGTTCTAATTAGAACGTGGATCACGTATCGCGATACTGAAGAAAAATCACGTGACTAGGCAGGTGTTAAAGATACTCATAAAGCAGCTATGGTTTGGCACAATATATCAACGTAAACTATAATTACTTGATAAATCACCTGATGGTTAAATTAGCTGATTTAAATGGTCATTTATTTAATTTAATTAAATTTAATAGAATGTCCTGATGGAGATGTTTACCACCTATTCAATAAACCGATCTGATCATCCGACTATGCCAGCCGATTTATCATCTGATATAATCAGCGTATTGAATTACCTAATCTAATTACCTGATTTATCACTTAAAAACATCGTTATGGAAACAAATCGGACGTAAGTTTGAAGTAACCTTTGTGTTATCAACGGGATGGTACTCCCAATAAGAAGCTATAAATCTACATATTTAGACGCTTTTAACAATTATTGATTTATTTTTCGTAATGATGCTTTAAGGTAATAAATCAAGATAGTATTTCAGGTCACATATTTTTATATCGAAACATCAGGTGATTTATAAGCTAATTTTGAACCTGATTAATTACCTAATTTATTTTCGTACAGCGATAAAATCGTATACTGCGGTAACATAATATATAATTAAAGCAGAGACAATGGTTTCTCATCGATTATCATTCATATTTCCTGAGCAAGTTTATGGATCTCCTACCTTTGTACGCTTCGTGAATCTTGTCCAAGCGATACTGCCCGAAGCCGAAGAATATCCAAGAGGTGCCGATTATGGGCAGCGGCATCGGGCCCGGCACGTCCTGTACCGTTTTGTACTTTTTCTGCAGCATGTCGTCGGAGGTATCTGGACAATACACGATCAATGATTGCACATTGTGCACTGAATTGAATTGCATCGCTTCATTTTATTATGATTGAATGACTGTTTATGAGTTTACGAGATACGCGGTCTCCGAGTTGTTTTATTGCTTTTGGGGGATTGATATTTATGAGGAATATTCAGTTTTTTCAACGGGCGCCATAAATCTTATTAAGTAGTTTATTTTCATAACTTGAATAAGCGCACTTGCAGCGATTTCGCAGTTCATTTCTTTCATAAGGTGGCTTTTGAGAGGAATTTATTTGCTGAAAATACAATTGTGAATTTTCCACTTGAAGATTTATTTTTAAGGAGGGTTCAGTAAAATCATAAACAATTCTCTTCAATAACCATATTTTTGTAATGTTTGCAATAAGAGCTTTTTGCAGACTCTTACTTTCTTTGATATTCGTAATTAAGGTTTACAGGTTTATATAATACTCAAAATTTGTTGTTATTATTTTCTACAGACTACAAGGAAATTGAATCCACCAAGCTAATTTTATGTTAATTACGACGGTTTGAAAAAGTCATTTAACTGGCATGTCAACAGTAGACGACAAAGTGTCGATTTCACAAGTTTCGTAAGTCAATATTGTATTATAATTTATGTAGAAAAATATTCAACAAGATTTTATTTATCTTGTCGGTCACTCTAAAATCTAAAAAGTAATAAAACTTTTGTAGCCCTTGAGAGATACCCGCGAAAAACGTCTCTGCGAAAGACCTACCTTAAATTTACCCTAATGTACCCTTGCGTGATACATTAAAATGTAACACTTGAGATGCGAAGATTTAAACGTACCTGATGTTTTTCGCGATCTTTTACTCCAAAAGCTCCAGGGTGGACGATAACTAGTGACCAGCACTATAAGTGTGAGAACTGTCGCCGCTATCACCTCCATCCACGCTACTGTCAACAGCATATTGCAGCCGGTTTATATTCTTTTCCTGGAACAATCAGTAGTGTTTCATGAATATCACATTCCACTCAGGATATTATTAGTCAGAACGTAATAAGACGCTTTGTTATTTATACAGTAATCAATGCTGTTAAGCATTTTGCATATAAGTAGTTACATTTACATTTATTATTATTTACGATTCTATTTGTAAACTTCTAAGTGCATAGTACGGATAAAAAGATCACGTTACGCTATGGTGATCTCAACGTATTGCGAAACTTATTTTTTTGCTCTATTGAACCTCTGAGATAATACTTCAATCTATAAAAAAACATATATTTGTAATTAAAAGCGAACGATATCTTTTTGCAAACAAATGATTATTTTATTAAAACAACTGTCGAGTGATTTGAACAACTAATGAAACATTGGATTGATCAATTCAGGTAATGTAAACTTTAAAGAATATATTGCAAATATTAGCTATGCGGCTGTTTTATCTCTTTATTACGCAATAAAGTTATTATATTACATGTCATACAATTGTAAAATCGATAGCCCTTACACGAAGAGTAGCAAAATTGAACATTTGTTACGAAGACTATACTAGTGCGTTTTCAATCTTACAGCGATACCGTTCGTTTGTTAGAAATCAATTAAATAGAAGAAATTTATTATGAACCTCCCATAAATAGGTAATAAATGTATCATGTCCCGCCCCTAAACATGTCGTATCATCTAGTAACACTAAATTTCCGCTATTTTTCACTTTAAGCTCTTCATAGCAAAATCGTGAATCATGCAAGTTTTCGTAGAATCTTATTGTACAAAAAAATAAGTTTTTTTAAATAGATCTTGTACTAAAAAAGAAGAGAATTGTATAAAATTGAAATATTTTATTGATAATATCAATATTTCTGCTCCTTCAAATTTTCGAGTTGGTGCACTGGCCAGTTACGTGGTCTTATGGCAACGTGCTATTGTATTATAAATTTAAGTCACAATACTATTTCTACTCATGAGAATTGGACAAAAAGCTATGTGTATATCATTCTCAACAAATTAAAATTTAATGTTAACAATTGTTAATAACTGAAGGTTTAGCTAGGACTTAAAACCGAGAAATTAGCCAAGAACGTCGATTTTAAGTATTTTAACAAAATTAAAAGTTTCAAAATTCTTAGCTATTTTCTAAAAGACTAAGGGGGTAAAAGAATGTCTAAATATAAAAATTAAAAAAAATGTTATTGAGAGCACATTTTTTATAAAAAGAGCTTAAATGTTCAATTTTATGCCTACGTATATTATGTACATAAGAAGGAAGTTGGAAAATCATCAAAAAATAATTCTTTTAACAAATAATACAATTAACCATAAATGTGAACATTCCAGCTGTTTTTATATAAAATATAGACTTATTAACATTCTTTCAAATTTTCATTTTTAGACACCCTTCTAACCCCTTAAATATCAATTTATTAATAAACTATTTGCTCAGCATTTCGTTAGGTTTGAAATCCGAAATTTGACTAAATATTCTTGGTCTTCCTTGGGCGACCCGCACGACTCGCTCCCGAGTATAGGACCTACAGTACCTCAAACATCAAAGATAACTACATCTAACAAAATACAAACTCGCGGCAATGTACAAAACCCGACTCCGCGCGCACGAGTCAACCCTATAACAGCGCGCAACGATCCTTCGCTCGCGATCTCGCAGCCTCTCGAGAGCTTGCGGGGAATCGAATCACGACTAGCGCGCACGACGCCGCGCCGCTCGGCTCGCGAATATCCTAGAAAGCAAATCCAGCGAGAGAGAGAGAGAGAGAGAGAGAGAGAGAGAAAGAGGGGAGAGAAGGAAAGAAAAAAAAAGCCCGAGGGATCGACGTCGCGCTCTTCCGGCATGCTGTCTCTCTCTCCCTCTTTCTCTATGCAGTATGCCATTCATTCCGCATCATGCGTCATTTATAAATCGCCGCTGTAATCGTTCGGTGTACACATGCGCGCACAGTCCTTCTCTCTCTCTCTTTCTCTCTCGCTCTTTCTCCCATATACCGCAGGTCAGAGATACTTTCGCTCACTTGATGCGCCTTAACGAAGTCTTATCTGCCTTTATCGCGGCCTCTCGCGAACAATGGGGCCCTATGCGGACATGGCGCACGGGCTATACTAGCTTCTAGCCGCAGTCTATGCACTTTCGCGAGCTGTCTTTCTCTCTCTCTCTCTCTCTCTCTCGCTCTCCCCTTTTTCTGCTAGCTCTTTCTCTATATATGTATATATATACACACGCGGATACGCGGAGTGAATAGACTCAGTGTCTGTTTTCTTCCCCCTCGAGCTCGTTGAGGAAGATTTTATGGTTGACCGTTTGAATGCTGCAGCCGAGTTTGCAATTTATTTATTGTGCGTGCAGTTGCTTAGAAAGTGATTATATACTCGGCACGCACTGATTCGTGACGTTGGGTTAGTTAAGTTTTCATTGAAATTAACAAGTGCCACGTTTATATAGTGAATAAAACTTTTAATGTTATTTTGAATTATAATGGCTGACTTAAAGGTGTGTATAGAATTGCGAAATTTTTAATTTTACGAACTATATTTATTTATTACCGGCAATATGATTGGTTATATCTAAGAGGGGGATTTATAGTTTTTAATTAACCCGTTTAGTACGAGACCCTCAAAAATTGCAAAAAGAAACTTTGTTTTTTCTAGTTTTCTCGGTTTTCATGCGACCTAAAGTGACTTAGGCTCCTCTTACGAGATCCGAAGTAGTGTTCTTCGATCTGATCCATAGATGAAATTTGCAAAATTTCGATCGTATCACGTTAAAATCTTAGAGAATTATGCCTATTGGTACAAAAATATATATCCTTAACGAGTTAAAATTTTAAATTATGTCCAAACTTTTATAACTCAGATTGCATTTTTCAAATCACTTTCCGATAATTGAGTTTCATCAAATAGCTGATTCTAACTTAAAATATTTCCTGCACATTAAATTTAAGAATTACATTAAACGATCTTTTTGAAACTAAAATGAAAATACTTGTTTCTAATATGTTGCAAGAAATGACATTATGACAGTTCGCTTTGATTTTGAAAACAAAATGTTACTTTCTCTGACTCTCATTCATAAATTTATATATTGTTTGAAAAAATTTTCAAAAATTAATGAAATATATTTAAAAACGTAGTCAATAAAATTTTAATATTGAAACAAATAAACAAGTCTTTTTCAGTAGTTTCAAAAAGATTCAATAAATTTAGTATGCATAGGAATTATTTTAGGTACTTTAAATCGTTTTCTGCAAAGATTCCGAAAATTAAATTTAAATTATAATAATTGGACATCGTTTAAAATGCATAATAAAATTAAACCTCCAGAACATACGTATCAGTTGTACTAGTATTATTATTTCTTACGCTATACTTCTCACCTCTCTTGATAATTAAAACCCAAATTGATCAATTTCCCTCACAAATTAAACCTACACTGCATCATTTCCGATCAAATTGTTTTACAGATATTCCAACACATTATCTTCCCTCATACTCCCGAACACTCGCGAACAATAGAACGCAACGTACTATGCGACTCTCGCGCTCGCTACTTCCCTTTTATTCTATGAGCCGCGATAAAGGTGTTGATGCGCTAAATACGCGCCGCGCGCATATTGCAAAAGCGTGATCGCGCTCGCAAGTTGAGCTGCGCACACGCGGATGCAAGCCTTTTATTGGCCATTTTTCCAAACGACGTCGCGCTGTCAGCTGCGCATCGACGCGAAGATTAATCGCGGCGCGCGCGCAGCAAAGGGGGATGAAAACAATGCAGTCGCGCGCGATAAGGAATATAGGTAACCGCCACGGGCAGTGCATAGACTTGGGACTCACTGCTATGCGGCTTTTTCTCGCAGGAGCGATGACGCGAAGGTTTTTCGCGTGAGAAGAGCGCGCGCGAGCCGCGATATTGCGCCGAGATTAACATTGACGAGAGAGGAATAAAGCGCGGGACGCTTATCTGAGAGCAAAGGAACGGGTGATTTGTCGATTCCGGGAGGTGTATATAGTAATTGTTGCGGGAAGGTTGATTGTGGCGAATCGAAAATTGAATTTTTTCGCGTGTACGTGTATTGTGGATGATCGAGATAATTGGAAGTATTGATGCGATAAGCATTTATGACTCAATTAGGGATTAAAGCGGAAAGGAAAATGATAAATTACTTTTTTCGCAGTCCAACAAATTCAGATAATCACAATGTCTCGTTAAGTTTGCATTTTAGTCATTGCTCAATTAATTTTTTAACACAAAAACACATTATTTGAATGTGTGCTCGTAAGCCGGTGGCTTCGTGACATAATCGAATGAGTAAATTTTTCATGTTTTGGAGGTATTAAGATTAAGACTTTCTATTTTCTATTTAAACTAATGTTAAATACTATTACAAAGCTTCCTCTATGAGGAAGCTAAAAATTCATAAATAGTAGATATGGTTACTTATTTTTACATTTTACTGTTTTTTACATTTATATCTGAAAATATACTTCGTAAGAATACCAAAATTGCTCAAAACTGAATTTTCAAAGTAAGTGACTTATTCGGTTATGCTGGGAAGCCACAGAAGGATGCGTGTGTGCATGTGTGTGTGGGTGAGTGAATTGGTGTGTACATGTGTGTGCGTATATATATAAGATGTCAATTTTAAATCATTACTGAACATCAGTCCAATTTCCCGATTTCGACTATATGTTTTTACCAGTAATCGATTGCGTCAGGAATTTTGTAGAATTGCTGAAGAAACTTGGGACATCCAATTTACGTCTGTCCAATTGCGCTAGACTTATGACTGCTACAGTGTTGTCAAGCGATTGACATGAATCACGTCGTTGATATGCGCGCGCACCAGAATTGCACCACGATAGCAGGAAGACACTTGCATTTAGGTACTTTGCAGCAGAATTACTCAATAATTGTGGCTAAACTACAGCAGAATTGCGGACGAAACTTGCGGTATATTGCAATAAGTTCATTTTTGTCTGTATTTTAGATGTAGCAAATATGCCAGGTGCGGAAGTGAATATTCGAACCCCTTGTCTGCATTTCTGTACCATAAGTCTGCCGCAATTCTATAGCACAAATTGGCTGTTTCAAGTTTCTTCTGGGGCATTCCACATTAAGTGTCGATTTTAGGATTTTAGTAATGGAATGTAACGTAAGATCATTTCCGTCAATCCCATTATTGCTCAGTGAATCCAAGCTTGACAGTGATAGGGCGCAAATGATTTTCCGTTACGGTTGAATACGAATGACGACGTTTAATAAGTTTATAGTTCTGTTGTTTGTAGTTCCTTTGTATTTCTACTGTAATTTTTGTGTACTCCTATCTGCATTTTAACTGTCGTAAGATTGCTGCAATTCTGCTGAAATTGCCTGGCGCAATCGACAGCTGACAGAAATATACTACAAGTCGGAAGTATACCATGCATTCTCTGTGCAATCGATCGTGTTTTCGAGGCGATTTGATAACAAATTTTCTGAAATATTTGATATATTGTTTGTTGTTTATTGTTTATCTATGATCTAAGTTCCAGTGAACTTAGCAGAGGTGATTGAATTTTTGTACGCATGGGACCTAGTTCCCTATAAATATGATACATCCATTCTCCTCTCCTATATGTGAATAATGTACCTAGTAGATAAAGTGCGTATGCATCATAACTGGTTATAAATACAGTTTATAGGTGGAATTCGAACCACAGATATATAAATTTTACATTTTTTTCCCACTGTATATTTGAAAATCATAAGCATGTATGTGATGATATTTTAACCATAAAATTACTTTAATTTAAGTTTTATTATTTTCACTTTTTATTTCAAATAAAGTTATTCTTTAGGTACTACAAAATTGTACAAAACAATTATTTTATATAAAATAAATAATTTTTTAAACTTTATTTTTGGGATTTAAATGACACTTCTTAATGATTTTTATTATTAAATCTATATTTGTTCTTAGAAAAGCATAAGTCATTAAAATTAAATTAAAATATTTTAATATAATTAAATAAAGTAGATTAGATATAGGTAGTGAGACACTATAATGAGTCAGTTGTGATAATTCGATACCGAATAATCCTATATTTTGTACCGTATCTCAATTTTATGACAATAGCTCGCAGAATATATAGTCTCTATATCACTAATATGGTACATAATATAAAAAGAAAACCGATGCTAACTGCTTTAGCACAATGCTTTCTCAAAGAGATTTAAAGCACAATCATTTACTGAATATTTACATTGATATAAGTAACTTTATGAGCAATCAACAATGTTATAGATCATGTTATAGATTACAGTGTTAAACTAATCTTTTTGACATATTAAACGTATAAAATACCAAAAATAATTTTTACAAATTTTCACAAATTTTAAAAATTTTAAATTTCAATTCTTTAAGAAACACAAACTTTAAAAATAATGTAGATACACCAATCGAAAGGAAATTACATCTACTTTACAAATTTATGCATATTTTTGACATATCCAGCGGATAAAATAACAATAAAAATTTATTTTATGTTTTGAAAATTTTCAAATATAAGCAATAATTTTTGATCATTTAGCTCCAAAATCTAATCAGTTCTATGCTGGGTCATATCTGATGTAACCGCAAACATACAACCCAAAATACCGTGGCCTTCAAAAGTTATGGTAACCTCATACGTACACACACACACACAGACATTTTGAAAAACCTACATATTCTGATCCAGCGACCTCAAAAACATCGATATTCATCAAAATCTTGCTTTTCGAAAAAATCGTCGTCACAAAGCTTAAGCTTACTCTTTGAGAAAGCATAAAAAATATATAAAATTCAATATTTTTGAGCGCATTATATGATGTATATATCTTTCAGAAAGCAGCGCGCTAAATCAGTAGGCAGCTTTTTTATTAGTATGTCTTGTAAATCGGAATTACTACAATTCTATTGCAGTCAATAAATTGCAATAGAAAAAAAAATAATTTTAACACATTGTACCGCGAAAGACAAGATAACCAGTGTCTCGACAAATAATCATAAATAAAGCTCCAGAAGATCAGCGCTACAATTTCCGTGTAAACACGAGGCTATACAGCCGACTACAATGAATTCAGAAATGTCTGCGCTCGCAAGTCGAAAAGTCAAATATTTGATGGCCATCTTGCCACCTGATTTACCACAGCGCAAACAAGAGGAATGCGCGCGCAAGGTGCTGGCGCGGCGCAGCACTCTCTTTCTCTCTCTCTCCCACTCTCTCGGGAATCTCAAGAAGCACGTGTAATTATTAATTGTTTATCGCGCGTTGCATATTTAATTACGAGAGCATTGAGTGCTCGGAGCGTCGTATTTATCTCCGCGTCTCTCGTAGCGGCCACGGCGCATTCGGGCGATAAAAGCCTCGCGCTGCACATCGGGCGAATAATATTTAAACCGCGATGGCATGGCGCTTACCGCGCGAAGGCTGACGCGCGCTCAAGAGCTTTTTCGCGCGCTCGCGCAAGAGATATAAATGCGCTCAATGGCATTGAAACAATGCGACGATGGCAATGCGTTCTTTTACTCCTTTCTTCTCTGTCTCCGACTGCATTCGTATCATATTTTATTCGCGAGTCATCCGAGCAGCGCGTAATGAGATAATTTACGGCCTGTGTGCTTTCGTCGATGTTTAATAACAAAGCTTTTTAAGTAGCTTTCTTTTTCTCGTAAGTGTCTGTGGCGATCTATTACGATGATTATAATTTAAATCGTGTTTTTCTGAGATTGATAAAAATAATTCATTTTAGAGTGGTCTTTAAAAAACGTTGTACATATATTACTGATAATTAAATATTATACCTACGATAATTTGTATTATTTAATTATATTAATAACGTTGATAACGTTATCGCTACATAGGCTTAAGAAATATTTTGGTTATTCATTTTACTGTGTACAAAACTATCATTGCATGGTAATGAAAACTTGATCCAGATTACTGTGGCATTCATTGATGTAAAAGAAGGGACCCTGAAAAAGATATGCAAGGCATTTATCTTTAGTTATAAATAATTCATACAACTTTCATTGAACAGCGACTTTCATTGAGGAAAATACATAAGTTCAGCCTATAACTTTATAACAACAATGAAATAAAACAGAAGATCTCGAATAGTCACGAATTGTAAAATGTATAATATATTTCGTGCTGTTATGATAAAATTGATGTAGTTCTTTTAACTTAGGCATATCTACTTATAAAATTTCAATTCAAATTTTTATCTAGTGTTGACCATATTAACTGACTGTTTATTACTATCTTCAAGTGACAGAATTATGAATGATTATATATCGTACTCGCAGAGCAATACTATAGAGACAAATTTTTTAATTTTATGGTTTATATAGGACAAAAATTATAACTCGTAAAAAAATAAAAATTATATCTATATCTTGAATACCAGGAAAATCAACTAAATATCCAAAATATCTATATAGTGTAATAATATATTCAAGTTGTATAATTTAAGGACGGTCTTGCGTACTTATAGAAAAAAAATTATATGTACCACAATTAGTGAAAATCTGATAATGTAAATGACAATGTATGTTAAAGAGGAGTATTTTACAAAGTGATAAATAAATGATAACCAAAATTATACTTTTATAATCGTAGATGTGGCTTATTGAAGAAAAAATCTGTAAAATTTGATAAAGTCTCTTAATTCTTCCGTCGAATTTTAATGTTGCAATACTCATTTTGCTCATTGAACATTTATCTATATTGACCTAACCCACAATTATAAAATAATTAATATGTCCAGAGTAAAACACATTTGTTTATAAGTTCTTAAGTTATACAAATACTTTGTTTTACTCTGCACACAATAATTATTTCTTGGGATAGTATAGATAAATTTTCAATCAGTAAAATGAGTATTTAAACATTAAAATAGAAGGAAGAATACATTTTAAGATAATTTGTTTTATCTGTAATAAGCCATATCTACGATTGGAGAAGCATAACTTCGGATTTCATGTTTGTATTACTTCGTAAAGTACTCCTCTTGAATAGAATGTGAAAGGGTCCCGTCCGCATTGCTTACCACGAACAATATTCAAAATGGATTTCTGGTTGTACAATAATGACGGAATCGTTTGAAATTTAACCAGACAATGCTTATACAAATTCGGAGGGTATATAGTAAGGCGCTTTTTTTAAAAAGTTTGTTTACGCTGGAAAAATGTTTTAAAATAGAGAAGTCGATAATACATGGCTTAGTATGTCCTTCATATTTGTATAAACATTATCTTGTTTAATTTCCAAGCGACTCTGTTATTATGTGAATTCAAACTGTTTTGAAAAGTACCCTTTCATCTCTCATTAATACACATTTTCATTTACATTACATTGATATTGTAAAAAGAATACGCGTCATAAATGGTAAAGAACCCCATTTCGAATATGTTATCGCTATTGGCAAAGACAAGTACCACCTCGGGAGAGTGGCGCTGTCAACTAGCTCATATGGCCGGTCGAAGTATACATTTTACATAGTATACTTCAACTGTTTATATCGAGGTTTACTTCAAGGGTTTATATGGGGGTCGTTGGTTTGAATTCAAATATAAGTTTGTTCTCTTAAAATAATGGTTATCTCTTCAACTGTAAACATTATGAAAACTCATAAATGCATCACGATGGTTCAGCAGTAAATTGAAAGAGGATAAAGTATATTTCTGAGCGACAAGAACAGGCATAACGCCAGAATGTTAAAAGTCGCGCATCACGCGCATTGATTAATCCAAAAATAATGATATTAAGACATTTTACCATATAGTTCTAGAGGATTTCATTATCTTTCTTCAATAGCGTACAATCTCCAGTTGCAGCAATAACACTTATTTTCATATAAAACACCTTTATTTTAATTTAGAAATAAATCTTCCCTATAAATCTAATGTAAAATGACTCTGACCGGCAATTGACGTAGTTCACGCGATGTCCGTTGAGTGTCGCTTTGCAACTTTAATTAAACTCCCAATAACCCCACTCTTAATAATATCCTTGAAACCTTCCTTTTCAGAAATATGAAATGTACTTAATAGTCTACTTTCTGAGCATCTTCTTGCAACAAATTAATTGTAATAAACTATTATATTTTAAACTATATAACTAAATGAATCTTTAAAAATCAGGGGCTACATTAAATTTACAAGCAATAAAAGTGTTCGAACCGTAATGTTCGCTACTTGAAAATTATTCTATATAATACGTCCACAATTAACGCCTTTTCCGTATACATCAATGACTCTAGCGAAATTCCTCGATCTCCGCGAATAAACATCCACAAGACGAAGAAAAGCCCGATGTACAAGCGCTCGCGCATCATTTGCTCTCTCAGCCTCTAACGTGCATTTTGTTTTCTCCGCGCACATACACATATATATACCTACAAATAATCGACTGCCATGCATACACAACCCAACGCGCTCGGCCTATTTGTCGGTCACTCGACTATCCACACCACCATGCCATAAACTTCTTTCCCTCGTCACCCCAGCGCACATCCAGTCATGCAGATATAGATACGCACGCGCGCATACAGATACATGCATATAACGTGAAAGCCGGCCCGGCGATTGCAGTGCATCATTTCGAGAAACAGAAGGAGAAAGAGGAGGGGCGCCTCATCTGCAGTGCGTGCGCGCCGGCCGGTTTAATAATAGTGCGCGCGGGCCTCTTTCTCTCTCTCTCTCTCTTTCTCTTGCTCTCGAGAAGTGCAGCAGCGCGCAGCTTTATCACTCCGGCCTGCTGCAGGCTTTTCTTGCACTGCTGCTTCTGCTGCTGCCGAGGAGATAAGAGAGTGCGTGCACGCGCTCGAGATGCGGGACTAGAATAGCGAGGATGGAGAAATGTGTGACGAAAAATGCGCGTGTATATAGTGCAGGCGCAGTCTCGTGAATCGATTCTTCGGAGCTGCCGCCGCTGCTGCTGCCGCTGCACTTTGCTCGCTGAATGATCGGGGCGCGTACAGCTTGTTGCAGCTGCAGCTGCCGGCGTGAAATCTTTAGTGGCGCGCCGATCGTAAATGTATCGGCGAGTGCGATGCTTGCGCGCGGCGAGCTGGGATGAGGAGTATATATAGGGAATTATATTATGGTCGGTGGCGAAGGCTTAAATGGCAGTAGGCTGTGTTAGCTTTTTAGCGGCTGAGTGGGTGATTGAAAGTTGTGGGGAGAGGGAGGGGCGTGGGATGCGAAATAGAGGAAAGGTTTGTTTTGTAGAACAGGTTTCTGAACGGGGTGAGCTTTCCTGTATAACGCTGGGTATAAGATGATTTTTTAGATATTGGTTTAAGGAAGTTAGGGTGATTTTAATTAAACAATTTGTTTATCTATTTGGTTAGAACACATCAGTGTTGATAATTATATAATATGTGATAGTATACGTTATGACCATAAAAATAATCAACAATAGTAAATTTGCAAACCTGATTATTGTCAATGGACAAAAAGGATACTTAAGATACAAAAACTTTTTCGGTAGTCATGCAATTTCAGTGTTTCAGGTCTTCTTATTTTGTTTCTTAAATTAATTCAGCAAAATAAGCTATTTCTTATCACCCATAAATTACTTTAAAATTTGTTTTCAGTCGATTTGTAAAAAAAAAGATTCAAGATAAAAAACTAATAAGACTTTCAGATGAGACCGTACTAGGATACGAAGCGAAATTCGTGGTTTCAAACTTTATCTGTTGAATTTGTAAAATTAAACTTGAATGAATAAAGTTCGGAAGCACGAATTTGTCGTTTTGTAAATGAGTACGACCAACTCTTAAACATTAAAATTGCATAAATACTGAAAAAGTTTTTATATAATTTTAAAACACGTTTTTTACATTTTTTGTATGCATATATAATATTTACTACTTTTACATATATAATTATATATACTGATAAATTTTTCAAATATAGAAATAAATGGTCAATTCAAAATACCCAAACCTATTTGAATGAAATAATACATCTTACCTCTACTATCAAAACTTTTAGAATATTTTTTTTGACAAATAAAATCGTTTCTTTTAATAGCAAATTAATTGTTTTATGCAGAGCTATATAGTGAAGTGCTATTAAGAATCGTACTACTTTTTAAAGTCTTGCCATTTTTGTTAATAATAAACTTTTTTGTTTTATTTTTGAATTCATCGCCAATAGGCATAATTTCATATAAATTTTGCAGTTTAATACCAAACGATTACAAGAAACCCTAGAACAATCATCGAATACTTACAAATTCAGAATACTGGCTTATTAGACATTACTACACTGAAAAAAAATTTGTTAAATCTAAATAAACGTTTCCTTGAATCGTACTAAGAAAAGATTTACTTAAATAAAGTAAATATTTCTTAAATTTAGTAAATATTTATTGAATTGATGAATACCAGTCTAAACATAATTAAATATTTACTATTATCAAATAAATATTTTCTTAGTACGATTCAAGGAAACGTTTACTTAGAATTAATAGATTTTTTTTCAGTGTATTATATTGCTATTAAAACAATTTTTTTCTATGTATAAACGTCATAAATTAAATATCAAAAATTCTCAAAGTAGAGATATGCAATTATTCTGACATAGATTCTTTCAAGGTAAGATTCCAAATCAACGTCCAACATCAACAAAGAAAGCGCGTCATCGGCAAGGCAAATTTCTATCTCGGAAAAAACCATACTTCCAATAAAACGAGGAAAAAAAAGCACACCTCGAGCACTGGGCAAACAAAATCGCGTATAATTATGCTAGGAGAGCGCTGTATAGAAATCGAAAAGGGCAAACAGACTCGCAATATAGCAAACAAGATTGGCCGATCCACGTGCAGTAAACACAAACCGGCGGCGGCGGCGGCGGCGACGACCCCACGTCGCGGAAAAATCAACGGCGCGCGCGCGCGCTCGCTCTCGTCGATCACGAGACCAACCAGCTCTCAATGGAGTGACTTATCGCGGCGCGTTATCGTCGTCGATCGGAGACTAAATTATATAGTCGACGCAACGCAACATCCTTACTCCGAGGCCGGGCATCTTCTTCCCGTACAAGTGTGGGAAAGAGCAGAAAAAAATTTTTGCGTTAACTCCCCGTGATGCGTATGTGTGTGTATATATGTATATATGTGTGTGTGTTATATACCGCGCCGGTGATAAAATTGTTGGTTTTATCTGAGCTGGAGAAATTCTAGTTCAATAAGCATTGGAAAAATCATAATTGCTTTTCGCAATCAATTTTGTATCTTCAATAATAAAAGAAAAAAGTAACGTGTTAAAAGTCTCGAGCTGATGTAAGTCTGTATATAATCAGATTAATACTTTATCTTCTATTTGATAGGTAATCATAGTTTAAATTAAATTACAATTTTTGAAGAAAGTTTCTTTTACGGTACCGTTAGTAAATTATTAGAGTTGTAGTAACTGTAAACTAAAATTGGTCGGACTCCGACTCGCAATCTTACTTTCTACGCTGCAGAATCTGTATAAGAAGTTATGCACGGTATTTTACAAACAAAAACAAAGCTTATAAGTAGCGAGGATTCTTACTTTCTAAACGAAGGAGTCTATCACGAAAGTAATTCTACACCGTCATAACTTCAAACAAAAATAAATCTCGCTAAAGTTATCCAGGAAAATCGGTATACGTATACTTTTTAGCGCAGCGCCAACTCGAGCTTGTCGCGAAATTCAGGCGGTACAGCGCCGACCAGCGACGAAACTGTCAAGAGCCGTATACGGAAATTCTTCAGTGTCATTTCTCGAGCAGGTGCACACAACCCGAGTATATTACTCGCAGAGAGGCGCAACAGCTTATAACAACACCGGCGCACGGAGAATAAAAGAGAAAGAGAAGAGAACCCGTCGAACTTGCAATTACACGCGCCGAAGGCGAGCTCCTCGCCCTTTTTCTCTTTCCTTGCGATCGCGTATATATGTAATATATACTAGGGCTCGCGCCTCGAATTATACACACACACGCACACGCATACGTCTTCCGCAGGCGCGTTACACATGTAGCGGCGCACCTTGGCACACTGCTGTTCCTTTTTACTTTGTTTCCCCCCGGTGCGCGAGCGCTTACACATTATATATGTACCTGTTTACACGGCGAGCCGCGTGCGCGCGAACACTTTAACCGTTATTTCGACGAGTTCCACGCGCTACAAGCTCATCTCCGTTCTCCATCTAATTATGTATTTGCTTGCACGAGGCGGCAGAGGTTCATTTACGAATTATCCTCCTTCTCTCTCTCTCTCTCTCTCTCTCTCTCTCTCTCTTCTCTCTTTCTCTCAAGCGACAACACTTTTCTTTCTCTGTTTTTCTTCCGGAGATGTGAAATTTATTGATGTACGTGAGGCTGCTGTTGACTGACCGACCACCAATGGTGACTTTTTTTCATCCACGAGAGGTTCACTCGCGATAATGAGCCGCCTGATAACGATTATTGACGAGTCCACGGGCGTTAATGCAGCGTGGCTCTGATTTCGTCGGGGTATTTTTCGTAATGTGAGCACCGGGAAAGAAAGTCTCGAGAGCTGCGTTGTTGGTTTGGGTGCTTATCTTAGAGCGCTCGGTTGCGGGAAAGTGGTTATGGAGATTTCGACGTTGCGCCCGATGGATGTTATGCGTAATTATTTGTTGTTTACCGGGATTGCTGAGAAAGCAAAATTCTATAGACTGTTCGACTGCGCGTGCGTTCTTCGTTAAGAGACATTTCTGTCGCAAACAGCTACTGTTTCGATTATGTGAATTCAGTAATCAAACTGTTTCAACAAGTTAATTAGCGAGTTGGCAAGTACACGCGAAAGTACATAAGATAAAGAACAAATCAATTGAATCTAATTTAGATATGATTCATATATGAATGCAGATAAAAATCGTGGAAACTTTCTCAAAACAGTCTTACATTTATTTCGCAATGTCTTTATGTAATGCATAATATCAGCAATGCCGTGATTATAAAAATGTAAACAAATATACAAACTTAAAAATTATGAAACTGTTTCCGTATAGTTCGTCACTATTCTTAGAATCAAGGGAATCCCTAAGTAGAATGAATACATTAATGAAAATAAGTTATAACTCGATGCAAGTTTGAATACTCGACTATATTATATCCACGTGGAAATACTTACCTATTAAAAATAAAAAAGTGTATTTTTCTTGAATTTGCAATATGTTTGTACTTCTTTCGCATTTTCTCACATTTCTATGCACATTTACTCAAATTTTTAAAACACGTGAAAATTTTATTTGACAATATAATCATACATAATTTCACATTTTTATATACATTTAACATTTTCACACTATAACACATTTTCATACATTTAAAAACATTTTTTACATTTTAAAAGATTTTTTTACATTTTAACTACTTTCCATACGTTTTAAAACGTTCTTTTACATTTTAAAACATTTTGTTACATTTTAACTAATTTTCATACGTTTTGAAACGTTCTTTTACATTTTAAAACATGTTCCCCCATTTTAACACATTTTCTTATATGTTTACTCATTTCTTCGTCTTTTGTCACTTTTTGATGATATTCAAATGCAAATAACAGTTCTGAGAAAGATATAAAGTAAAATGCGCAAAAGCGTTATAATATATAAGGAAGTGTACAAAAATATTGAAAAACGTGGGGAAACATGATACAAGTATGAAAAAAGTATCAAAAGTCCCAACAATCATGTTCCAAATTCAGCGGAACTTCACTTTACCTCGCGTTTCTACACATTTCCTTGCTTCCACTTCATTTATTCCACTAGGGCATCCAGCAATACAATACCTTTCGTAAAATAATCAGTTAGGTACAAGCGGAACACGGTAAAAGCAATGAAAAGAAACAGACGCGTCTGCTGTGCTACTATTCCAAAGCGCAAAGACAAGGACGAGGACGACGACGACGTCGAAGAAGAAGAAGACGAAGAAGAATCTGCACCGGCTGAGCGCGCGCGCGCTGCCTTAAAAATCCGAAAAGCCGCAATTTTCCGTTTAGTTTCTGTTTGCGGTGCGGCCTCGCAAGGTACGACGGCGGCCGCTGCCCACCGTCGTTTATTTTCATTCCTCCTCCCATCTCTTTCTCCTTTAACTCCTTTCTCGCATTTTACGGCGCTCGTAATCTCGCGATCTCTCTGTCTCTCTTTCTCTCTTTCTCTCTTTCTCTCTCTTTCACTCCGATGCCGGCCGTAATAAATTGCACGTGCGCGCGTGTGTCTTTCTCTCTTTTACTTCGGCGCGCCTGTGCAAGAACCGTTTCGACAAACTGGTTGCTGTGTGTGCTGCGCGTGTTCGAGCGATATATTCAAAAAGGAAGAGCGCGCGGAATTCGCGCGAGAGATCGCCGATTAAAAACGGAGGCGTATATAGATATATAGATATATATACACGAAATGAGAGGAGAAAAAGAGAGGAAGGGCGTGTTTGTGTGTGTGAAAATTATGTAACTTGCAGGTTCGATGTAAGTGTATCGCGTGTGGCGCTCCGTGGATGATACAGCGTCCGCTGGCTGCGGCGACGTGCGTCTGTGTTTACATTTTCGGGAAAAACACGAAGCCGTTTTGCGGCACAGCGCGTCGATCGACAATCGTACGATCGCGTTGTATTGTACACGTGGTGTATGGAGGAAAGTACGCGCGCGTGCGTACACATATTGAGGAAAGGACATAAACATGTAAAAGAAAAGCTTGGTGAATCGTGTTATGAACGGGAATACATTTTCTATATGAATAAACTCGTAAGAAAGTACTGCATTCAAATGCACTACTAATAATAGAATCATGTTTTCAATTGTTAATAGATTAGCATCATGCATGATACAAAAATCGATCACGAATCGTCGCCAATTTATTTACATTTCGAGTCATTGTTACAGTAAACTATTTAGATAACCGATTTCGTTATTCTTTACAATCTTAAAATGTCATAGGAATATCGAGTATTTACTAAACATTTCAAATGTCAATTAATTTTGGGATAGAGTGCGAAAATCCGCTTATACATCATTAGCCGTGCCAAAACTATTAATTTATAACAAGATTCCAACATGGTTCAAATATCAAAAATTCGGTGGTGTTTACAGTTTGAAGCTAAATGAACGTATATCAAGCTTATTCTTTGGCACGTCAGTAGACGCATTGAGAAAATTGTGCACAATAGGACGGAATTTCATTTAGCTTGATCGAAATTGAATTTTTTGTTGCGCCACACATGAACAAAACGCAATAAACTTTTTGATGAGAAAAATAAGTAGCAGAAAGATATTTCATTTCTATTATAAGACAATTTCTTTCAAACGTCTTTAATTCGAAATCTAATAGTTTGTTTTCTTTTAGTATGTTGAACAGTTTAGGTTCTGCTAATATTGACATACCCTTTTAAATTGTAATTGAGTGCATTTTTACCTATCCTGCATAACTATGTGTATAATCAAAACATTTAATCATGCGTCGAGTTAAGGGTAAGTCAAGATAATCATTATTCTGCCTCGTTTTAAATTAATCAGTGCTAAGTAGTTTTTCTGCGGTTCAATCAAGAAGAAAATTACGTCTACACTTGTACGTACAATTACGTTGCGATTTATTCGTTTAATTAATAGTTTTACTGCTTTAATTAATTAGCAATTTACAATTAACATATAACTGACGTTATATAAAGTCGCAATGTACATGTACGATCGTCGATAGAAAGAGTAAATAATAAACGTCGAAATTCATTAATTCTCGATAACATTCAATGTATACGTGGTAGTTGTATCTTAATTGCAAATGAAATGATACTGCCCTTGCACCATGGCTAAAAAGAAATATGACCATGACTGAAACTAAAGTATATTGATAAGCAACATTAGTCAATGTTTTATTTGTTTCTTTAATATTTTTAATAATTTTTCATTGTATCATAATAATTTTTAGAAATCAACAACCGCTGCCAATAAATTGGCTCGTAGGTTCCACAAACTTGAAATTTATTGTACGTATTATATATTAATTTTAACTGCTAGTTCTTAACAATTAATTTATTTCAATTTCAATTTCAATATTAATTCAATTCTTTAATTTCAACTGAATGCATGATTATATTTATCTTTAAATTACAACATATTAGCATATAACTTTTTCTGGTTATACATGGGACATACAAAATCGACTGTTTTCTCTTAAACAAATTAAGAATACCCAAAAATTTACTAAATATTGTTCTTAATCTTAGTAACTATTTTAAATTATTAAAAAGTATTTTCATGATTAGTTTTTAAGACATCCAAAAATTAACTGAATATTATTATAATGTTACCAATTACCTACATTTATTTCAATTAATTTTCGTCATACATTTCTAAAGTATAATCTTTAAAATTAATGACGTGTTATCGTCTATAGTAAAATAAGGAAAGAAGATAATCCAAATGTTAAGCTCTTTTAAGAAACTTCAAACTATTTTAGATTAAATGAATGATATTGACCCTATTATAACAAAAAAAAACATAAAAAACTAAAACCCAAAAATCTAAATATGACTAAAAAGCAAAAACACACCAAACAATCAACAAAAAATATTGTTATTCTCATATCGTGTTAAAACACACACGCATACACACATATATATACACACATCCATGCGAATATTTTCTAAAAATAGTATATTTTGATTCCAAACATTCCAATATACATTTTTAATATCGTTTCTCAAAAACCATTTTTTACTATTATAAAGATTCTCGCAAAGAGGAAATAAACAAAACTTTTTAACAGAAATTTTGTAAACAAATGAATTTAATTCATGAGCAATAAAGAAATATAAAATAAATAGATTTATATTAATTTGTAAAAACTTTTTTTTCTATTAAAATATCGAATTTGCATGTTACGTAAGTAGAATTTGATTTTTTACTTTCAAGGCACGCTGTTTGCAAAGCTTTGTTTCTATCTCACCTGTTATCTATTAAAATGATCAATCAAAAGCGTGTGTGCGTCAACTTAAATGATTCAGTTTAAATGACCTTCCAGTTTAACAAACTGTATATGTATGCCTTGTAGACAGTCAGATTGTGGCAGGTGAACTTTTTAGTCATACGAAACAATTAAGTTTAAAATATTTTATAGCTTATATAAGAGATTAAATATCAATTATAAAATGTTGAATTCTCTTTTTATGTCTTATTTATATATTATGCCAGAGATTTTAATTATTATTTTTTCTTTAATAAAAAAATAACTTTCTCATTAATACGCAACTTTGATAGATCGTCGATGATACTATAATAGCATTCAAAATGAGATGCAGTTCAAAGATTAGGAGCAACAAACTCGACTTTTAATGAGCTCTTTATATCAATGAACTTGATAATAAAGACTAACATTTATCAGAAATATCTACATGTAATTCATTGATAAACAATAATAGATATATTTATATGTACGCAGAATAATAGAGAATCACATATTTTGTAACTTAAGAAAAACTAATAGATATATGAATAAATAAATATGAAATTTTTAATGTAAATTTTTTTTTAAAACATAAAATATTAAAACAAATATCTTGTCATTTTTGTCATTTTTGTCTTATTGCAGAATTACACCTTATTATTCTACAGTAATGAAACTTAGCTGAGTTAGCTAAAAATGTTGTTATTACGATAAATTTTGTTTGCTACATACGTAAAATGTTTAGATTACGATATTCTTTATTATTTCAAATAAATCTCTGTTACCAGTTTGAAAATATTATTTAACTATAACTATATATTTAGAGATGAAGTTCTAAAAATATATTCAAAACGGAAATAATCTACAAGATGCAGTTTTCAATCTTATGATTAAATCACCATTTAACACAAAACTACTATGCAATTTTGTTTAACATTTGTACACTCGACGAGCATATATTCGAATCGAACGTTTTCAAAATGCTCCAACGAGATTGACCGATTCACAGGAATTAACCAATAAGGTGACACAATTTCAAAACATAATTCTTCTAATTGAATGTGTTTGAATTTTTTTAAATACTGCTACTTCATTGGATAGAACGTATGTTCTAGCTAACCTCATTGGAGGATTTCAAAAAAATTCAAATGCATTCGATCAGAAGAATTGTGCGTGGAGCAAAGTATGAAAAGCGTATAAACGTTTCGACTAACTCTAAATTATGCACATTGAAAATACTTTACAAGCTTTAAGTTATAACTCATACCCTTTATTCTGCGCTATTAAACTGAATAGATTAAATATATGTCTTCTGAAAGAAATAAAAATACCAATCGTATTAAAAAAGAAGTGCATTTATATTTGCATTACCCTGACCTAACAATTCTCCAGATCAAGGTTCAATTCATTTGATCAACTGATGCGAACGCAGGGGTTACTTTAAGTTGAAAATTAATGCTTCGAAGAAGCACTCCACTGACATTTAATTACAAGGCTATTCATTGAACTTCAGAGTACCGAGCGTCATTGCCATTGCATTACAGCCGCACGCAGTACAATAACACATACTTCAAATAACTTCCACATTGAGATTCAAACGACTGCCAAGGTCTTAAACCACTTACCCTGATCTGGGAAATAAAACAACCCTACTACTTTTAACAACCCTATTGATATTTTTTACTAACAAGTAATATATATCTATCTGTTTATCTAGTTTTGTATCTGCCCTGCCTCAATATATATTTTAATAGCGTCTCTCTATAACGTTTCTCATCGAATAACATTTATTGTATTTATATAAATACTTATAACTATAAGATAACTATGGCCCAAGCGGTAAAAATAAACAAATAAGAAAACATGAAAAAGGCTTGTCCCGATAAAAAAGTAAAAATAAAATATAAACAAAATTTATCCTTGGCAGAAAAGTGTTTATTTTATCATTTTTTTTAATGCTTTTTCTCACCGAAACTAGTAATTATTTACTTATATTTTTGAGATACCTAGAAAATGGCTAGTTATGGTAAAAAAAATCGTTTTAGTACTGAACTGATTTCTAGCAGGGTAATTACTACTGAAAAATATACTCGATTTATTAAGATATTGCAATGTATATGATAATAATAAATTATCAAATGAGCGCTATTCATGATAATTTATGAATTCATGGCACCGTTTCCTGATCAGCTAAGATTCACTCCTGCTCAACATTTATCTGTATTAAAACAAATCTTACGAAAAGTAAATTCTTTTAAAATAAAACTATGTACCATGTTAACCAGTTGATTGCTATTTCTTGATTTTTAATGAAATATTTACAGTTATTAACTCAAAAACAATTTATTTTCAAAAATAATCAGGAATTGGCTTCCGACCAGAAACCGGTGCCGTAACGGTACCGCTTCCATCTACAACTTCCCAAACAAAAACACCAAAACAAAAATCACAAAAATCACCAAAAATAAATCCATCAATAAAACTACTTACCGGAAAGAAGAAGAAGAAGAAGACGAAGAAGAAGCAGAAGATGCAAAGATCAAATCCCGCAGGAGCCGTCCAGCCGTGTTGATGTCGCCGCTCTCGTGCACTGTAGCCGCAGCAGCAGCAGCGGGAGAAAGAAAGAGAGAGAGAAAGAGAGAGAAAGACAGAGAAAGAGAGAGAGAGAGAGAGAGAGAGAGAGCGCCGCAGGCTCCGCACACCGCGCTAAAGAATGGCACTGTGTACACGCGCGAGCGACGCTGCGACTGAGCTGTGCCGCGCGGTGACGTGATGCCCGAGAAAGAGAGATGCGCTCTCGAGCGAGCGGCCCCGAGTAAAGAGAGAGAGAGAGAGAGAGAGAGAGAGAGAGAGAGAGAGAGAGAGAGAGAGAGAGAGAGAGACAGAGAGCAGCCGCGACTGACACTGGAGCACACCAGCGGCGCGATTAGCCGGTGCGTGCGGATGCGTGTAGTAATATCGGCCGCGCGCCGGGGAATGCCTTCGCCTCACAAACGAGCGGAGTGCCGACCGAAAAACCGGGGGCGTGTTTTCCTCTCTCTCTTTTAAAAGAAAACGAAACGAAGAGGCGCGCAGGGGTGCAGGGTGTAAAAATGAAGGAGAGAGAGAGAGAGAGAGAGAGAGAGACAGACGCCGGCGGTGCTCCTTTTTACTCTAAAATAGCGCTTGTAAAAAATGAAGGTCGGAGGAGAGGTTTTCCTTTGGAGCGAGGAGAAAGCGTGGAATGCGGACGGAGGGTTAGAATGGGACGAAGGACGCGAGGGAGGAGAGCGAGAGGGAAAGAGAGGCAGATTAGGGGGAGGAGCGCGCGCGCGCGAGAGAGAAGAGAGAAGCCGGAGTGCGGGACGCCCGTCGAGTACAAGCGCGCAGAGCACCTTTCCGTCAGGCGTTTGCGGCTCTACTGAGCTCGAGAGAGGGACCGATCCTCGCGCCGCGCCGATTCGTTCCGAAACTCCCAGGCGCGCTCGCGCTCGCACCGCTCGACTCGACAAACGTGCTGGTAGGCCGATGAGTGCCGGTGTTCGTCTGCTCGAGCTCTGTTTTGTAGCGAGGCGTGTTGTGGATGTACACGCAATCTGCGTGCGTTGATGAGGTCTGAAAAGAGAGACACTATTTGGGAAGGTAGCTTTTTAGGCACAGTTAAAAATCTAATTAGAGGGATTATCGGATTTGGACAGTTCGCTGTTATCTGAATTACGAAAATCAACACTTTAAGGCCAACGTTTGTTCGTTAGTGCTTTTTTTAGATCTGAATCTAAGAGAATATTTTCTTAACCCATAAGATCTCAAATTGATCAAGGAAAGTATTTTAAATATTTGAAAAGTTAATGTTTAAAGACTACCATTAGACGATTATTACCAACTTTATGTGGAGAATGGTACGTTCGTGTTTTTTTACAATTAATGTTATTATTTGAACCTAAGATTAATATTTTCAAAATTTTCTCAATGGCAGTAGGTTATGGATAACATAATACACGATGAAATTCGAAAATCGGGTGGTTTTTCAAAATGCGTGTGAAAGAAAGGCGAGGCAAGGGGAGAGAAAGCCGCAGAACAAGAGATAAACCGCCGGTGTATGGGGAGTTAAAGCTGAGGACAGTAAGAGATACGCATAAGTGAGAAGAAGAAATGATAGCGAATGAGAGACGAATGTTATTGGTGATAAACAGACAGAAATATGAACGAGCGGAGGATGATTGGTAAAAAGTGTGAGAAGTTAACTTTTCCTCTTTCTTTCTTTCTTTCTTTCCTTCTTCCACTCGTCGCATTCTTTAATTTTATTCGGAATTTAGTCAAATAAAACTACCTTGAGTAACATATTATCATCAAAATAGTAGTATTTTGCTGTTCTTTTATATGAAAATAGAGGAAAATGTGATACGTAGCATTAAGCTTTATTTTCTTATATTTTATAAGAAGAAACTTTTTGTTATAAATTGTATTCACCCTGGTAGAAAATTAATCTAGAACTATGTAGATCTATCTAGTTTGCCAAGGAAATAATCGAGGGCATCGATAAAACTAGATAATTTTCTACCAGGGCATTCATTAAAATTTAAAGAAAGTTGCTTTTTGGTATTGCAAATACCCACTTGTTGCTTCAGAACATTAGATATATTTAAACATAAACAAAAGTGACTGTAATCAATTTTAACAATAATAGATAAGTGACAATTTTAAGGTTATGCGCAAATGCGGGAATAAAGTAACTTTACTTCCCGCAAATGGGGGAATAAAGTAAAGTTCAGTTTCGGTGGGTTTCTCGCTTTTTTTTAATTTTTAACGATTTCTTTTTTTTGGTGTGTCCCACTCTCCAAATCAATAAATAGGCCATACTTAAGTCGAAAATAAAGTTCTATATGCAACACGGGAATAAAACCGACTATTCCCTCGGATGATTCCACCCTCGGAAATAATCTTCGACTTATCATTCCTTTGTTACATATTGTACTATTTTTAATATTGATATGAAAAGTAGTATTATTTGATCTCAACATCCTACCAGGGATATGAAAGTTCTATAACTTCTCAATAACTTAAAAAATAATAAAGCATCATGATATTCCCTAAAAGATTTTAGAGTGCATACATTTGAGATTTTCGCAATTCAGGGTAATCGTGACTAAATCGATCCATTTTATGACCAAAGGAGGATGGTTGGCCTATGCCGGCCCTAGGTAAAACATTGATGGGGGGCTATAAAACTGATATGAACATAAAGGATGTATAAAATCTTAAGCATTTAAACAATAATTTCCGTCTGTATAAAGTGAAAAACATTAATAATAATTAATTTTCTTAATTGTTACTACTTAATGCCTGATAAAATCTTGATTTTTGCTTTCTCAATGAGAAAGCATTGTTTTGATAAAAAATATTTTTTATTATTTTTTAACGTAAAAACATACTATATAACTTAAGGAGTTCGAATAAGCTACTTTAAAAACATGTCCGCTGTATGAATGTGTGTGTATGTGTGTGTGACGCTCATCCGCGTTCGAATATTCCCCGGTAAAACCTGGCCAAAATTTGCATGCATGTTTGTTATCCATACCTAGGAGTGGATTAAAAATTTCAGCAAATGTGGTAAACTCATATTAATTTTATAGCCATTTTTCAAAATTTGAAAATTTGAAAATTTAGGTTGTTTGAAAGCGAATTATTTTCACAGTAAAGTATTAATAAAATCTTTCAATTTAAGACCGAACACGATGCTAAATATACCGTTTTTATTTGTTATACCGTGTGTTAAGCAATTCTTTTCTAACCTCTATAACTCGAAAATTAAAGGATAAAGTTTAATGAAATGTTTACTCAATATTAGTTTTATATAGAACTATAATCCTGCAAATTTTCAAGTCATAAGACTTGTTGCTTCTTAAGAAAAAAAATAAAATGTTAAAAAAGTGCATTTTGTTGGGCAACGATATCTTAAAAGAGTTTTTATATTTTCTTTTGAAAGTTAAGCACAGTGATAATTTGTTAAGTATAGCGGTATAAGCCTACTAGCATGGTTTTGATAACATTTTTTGAAATTCTTTACGTAAAACCAGAATGTATGACAGAAGATAAACGGTACTTTCAGAATAATTACACTTTGTGTATGTATGTATGTATGAATGTGTGTATGTGTGTGTGTGTGTATGTGTGTGTGGGTATGCGTGTGCGTGTGCGTGTGTGTATGTATATATATATATATATATATATGTAACTCATCTAGGCTCAAACACCAGTGGATATAATCTAATCAATCTGTGAGCAAAAACTTAATTTTTAGTTAACATACAAATTAAGGTGGTTTATGTGTAAATAAAAATAATGCAGAATGTAATAAAAATATAACCTCTCCAAAAATCTAAGATCATGTTGCCGAATAAATTAGAGAGAAAAAATTGCTTAAATTTAGTATTTTAACGCACTGTCTTATTTTCGCAAACACTGGACTCCCTACTGAAAAACGAGGATATAAAAGTATAAATTTCGTACTTCCTAATGACCCAAAGAAAAGTAGGGAAAGTCGAACTTATTAAAAAATATTTATTATAGAAAGTACAAAAGTGCTACTTTTCTAACCTTAAAGAGCGATTTCGTGAGTCAAAAGACCATCTAAATGTCATCTTTATGGCGAAACGAAGTATAACGGTTTGTATTATAACAATGTTTTATTATTTTATAATTAATAAATAAACTTATTAGATATTATTGACATAGGTACATTGAACAAGATTTCCGTAAACCTTTCTTGTGCGCACTCAATTGACTTCGGAGTCATGCATGTACCCCTTAAAGTATGTGTAATGCTTATGACCTTTTCAGTAAAATTTGCTTTATAATATATAACCCATTTTATTAAATCAATCAACAGATATTGACCTATGCATAATAATATAATATACTAAATGACATGACTGATGCCTCTTTGAGAAATCTAAGTGCCAAATCAGTTGGCAGAGATTTTTAATTATTTTATCGATCTTGGTATTCTTTTTTCAAAATTTCCATTCACATCTCCGCATTAAATTTTTTTTAATGTTCATATTTTGGCAAACTCTAAACAATAGAGTCAGTTTTGTACGTTCCCCCGTGCCCCCTGACTTACTACGCATCTGTGGGCATCCTCCTTTAAAAGCTAGTGCTCTAAGAAAGCGATGTTGTAAAGATTCAATTTTATCAGAATATTCTTCAAAAAATGGTGATCAGATGGATGAACTGTAATTTAGTGAAGATGGAACTAAAGATTGATACAGTAAAATTAACGTTTCACGTTTTTTTAAACATTTACTTGATCTTACGACTATTTACCCGAGTAAAAATGAATCATATATAGTTATATATAACTGTATATAAAAATCATATACAGTTATATACAATTATACACGGTTATATATAATTATATATAGTTATATATGATTATATATAATTATACATAAGTTTTGGCTCTATATAACTATTTATAGTTATATAAAATTACATATAATTATATATAACTATATACAATTATATATAATTATATAGAGACAAAGCTTATATATCTAACCATGTATAATCATGTATATTTATATATAATTATATATAGTTAGTTATATATAATGATATATAATCATATATAACTATATATAATCATAAATAACTATATATAATCATATATAACCATACATAATTATATATAAATGTATACGATTTGTATATACAGTTATATATAACTACATATTACTCATTTTTACCTGGGTATATATATATATATATAGAGAGAGAGAAAGAGTTTAGGCACTCGTAAATATGGGGTACCATTGGGATGATACCACATGTTTATGGGGGCCTGAAGCGTATGGTAGCATGATTTTTGAAAATAGGCCATATAGGTGTTGAGGGCCCCTAAATATGAGGTACCATCCGGATGATACCACATAATGAGCCCAAACACTCTGGTAGTCTGATTTTGCAGTCTAAACACTATGGTAGCCGGATTTTTGAAAATAGGCCTTATAAGTGTTTATGCCCCCTTAAACACTATAATAATCTGACTTTAGATTTGTAAGTGGTGACCCAAGAACCCGTAGATATATACAAATTTCTGTATCTAAGTTGGTACCGTTATATAATCAGAAGGCGACGATTTGATTCGTTTTTCCAAACCCTGCTATTGTAAAACATTGAAATGTGTTATTCTCTCTCCGGAAGCATACGTTAAATGTGTTATTCTTCGACGGGAATTTGAAATGTGCTATTCTTCGTCGGGAATTGTTGAAAAGTGTTACTTTTCATCAGGAATTATCGAAATGTGCTACTTTTCGTCGGGAATTGTTAAAATGTGCTACTTTTCGTAGGGATTGTTGAAATGTGTCAACGTTTGTATTAAAAATTCACAGACATAAGTTATAGCTTTTCAAATTCAAAATTTATGATAAAAACGTAAAAAATCAAAAAAATGTGACTTTGAAAAGCTATAACTTATGTCTGTGAATTTTTAATACAAATTCCTTCGTTCATGTCAGAATTACTTGTATTTTGAACTAATTAACCATTGAAAAAGTTCAATCCGATGCTTAGAACTCTCAAAATCATGTTGACAATAAAAAAAGAGCAGTTTCTCTTCGGTAGCTATTTAAGGTGACGTAGCGCCAAAAAAAATTTCTCCGATATATTTCGACAAAATATATAAATTTACCGAAAAAGAAAATGTAATATATGATGAACAATTCATTCTCACCTAGAAATATATAACCAATTTAATTAAGATTCTAAGGTGGTCAGGTCCCCTTAAGTCGACTTAGGTCGTTTTTACAGATTTGGTTTCAATGCGTAGATATTGATCCTAAAAGTATATCTGTAAAGTATTAAAAGTTTTTTAACAGTTTTGACACTTCAATGTTATGCTGCGTGCCTGCTGTATTTTCATGTTTATGCGCGACGCGCCACAAGTCCCCACGCTACAGCTGATATTGATAAGGTCCAATTTCATGCAGCGAATTATTCGCGGCGAATGCTAGGCTAACATATAGGTGCGAGAGAGAAAGTATGATTATACCCTGTCTCTCGCACCTATATGTTAGCATAGAATTCGCCGCATGAAAACGGACCAATACGCGTCCAAGTACGTGTTATTGTTTTTCTCTCTCTCTCGTATATTAGAAGTTTAAAAGGTTAAATCAAAAGGTTCCTAAACAAAAAGGTACTACTTTAGCTATTCAGAAGCATGCTAAATTGGCATTGAAACCAACAAAATCTATATTTGGTTTCAAGTAATGCAGTGGCAGCGGTGTAAATTTTAATTTCAAAACTAACGTTACTATTTCGAGAAAGTATCGGTTGGTCTACAAAAACTGGTTGCAGTTGATATCACTGTGGCTAAGAAAGGGATTTTTTTAATACTTTTTCTTCAATCTACTAATCGATAATTTCACAACCATATGATTGTCTGAAAAAAGTCTGCAAAATGTATCAAACAGTGACTCAAGCTTCGAATGAGAAATTCGACAATGAATGCGAATAACTTGATATTTTAATTTACGATCACATTTTATTTTATATCTTTCATGTTATTATTTCTCTTTTCTTATTATAAACTGTTCAATAAACTATTTTTAAAGCTAATATATTTTTCATATTTTAAAATTAATATCATCTGTTGATACCCCGAACGTCTAAAATTAGATAAACTAATATAACTCTTCAAATATGATATATTACTATTACAACAATGTAAAAATTATCTTTCTTCTTTTATTATACCTAAAAATTACTAAAAGTTTTTAAACTATTATTATTACTACCTTTTTCTTTCTATTTTAATGATTATAAAATATTTTTTACTAATTCGCTGGAAGAACGACTTAAGTGATTCGATATAAATAATATATTTAAAACTGTTTAAAAATATATACTACACATTCTATTGTCTAAAATGATTACTGAATATTATACCTTTAAAATGAATGCAAAATATTTCAAACGGTAACACTTTACAATTTACAATAGAACGCTGAATCTTTAACTCTTTAACGTAAACAACCGCCGAAACCGTATCGTTGTGACTTGCGATGGTGTTAGTAAATCATGGTTTCCACTTCATTCTCTTAAACGCTGAATTAAAATATTAATCATTTTACTTTTCATGTATACTCAGTAACGTATGATAAATTATTTAAGTGCTTTCTGAGCTTAGAAAGCAAAAAAATTACTACTAATGCACGATTCACGTTAATGGGTTAAATAGCTTTTTCCCAAAACAGCCAAATTCGACTTAGGGTCGATCTTTTACCGAACGGCTCATATATAAATAACTTACTGTTTATCAATAGTAACTCCAGATGTCAATTTTTAATGCTCGTGAGTAGCACTACGTCATGTGCTTCGATTTTCACTAGTGATACGTCGATTATTGCCAGTATATAAATAAATAATCAAAACTTGCAATACGTAAAGACTTTTTTTATAATCTTGTCCCGAACGCCAATGCATATAAAATGATTACTTTCTTGTGCATGCACTTTCCCCTACTAGTTGAATCGTTATCTGTAGAGATTGTTTATACATTTAATTAGGAAGATTACGTCATTTAGGTAACCCAAAATATTCTAATTTTTCAAGAATCAAAGTCTTAACATCGACGTTCCCTTACCACACTTATACTGAGCAAATTTTCAAAAAAAAAAAACATTCCTATTCATAAAAATATTTTACAATTCATTGAACTCAAGCTGACCAACTTTTCACACGCGGTCATCTAAAACCATACAGCTATTCGCATTGCAATGTCACAGCACAACAGAGCCACGAAGCTTCTCACACCAATTAACAAATTTCTCCGTACGCGCAGATCGCGATCTTACCTAGAAGAAAAAAAAAGACCGCCCAACGCTAAAGTCGAAGTATCGCGCGCACCTGCCTCGCAGCGCAGAAAAACACCAACAACTAAATCCCTGCAGCCGCAGCAGCGAAACGCGAGCCTCCAACACAAACAACAGCAGCAGCAGCAGCGCAGCTCATCTCATCTCATTCGCGCCCGCGCGAATCCGAGGGAGATAAGCTCCTAATCGCGTGGTTGCATCGCGTATACACCACTGAGAGAACACAGCATGGAGAAAGAGCGAGAGAAAGAGAGTGAGAGAGTCGTTATCGCCGACTCTGTTTACGAGAATGTGGCGTGGCCGTGCCAGGCTATCTCTTGTGGGTTACACGGCGAAATGAGGAGACGAGACGTAACATACGCGCGAGTGATGCACGGGACCGCCTGAGGTAAGTATACGGATGCTGTGATTGCCGCTGCGCGCTGCGACGACGCGGGAGACGTCGAACTAGGGGTAACATGGGCTTGTGCATGGAGCAGCTTTGAAATCGAAGTTTGGGGTGCATGTATATGCTTTTGGGAAAATCTATTTTTTGCTGGTCGAGAGAGCGAAGAAAAAAAAACTTCTTTCACGGGGTGTCGCGGTCTCTGGGTTGCTTTACATTTTTCAAAGCAATTTAGTTGGGCTAGATATTGACAAATGCTCAAGGTAACAGATGTAAGCTAAAGTTTCTCCTCGGAGAATCGGATAGAGCTTATTAGGTAACATTTTTTCCCTGTATATAGTTAGCCGCACAGCGGGGGCCTTGAAAATACATTGCCTCATTAAGAAAAATGTCTGTCTTCATTTCTGTCCCTTAAATGTGTGTTATTTTTAGCTCGATTTTGGCCGTCTGGAGTAGTTTCACTTTCAAGATCAGTCGTATTTATAACTAGCACTTATCATATTAAGATGTAATAGTAGTCAAAATATTTCTTAATCAAACAAAAAATGATTTATGCTCTTATTGACAAATTTTGTAATTATAACAGGCTAGGTATAATTAGTTTAAAATGTTTTACTTTTTTGTTTCTTACAGACATTATGAAAAACATAACTAAAAATCTAAAATTTGTTTAGGATGATGATAAGATTAAACAGAGCAGAATTGGTCCGATTAACCTACGATGTGGAGCCCAAGATATACTATCTAAATAATCCTAACAAATGGTTAACGGTTAGGTAAACTGGTGTGTGGTACTACTTATATCAAAATAGTTTTAAATAAATTAGGTTTGAATATTGTTAACAATTCAATATCTCAGGGGAGACGTATTTTATATATATATATAAGAAGTAAAAAAAAATAAGTAGGATGTAAACAAACAAAAATATATTCAAATAAATTAAAAATATACCTATATTATTAAACTCAAAACGTATCGTTTCACGCAATTTTTTTTGCTTTTGCATCACTTTCCGGTTTCTACAAACAAAAAATCGTAAAAATCCTATTTCAGTGCAAATTGTTAGCCGTCTCCCCATTTTCGCGACTTTCTATCGCGCTCGCGACACTTTAATCCTCCAAATAAACCATCGGCGTCGATAATCCACCTCAGCATCCTCCTATAACACCAATCCGCAACATAAATTAGATTAAACATAAATAAACTGTAAAGCACTTCGAGAAAGTCGTGCGCGCGCGATACTAATTATAAGTCGTCCGATAAATCTTTTATTCTAATTCCCGCGTAACGAGATATATATATTATACACTCGCGTATATATCCTCCCATTAAAAAAAAAGAATGCCGAAGAAAAAAAAATATAGAAGTATCGTATACGCATACAGCTCCACAAATGAAAGTGCGAGATTGGTGAAAACCAGTTATAATCAGGAGCGAGCCGTGTGTGCGTGTAGGTATCTAAGCTAGCCGGGAAAGATTAACAGAGGCCACGGAGGATGGAACAAAACGAGGACGTCGGCGGCGTCCAGTAAAGGGGCGGAGGGACGCGCGAGTTTAGCCTCGCGCGGTGGGTAAGCGTGCTTTATACAGCGGGAACGTGATGCGCGAGAGCGAGTCTATCTTAGAAAACGAGTTTCCTATCACAAATTCACCCGCTGCGTTACGTCAGCTGCCCCGGCTATAATCGAGGCCTCTCGCGGCCGCTGTAATGAGGAGGGATGTTACTTTCAGAGAATTATGTACGATCTTTACGGAGTCGTTTATAAACCAGTGACGATATAACGAATTACGAGCGAATTCATCTCGGGCGTAATACCTTTGACTTTACGTCACGGGATGGGATATTAGGAGAAAAGTAAATGCCTTTATGTGATCTTTGAAAAATTGGAGATGGGATTGAAGAGATTTTGAGCGAGTAGCAGATTTGTAATTTCCAAAAATGAAATCGATCGTGTTCTAAATTCTGATATCGAATATAATTTTTGGTAACGTTGCTATTATTGAACTAGGGCAAGAATAGAATGATTAGTCTACGATATGAAGATTTAAAACTGGGTTTTCTTGTTAGTCTGCGTTCGATTTCCTATTAATCATCGGCATGAATCAAAATATTTTTAAAAAGCCTTTATTCGCTTCTCTACGTTTGAATGAGCCTAGAACAGTCAAGAAGAAAACACAGATGAGTAATAGTCGTACTCTATGATAAATAAAGAATCATCTTGTTTGCAGCATGACCGACATTTCGGTGACTCGCTCGATTTGCAAAAGCTGATAGCAATTCCCGCAAAGTATTTTATGCCGGTTTTGAACTTTTCGTGTCAAAAATGTCATTTATTGGTTTTCCATCTATTTTATGCAAGTATAAGCTATATGAGTTTTAGAACTAACTAAAGGTACCGGTCAAAATTAACACTGCTCCATGCATACAATAAATTTATAAGAGAAACTTCTCGAGTTTGCATAATTCGAAGTTTGATTAGACTTAGCAGATTACTAATAAACCAAATATTAAGGAATCATATATCTACCTTTCCAGTTTTCCCTAAACTTTTTTTTATAAAATTATGCAATTACTTTATAAATTTTTATAAAATTTTGATATATAAATTTCATCAAAAAATTATAGATTTCTTCTATTATTTTCCTGATCGCGTTACTTTTTAGAAATTTGTTGTTATTTATAGAAATATTGCCACTTTAACTCGAAAAACAAAGCATCCTATTTTCTTAAAAAATATTTTTTGGCAATATTGTGTAGAGGTACTTGGACTATCCCAAAGTTATCTTGATTTATGTTTATAACGACTCTAGATTTTATCTGTAGAATTTCAATTTTTTACCAAAAGTCCACCTTAAAACAATCGATGAAATGACCAAGATGTTTACGAACTTTAAGTTTTCTTATCGCACTCAGTCATTTTGATACCGATCTTTATAGCAGTTTAAGCCATAACATTTGTAAAAATTCTCAACTTTACAATTTAACATTTGAAAACATTCCAAAATAAGGCAAAGATAGTATGTAAGACATTTATTTTCATTGAATTATCTACGATTTTGAGTGATTCATAAAACGTTAAGGGGCACACCACTTTGAACCCAAAAACAAAACTTATTTGTATGAGTCCATAAAAATTCTTCCTTTCAAAAGCAATCATTCTGAATTTTTCTTTACTATAAGTACTTGGTAGTACCTTTAATTTCCCCGTAAAAAAAATCTCAAAATCTTGATCAAAATAACAAAATCACCATATGTATTAAGCACCTAATCCACTGTCCACGGGATTCCAAGTGATCCCGTCGATCAAATTTCTACAGGTTTGAGGATATTACTTTTTAATACATTAACTATGGTATGAATACAGGAAATTAATTTTTACTACGTGGGCAGTAGATTAGGAGCTTAATAACTATGGTGATTTTATATTACGTGCTAAATCAAGATTTTGAGTTCTTTTACGGTGAAATTAAAGGTATTACCAAGTATTTATAGTCAAAAAAATTTCATAATGATTGCTTTTGAAAGAAAGAATTTTTATAGACTTATACCAATAAGTTTTGTTTTTGAATTCAAAAGTGGTGTGCCTCCTTAAGTATAAGCTTAAATTCATAAAATTTTAATTTTTCAGTATTGCATCTGGTAAGTTAAACGATTTTATAAAAATTTTACTTCAGATTCAACGAATTCGGTTGTTGCATGATTTTCTTTTTCCATGTTGAAATAGTTTATACTAAAATAATTAGGTCGTGTTTTTAAAGTAACTTCGTAGTATTTTAAAGCTTCGAATCATGGGATATACAAGATAGCTCATTTTCATCAATTCAGGTAGTAAGTTCATAAAGTAAGTACAACATAAAAAAACATTCCACTTGAAAAAATTTGTTGCACCCCTATAGGCACAACTATAATTATTAAGAGGGACATTCCGTATAGAAGAAAAGAAAATGGATTTCTTTATTGCTTTAATGCATACCTATACATAAGAAGAATATATCCCCAAAGTTACGGCCCGAAATCCGAAGTAGCTACAGGTATTTTACTATGTGCATCAAGTACGTAGACCGTGGCATAGCCGAACTTTAAACGCATTCCTCTCGAAACGACTTTTTAATTGCCGGACACGATAACTCAATAAATTTTCATCCAATCAATTTGAAATTTTTTTTACATATATAAAATTAAATTCCGGAGGTACTAAACTTGTAAAATCTTAAGAATTATATCATTCTATACATTTTATCACAAAATGAATGTTGATTTTCTTTTAGAAAAAATCGTACTTTCTTTTATGAATCCCTCCAAAATTTTAGTTTATGCTTTTTTATTGTATTTTGAGGTTTAGTACCTCCGTACTATCATACTGCAACTAAATTTTTTTGCTTTTTTTGTTTGAGACTACTTTAATGTGTACTAGACGCTGTATATCTATATATAGCGATCAAAATGAATTATAAAAAACTGTTTTTTCTTCTTCAAGAGTAAACATAAATACACACAAAAAAATTTTGATTGATTTAAATAAATAATTTCTTTGTAAAAAATCTCCAAAATCACCTATTTTTTAGTCATCTATACGGAATTATTCCCTCTTAAGGGGGAAGTCTGGTCAAGCCGAGGATTTTTTAAAATGCGTTTCTTTCAGAGATAAAATTTATTTTCTAAAAAAGAAAATTCAATGGCGATAATGCGATTTTAATATTCGTATATATAGATATAGTGGTCGCAAGCAAAGGGTCCGGCAAAATTGGCCGCAATTCCCCAGTCCTTGGAAAAAATCTGAAACATACGATTCGGGAAAATTTCGTTAGAGTATGAATGTAGAATGCGCATGAACCACAGTTTGTCGAGGTTCGTCCGCACAGAAATTCAATTATCTCTCATTTAAGCCGTCGATGAAGTCAATCGGTCAAAAACTCTATGAGCTACGATTGCCGCTGATTTTGCCGGACCCTCCGCTTGCGGCCACTATATCTATCTACATGGGTATTAAAATCCCATTATCGACATTAAATTTTCATTTTTACATGTACTTTTACATGTACCAAAAGTTCTGCAATCGAAAATAAATTATAAAAACCTCGGCTTGGGCCAGACTTCCCCCTTAACAACTCAATAATGACCATTTTAAATCAATAATTCCGTAATAGTGATGTAGCTATAAAAGGGTGTCACAAATTGTTTTTCTCTTTTTGAAAATTGTTCTACATACATTTATAAACAAAATATACACTAAATTAATAGATGCAAGTGAAAAACAACACAATTTAAAAAAGCTTCCTCTGTGAGACCGCAAAACTTTATATCTGTTTTAATAGCATATTGTGTACCAAGAAGAAGAAGTAGACGTATTTTCCGTCCGCGTATGAAGTTTGCACATCAAGTAGGTACTGCAAATACACGAGGGCTAAAAAGGACTTTGCCCCACGGTACACACCATATTTTTGTAATACATGTCTGGATAACGCAATTTTTTTATATCTATGAAGCGGAACCAAAATGTTCCGTTATATTTCACGTTAATTTATTCGTTATTTTCTTATACTGTTTACCTCTTGATATATCACCTGGATGATACCGCATACTAAGGGAATTATAAAGAGTTAACATTTAGTCAATCTCATCTTTACTGTATTTTTTTAGAAGCTAATTTATTTACTTCGATAACATGAATTAATTAATATACGATACGAAGATGTCCATTATTTCCTTCACCCGAACACCCGGTTAACATGAACTGAAATCCCGGTCCCTTCAGTGACAAGGAGAGTCCTAGGCCTTTGGCTCACGGATTCGACAGAGGTTTTCTTTGGGGACGGGGGGTGTTTTCTGGTGCCTAATATGATTCTCTTTTACACGTAATTTTATCCCATGGGCCCTTGTTTTCAAGTCATAAGCTATTTCACCCTAAATATGTATTATATCAATGAAAACAGCTAGCTCTACTTTTGGCCATAAATCTGCACCTTTTCAGAATAAAACATTAACCTAAAAAGCGAATAAAAGTAAATGAAAATAGCTTTAATTTGAGTTTTATAACGTTCAAAAATATTAAATTGTTTCAAAGTTAAGAACAATTGAAAATGCTCATTAAATTAGGTGGTTTTTAAGTCCTTTTTATTCATCATTTTCAATTGTTAATCGACAAAACAACGGCCAAAAGAAAATATTGCTTTTAGGGTGAAATAGGTGATATTTCGAAAACAAGGATCCATGGGACAAAACTACAGGTGAAGAGAGTCATTTTTAGTGATCAGCACAAACCTCCTAAAGCCTCAGCCGAATCCATGTCCCAAATACCTATTAGGTCCTTCCTTGTGAGAAAAGAGTTTTATCACACCTAGTACGACTCCTTAACTATGAAGCCAGTAGATTTGAAATACGGTGAACTGAATACGTCTTAAGAGTTAGTAAGTCTGACTTTGAAAATTGCTAACCTAGCTTCATGTTTTGTCAGGATAGCGCAGATGTCTTAATAATTAATAAATCTAATCTAAAATGAAATTAATTTTTCAGAATATTTCAAATGCATCAATTTACTTACAGTATATAAAGACATTCTTTTACCACTGCTCAAGCTTGTGTTAACGAGGATATACTGTACTATAGTATATTATAAGCCTCACACATGCTTTAATTTTGAAAAAATGCTTAAAACTTACTTACTTAGGTCATATTGAAAAGAGAGCTACCTTAAAATTAACATTCAATTAAAAACCAGGTGATATATTTATAACCTTTCCTATTATAAATCCGTTTATATCTCCCCATCATTTCCTTGCGCACTCCGCACTATAAATTCCACACGATAGTCGATAGCAATTCAATAAAAAAAGCACTCTTTCTCTCTCTTTCTCTCTTGGATCGATCGAGTGCTATAGTAGTGCGGTACAGCAGCTGCAGCAGCCAAGCGCAACGGCTCACCAGTCACTGCACTATCAAGCGCTCGTCGCGCGTTTTTCCGCGCGCCGACAACGATATAGGATGCTCCGCAGCGCCGATGTTATATATACACATACCTACATTTTCGCGCGAGCGCGCGAACGAATGGCCGCCGCGCGCTGCTTGATGATAGTCGAGAGATCTATCGCGCAAAAAATAACAGCCCGGCTCGCGGTGACTTGGAGCGAGGCCTCGCGCTTTTTCCCGTCGCACGCGCGAGCGCATATCCGTCTGTTATATACTGTTACAGTTTCCAATCGGCGACGGGGACCCCTGCGTTGAAATCATTTTATCTCTTCATCGGTGCTAATAATGAAATTTGCTACATCGAGCTTTGAATTGTAATTGTGTAAGTAATGGTTATTTTGAAGTTTTATTGGGGTTAACAAGTATTTCTATTCAGAACAACATGAATAAATGATTCGTAGAATTTTCTGCTTATGATTTTGAATTTTTTTCAATATCTTGAAAATTGAAGTATATATAGCACTCCAGGGTTTTTCGTGACGTCACGATCAGATGGCTGGCACCCTTTGAGGTCGATCTGATACTGACCGAGGAATGTTATAATGCTGATAACTTCTTCAAACAGAGAATATTTATGCCGTTGGAAGAAAAGGTTACTTTGTACCTGATTCTGTGATAAGATCGATAAACAATCAACAACTGAATTATTAGAAAATTCATTGTCACATTTTTAATTTATCTTTTAAATAAACTCATTATCGATTTTTATTTCAATTAAACAATTGGAGAAGGTACACCTGAATTTAAATGCACTCTAATACCGGGCAGTCTTTGTTTGAGAATGTCCTAATATAGGTAATGACACTTACGGTGTTAAGGGGGTTGTATGCGTAGATATATGTAATAGAAAACAAACATTTTTATACAGTTAAGTATCACATAATGATATGAAAGTCAATATATTATGAAATAAGGGGTTTTTGTCAAACTAAAAAGTTTTTGTTATCGTAATTCCGTTATTGTAATATATACTATAGACATCGTTAACTAGAAAAAAAATTTGACAAAACCGTGGAAACGTTTTATTTTTCATTCGATTTATATTCTGAAGATCTCATTTTGTTCCTTGAATAATTTCAGGGGGACTTACCGAATTAAAAAGCAGGTTTTGATAATTTTTCAATTCATATATCGGCAAGTTTCCCTGAAATTATTCAAGGAACAAAATGAGACCTTCAAAATTCAAATCAGATAACAAATAATGAAGTCTCCACTGTTGTGTCGAATCTTTCTTTAGTTGTCGATAACTCCTTTTGCAATATAGAACTTTCGTTAAAAAAATTTATTTTCATCAATTGAAGTGCCCTACTTTCATATTATATTGTTTCTCATATTATAACACGAGAACAAATCATTACATACATTTCTTTATTTCAGGTATATATCTATGCATACAACCTCCATAAGACTTGATTAGCAAAGGAGCAAAATGACGTGGCCTCGGAATTTCCAATCCTCGCATTAAGCCCAACCAATATTGGGAAAAAACTTACTAATATTACATAAGACTGACAAAATTAAGTTCCCTAGGCAAAATCAACATACGTTCGCTCGGGGAATCCCCCTTACAGTCCTCATTCGACTCAATTCGACAAAACCTCGAGCTATTCACGCTTAGTCGCAACTGTTTTCGCGTAAAAACACACGGTATGACACTGCGTACACGTGTCCGACCGCGTACACAACCAGCGAGAGAGAAAAAGACCGGTAAAGGTAAGAGACACCAAAAACGGTGCAGCGACGAGACGCGGGTCAACCACCCGGCTTGCACGCGACATCGCGCAACTCACCAGGAAGAGATTTGCGCTCTTCCTTCACCTCATCTCGCGCGCGGTCACGCGGATACGCAAGTATGGGAGAGTAGTACACGTTGAATCAGCGTACACGATGGAAATTCTGATTTATTTTTATTTTTATCAATTTTAAGTGCAAAAATCAATGAGTTTCAAATAGTTTCAAACTCAATATTAACACGTGAGAATGTAGAAGAATGTGTTTCTCTAGTTTGATACAAAGTATCTTCTTATCTTGGAAACTCGATTAATTTGTTGATACGTATTTGAAGAACGTTTTGCTTAGTAGATGATAATCCTTATGAATCGTTCTTTAATATTCTATATTAAGTAATGTATTGCTTAACATTTATAAATTATTATAAGACGATGAAAGATCTGTTAAAGGTGGTTATATACATACAAAGTACACAATGTATAATATTGAAAGAGCGTGAGTTAAGTTGGTAGCACTAAAAATTTAAAAAAACTTTTTTGAGTACTTAAACGTAACTCATTTCTAAGCTCTTAGATTGTCGTGTATTCATGGGTACGATTTCTCATTGATATTTTTCAACGTCAGAGAGCTAAATGCGGTCTTTTCAACTCAATCTGTCATCTCAATAATTGTTCAAGGAAATCAATTTTAATCAATACCTCACGTTATTTTCTTAAATATCAACCAAGAAAAGATAAGTGCAAAAAGTTCATAGTGTACCATGTTTTATTAATGTTAATTGTTCTAATTCGTGAAGTATTTCATAGCTTATATGCATTATATAATGTTCTATAGGTAATCAGCTATCTATATATACTTAATTTGTAAGGATTTTATATTAAATACCGAATTGAGTACCTTTTGAATTTTACTATATTGAACATATACTACTCTCCCCTATGTGTACATTTCTTTTAAAATTCCAGCGCGCGCGAAGATCCTCTCTCTTCTTGTTCTTCTCTAGCCGCGCCCCTCTCCCTCTCTCTCTCTCTCTCCCTCTCCCTTCCTCTCTATCTCTCTCTGTCCCTCTGTATGTCTCTCTCTCTCTCTCTCTCTCTCTCTCTCTCTCGTCGTTTCTTCCTATATACTCCCTTGTGTGATGCATGTGTACGAGTCTCCTCCTCGCCTATCTAGAGTCGATACATACACACGGGCGTCAGGTTACTTACACGCTTGTCAAATTCAAATTAAGGATGTAGCGAGCCGCGTGACGTGTCACGGTGAGGGCTAAAAAGTGTAGTTGGATGAATTATGTGTAGAGGAGGTATAGGCGTGTTCGGGGGATAGGCATTAGATTTAGAGAATGTTGAATGATGATTTTTTGTTGGTTGGATTATGCAACCAATTAGACAGCGGTGCGTTTTTCCAGGAAGATAGCTCGATTACATAGCCCGAGATCTTTATCTGTTATACTGGAGTGTCCATTTATTCTTGAGATAATAAGTCAGTGGGAGGATAGACTAGTATTTGGAGTATCGGTGCAGAAACAACTTAACTTGAGTTGATTTGGGGTAAAAAGCGGAAAAAGTTTTAAGTTTGAGGTATATCAATGTAGGAATGTAAAGGTAATATAAGTAAACCTCTTTCTTTGTTCAAGAAGTAGTTCCATTATTTGACAAGATAATCGTGACTGTAGAACAATTATTTAAATAAAATTGTTAAATAATGAGAACTGGTAGATCGCAAGTTAAGGGGGTAGGTCTTCGCTTGATTTGTAGTACATGTTAAAAGGAATCGAATGACCGTCTTAAAGTGAGGAACAAAGTTCCTTCAATAAATATGGTATTGAAAATAGTGATTTATTGTGACGTATAGGGTCAAGATTTTGAGGTTTTACAACGGTAAAATTAAAGATATTACTAAGTACTTATAGTATAAAAATTTTCAGAATCATTGCTTTTAAACGTAAAGTTTCCAGGACTCGTAAAAATAATTTTTTTTTTTGGATATAACCCATGCTCCCTTAAGTTACGAGTATTTTTGCATATATCGACACGAAAAAGTCAGCGGTAAACTTTGCATTTAGCTTATATTTTTTATAAATAATTATTATTTTACAATAAATTATTTTATAATAATTCTTACATAGATATGATTTTATTCTTTGAACAAAATCTGCCAATACTTTTCTCTTCAGTTATATTCGTCGTTTATATTAATTTAAATCGGTCTTTCTCAAACTAAAAATTGCAGTTGAAATAATTGTAGTAAAGTTTTATTTATTTTACTTAAATTAAAAAACTGCTGTTACCAATTACAAACACAAACACTATCAAGCGATGAAAACGGGAAGACCCATCTGCAATACGGAGCATTACCTGTGCGCGATTTCCATTAAATGAAGTGTACCTGCGCGAAAATCATCCCACAATCATCAACAAATATTATTTAAAATAAACTCAGGTTATGAATTATGTACTAGTATATTGTGTACCAAGGTCGAAAAGTGGGTCTTTTTCGACCTAGTGTGGAGTTTGCAGTACGAGTCGTAGGCGAGCGTGGAGCTAGCACGAGCCGGAGACGAGTAATGCAAACACACGAGGTCAAAAAGGCCCACTCGCCCGTGGTGGACACAATGTATTTTGTAACACATATCTGGATTACGCGTTCTTCTTATACCAATAGAGCGGTACTAAAATCTGCCGTGTTTCGACACGGCGCAAACGTGGGCCTATTAAATTAGAAAATTAAAACGTATGTATGACCTATTTTACACAAATCAAGCAACTAAAGTATTTAGGATTAGGCTCCCCTAAACACGTGGTATCATCTGAATGTTACCCATGTTTAGGGCGGGGGAGTTAAACACCTTTTGACTAAAGTTTTGTCTCGTTAACTTTTTATTGCCCGCTTTTCTTGCCGGTGGAAAAATGGTCACTTTAGGCCCGTTTTATAGGTAAGAAAAACGCGTAAATCGTGCGCGTGCGACAAAAAGGATTATCGTTACACGCGTATTACGATTATCGAAGTCTTAAAATTAAACGCATAACATAAATAACCCACCTCGTTTAAAAGCCCTTGATCTCGGCTGCGATTAAATACGGCGAGAGCTCGCGAATCAAGTCGATGCCGGGATCGAGGCTCCTGCCCAGGCCCTCGATCACCGCTATACTGAGGATGACGCTGCTGAATGAGCCGTCCTGCTTGACCTGGTAGCGCACCATCGCCGCGAACAGCTCTGACATAATGTGACCCACGTTCATCTAGTAATAGATGCATGGGAAGATTCTTTGTTTTTCAATTTTATAAGGATTTCGGTTACATTTTTTTGAAAGTTAAAAAATAATTAACAATTATAATGCAGTGGCTGACTACTTTAATTTAAGATGTTATGCGGTATGGAACATTCTACCTTACCGGTATTAGGATTTTAATTAATTTTAATTGACCCTTTTGGACCTGAATTAAATTCGGCCATGATATACCACTTTTTCAAGTGTATTTTATGGTCTAAAATGTGTGTGGTTTAAAATATATTTGTTTTCATCACATTCATGTACATCTATGTATGTAAATACATGTGCATACATGCATACATACATTACAAATCGTGGTTAAAAAACCGTAAATACTCATTTTTACTCTTTTCGGATATGTCCATTTTAATGTATACAAGGGGTCTGAAAGGGTCATTGGGTCTGAAAGTTAATTCAGATAATTGCCTGAATTACTTGCCCTTCATTCAAAATCAATTTACGTACGAAAATTCAGATATTAAAACTAATGGCGCCGCAAAAGGTTATTGAAATGAAATGATGACCAAATTTCATTCCAATAATTGTTGTGGGTGCCTTATAGTTTTTGCGTCTGAATCTTTGTACAAAAATCCTTTAAGATACTAATTGAAGTACACGGAAATTTGGATTCTCTGTAAATATAAGTTTTTTAAAATTATAATTGATTATTTTTTTTAGTCCGTAAATATGAATTGTTAATTGGTTTTCGCACCTCCTCAATTATTTATTATGCAAATTTTTTGCAGATAAAATGGATTGTCAGTTCCTTTATTTATCTGTAAACAACATCGAAAATAATTTCAAACAATCCGATAATATTGTCAAAACAAAGTTTGCGCGTAAAAAAATGTTTACGAATAATTATTTTTAATAAAAATCATAAAGTTGGTAAACTAGAATGTTTCAGAACCTTATTACACATCCTAAATATAAAATTCCATTTTATAAGCTAATTTGATTTCAAGCTAAGGCTGATTCTACTGAAGTAGATATTTCCAATATAATTTTCTTACCGTGTCATTTTCTTTGATAATACTTAATTTTTTATTTCTTTAAACTATTCGTACAATAGTGGTGAATATTTTGTTATATTAGAAAAAATTAGTACCCCGTTTACATTTGCTAAATATAATTCGCACCCCCAGAACAAGACTATTATAACTCAAAATTCTATGTTTTTGTAAAACCAATCGAGTAACGTAAATTTATCACACCATAAAAAATTGTTTACATGAATTACGATATTGTGTTATCGTTTCTGAACCTTTTAAAATTAAATTTCGAAGTGTATGAACTGTTTTTATTTTTTTTTAGCTATTTTATCTACAAATATCACGTAAAAAAATTGTCGAGTTGTCATAGTCTTGCTCTGGGGTTGATAATTATGTGATAATATATATCATCAAACATATAATCTTTAAAGCCTTTTTATATTTATTATTATAACATTTCACGTAGACTCATAGTTGATCTTAATTATTTATAAATTTACTCGGCACATTAGTATGTGTCATGATTAAGTTATCTAAAAATTCATTTAAACACCCCACGTTTTTTTAAAACATAGATAAAAACCAAAAATATGCTTTTCGGTAGAATCACTGAAGATATCTGTTTTCAACTTCCAAAACTAATAGTTTACCATGAAGTAATCTAGAACTTCAAGCAAAAAAAAATTAAAACACTCATTTATCATTTATCTTATCACATTTTTTAGCTTCACTCCTTTGCGTAAATGACGCTTGACAATCTTATCTATCGTCTCTATGAATCCATCTGGATCCGGGGAGTCGTGCGTGCTGTGATTCATCATTAGATCGGCAGCCTTCTTACCCTGCAGCAATGAAAAACGAAAACACGAATCAATGAACGTTTAAGCGATTGAATGGAAGCTCGAAGTAACGTTGTCGTATACTGTACGTCTCCGGCGGCCACGGATTGAAAAACTTGGCGAAAATTCCTGCGGCACGTTTCGCTCAGCTCGGTCACCAGACCGCAATCGAGAATCACGATGCGGGGACTCGGCGACGATTCGAGAGATGCGCGATCGGGGCTCTCCTGCACCAAGATGTTACCCGGATGAAGATCGCAGTGAACGAAGTTGTCTTCGAATATCTGGATAGACGTTTAGTTCGGAGTTTTGTAAAAGGAAACTTTGTGTATAATTTAAGTTATGTAGAATGTAAGGAAACAATGAAACTGCTAACCATTTTGAAGACCGTATTCAGTCCTATTTTAGCGAGTTGATGGCGTAATGCACAATTTGTTTCGTATAAATAATCATTAATAGGCCGACCTTCGTGAAAAGTCTCTACCAATATCTGATTGTACGACAGATTGTAAAATGGTTGTGGAAAGCATACTTCTGATTTTGTAGAAAAATGTTGTGAAAATGTTTCTAGATTCTGAGCTTCTAGTTCCAAATCGACCTTTTTTAAATTAAAATAAATGGATTGGAATAAAAAAGAATAAATTGAAGTATCTCTTATAATTAATATTAATATTCATGGGATTGGGATTTAATTAAAATTGAGTGAACTCAGAAAAGTTTTCTTTGAAAATATTTTATATGTTAGATAACATTTACTAACTTGTTTTTCCATAATCTGAGAAAACTCATTTATACAATCGGTGACGCTGAGCCATTCGAGACTTGGCACAAGATGTGTCAAACACTTGGAAAAAAATCGTAGGATAGAAAGATCTCGCCTGTAGAATTATACGTATTATTTACTATAAGTTCAAATTTAATTTTGAGTAGAAAGGAGATTTCGTTATATAGCATACTTTAGGCGTTCCTTGACACAGGGATGCAAAATTTTAACAGCAACTGGTCTTAAATCATTCGAAGACGTGGAAAACACTTCTTTCTCAGTGTCAAGATGCAATATTTTGCCTGAATAAATTGTTTACGTATTTCGATTTGTTCACGATATAAGACAATGCAATATTCTCTCTTGTGAAATATCTCTTACCTATATAATCGGCAAAGTGTCCCAAACAAAAATATTCAGCAACTGATAAATGCAAGTAAAAGTTAATTTCGATAATTAGGTGGCAACACGAATTATTTCATTAAAAAATGCAATCATATATATTTATATCATAATGACGTTTAACTACTTCTCAATAATTCAGTCTTACTATCATTTTAATTGATGATGAGTATTTCGAGTTCTCGGAAGAGAATTAACAGGAAAAGGTTATCATAAGACTGAATCGAATATTTTAGTACAATTAATTGTTTTCGTGTTTCATTTATTTTATTATCATATAGCTTTGCTTATTAACTGTTTCATGGCTAACCGAAGTATTATGATAGACATATATTTCCGTCAATACAAACATTTTTAATTATAAAAAATGTTCATCATTAAATAAGTAAGTATAATTTTGGAAAACGTTGAATCTCTAATCAGGGTTCAGGCTATTTCTAATTAAGTCACTCAAAAATCAAGTAATTATACAAAAGTTAAATAATACCCTGGCGCTAAAACTATATACTTTAGAAAATATATTATGTGGGTTCCCGACATAATGACATAAGTCCACTTTTTATCAAAATTGAGTTTTGAGCGTTTTGCAAAGTATCAGGAAAATGTAAACATAAGTGAGCATATCTGCAGCTATTTATGAATTTTGTTAACATTACTTTAAATGGAAAATAAAAACTTAAAGTCTTAATATCTCGAAAACAGAAAAGTGGATTTATGTCGCTATGCCTTTCACCCACAGATATATTCTATCACTATACTCCCCGAGTAGAAATTAACCAAGTCAGAACATCCTCAGTTAACAGTAGACCCTGATCAGGACCTGATTACGATGACTACGCTTTCATATTGCACCCTGATCAATTGCTTTGATTGTGAATATTCTTATCATATCCTAATCAGGACCTGCTCAGCATATTATAATACGATTTCAAAAAGTAATTAATACGAAGTATTTCTTACACGATGGAAATGTGTAATACGAATACTTGAAGTTACCATTTCCAAAAAACTTAAAAATAGATTTTAGATGATTGCTTCTAACAGCACTTTAAGAAACGAATGTTCGTATTAACATCGTACAAACATTCTAATAATTAAAAATAGATGTTTTGTAATAAAAATCGTGATAACAGATAAATAAGACAGATTCATTTTGGTATAATACTTACAATGGATAAGCAACAAATAAAGAAAACGCTTACATGCAGGGGCTACTGAAACTATGTAAAAAATCTTTTTAATTTGTATTGCATACTAGAAACAATACCTCGGTCGCTGACGCTCCCTCGGTTAATTTTACATATCCATCCATCCATCCACCCACCCAGCCCCCAGTGAGACTATCAAGGGGTACGACGAATCTGAAATTTTTGGACGGTTTGAGTTTAATATAATAAATTATGTTAAGGAGGTTAGAGAGATCTCCCGTGCGGGGTGAGGAAAGGAGAGTGGGTGGGAATAAATGTACCAAGAGATAATTTTGCAGATGGATAATAATGCCGAATTTATTTTACCGATGGGTAAATTTGCCGAAAGGTGAAATGTGCCAATGGGTAAAGTAATCGACTAACAAAAGTGGCGATAAAAAAGTGCCTACGGGCAAAAATACCGAAGGATAAAAATTCCGAAGTTAAAAATGCCGAAATGATGAATGGCAACGGATAAAAACTAAAAATATCGAATATTGAAAAGAAACAACCTAGCAACAAGTAACACATTATTATAATACAGGCGTATATTCTAATGAAAGCACTTTCTTGTCCAAATTTTCGTTTTCGGCAGTTTTAAATTTCGGCATTTTTAACTTTCGGCACAACTATCCATAGGCATTGATTTTTTCGGCAATTTCAACCGTTCGATAAATGTATCCTTCTGCAAATTTATCTTTCGGTATATTTATCCCCACCCCTTTCCCAATATTTTGCATAGTTTTTCATTTTATTCTTATCATTTTTAAACAATCGCACTCTAAGTTTATTGTCAGTTTACAAGCCGCTCTCATAAGAGCCCGTGTATAAGCGTCAAACTTTCAAGTCAATTATCTTTAAAACGGTAATGGCTAATCACCTCAATCGCTTTCAAATTTCACATACTATCGTAAACGTCATAGAAGCATGACATATTCAATTTTCAGAAACATCTTATCATTTTGAATTTTTAATCAATCGACTTCAAACTAGATATGCACATTCTTAAGCATAAAATTATTTTTATTTACATCTATTAATAAATTATGTTCTTGAATGAAAACTAAAGACCAAATAACAAAAAGATCTATGCGATTGTAGATTTTAGTAATATATAAGTTTCCCCAATATCTCAAGACTTTACAAAACAAATTAATGCGCAAATAGTATTTGGCATATTGGTAATTTTTAAACACTTTCTCTATAAGGGTAAATATAATTGACCAAATGACTCCAATTTGAACATGAATCATTTTTTTATACTTAAAACACGTAAAGAAAAATTTAGATAAAATATATCCTTAATTGTACATAAATAAAATTTCAGTACCTCCTTCCAATAACAGGAAGCCGTATGTCAACATTACAGAGTTTCTTACTATTTTTGGTCAGTTTTATTACGAATCAAACGTCAGATTTTGAAAATATAAGATGGCGGATCCAATATAGCGGATGAAAATTTCGAAAATCGATCGAATTTCGATAAAAAAACTGTGTTTATGGGTTGTTTGGGTAACTTTAAAAATCTGACTGCGGATTAGTAATGAACAATCTAAACAACCACTAAGTATCAGTTATTTGTCGACTTTTGGAAATTTTCATCCACCGTATTGGATCTGCCAATTTGAATTTCAAAGATCTGACTTCGGATTCGTATTCAGCGCCTCAAAAAAAGCCCCCAGTACTATCTTTCTAAAAAAATTAATCTCAAGAAATAATTTGTGACTTCAAGGGTTAAAGAAATAGTTTACTTTTATTTCTATTATAATCGTATTATAATATCCTGACTAAGACCTAATCACCATCTGATAAGAATATCTTTAATGAAGGTCAATTAAGCATGGTATTATCAGCGTCTTATCACTTATGTAATTTTCTACTCGGACCACTTCAGCAAATTAAAAAGCGTAACCACACGCGACTACAGCTGTCTTGTACTCTAAACATCGGTACTCTAAAATTCCTATACATCGCATCACACGATTTGCATGTTCTCGCGATCCAAAATATTCTCAACTCACGCAACGATTACAATGGTATAAAAACATATTCAGTCAAACTTAAAAGTCATAATATAATCATCGTCGAAATCGCTATTACTCTAAAACATGGACCCAATGACAAACACGCTAAATTTTGCCGAGTAAACATTTCTTTCTAGAAAAGATTAGGGGAGAGTACTGCCCAGTACAGCCCCCATAGATATTTAGAGTGTAACTTTTGACCCTAAAGCGGAAAATTAAATTTAAAATGTGGAATGTCTTCCTTGAATGGAGCTTTATTAAGGGGTCAGAACCACCTTTAAATTTTAAATTAATTGTTAAAACATTTTAAGGTAAAAATAAGTCTCTCGTCATATATTACCTATTTTTTGGTAAATTTGAATATTGTACAAAATATGAAAGAAAAAAATTTTTTTGAATTTTTTTTAATGTTGTTAGGTTCCTTTGATCAGTTATAATAAAAACCTGTATATTTTATCATCTACCACAAAGTTTTGAGAGCCAATAAAATCGAATTAGGTTTTTTAAGGTTTTATTACGTTTATAATACATATAGTTATGCAGCCAATGTGGAAATTTGAAAATAAAAATTATTGATCAAAGTTATAGTTTGTTTAAGTAAAAATTCTTCGATTTTTTGTTTTCATTAATGATCTCGGTCATTCGGTATTTCTAATACCTTAAGGAACACCGGATGACTGAGATAATGAATTAAAATTAAAAATTGTACAAGAATAGAAAATACAAAAATGTCGGTAAGTACGGAATATCATACAGACGCTAACATCCCCTCAAGTACCGCAATAGTCTTTTTTCAAATCTAATGATTTTAATTAATTACTAATAGAAATAGAAAAATCATACTTTTGAGATTTGAAAAAAAACCTGCCCAGTACCGCCCACTATCAATTTTTAGCAAAAGGTCTGGTCTAAATAATTAAGAATCATACTGAATATATATATTTACAAGTTGATAATACTATTTTTATTAAGAATATATATTTTAGCAAATATTTGAAACAAAAGAATTAGTATTATTATTCTCTTTGACATTTCATTTACCAGTCATTATGGCCTTTTTTACATTCTTCTCAGTTTATATTCATTTGTCATCAATTGTAAACATTTTTTTGTTCAATAATGAAATGGAAAACTAAAGAATATCTTGTAATATAATTTAAGTTGCTAATAGGTTCAGAAAAATTAAATTACGAAAAATATATCTAATTATATATCTATAGGCGGTCCTAAGCATAAGTTGTGTGGGCGATACTGTGCAAAAAATACATTTTACTAATTTGTGTAATACATACACAGAGGAGGGCATTTGTTTTTGCAGTTTCACATTTTAAACAACGACCTCGGGGTATGATCAATAGCACTAAAATTTACAACAAATTGCCGGACATAAAGTACTTCCATATAGCGGTAGAAGCGAGAAACGGCTGGTGGGTGGTACTGGGTAGTTCTCCCCTACTTATTTGAATTTTTATGTTTCCATTGTAAAAGAGTAAGTTTTTCAAAAATATTTACTCGACATTGAATGATCGTATAAGTATATACATCAATCGAAAAAAACACAGAAAAGAGAACTATTTTCAAACTGAAAACTGAAAACCAACATCATACTTTGTACGAGTTACTATAATCCGGCTAATGCCTTTTCTACACCAGAGGATTATCATAATAGTCTCTGATTAACTTTTAACGTGTAATAATTTAAATATCGGCGATTTTATCAGAAAATAACCTGTACATATTTCATGCCAAACATATTCTGTTTATATCTTTTAGATAAATGTCATTTTCAAAAGTCAATCACAGACGATAATAATCCTCTCATGTAGAAAGGGCACACAAGAGTCCAATAAAGAACAGTCATTCGATTTCGCGTGAAACGCAATAGCCAAATTATCGAGTTTCACCTCAAAAAGATCGCCTCTCGTCGCTCATTCGAAACCACGCACAAAAACAAAGAAAGAATAAAAGGCAAAAATACGGAAAGTCTCGATCGCTCGTCAGCTTCGGCAACGAGACACGGGCCTTACTCTCAACGAGGGCCGGGGCGCGCGCGTCCCGCCTCACGTCCTCCGTCCCCGCGCAACGGCTCGGGTCCAGCAGGGCCCGGTGCACCTGGGCGCAGCAGCCCGAGCCCACGGGCACGGTCTCGAACTCGACGAAGAGCCGGCGCCAGTCCGGTCCGTAGGCAGCCTCGAGCAGGCAGCGCGTGTAGCGCCAGGAGTGGGCCGAGGTGGCGCGCTGGAGTCGGGACAGGCGCGCGCAGAGCTCCTCCGGGTACAGGTCGCGCCGCGTCGACATCCACTGGCCGAGCTTGACGAAGGTCGGCCCGAGGAACTCCAGGGCTGAAACGAGGCGTTAAGGCTGGATTGACGCTGACTCGATTCGCGGAAGGGAATCTGGATGAATTTCTGCGAGGTTTGCTGCAGAATTGCATACATGTATAGGTATACTGCACGACTTTCTGCAGAACTATGTCTGAAGATTGGTTTGCAGAGCTTGCAGGTATTTGCTACACGTTTTTATGCGGGGTTTGTTTGCAGAGATATGTTGAGACTTTGCATAGAAACCCGCGTAGTGAAACATGCAGACACAACTTGCAAGGTGTACAAGCTCGGTTCTGTAGAAAATCGTGCAGAAATTTTTGCAGGATAGCTTGTGGAAAACTTGCAGATGTCTGCAAGAAATTTTTCTGTAGATTTTTTTCGTAGTGGTTAATTTTGCTGCGTTGAATAAAAGGGCCCAACTCAATAATATTGATTTCGGGAGTTTCGGGAGAGAAAAGGAAAAACTAATTATTTACTTGTTTACAGCAAGAACATTGGTAATATTTACCTTATAGGGGAGACCAAGGTAAAGTGAGTCTTTGGGTAAGGGAAAGGGACATTATTTATTGTAATTTAATGCTCGAAAAAAATGTACGATATGTACTATTATTATTATTATTTTAACATTCTGTGACTAGGTAATAAAGTAAACTTGCATTTACACAGTTCGTTAATTTTAGATTAAAATATAATGCGTAATTTCTATCAAAAATATTGATACTGCATTAAAATTGATAAATCAAGAGGTATACTGAATTCCACAATGTGTAAGGGGATTTCGCAGCCAAGCGCAGATTCCTACACCGTGTGTTCGTTATTTCAACTCAACTTTTTGTTTACATTAATGGTATCGACATCAGATGACTGAGGTAATCAAAAAAAATTAAAAACGGAATAAAAATAATGGAAAATACGACAATGTCGGTAAGTACACAATAATACACTAGCATCGACGAGGATAAACAGTATCTAAAATATACAATTTATTTAAACCAGTTTTGTAAATGATATGTACATGGTAAAAAGTGAGCTTTGATTGACAGAATAAAATCATAGTGATACATACAATCAATAGATATCTTTTAATTATGTTAGAATATTAAATTTCTTCATTTTATGAATTAATTATAGTCAGAATTATTAAATACCAAATTTGGAATTTTTCTCAATTTATTTTCCTTGATTTTTTATTTTTTAAATGTTTATTATATAGAAAAGAACAGGATCCATAAGAGCTGTTTTAGTTTATTATTTTACTTTACGAAATGGCTAAAGAAAAGTGAATTTGATATACGCGTAATTAGTTATTCTCTCTCAATTTCATTATTCAATAAGTAACGAACACACTATTTTCGAACTCACTATATGAGATAAAATTTGGATAAAGAACACAACTTCTTAATTTTTTAATATATTTCACAGAAATTGAAATCTAAACAAGTAAGGTAGATGTATCTAAAGGCTAAGGCACTAAAGGCCATTTTCTTTTTTAATAAGCCTTACATATTTTATATATATAATTAGTAATGTATCTCTACTAATTACTGTCATTTAACTATTTAGTTTCTTGTATACAAAATTTCGCCAGGTAGCTTTGTAATTTAGGTATTAATAGTATATTACGATACGTGTGACTTAAGTGGCCGATTATTGCACGGCGGGTAGTTAGCGCCCGAGCGTAGCGAGGGCGATAATCACGTCGTGCGATGGGCCACTTAAATTACGAGTATCGTATATAATTTTATAGCACTGATTGCCTAAATCCGCTGTCACGCCTAGCCGTGCATTAAGCAGTCCAGCGATAAGGGCGGTGCAATAATGGACTACGTAAGTCACGGATAGGCGTGACGTAAATGCGGATTTAGGCCACACAGTGCTATAAAAGAATTATCTGAAATATTGTAGTTACCTGCTTCGTGAATCTCAACAGATTTCTTACACTAAGGCTAAAAAAGACTATATTATTTAAATAAAGGTACCCCATGTGTAGGGGGACCTAAACACCTTTTGGCTAAAGTTTTGTCTTGTTTGCTCAGCAAGCTAAACAGCTATAAGCGGGCGAAAGTAAAAAACGGGCGCTATAAGTCTTTTTTGTCCTACCTGCATCAAAAGTATGCTTTCTCGTGCATATAAAGCGGGCGGAAAGTACGGTACTTTTCCGCCCTAGAACGAAAAAGTAACTCACTTTCCACCGCTTCATAATTTATATGCATAAAAAATCATCCTTTCAGTCCAGACAAGACAAAAAGTATCGTGTGCACCACGCGCGAAAGGCGATTAACGCTCGCACTGGTTGCAGCCCTTGTATTATTTAGAAGATTAAGATTCTAAAACTGCAGAACTATTAACAAAATGAATTATTTATTTAATAATAATGAGTTTATTAATGAAAAAAATAACTTAAATGTAAGTTATACTATACATATTTTTAAGAAAATAATTTAATACTTTACTAAGTGTGAAAATGTATTTTAGTGCTTGAAAAGAGCCATTAGATTTTGTCCACAGGATGGCCGAAACGTCGCAATAATAAATAAATATTAACTGATCGTACGACCATCAGTGATATTTAACCCCTTCCAATAATAAATAAGAAAAATAAATAATTCATCTTACAATACAAACAATTTTTCTTCACTTTTAACGACCAAATTTACGCACTACTTTACGCAATATTTCAGTATTACATGTTCCCAAATATTTCGTTCTGTATCGTATTTTAGTAACCTTTAATTCCTTTGCTTTGTCAATAGTAATATCTGTCAATAAGTAGAAGCTTTTTCGAAAGAGGCTCTTTTCCATGCTTGCAAAACGAATAGAAAATTGAGCATTCCGAGCGTCTTTGCCAGAGCGGGAGGTAATATTGATTACGTCCCATTCCTGAATTTCTTAGTGGACGACTCGTAATGCCCATTTCCCCATTCCCCATTCGCCTTCGGCGCCCTCAACTGCCATTTGTGCTCAATCGTCATCCTCGCTTAGAAAATCCAATTTTCCCCCACTAGTTGCTCAATGTACTATTAATGCTTTATATTTTAGATAAGCTATCTTCGTGTTACTAAGTGTCCAGTTTTTGGTACATTTACCTTAATTATATTACAGCTCATTGAAATTCATTTGCATAGGTAAGAATTGCCAATATGTTTAAAACGCTGTAACTACATCAATAACAGGTAAAATGCGAAAATTGGAAAAAAATGTATTAAAAGATCGAGTTGACATTTTTCCTTGTATTCAAAATTTAAAGTATTTATTTTTAATTTAAGGTTTTACAACTTTTAGGTGTCATATTAGTGAAAATCTAATATATAATTCAAACCCTATTAAAGTAGGACTCTGGTATATTTTTACCAAAATATCAAAAAAATTTTTTATTGAATTTTCTGAATTTGTTGTAATTGTAAGAATATTTTGAAACCTATGAGATGTCAAAACTCGATGTTTTAACAAAGTTATACGCATTTTAGTAAAACAATTTACGTTAGATAACATACAAAATTGAAACTTTATACGTGTTTTTCTCGCAACTAATTTTCTTAAGTTTAAAAAGTGGCTTGCGCGTGACGATTTCATGATCTTTTTTTGAGATTACAGATAATATACCTTAGTATCCCTGGTAGAAAATAGACCAACCGGCATGGCCTGTTCGTCAACGGTTCGCCAATGACGTTGGCCAATACTTACTGCTGAACTTGACAAACGGTTCGCCAACGACTGCTCTATTTGTGATTCTAAAATTTTATTGTCAAATTATAAATTAAATCATTAAATATACGTCACTAAATATATATTTTACAATAAACCACTGAATGATAAAAATAATAGCGCATATGATGTTATGAAGTTGTAAAATTTTATTAAATTTTTATTTCAAGTAGGGTTATGGTTACGAATGGTTCTATGTATATGTGTATATTGTGTCTACCCACCCTTCTCGCGCAAACTAAGAGCGCGTCTTGAGTTGCGGAGCACGCAAATATCTCTCGCAACTACTGGTTTTGGTATAATTTTTTACTATCCATCGAACTTCCCATGTTTTCATATTATACTATAGAATTGATAAAAAGTATTTTTTATTTTATACTTAATACTTAATTATAATAGTAAATTATAATGTATTACCTTAGTAGAAATGGTTTTAATGTCAAAAGTTTGCCAAAGTTTGCAAAGTTTACTAGAGTTTGACAAAGTTTGCCAGAGTACGTCAAATGTCTTCCAATTGGACGTTTTGGCACACATGTGACAAATTTTGGCACACTTTTGGAAAACTTTGGCAAATTTCGGCAAACTTAGATAAGTCAGACATACTTTGGCATACAAGATTTCTTCCACTAGGGTAGTAAACTAAATAATCAATTTACTACACCTAACCTCAAATTGGAGTTAAGTGTACATATATTTAAATGTGAATTTTTGAAGTAAACTATATAATTATGCTCATATAATGACTTTTTATTGATTGCATAATATGCCATAACACTTTACATAGCTTGCTGAGGCAGAATTTAGTGCTTTTCGCTGTTTTCAAATTTTCAGCATTCGTCGGCCAACGACAGGCGGAAAAGCGTTTCAAAATAAGTGGGTTCGTTGGCGAATGGTTGGTGAAACTACTGGCCAACCTTAATAAAATTGGCCAACGATTGGCGAATCGTTAGTGAACGTTTCTACCAGGGATATGTAAAACATACACTATTGATTACATTTACATTTTTTTCTTCTTATCTCATTTTATCCATGTGTCATTATTAAAAAAACATGTTTTTTAAGCATTTTCACAAGTCAAATGAAAACTAAATTGTTACCACCACTTTCGTTTGTTGGCCAAACAAGTAAGTGACTCAATCTTTTTCAGAGCATTTTGTCAAAATGCTATGCACAAGTGTCATTTTGAAAACTGGTCACTTAAGCCTTTAAAATTTTAGCTCGTAAGCTGAATAATAATAAAAGTTTGTCTTTTCATCATAAATTATATTAAAATGTCAAGTCCACTGTCAACAAGGTTGTATGAAACATAATATATACGTATTCTAAGCTGAAACGATGCCCATTGAAAACATTAATTTTACATATTTTTAGATGGAAGATAAACTTTTCTTTAATCTAAGAGTGTTTAAAAAACAATAAACAATAATATCCGAATCCATCATATGACAATGCCAGCGCTTAAGTTGTTTTGCTAAATAAAATAAAATAAAATAAAATAAAATAATATAAAATAAGTACGTGTGGTGTGAGCAATTGACAACGACGCACCAGCTCGAGACTAGTAAAATCCAATACATAATATATACGTCAGAGCAGGGCCTGAGATTACTGATACCAACTTGAAAGTCTCGGGCAAAACTTTTAAAAAAGTAGACGAATTTAAATACCTTGACACCATAATAGACTACAAAAATGAGACTCCGAAAGAAATCAAGAAGAGACTGCATTCGGGAAATGCTTGCCTCTATTCGGTAAATAACTTAGTAAAATCACAATTACTATTGCAAAAGACTAAATTAGAAATATGTAGAAAAATCATAAATCATAAATCATCATATGCCAGTACTTCTATATGGATGCGAAACTTGGGCGTTAACTACGCGAGAAGAAAATCGGTTTAGAGTGTTTGAGAATACAGTCATTAGAAAGATATTTGGGAACGAAATACATAGATGAGATTACTGGAGAATGGAGAATTTTACGCAACCAAGAATTATACGAGTTATACGGGAAGGCATACATTACTAGAGGGGCTGGGCACGTAGGTATGTGTATATGTGTATACTTGCGTCTATATACCTAATAATATTTATTTTTTCACCTATATAAATATATCTGGTTAATTGTATGTATAATATGACTTGTGTTATTTCTACTATTTTCCGGATAAAGGTTCTACGTCGAATTAGGCCTATATTATTCGCAAACCATCCATTATATGTTAATTATTAATAATAAATTTGTCAACTAAGTACGGTCACGTGATAATCATATAAAGAGGCGTATATACTCCAAAGTTCAGAGTCTCAATAATCAGTTCCCCACAGAAAAAATTCAGAAAAATCGATTTTTTCTCAATTTTCTCTGCGATGGACTCGTTATCGAAACTTCGAAGTTGAAGTACGTATCTTACCACTCTGATAACAAAAGTATTCGTCTGCATTAAAACTGAAACCGTGAGAATCAACCAAAACCATTTATATCAAGTGGTAACAACATTGTAGCCATATGGCACATAAAAAAGATTTTGCATTTATGAGGTTCCTGTGTCATCTATAATGAATTTTTAGATAAAGTTGTATTCTAGTATGTCTAATGTACGTACTTTATTACCCGTTAAGGTCGAGACAGTCAAAAAATTGAAAAAAACTTCGCAAAATAATTTAGAAATGCATTTTAACCCTTAACAAGAAGATTTATGCAAAAAAGATTTTTCAATTTTTTTATTTTTCTCGGTATCTATGAGACGAAAAGTAACTTAGGCTTACCATACGAGATCGGAATTAGTCCACATTAGTTCACTTTGATCTGATCCTGCGATTAAATTTGCAAAATTTGCAAAATTTCGAATATATCACGTAGAAATCTCAAAAAACTCTAAAATCTTTAGGTACAAAAATAGACCATACGTGCTTAAGGTGATGCTAAACCCCCCTATTATCGTCAAATACGGGGAACCACCATTTTCTTTAAATTTTCAATTTTGATAAAATATCTCTCTGAAAAGTTGTTGTTTTCTAGAGGGACAATACCGTTTCATAGAGATATTTACTCGAAATTGAAAATAAAATGAGAAAAGTGGTTCCTCGTATTTGTCGGTGACCGGTGGCTTTAGCATCACCTTAATAGGTTAAGAAGGGAGCGTTTTTTGAATAACTTATTTTTTTTACAATGGATTATTTTTAAAAAAATTCCGATTGTCAAAAAATAATTTGGGAATGAAATGGTTAAATTTTGGATATTTTTGCCATTTTTATGTGCTCTTTCCGATAGGGTACTTATTTTTCTCAAATTTTAATCCTTCCCTGGTAGAAAATTATCTAGTTTTATCGAGGCCCTCGATTATTTCCTTGGCAAACTAGATAGATCTACATAGTTCTAGATTAATTTTCTACCAGGGTTATATAGGAATTCTAATACTATTTCACTTTATTTTCAGATTTGAGTAAATATCTCTCTAGAACTTTGCTGTTCCAATAAAAAACAACAACGTTTCAGAAAGATATGTTTCAAAATTGTAAATCAAACGAAAAAAAGTAGTTCTCCAAACTTTAGGAAATTATTTAGAAATGCGTTTCAGTCCTTAAGTAGAGAATTTTTGCAATAAATTTTTTTTAACCTTTTTTTAAATAGAAAGCTTTATTTAATAATAACTTTAAAGAGTTAATTATAAATATATTAAAGTATACAAATTTGAAAAATAATATTAAATTATAAAAATAGAGGCGTACTACTTAGCCCACTTTCGGAATTGTCTTTTTTTCTTAGCAAAGGAACGTCATCTACACCGTAAAACCTAAGTACCGATTTTTTTTTTCCTAAAATTTTATAATAAATGCTAATTGCAAAAAGAATTTTCAACTTTTTTAAAAAAGCATCTGTACTTCAGTGCTGTATAATATATACACGAAAATAAAGAAAAAGTATGCTTTGAGAAAAATGTGTTTAAAATTACAACTTCTCGGTAGGGCACGGGGAGACGCTTCGCTTGGTAGCCAAAAGCTATGAAATAATTTGTATTAGGAAGTATGAAAAAATCCGTTAGGTCCGAAAAAGATATACATACGACCGATTATTTGTACATACGCTTTTTAATGTTAGTAGGTATTGTTTCTAAAGTGATCTTAGCGTCTTATTAAGGTACACTCATTTTAAAGGAAAATAATATTTTTAATTTTAACCTGCATAAATTTTTTACCAAAAATATAAATGCGTACTTTCTGTATCAACACGGTAGTACGAATGTAAGCTCGCTATGTTTTTTGTGATCATATCAAACTTAGACGATAAATTTATATTCATAAATTCACGCATAGGTCGATAGTCAATATATATAATGATGTATATATTATTGTTTAAATACGCACCTTTTAAGTAAATAACTGGAAATATATTGAGGCCAAAAAGTCGAGTGATCCAGTAAAATGTTAACAATGCAGAGATGACGGATGTTATCTCAATAATCCGAAACACAACTAACACGGTTTCCCACAAGACACTGAAGATGCCTGTTTTCTTCTCCTTATCAAATAACAGTACTTCACCATTCTTCGAGTTGACTTTTCGCGCTGCTAGTATTCTAGTTTTGTTTACTGCTTGTTTTGCTAGTTCAAAGTAGCCACTGTTCTTCAAAGTTGCACAATAACCTCTTCGTAAATAACAAAATTTTGATACTTGCTGAAAATACCGACGAGAAAAAACTTTCGACAAAAATGACAATGGGACTTTGGCAAGCATGAATCAGATCTAAAGTCATTATTAAAGTTTAAATTATTGAAAAAAAAATTTTCTAAACACACTAATTCTGTCAAAATAAGTAATTTTAAAACTGACAGCCATAGGCTTGTAGAAACAAAAGAACATATATAGTGGGCGATTTTGAAAAGAACAAAGAAATAAAGCTACAGTCTTTTCTTCTATAAATAAATTTGTAATATGATGAATGACGCATGTTATATATAATTTACACAGAGATTGAAACACACGTCACTACACCCGTCAACGAGTTAATTAGATAAAATTATTGTATAGTTCATGATTTTTTTTTAATTACTTAGAGAGACCTATCAAAAACGCTGATGGAAATTCGATGGTTGCGTCGGTTGAGCAGTCGAGTAAACCATGCCTGGCGGCTGTTGGTGGGTCATGGTGTGACTTTGGTGCTGGTGAAATTCGGGTGCCCCGTGGGGGCCGTTCAGTCTAACTCTTTTGGGATTTTGCCCGTGACTATGTTCGCCGTTACCTTGCTGCTGCTGATTTTGTTGCTGAAAATTTTTGTTAATCTAGAATTTCAAAAATTGTTCGACAAATGAAAAATTCCGTTTACAAATTAATTTTTGACTGCGGCCAAAAATAATGATTTTTGTTCACAATATTATTTTATCAAATTCAATGAAAATGAAAAAAAAAAATCAACTTTAAAAAAAAATTAAATTTGTTCATTTTGTTAAAAGGATAAAATTGAATTTTTTTTAACCAAATGCATTGTTTTTGAAAAATAAATATTTATGTGATATTGAAATCTTACGGTTTGTTGTTGGTTTTGTCTAGTTTTATTTTCAGTCTTATCTTCGCTATCATCATCCGTTAAGAATTCTCTTTTCGGATACGGGATAGGACATCCCGCAAAAATACTGCAAAATGAAAAACATGAATTAGAAAAACATCTTTTCTTTTAGATTTTTAAATTTATTTACACAATGCTCACTCTTGAGTAGGCAGTGGGTCTTCTTGAAAGTAAGGATCTTGCATGGAATGTTCTGATGTGATTCTTTTATTTGGATCCATCATTAACAATTTTTGCAACTGAAATAAATATTCAATTTTCAGATTTAGGGCATAAAATTTATATAATATTTATATAATATTTATATTTAAAACCATTCTGTTATTAAAATACTTACCAAACTGAATGCTTTACTATCTGGTTTAATTTTATGACGATCCATATATTTCGTCAATGAACAGTTAGCATAACTAAAAAAAAATTAAACGGTGAGTTATAAGTCAAATTTAAAACTTAGCAAAATGTATAAAATTAATATATTACTTAGAGCGCTTGAAGTCCCTCAATAACGTTTGATGTTCAGGCATTTTTTTAATATCCTCCCAGTCCTTTTCTAAAGGGAAACCCATGACATTGAATATCCTAAAAATGATATTAACCATTGTTATAAAACTGAAAATAATAAATTATTTAAAATATTAATATTAATAAATACCTATCTAATTGATCATGATGATATGGATTACTAGTTTTAATATCTTCTTGTCTACAGTGAAAAATTGGTTCAGATGTTAAAAGTTCTGCAAATATACAGCCTATGGCCCATATGTCTGTAAAAAAATTAAAATTATAAAATGATTTAAATAAAGTAAATTAAGTAAAACAAAAACGATATTTACCTATTGCTTTAGTGTAGTGCCTAGCTCCAAGTAGCAATTCAGGTGCTCTGTACCAAAAAGTTACTACAACAGGATCTAAATCAGCCAGAGGTTTCAAGGGAGCATTGAATAATCTAGCGAAACCCATATCTGCTATTTTCACTCGACCCCTTTCATTGCCTTCACCCATTACTAAAATATTTGCAGGTTTCTAAAGAACATCATCAATATTATTAATTCTGTAAAGCTAAAAAGTATCTATCAAAAGAATAAAATAAAAATGGATATTACTAAGTCTCTATGAAGAACCCAGTTGGAATGTAAATAATGAATACCATCTAAAATTTGATAAAGGAGGGATTTCACCATGCCTTTTGGCACCATAATTTGTTTTTTATTTGCTTTTGCTGCTCTATGAAATTTGATAATATGCTGAAAAATTCAATTATTACACATTAGATAAAGTGCAATTTAATATTTTACATGTCTTTACAAAAACATAAACTTACCCATAAGTCATGCTCCGCAAAGTCAAACAGTAGCCATACTTTGCGGTCATTATGAGATAAAAATACACGGATGAGAGTAATGACATTTACATGTTTAAGTTCCCTGAGAAGCTGTAATACAAAAATAATATTTTTAGCAAATCTACACTTATTATTTAAGAATCAAATTAATGATAACTTACTGTGATTTCTCTGCAAGCAGACATAGAAAGTCCAGTCCCTTCGATTTGCTTCAATGCAAAGTCTTTTGTGTCTGGTCTACTTTTCAGTTCACTATCTGGCACGCTAAATAACAAGAACAGAAATACTCTTATACAATGAATCCTTTTGTTACATTTACTGAATTAAAAGCCTTTTTTTTAAAGAAATGTACGTTGATTGACATTTCTCCAACATCAGTGTGTATTCAATAAACAAAAAAAGATATGCGAAATTCCAACCGACTGAACAATTAATTCCCTAAATATACTTGGCATTGTTCTAATTTCCGCATAATTACCGATATTTTAATTAACAATCAAAAACATTTCGTAAGACCAGCAGTGGACAAAACTAACCCCTCTTTTCTGCGGGCCTTGTAGACGTGGCCGTAAGTTCCCCGGCCGACTTTGCAGCCCTCGAACTCGAACAAATCTTCGACCTTGATCCGATCCTTCTGGGTCTTCATCTTGAATTCGTAATCCATCATGATTGACGTTCGCTGAACGATTAATTACTATCAACTGCAATGGGGCATCTTTGTCCTGCACCTCCCTACGAATCAACTCGGCAATTGTTGTACTTTGCTTTGCTCTCGTCTGTCCTCCACTTTGCGGTTTAGTCCATCGTCGGTTGCATTATTGGAAAACGGCACGCGCTTCGAACTTGTTCGCGTTATTTGTAATTTTGGGTATAAATTATGTTGTTTTTTTTTTTAAAGAAATATAAGTTTACTAGTAGTCGTACGTTCGGCTTTTTGATAGAAGTTGCCTGTGCAGAACTGTTATAGAGAGAGTTAGATCAGGGAACGGGGAAAATATGGCGTTTACCCGCGAAATCACACACTCTTGATTAATATTTTTGAAAATGTTTATTATGATTTTTATTGGAGTTATAAAGAACTTTTGTCAATAACGGCAATATATTAAATATCATTAATAATTAATAAATAATTTATATTGTTAAAATTATTGTTATAATTGTAATAATTTTTTGCTATTTATACATTTGTATAATAAAATAAGTTTTACACATAATTTTAACACCTAAAAGCATATGTTTTATTTATTTTTACTGTTTTCGCTTTGCATGCACTGCTACAGTGTTTTTTCGTTATGATTTTTGTTATTATTAAGCATGCGTCAATAATTTCAAGAAAGTATATTTGTTTATATTTATATTAGTAGATTAGTAGATATGGACGAGTCATGGACAGGACGATCAGCCAATGTTTTGTCTCTTATTTTGTCTTTTACTATTCAATGAAATAGAATGAGATAAACATATCTTATAACTTTTGTAAATCGAACAAACCTGTAGATGGCATGTATTGCTGTTTATTAGGCGCGGAATCATGTGGTAACATAACCATGATCATATAAACAGTAAACAGTGAATACGTGTACATAGTATTATGAAATTTGTGGTTGTTTTAAGGGTATAATAATTTATTAGTATTTAAATATTGCTAACATATAAGAAAATCTATTCTACTTTGCACTCAGAAAGTTTTCAATTATGACTAGAGCACGAAAATATCAAGTCTTCCGGGCGAATTGTAACCAGTGTCTGTGGGTACCTGTTACTTTAGAATTTTAAAACAATACATTAACTTCTTCAATTTTTTATTTTTATAGCATTAAACCCCATGTGATATAAAGTGAAAAATTTTAGTTATAAAATAAACTATGATAATATAAACATAACATTTAGGAAAATAAAATTGCAACCTTATTTGTTAATAATTGTTACAGTTCTATTAAGTAAAAATAGTGTAGTTTAGTTAAAATGGATGACGATATATTAAAGTTAGATTTATATGAAATCATTGGAGCAACTATAACATCAAATGAAAGTGAAGTGAGTATAGTTATAATATTTACAAAAGTTGTTAAAAAAATATTTATTTTATTTTAGTGTTTATTAGATTTATTCCAGTTGATTGTTGATTTTTAATATACTATATAATAATTATTAATTGCAGATTAAAAAAGCTTATCGAAAGAAAGCACTAAGTTGCCATCCTGACAAAAACCCAGACAATCCAAAAGCAGCAGAATTATTCTTACAATTAACGAAGGCTTTAGAAATATTGACTGATGTTGCAGCAAAGGTGAGTTTCTATAAAGGATAGGTGAAAATTCTATTTTCATTTAACAACTAATCTTAAGCATTAAACACATTTTCAGGCAGCCTATGACAAAGTTATAAATGCAAGGGCTCAAGCTAAGGTTAGAGTAAAAGAGTTAGATGCCAAACGAAGAAAATTTAAAGATGATTTGGAAGCACGTGAAGAAGCTTTCAAGAAGGTTTCTGCTAAAACTGATGAAGAGAAACTTAAGGCTGAAATAGAAAGGTTAAAAAAGGAAGGCTCTAGATTAGTAGAAGAAGAAAAAGAACGTTTACGACAAAAAATACTGGAAGATCTACGGGGTGAAAATTCTAACAATGTTTACAATGAAGATGTATGTCGAGTTAAAATAAAATGGAAAGTTGATGATGATGATGCAACTAATGGTGGTTACGATTATGATAATTTACACAGGTTTTTATCCAAAGTAAGATTCAAAATATTAACACTTATCAAGAATTTTAATTTATGTATACTATAAACTAATTTTTCATTTTATAGCATGGTGAAATATCAGTATTAGTTTTGTCAACTGCAAAGAAAGGCAGAGCTCTAGTCGAATATAAAAATAGGGCTGCAGCAGTATGTATACATTATATTGAAAAATGTATGTAGTCTACAAAATATAAGTAATAAAAAAATTAAATATTTATTTAGGAATCTGCAGTTAACTATGAAAGAGGTTTAGTAACTAATCCTCTCAAATTAGAAGGCATATGGGAAAAAGGTAAAGTAAAACAACAGTTTCAAGCCAATTCTAGCCCAGTAGTTGGTGGTGGAAGTTTATTCCCATCAGCTAGAATATATGCAAATAAAAATGACAGTCGTATACCACAAGGACTCAGTTGTTCATCTGCTCCAGATATATTTGTAAGCATTTGTTTTATAATAGGTTTCTTATATTCAGCAAATGTTTGCTTTCAAAGTAGTATAAAATTTTTCTACTTTTCAGAACACTCAATCACAGAATGATGCTGATTTAGAAAGTATAGTGTTAAATAATTTAAGAAAGGCAGAGGAACGTAAAAGGTTGATAGATGAAATAAAAGCAGAAGATGAAGGAACGTGATTATTTAATTGTTTGTAAAAATCTGTATTTATAACAAAGTACTTTTACGTCTTAACACTTGATTTCAATAAAAAATTTTTAAAAAACTATCTAATAAGTAAAATCCCTCTTAGCAAAATATAATGTTCATAAGAAAAAGCAAGTATAACTTAATATTGCTCACAGCTTAGAAAATTTGAAATGCATTTTAATAAATAGATATAATAAATTAACTTATTTATTCATATTCTATTTTTGCTTTTTTTGTTTCTTGGTTTCTGCTTCATCAATTGGTGCAGGTTTGACAAAAGGTATTTCTTCTTGATAGCAAGGAGGCATAAATTGTGCTATGGCTGTTGGTACTTTAATTCCAGTCTCTGTTTGATTAATTTCTAATATAGCACAAATTACTCTTGTTGCTGCACACATAGTGGCATTTAGCATATGGACATAATCTGTTGTAGCATTCATTTTTTTAGTCTGACCATATCTTAAATAAAATTCAAAATCAATATTTATTGCTTATTATAAATGCATTTTACTTTCACAATAATAGAATATGTTTATTTCAATAAGTTTACCTGACTAATAATCGCCTAGCTTGATAATCTAAGCAATTGCTGCATGATACAAGTTCTCGGAATGCACCTGAACCAGGGAACCATGCTTCTAAATCAAGCTTTTTCGAAGCAGCATGATTCAGAGCACCGGATACAATATTTACAATTCTGTATGGTATGTTTAGCTCTTGATAAAAATCTTCTGCATTCCTAATCATTTCCTCCATCATTTCCCATGATTTGTTATCATGAGGCGATGTGAGACAAAATTGTTCAACCTAAAATAAATTGTTTTATATGTACTTGGTATTATATTTCCATATTGTACCAGTTTTGTATGTATATGTTTAATTTACCTTCTCAAATTGATGAACTCTAAATATTCCTCTAGTATCACGTCCATGAGAGCCTACTTCTTGTCTAAAGCAGGTTGAAACGCCAGCATACCTAATAGGTAAAGAAGCCTCTGGGATCCATTCGGCCCTGTGAAATGCTGCAATTGGTTGTTCTGATGTGGCAATCAGATATTTTTCTTCTAATTCTTTTTCATCTCCTTTTTCACTACCCTTTCCTATTACTTTGTACAATTCGTCATCAAATTGAGACAGTTGTGCAACTTCCTGCATCGCATCCTTTCTCATAAAAAATGGAGTGTAAAGGGGCGTATAGCCCTTGTCGAACAATTTTCTGAGAGCCAGATGTATCAAAGCATGCTCTAAGAAAACTGCAGCTCCAGTCAAAAAGTACCCTCTACCACCCGATACTGCAGCACCTCGCTCTCCATCCATACCGTCTATCATATGTATAAGATCAACATGTGAATACTTTTTCCTCTGGGTAGTATCACCAAATGTCCTCTCAACCTGTCGGCATAAATAAAGCAATCTTAATTTATAGTTTAAAACTGCATTTTGGATTTACAGTTACTATTTCATAAAACAAAGTTGAATGATGAAATAATTGTGTCACTACGCTAAATGTTTCATAAGCTAATTTACTTTCTTATAATACTCAAATAATTATTTCGTAGTCAACAAATATTAAGTCATTTCCCACTGAATGCTGCACCGTAGAAACATAAACAAGAAATTATGACATTGAATACTGGAAATATAAGTATATACAGCACTGGTAGCTGGTACCTTCATTTCCAATATTCAGTGCATTGATTTTACTTGTCTCATAATCAAAGTACATTGAAATGGCAACGTTACGACAATTAATTTGAACAAATAACATTAATAGCAAACCATCAATACTAGCACGGTAAATTTACTGCACAGAACGTAGTACTTAATTGAACGACACTTATTACCGTAATACAATTCACAGAAAGTTATCCCTCGCTTGTGTAAAGCAACATAGCCAATTTCACAGCGAAAGCTCCAAAGCACTATTATCAAGAAAGTCATCACCCCCCCGTCGAACCCACCTTATTCTCCTCCTCGTCGTTGCTGACGGGCACCGACTCGTGCAGATGATTGCCGACCTCCCTCAGCGCGCCGTTCCTCTCGGCCTCGGTCTTCACCAGATCCTGATCATTGGCCGCGATGGCCTCGTCGATGAGCGTGCGTACCCTCTTGATCTGCAGGACCGTCAGGGCTTTGAGGTTATCCGAGTTGACCTGGCCATCGAGATCGTCGGCCATCGACTGGGGCACCGTCTGGTCCTCGCCCGCCGGCTCTTTCTTCTTCATCTTCTCGCCGATGACCTTGCTGCAGAGGTTCTTCAGCTTGTTGAGATTGTCGGCGCGGTGTCGCAGCTGTCTCCAGAACTTGTCCTTGTCGACGACCGTGTCGACGAGGGCCACATCCTTGAAGCGCCTGCGCTGGTTGTCGCGCACCTTGTCCGGGATCGAGCCCTTGTCCTCGCGGAAGAGGTCCAGATCGAGAACCATTTTTGCTTCGTTTTGGGAGGCGGATTTTCGGAGCAGGTGCACAGCAGCGGCCGCGGCAGCGTCGCTTACTTTTATGACAAATTCGCGGAGAGAGAGAGAGGAGCCGCACACTGAACACTGCAGTCACCACGTGGAAGTTAAAGGGGGTGGGGATGATGCCGGAAGAGAACGATCTCGCCATCTACCAGCTGGAGGCGAAAATTACATCAAACTATGTAGGTATATTTGGATAACATCAGCTGCTGCGATGTAGGTAATAGGTACCTAATATTTTTACACTATCTTTTTTTAGTTAATTGTCGTGTAATAAAAAATCAAATTTATGTAAGTATACGTATGCGTTAATATACAGGTTGGAAAAAGTATTAAATTAATATAACTAATAATTATTTTTATATTAAATCACAAAAAAAACTTTTGTTTAGAACGGATAAATTATTTTTTGCTTAAGTTATATTTATGTAGAGTATTATTATTTCTCTCCATATTTTTAGGAATTGGATTTGGGAAGCACAAACGTGGGAGAATAACCCTGGTCTTCAGAAAAAAAATTCTCAACTCATAATTAAAATTAAAAATAAACGGCAACGTTTCGTCCCTGGTGGGGACCTCTTCAAGCCATTCGAAAAATACTGGTCATACCATAATAAGTAAAAAATATCAATTAAATATCACATGAGACAAACGTGTCTCTCTCGTTATAAGTATTGTCAGTATATTCATAGGTATGACCAGTATTTTTCGAATGGCTTGAAGAGGTCCCCACCAGGGACGAAACGTTGCCGTTTGTTTTTAATTTTAATTATGAGTTGAGAATTTTTTTTTCTGAAGACCAGGGTTATTCTCCCACGTTTGTGCTTCCCAAATCCAATTCCTTATATTTATGTATTATAGCTATGAGCGCTATGAGCACATGTTCTAGCGGTCTTCATGACTAAGTTTTAGATATCGAAGAAACTGATATATTACATATATTTTACTTAAATTTTTCAAAGCTTGCTATAGTTATTTGTTATTGTTAACATCAGTAACATTATAATGTAAACGTATATAACCATCATAACCTACTTTTCCAGATAATAGGAATTAGAGCCCGATTGTGTTGCACTATGTTACCCTTCAAGCTCCTGAGGTCGGCCCGAGGTTGACTTCGCCCCACCTAAGTCTCGACTCGACAAACTTAGGGCACCGGCAAATTAGGTGCCGTCTCTCTCCTCATCCTCTCCATTAGCTCGTCTCCTCTTCCTCGAGTTATAACTTGGGCCCTATATTCGGGCTATATTCAGATTATAACAAATTTCTTGAGTCCATGGGTACGAGTGGGTCGTCAACCAATAACGTCTTATTGTCAAACTTTGATGAGACTTTAAGAGCTGGTTCCTAACACTTAAATGTGAAGTGTATATAAGTAGCACCTTTACTTTGTTCCAATGAGCCCTTATTCTCGAGATATAATACGGATCTGTAATATCTGATCTGTCAAAGGAGAAAGTATAAAACCAATACCATTGTTCAGATCTCATCAAAACATGAATTTTGTAAAAAATTTGACACCCTAATGTGTTGGGAAAGTTGAGAAAAACGTTATAAAAAGTCGGAAATTTAAGTAGAAGTTCCCGAGTATGTTTAGACTTTATAAATTGCTTTAAGAGACACTAATTATTTATTATAGCTTTCCCCGCGCTTACAGGGGTAAATTTTTATTTTTAATTCATACCTTAACGAGCGTTAAACAAGGGTGTTGATTTCATTACACGTCCCCTCAAGGGGGCTGCCATGGGCATTCTCCTTTATCTCAATTGTGCGTTTATTATGTTAAGGTGATGCTAAGCCCACCCGTCACCGACAATTGCGAGAATAACCCACTTTTTGCATATAATTTTTAATTTTGAGTAAATATCTCTCTGGAAAGTTATTGTTTCAATCAAAAGCAACACTGCTCCAGAGAGATATTATCTTTAAATTGAGAATTGAAGAAATAACGTGTTTCCTCGTATTTCGATCCCTGCCACAGTGGGTTTAACGTCACTTTAATGAAAAATGCTACCTCAACTTTTGATCATAGCTCTTCAACTTCTGCTAGATTTAACGTTGGAAAAGACTATCCAAAAACATATAAAATGAAATTTAAAAATGTGAATAAATGTGACAAGTTTGTGAAAAAATAGGATTTTTAAAAATATTATTGGATTTTAGGCACATTTTGTCACAGTTTATATTTCTTTATACAGTCAAACCCCACGCACTGTTAATGTTCAGCCCCCGCACACTATAAAGGCTCAGCCCTGCGCAGTGTTAATGTTCAACCCCCGCGAACTATAAAGGCTCAGACGAATTTTCACAGTTTCATGAAAAACTGTGAAAGAATGTAATGCACATTTTTTTGTAACAGATATTCCAAATATATATTTATACATTTTTTTCATTACATTCTCTTACATATAAATGAAATTGCAATTGTTAGAAATTGTGATAAAATGTGAGAAACTGTAAAAAGCGTATGACAAAGTGATAAAATGTGCGAAATATCCTATATAATATTTTTTAAAATCCTGTTCCAGATGTAACCTCAAATTCACATTTTTTGATAAATTTTTCATGTTTTTACACACTTTCACAGATTTGTTAGTTTTTCACATTTTTAAATTTCTACTAGGGATTTTTTGATATCAAAAGTTTGTTTAATTAATTTCTCTATATTTATTTTACTCGTAAGATCACAATAATATATACCTATTTTTGTTTATTGATATAATACACAATAAACACGTTTTATTCATAACTGCCAGTACGTCAATGTATCTTATATTCTCAGGGAAGTAAGCAACATTAATTTTTTTATAGGCATTCTTATACAATCGTAAATACTTAAGCAGACTTATTATTTGTATTTTGAAAATAAAACTTAATTTTGTCTATACCTGTCGTCTTCGCTACTAAAGATATATTGAGAACTGAAGAACGTTAATGTCAAAAACATATAGCGATATCTTTAAGTAGATAAATACCCGTTTAGTGAGCCAAATAAACCGTCCAGTGAGGCTAAGTTAGTCCATTTTAATAGTTCAAAATAACAGATTTTATTTTGATCATAAACGATTAAATTATTCTCAGTCAAATAACCTAGTCAATTAACTTACTTTCAGTCAAATAACTCACCAACCCTGTGGAATTACCTTAATTTGTTCTAATGGGTCCTTGTATTCGAGATATATAAGCTACTTTACTCCGAGTAAACTTTATTTTAGTGAAGAAAGGTACCTCCTCTAGATTATAAAAATGCATGTATTGACACTAGAAAAAATGGCTTAAAAGATATTAATTGTAGCCAAAGTTATTAACAATTGAAGATGATGACTAAAAATGCATGAATATTTGTAGAAATTAAACTGTTTTAATTTCGTTAATGTTTTATACATTTTTTGTCATCATCTTCAATTTAATAACTTTAGCTCAGATTAATATTTTCTAATGTTACAGGTTTCAAATTAAAGCTCTCTCTCTCTGTCTACTTTTATCATCTTTTAAGCCATTTTCTCCAGTATCAATACATTCGGAGTAAAATAGCTTGTATGTCGAAAACAAGAGCCCATTAAAACAAACTAAGGGTACTAGGCTTCATAAAATCCGAGTTCCGCAGGGTTGGTGTTCTCCTTGTCAGTCGATTAACTTATTTTCAGTCGAATAACTTTTTTTAGATCAGAAAAGTGTAACACATGTTTTAGATCTTTAGAAATAATTTCAAAAAGTTTATTTGTTATGGTTTATTCAGGCTTAACAGTGGCTTGCCTTTTATAGGGGTTATACACTCTTGTGAGTAGAAAAAAGATTTATTTTTATTTTTATTTAAAAAGTATGTATATTTGTTCTTTCAACAATTTCCATGTTTGAAAGAGTACATTATAATATATTTATGTATTTTCTAAAAAATTTCCGTAGTAAAAATAATGATTTTTTATCAAATTACAAGTAATGAGCTGAAAAAATTTTATTTTGAGATGTTTTGGGCGACCAAGTAGTATATTATGTTATTCAGAGTTGTAAATAACTTAATACGTTTTTAGTATAATTCAACTTTTAAAGTAAATCACATTTGATTTGTCAAAATATATTAGATTGATTTAATAATTTAATATTCTAGCTTAGAGATGCTCTCAAAATTAGACGATGAGTTCAATAGGTAAGTATTGCCTGAAAGTAAATATATTGAGTAAGCTCCAATATGAACTATAGGGTTTTTTTACGAAAAAATGTTATTGTCTGTTACATAAAATTGAAAATAGCAGTCATGAAGTACCAAAGCAACGCATATGGCGCTGTAGATTTTCACCAAGGTTTGAAGTTAAAGAGTTGGAGGTGACTTTTTTCAGCATAACATATGATGTACCATTTACCCAGAAAAACCGGATATTGAGAGGTTTTCGGAGATACTGTTTTAGAATTTGAGGTCATTTATAATTTTTTCCCCCATCGATGGATTGAAAATAGGGGTTGACGGTGACTATTTTCTGTTTCGCGTAGATTTCACTACTTACCCAGCGAAACCTGGTATACGGAGGTTTTAGAGTATGCTCTTTAAGAATTTAAGATCATTTTTTAATATTTCATCCATCTAAAGATTATAAATAAGGGTTGAGGGTGACTTTTTCAGCATTACATAGCTTGTACAACTTATGCGGGAGTTCGTATTTTATTCTGAAAAAGAATATATGATTTTTCTTTATTTTAAAAACGTAAAATTACATATAGACAAAGCTATATTTATCATAATCCGCCTTCGCCCGTGTATTATTTCTAGTTATTTGTTTCGAACTTGTTTAAATCAGCAGTATATACATTTTAATCTTGCTATTTAAAAATAATACATTTATCTATGCGAGTCTGAAATAAGCAAACAATGTATCAACTCTCTTCGTAATTTAATGCAAGTCACGTTTCATTGTAACATTTCAACAAAAATCTCTTTAACCATAAAGAACACACACATCGCGCAAAAATAATAATCGCTTCGCGAAACAAAAGAAGCCGATAAAAACCGAACGAAGCGACGCCAAACGCGCAAAAAGACCGCTTCCCCAGACTCGGAAACCTACACCTATATACGTCATCGCAAAAAAAAAACACGCAATTCGGTCAATTATCGCGAAAAGAGCTCGGCACGCGCGAGACTTCGCCTCGGCAGCGCCCTGCAAATGCACGCTCATTCTAATTTCCATCTTCGTCGGCTCCAGCCGCATGCATATATATAGGCGCTCGCGTATAAGAGGCCGCGCGCGCGCGCGCGCACGGTATAGTCGACACCTTTGGCGCGTGCGGCAGTCTCTCGCGCTAAGAGCGCGATAGTTCGCACGCCCCCGCGCGCGACTTCCCTCATTAAACTGACTTACGGCGCGCGGCGTTGCGATGCGTTTATAGCCTGATTAAAAATCCATGCAAACCCGGTTAAAGGGGCTTTCAGTCTTTTGCGCCGCGTCGCAGTCGATGCTACGTGCGCACATGATGGGTGTATAGCGGGATACTCGGCTGATGCTGCTGTGTAGGACCGCGCGAGAGGAGCGATGAATATCGCGATTTTACCGAAGAAAGAGGTGGTTGCATGGAGAAAGAGGGGGCTATACTGTTTTTGTGGAGTTTTTCGACGGGGAATGATAAGGGAGCTTGACGTTGTTGCTTTTATTTTTAGAGCGTTTTTGAAAGGAGATCTTGAAAGTAATGCTTTGTTTTATTGGATTTAATGCTAGCAGTGAAGGTTGTTTTAGTGAAGTCGTATACAATAAATGTGCTAAAGAATATTTATTCAGTAAATTGAATTTTAAGAAAAGTTTGAAAAAATTATCGGAAAAAGAAATCTGATGAATGTTTTATTTTGCGCACGTTTCCACACCTTACTTTCAGAAGAAAGCTAGTAAAATCTTAAAAGTACGTTAGTTCTTTATTTATTTCTTACATGTAAGAAATCAATGTGTTTTAAGGAGGGTCCTTCGCTATATAAATTGTCCTTCTAGAAGACAATGTTAAACATAAATAAAATCTTATTATATGAGGGCCAATATGTGTAATAGAAGAGTACTTTTTACGTACTGAAAAAAATTGTATATTTGAATTGTTATGTCGTAATCGTGGAAAGTATTCATTAAAGAAACTAATGACATAATTTGAACATAATTATTTTTCCGTCCTGTCTTAAATACTCATTTTATTCCGTAAACATTAATCAATAAATTTGTCTAAATGAAATTATAAAATAATCAATGTGTGCATATTAAAATTTAATTGTTTATAATGTTTTGCATGCTCATATATTATAAACAATATGATTTTACTTTATACAAATTAATTATTTGATAATTTGGCTACGTGAAATTTATAGATAGTAAATGTTTAATTTTTCTACTTTATAATATTGTGAGTTTCCTTAATGAAATAATCACCTGAATTAAATGTTTACATGTACATATACAAAGTATTGTGTTTTGCCAAAATAAGAACAATGAAAAAAGAACTCCACAATCGCATCGAACATTTCTGTTCATTTTCAGGATTAATCCCAGTCTTGACCCGTTGGAGTAAAATAAACGCTTAAAAGAATGAAATCGAATGAGATTTAAATCGAATAAAATCTTCGATGAATATATTTCACAATTTTCAGTCAAACTGTAAGATCTTTTTTAAATATGATATAGATTATTTTCTAGAAGGTAAATTTCTAACGGAAGACCCTCCAGTGATAAATGTCACTTTAATTAAAATATATTGACTCGTTCATGCATTTTTTTTTGCAAACTCTTGCTTCTTGGATCATATTAAATGTATAACTATAACTAAAACAGGTTTTACTTGATATTCATGGATCCTTTCTTAATCCCTTTTTTTAGTCTAAGCTTTTTTCTGTCAGTATTTAAAAGCTTTCTATTACTCAAGATTTTTTTTAAATACAGTTCCTATATAAAATAAATGTTTCAATTTCTATCAAAATAAAATATCTATGAATTTATAATAATTTATATAATATTTACATTGTATGTTATCCTTTAATTTATAAATATTTAAAAAAATGAAAGAGCAATAGATTATTTAAATAAAATTTTCTTTGTGTATACTAAAAATTAGTATGTGAATAGAAATAGGGATATTCACCTTACGTAATGAATAGGTAATGCAAAACATATTAATCAATAGCTTCTTGTTAATAAACAATTGCAACCAAGTTGCAAAATCATGATAAATGCAAATGCCAACGCATCACGCTTAATGACTGTAACATTGTCTGACTGCACGAGCCTCAAACTACTGCGACGACGTTGTCGTCAGCAACTCGGTTTACTGAGTTCCTCGAAGAGCCCCGTGCACTTCCGGTAATTAGTGCCGTTTGTGATTTAGAGGAAGACAGATATACTGAGAGCGAGAGAGAGAGCGCGCGAGAGAGATAGAGATAGAGATAGAGACGTGCCTGAAAATGCACGCAAGTGCACTCATCCTCTTCTCGACGTGGATTCGGCCCCGCGATACATACCCCCCTATACATACACACACACGCGCGCACATAGGTATAACCGATAAAGCGTCTCGGATCAATTTCACGTCTCTCGCCCGCGATGAGCGCGCGATGCTTTAAAAGCACACATTACTCACTTTCCGGGAGAAGCCGCGAGTCCGTCTGTGCGGGGCTTCGCGTCTGACTCTTCTCGCGGGATGCTCTTTCCTTTCTCGGCGATTCTCTTTGTTTCTTTGCGGCCCTGTGTGCGGTTCGCCCGCAGACTAGGCGTCTTTGATTTCCGGACCGAGGCGGCGGCAGCCAGCGCTGAAACTCGAGAATTCCGAAAGAGAGAGAAAAAAATAGACGGTGCGCGTACGTGTACGTGCGTGCACTGTGAGAGATCATGCTTTTTCGTAAAACTAATAGAGTTTAGGAATATATTATAAGAATGTGTTATTCGATTCTTAAATTGAGATTCATTTGTTATTTGAGAACGTGCGAAAGTTAAGAATGATTGCTTTGTCGGACGTTAGAATTAAAACGAAATACTTTTAAGCTGGAGTCTAGGAAACTAACGATTTAATCAATAATTGTATTTTTACATGGACGCATAGAAACGTGTTAATTTATAAAAGTACACTTTTTTAAATTATATAAGTGCAGTTAATTTTTTGAAAGCTTTCTTGGATAATGTAGTCTGTTATCGAATATCGGACGAAAATTGCGCAGGACACATTAAATTTCGTTTTTTATTTTATACACTTTTAGATATTCATGAAATATTTTATACTTAGTTTATATTTAATAGGCATGTACTTACTTTTTTAGGTTATAACTATTTTATGATTTATGTAAATGAAACATTTAGTAATAACTCCTTTACACATTTCAAATTTCTCAAAAAATGTTAGCTCTGTTCAGAGGAATCTTATAAAAACTATCGTTTTATAGATTCTTTGATAAAAAATAACAATTTTTAGAATTATTTTATTGGAGAATTTGAAAAGTTTCAGTTTTCTTTAGGAAGCTCCCGAAAGAAAACTATAGTATTTTACAATACATTTGAAATGTTCTAGTCATTGTAAGGAGCGTCCACCTACAGAATTCACTATTTAATAGACATTTTTAACTTTTTATTATACACAATATTTCTACGTGCATAAAGCCTCAGTTGTAGTCAAATCTCTCCCTATTTTATAGTGTACAATACAAACTATATTGATTTATAAATAGTAAACTAAACACAAAAATGTTAACTAATAATAAAACTCAATATTAATAAGGAATTAAAAAAAGTAAACGTAAAGCTCTATCATACCTAGCTTTATCAATTATCCTATAAGAATAGGTGTACTTTTATTTATAGCGCAGCATATAATAACAATACGTCACTGAACTTCGCGAACAAAAGTACCGCAAAGAGGACTGCCCCGATAATTTTTCCCCCATATATATAACGCCCATAAAGCACGCGCTGCTCTCGGCCAGCACTGCGCCGCATTGCATTTTTTTCGCCGTCACCCCCCCCAACGTTTTGTCGCACGCGCCGCGCGCACACGTTTATGCTCGCAAATAGCTTCCGCGCGCGCACCTCGGCTCTTTTCTCTTCGTGCTGGTTTTCCAGTTTTTTCTTCTCGTTTTCTTTTTGAAACGTGAGCAAGACGTCATTTCATGCCTGGCTCACCTCCCATTATAAAATAACGTCGCGACAGGCCAAGAAAGCGCGAGCTTGTGTTAGGAGAAAAAGGAAGAAAAAATATTTCTTTCTTTCTTTCTTCACGTGTGTTTTGAAAAATCAAAAACTCGCCCCGAGGCGTGGATTGTTATAGTTTTCATTCGTGTGAGTATCGCAAGAATCGTTCATCTTCGAAATATTCAATATGTATTGTGTACACTTACATGGCTGAAAAGTTCTTCAGTACGAATAATTTTGCTTACTTCCTTTGGACTAATTACAGGAAAGTCAAATAAATAAAATTATAATAATTACGAATTACTTTTTGCAGAATATAGACTCGATTTACGCTTAAGGATGGGCCCAGTCGAGAATCTATTTTCTGTTCATTAACACTAAACCTTTTGAAAATTTCGCAGCATATATGATATACAAAAACTATGAAAAAGAGCCCAGAAAGACCTCAAAAGTCCCCTTAAAAGCTGAGTTATACCTCAAAATTCGTTAAATATAGTTAAAAAAATGAAGATTTTCAAAATCGTCCAGGCGATAAAGGATTCGATGGTGACAATTTCCCTTTGACATTTCAATTATAATATAAAAGAGATTTGTGGTGTGAAATTGATTTAGAAGAATTATAACAATAGTGTCACGTGTTAGAGCGTACGACATTTAAAATTGCCCATTTTTTCAGTGTGTTTTTATTAATTTTAATGTATAAATGTTCATATTATTTCTAAAACATATTCATTTCTAAAACTGCACCACAAATTTATTAGTATTGTTGTAAAGAACAAACAAAAAAAATTTCAAAAATTTCGCCTAGAACACTTCCAAGCATGATCGATAATGAAAATATTAATTTGAAGACAATCAGTGTTTTGTAGTGTGTGTATATATATATATATATATATATATATATATATATAGAATCGATATATAGCAAAATTTAAAAATAGATGTTTCGTAATTTTTGACAATTCTCGAGTGGGCCACATCCTTTAGGAGGAGTCTTTCGCTAGATATAGGACATAAAACAAATAATTATATGAGAGATTATATAGGTCCTATGATAAAGCTAATGAAATGTATTTGATAATATTCCATAACTACATGAAAAAAAAATTGTTCCAAGAAAATATTGTCAATTCAAAAAATATTTAGTTAAACTCCAATTCTGTTTTAATTACTTGACCAATTTTAATGTTTTGGCGGTTATTCTTTTCTTTAACCCTTTGTGGCTTAGTGGCTATTACAATAGCCACCTCTTTCGTCTAAGATTTTTATGTATAAAAATTTTATTTATAGGTGTATATACATGATTTTACATTCTTCTATTAGCTAAGAGGTTTCTCTATAATACTAATTAACAAAAATTCCAATTCTTAATCAGCGACCCCAGAAACCCCCGAGTAACAATTTTCAGCTTAAAATATTTAACAGAAAAATGTGGGCCACAAAGGGTTAAACATTTATCTACAACTTTAACGAAAGAAATTTATAAAATAATATATTTGTGATAAGAGAAAGGAAATTGTTTATAAAATTTTACGCGTTGTCTTATATATAATTGACTTTCTCTTATTACAGATATATTATTTTATAATTTTCTTCCCTTAACTTTGTAGGGAAACGTTTAAGGAAAAAAATAAGTCACGGTTTTTGGAACAATTTTTGTTTTCATGTAATTATGGACTATTATTAAGTATATTTCACAAGTTATATGATAGGACCTTCATAAACTCGCATATAATTTTTTTATTTTATATCCTATATCTAGCGAAAGACCCTCCTTAAGAGAATAACATGAAAAGCACATCTACATATATGTGCGTAAATACAGATACATATCGAACACGACAAGGTCATGTCTTAAAAGACTACTCATACATCTATTTATGTATACATTGGTACCAATTTCGTTCGTTTATCTTTTAGTGGATTTTAGAATTTTAAAGTCTGGTTATCAAGATACACGCTGAACTATCAAATTAGTTTCACTGTGATATTTATCTATTTCCAATGTATACATAGCAAGAATTGATTTATATCTATTAATATACCTTTATCAGCTTCATTAATTATATTATTTCCATATACTAATATCGCTATATTGATTTAAATAAAAATATCATATACCTATCGTAAGTAGATTTTACTAAATCTAATAAGACGATCAGAAATCTAGATATCGACTATTCGTATCGTTATATTAATAAAAAAATTATATATTATTATATCGACGTCCCTTACGAAGACTAGCACATTTGAGGTTTCTAGAAAATTATTAGTTCTTCTCAGGAATCTCCTACGAAAATTTATACAAGAACTACAATTCTCTTGAAGTATCTAAGAAAGTGTTAGTATTATCAGAAAATCTATAAAGCGCTAGTTTTTTTTATAAGAGACCTCTGAAAAGAACTGGGTATTTTTTTGAGAAATTTGAAATGTGCCAGTCTTCTTAGGGACGTCGATATAAAGTTATACTACATATATCAAAAAATGTTTTCCATAGTAGTAAAAGAATATATATTCGATAACACTAAATATTCATCCAATATATAAGAAAAACATTCTTTAAATTCCTTCTTATACATAAAATACATATTTACCACTATCAAACAAATATGTTTTCAGTATTCTCAAAAATCACATCACCATTACCAAACTTACCATAGCTACACACTGAATCCTTAAAAATAAAAGCCTCGCCAGCCAGACAGCCCCCGACAAAATCAATCATCCGCGCGCGCGCACCACCTATTGTTCCCCCCGCACCGACTACACTGCGCCCAAAGCGCGCAGCGCTTGTCCCCTTTCGATTTTCCATCCCCAATGCCGCGTCCATTCACTCCTCCATAACTCGATCAGTATACCACTCAGCGAAAAAGCTCTCTCTCTCTCACTTCACACCCGTGCACCCATATACAAAACATCCATACATGGACATGCATACGCGCACCTCTCATTCATACCTCCGTGTACACACTATCCTGCATCCGTCGCTTGGCGCGGACACTGTCTGCACGATGGCAATCGCGCGTCGCGACGCGGGAAATCAAGTTTCGCGCTGCAGTGCGCCGGCCTCATCGCGATTCCCCGAGCGCGCGTCCACGGCAAACTCACTATATAGGTACACACACGCATGCACACACACACACACACACACACATGCGAAGAGGAAGTTGCCGTCGCGCTATCGGACCTCGATGTTCCCGCGGGAGCGCCGGCACTTGCCGCGCGGCGCGCGGATTTGGAGCGGCATCGCGCTGATAGTTTCTAACGCGTGATTAACTCTCGCCGGGCCGGGCCTCGCGCACTCAGGCCAGAGAGACGCGTACATACCCGACAGACGTCAAAGCGCGCGTAATGGGCTTTTGCGAGAATGTTTTCGATTTGATGGGGGGGGGGGGGAGGACGGGTGTATGACACGCTTTGAGCCAGTTTCAGCTGTAGTTTGAGAGGCTGATCGCGGGGGAGAGTGGGTTACGTGAACTGCTGGGCTGGACGAGGGTATATTACGGATGCGAGTCTATATGACGAGTTGCGTGTATAACGTAATTCGTTAGGGGGCGATTCGATTTGGGGAGCGAGCGCACGATATGTGGGTCGATGTGGACTGCAGGCTGTTGCCCGTGCGCAACTGGTGCTGTACGAAGATGGAGGTTCGAATTGTGCGATTTGAATGAGAAGTTGCGGGAGAAAGTGGGATGAATTGTGAATGATGGAAGGACGTTTTTTTTCATGAAAAATATGTTATGGAGGACAGGTGCCCAGTACCCATAGTTATTTTGACTGTAACTTTCTATCATGTAGAAGTATAGAGGGGAATTAAAATTAAAGTGTGGGATGTTTTCTTTGAATGGACCGTTTTTAAGTACAGCGATATTTTTTTTAATTCAATGATTTGAATTTACTATTACCCTGGTAGAAAGTTAGCTAGAATGTCTGGACTGCTTATTAAATATTAGCCAGATTAATAAGCTATCAATAAGCCCAGTTAGAGCTAATATCTGGCTAGAATCTGCTTAAACGTATGCTTTAAGCAAGTAGGTATTTTGTCTGCAAATCTAACCTGTTCATATATTGTTTCTACAATTTATTAGTTTTTAAAAATATACATATTATACTTTATTGAGTGTTCAATATAGTATGCTGCCAATATAAATATTTGATTACTAATAATTTCCCTTCCGAAAATTAGTTAATCGTATAACTTAGTCAACAAAAATTTTGTGATTTATGTCGAAAATAAAATTTTGCAATGAAAGTTCATTGTAAAATTACAGATATTTATTTACCAACTCTCCAAAAATTCATCAAAACTTACATTATTCTGTTTCGATTGTTGTTTTTAAAATAACAATAATTATATGACTACATGTATTCCATTATTTATAAAATAAATTTTTTTAATAAGTCACTTCAATTATACTCGGGGCTTTGGTACTTTTTGTGTAAATAATACTCTTTTAATGCACGCATCATTATATAAACAAATAACCTAAACTCCATTAATACTAGACATATAAGGTACATTTTAAACTTTAATTTCGTAAAGTACTTAATGTTAGAATGATTAGAAGTGCCTATTACTTCGATTTTTATACAAATTTCCTTATTTCCATTATTAATTAATACATAAATTACTTATATTATCAATTTTATATTAACTAGAATATTAAGCAGAATTCAGCTAGAAGTTAGCTAATAAGCATGTCGTTTTTAGCTTATTTGTAGCTAATTCCTTAACCAGAAGTAAAGCAGATTTAGAAAATCTAACTAATATCTGTCCAGAAACTTGCTTAGATTTCTACCAGGGTAATAAAAATAGAAAAATCATATTTTTTAAATTTATAAAGTTCTGCGCAGTACCGTCCACTATCAGTTTTTATTGAAATTTCTGGTCTAATTGATTAATAATCATATTAAATACATATTTATAAATTGGAAAACACTATTTTTATTAAGAATATGTCCTTTATCAAATGTTAGAAACAAAAGAATTAGTATTGTTATTTTCTTTGTGACATTTCATTCACCAGTAGTCATTTTATGTTTTTTTTTACATTTTTCCCAGTTTATTTCCCTTTGTCTTCAATTATAGACATTTTTCTGCTCATAAATAAATAGAAATACTAAAAAAGTATGCTTTAAGGGGGTCACAAAGTCTATTCTCTGAATAATCGGCCGAACCATACATTATTTACTTTATAAATTAACATATATTTAGCTAAAATCCATCAAATTCGCTGCCCTTCATTCAGCAATAATGGACCTTATATGTATTAGGTGTAAAAGCAGCGGCATCGTAAAAAATTATTGAAATTAAATTTTGGTAATTTTCCTTTCAATCATTTTTTAGGGTGTCGTTGATTGTAACCTCTAAAACTTTGTATAAAGTTCTATTACTCGTACTACTCAATGAAGGGCAAGTGAGTTTGGGTTTTGGCTAAATATAAGTATTTTTATAATTATATATACAAATATATATACAAATACAGCCGCTTTGAATTTGAAACAATGACCTCGGACTATGTCTAATAGAACTACAATATGTAATAAATTGTCACACCTGCGATACTTCCACCTAGCAGTGTAAGCGAGGAACAAGTGGTGGGCGATACTGGGTAATGAACGGTATACGGTCTTGGTCTTGGAAAAAATTAATTAAAAATGTAATGTTAACATTTTGTGCATTTTTGTGATATTTTTCTCAAAAACATTTTGCGTATTTTTTGTTTATTTAAAAATGTTACAAACATACAAATTCATGATATTCAACAAATAAAATATACACTATTAAAAAGAAGTTAGACATTCAATATTGGCGTAACAATATAATAGTATACAATATTGATTATTTACATGTGCAGTTACAATTTCGCCCCTCCTTTTCGGACACAGCGTATATAGATATACCGCTGTGAAGGGCCTCGATACGAGTTTGGACTATTTGCTGAAATAACACGGGACAAGCGAGCCTGCGAATTGATTTTCACGTTTATGACTTAGCAAATAATCCATAAAATATACATTTTCATTCGTTCTATACCTACAGAATTTTCTCGCTTCCCCACATAACTATATTAATTGTTTTTTTTTCTTTCATTGTTCATTATTTACAGCAAAAATCTATACTTTTTATCTGGATAATCGACTGCATTCTAACCGTCGAAAAAAATTTAACGACAACCAAGCAATGATTAGCCCGTCTAATTAATAAAACCCATAGGTATTACGCATATTTTTATACGTACATCAGGGACGAGAAATTCATCGACTAGCGCACGAAGCATCAACGCCAGCGGCACAATGCAATTACGCGAGATGAACTTGACAAAAATGCAACAAAAAATCAAGCCCTTTGAGTCAGTGGCGAAAACGCGAAAGGAATTTTCCGGGCGTTACGCAGCTGCACTATATATACGCGCTGTAGCAGCAGCATCTAATAGGAGAATATATCAAAGGCCTTTCAGGAGCAAAATGCACAGTGTAATTCGCGGCAGCCCAACGCCGCCACTGTGTCTCGAGCGCAGCGGTACAGCTGCGGAGGAAACTTAGAAAGATTTTCCTATTTAAGAAAGTTGAATTCGCATTTCACGCTGCGTATTACTCGCGCAGTGGCGTAAATTCCGAATTTCCATTTATGGTAAATAAATTTGAATTTTAAATCCCCGCGCTCGCAGGCTGGCCGCGAGCGTATATATAAAACGACCGCGCGGACTCGTTGATGAATTTTATTTTCGCTTAGACTAATTTTGGATAATGAGGTACTTGTGGATAACGTATGACGAGCTATTATTTTCAATGTGAATATGCTGTTATGGCTCCGTTGGCTCGTTATTTAAGCGAACAATGCTTAAACGAATGGATTTATAAGTGGGTGTGGTATTATACTGTCAATTCCTCGGAAGCTAGATAAGATATGGGTGATTCTGAACATAGCGTACAATTTGACTTTTAAAAAGATTCAAAATTGTTTTTGACAGTTTCTTACATAATAGTCTACATTTATTATCTACACAGTGTAATTACTCCATATGAATATATATATATATATATATATATATCGGGCCAGAAATAATTTATTGACACAGTGTGTGTAAAGTTGCACTTTACGCATTTCATAAATTCTTAAAGGTGCATTTTCAAATAAAATAAAACTTTACGCTCTTGTTTGATGCTGAATCATTCGGGCCGGCTTCGCTGAGCCTCGTGGACAGCGATCACATGCGGGTGTAAAACTTTACGCTCTTGTTAGGAAAACTACTATTCTTTCCGTGTTACACTCCGCATTTTTTTAAAACAAAGGTATGATGGGGCCTCGTTTATGCATGTGAGTTAGGTAGAGGATTGTGCATTTTAAGTCGTGCACAACACAGTTGAAAAATTTCATTTTTAATTGATGTACATTCAAAAATTTACTAAATAAACAAAATTAAAATTAAAAATAAAAATGTTATATATAAAATTAATAAGAAATTAATACTTATGTGCTTTTTTCTGAAAAAGGCCGAGTTGCTTAAGACCCAAAAAAACATGTGGTATCATCGAATATTAGTACCCTTGGTTTATGGGGTTCTGATCTTATTATCTTCTTCATTTTTACGCGATTTTTGAAGATCAGGAAATAATCGATATTTTTACACACTTTTGCGAAATACGCTCGAAATGCGCCATTTTCTATCCTACTTTCAGGCATAAAAAAGCCTCATTTTATTCCTGTGTTGAAAAAGTTTTTTTTTATAATATAAGTTGCTATATATTATTATAAATATAAGTAAAACATATTTAAAAAAAATGCTTATAGATGATCAGAACCAATATATTTTTAGTTAATAAGCTGTCATAAATCATAGTGTATTTATACCTGATTATATATATGATAAAAACGTTCTAATTTTTTTATTGAAATACCTTTAAGATCATCATTCGAATTTTAGATGAATTTATCAAAACATAAAAACATTTAATATTGTTTATAACACACTAACCTCAAAATGCCAACTTTATTGTCGATTTTGAGGTTGTTGTGCTATAAAATATCGTATGAGACTGTTGTGGGAGGTGTTTTTCTACCTTGCTCGATTTTCTCACTCGCTTCGCTCGTGCGAAAACCCTCGAGCAAGGTAGAAAACCATCTCCCACAACAGTGTCATAATATACTATTAAACATTATTTCTATGCAGTACCAAAAAAATCGATTGTCTCATGAAAAATCGGTTTAACGTTACTTAATGGGAATTCAAATAATGCTCTTTTGTTAATGATTTCATCCAAGCCTATATAAAATGCTTTCTGGGCAAGAAAAATGGACCAATTTCCTAGAAACTTTGTTCCAAGACTTATTATGACATAACAAAAGAAGTTGTACAGTCTTATTTAAAAAATATTAATTTTAAGTGAATCAAGTATTTGCTATTCTGAGTAAAAAATAAAAAACTATGCAAATTGTCTTGTCCGTCCCATGTCCCAGGCCTTAATTTCATCCGAATATACCAAGAAATTTAGTAATACATTAAATTTTAACAAAAAGAATTACACAGTTGGTTAATGTAAGTCTTAGTTAATCCAAAAATGATGCGCGACCTTTTAATGCGTGTATTCTGTTTATGTATGGTTGTTTCGAAATATGTCCCCTAGTTTTGATGTATTGTCCATCCCAAGGGCTTTATTTAAAGAAAGTTGTATTATAATATTCACAAATTAAAATGCAACCGATTCCTACTTGTAACTCTTATATACATTTTGTAAAAAAAATTCACATATACTTATTTATTAGTATTTGTTATCTACAAATAATTAGTTAATGTTGCACTTCTACTACCGTACCTTTATTATATGTCTTATCCGTCCAGCGAAAAATATTTAAATCGAATTTGTCGTTTAAAAAGACAGAGGAATTACTTTTTTCTTAATTTCACATTCATCTGGTGCATTTAAATAAATAAACCACTACAAAAATATGTACGGCACAAATGTCTTGTACGTCCAATGATTACGTTAAATGTACTAACACAATTGATGGCGGCAGCAGATCATAATCGTTCATATTCTATAATAAGCGATGCAATTTTTAATTTGTGCTAAATAAGAGATACTTCAAGTAAGGTAATATATATCAAACAATATTAAATGAAAGTTATACTCTATTAATTCGTAATTTAAAATAATTGATTATAAGAAACTTTCAACATTGTAATATTTTTTTAACTACATAAAAGTGTTTTTTGATCTCGCCCATTTTAATTTTCTTTATTTATACGATTAATATTATTACATCATATTTTTTATTTTCGGTTTCAAAGACTTTATTTTTTTGAAAATCATTCTTTTATAAAAAGCCAACGTTTGGCAATCACCCGTTTATAGTTTTATTCATTTTTATTGATAATTTATATATTTATTTAAAAAAAGATTATAGAAAATAATTAAAAATAAGTGATTTAAAACCAGAACGAATTATTTTTCTTATTGTGTTATAACAAGTCTTCGGACAAAGTTTCAAGTAGATTGCGCAATGATATGCGCATGGAGCATTTTGAAGTTGCTAGGTTTCCACTTATTTTTAACTAAAAATCTTATGATCAATTCATCATAAATATTTACAGATAAAATTTCAATTAAAATATTGTGACAAAATTTTGATTGAAATTTTAAAATATATACTACCATTTTGTACTACCAGAAAGAATATAAGAATAGATTTTTAAATAAATTTTGGTTTTAAACTGCTTTGCTAAAAATAGCAACTTCAACAAATCACCTACAAACGTGCTTTATCTCGTATACGCGAAACATCAAATAAACTACCAAAAAGCCAAAACAGATAAACCTTTAACTGAATAAAACTCCCAAAATCAAATCCAGCGGATAAAAAACCGAACCAAACAAAAAAATCCCAGACGTAAAATCCTTGGAAACGAAATATCCAACTGCCTACTCACGCCAAGGGTTAAATATTGCGCGCGACATTGACGCCTGCCTCCGCTAAATTAATAATCGATAAAGCGATCGAGTCAATTGCGAGAGTGAGAGAGAGAGAGGGAGAGAGAGAGCAGCGATGTACCGGCACATGGAGAGGGATAGGATAGACCTGGCTAAACGAATTTACAGCCACGCGCGCGGAGGCCGTTAACAAGCTCCTACGGTGCGGTTATAGATGGAACATAGGCCGATTCCATTTTCCGCGAGGCGGCGAGCTTAATCTCGGCCCCGGGGCTTTTTACGAGCGCGAGCTTCTCAATGCACGCGGACGGCTAGCTGTTAATTCGTTGCCTTATTTATATGCATGCGCGAGCGCGCGTGTGTTGTATGGACGGGATGGAGGTGATTTTATTGAAACGAGACATGGGCCCTTCGGCGTTTTAGAATGAATGTGTATGGGATGGGAGAAGAGAAATTCTTGTTTGTGGAAAACGCTGAATTTTGTTGGATGGCAATGAAGCTCTATGCGGAGAAAATGTTATATAATGGTTATCACTGCCTATTGCTATCTATTATATTTTATTTTTGTTCTTTAGTAATTGTAGAATACTTATTATATGATGGATAATAATAGTGCAATATAAGTTGTACCTTAAAAAAACATGACTAAATTTCACGTGGTAGAATACGGAAGTGAAGGTCTATTTCTACGAAATGTCTATATAATGCATGCAGAGAAACTAGCAATATCTTGAGGTAAAAATTAGCATAATAATGCTCGCTACGTGTTGCTTACACTCCGAAATACGTTTATCTATCTCTGGTGGGCACTGGTATAATTAAGGGAGAATTCATACTCTTGACTTGAGTGCTAATTAGAAAGTGTCAGAATAGGATAATTTTCTAAGGAATGCATTAATTAACTATTGCTTTTTTAAGTATCATTGCATGATAATTCTTGCATATAAGCGTAAGTATTATGTCAACTTATAGGATATTATTATATCAATATCTTACGGTGTATATTTTCCGATAATGAATCCCATAATTTATTGTAAAAATAAAAGAATTAGAATGTTGCATAAAAATAAAAAGTTGATTTTTCGCATTAAATAAGTAAAATAACGAAAAATAATTAGGTCGTATTTTTTCTTTTGTCATAAAAATGTAAATTTTGAAAGATACAGACGTTTAAAGTTTAAAGTTTCCTAATTTTCAATATATATAGATATACTCTAATGCTACGTGACGTCATGAAAGTATACAACCGTGACGTCACGCAAATTTCAAACGGCTGTAATTTCTTCAATTTTCGTTAAATTGAAAAACTAAAAAATACGACCTAATTATTTTAGCATAAACTATTTGAATATTAAATAATAAAAAAATCATGCTACTGCCGAATTGAAGTTATTGTGCATACAAGTAGAACGGAGCATTGATATTTAAAAGAAAAATCATTTCTTTATTACTCACAAGAGGATGCCCACGGATGGGTCTTAAGTAGGAAACTACAGGATACGTACAAAACTACTTCTATTGTTTAGAGCTTTATATGCTTGAGCATAGAATTCAATAAAATAAGTGAAAAAAATCAAGATTTCATCAAACATTCAATAGTAAAAATTTCAGAATTTAGTTTTTCGTGTTTTTCACTTTATACACAAGAAAATGGTTGTTTAAATGATCAAGTTTTTACGGATTCTTCATGCTCATATTAGAGTTATATAAGTCCTTTATTTTTGCCTGGAATCACATAGCCAACTATGATCATCCTGCTTTAAATTGATTAATTAATTTAACAATGTTTCAAATAATACCCTTTCGAGCCAATCACCCATCTGTTTCACAACATCGCAACGCAAATTAAAATGATATACTCCTTTACGATTGAAACGCCCTCAAGGCGACCCGCGCAAAAAAATACTGCGGGCAGACGTTATACACCCTTCTCGTCGTGCATTCACTTTGACGGCACATACCGCGCATAAAACAAATGAAATTTTCGGACAGTCATAAACGAAGAAAAAAAAAAGCTGCGGACGCGGGGTCGAACTGCGTCGTCCACCCCCATATATTCCTTACACTGCGCAACTAATTACCGCATCCCAACCCTTTCTCAACATCTCCACCCCCGCCACGCGTACATTTCTCTCTCTCTCTTTCTTTCTCAGTCACCGCTACAAACGTCCTACTTTCCATATCCATACCGGGTGTATAACTATAGTATCCCGCGGGCGACGCACTATTTTTTCCTTTCCCGACGCCACGGCGACGCCATGCAAATCGACAGCGCGATACGGTACATTTTAATAATACCCACCTACTCAGCCGTCGCGACGACCTTAGCTCCTCGGCTGTTAAGGAGATCCCGAGGCGAAATGAGATGTAATGTAGCACGACGAATGACATTCGCGCAACAACGCGATCATAAACGCGAGCAGCAGCGAGGAATGACGCTGTTTTTTAAGGCTTGCGACGCGACACTTATGACTCGATGTTTAAGATCGAGGGAGCAGCCGCGGTGGTAGATGGTGGTACAGTCCCGGTGTTATGGAGATATCTGGTTGATACATTGGCTGGTTAATGCGCGGATCTTGTTTTGATGGGCTACCGATGCAGTAGCAGCAGGGGTTTGGTGGTCGGGGGAGCACACAGTGAATGTACTGCAATGACGCGGTAATCTGGTTCGCATAAAGAGGATATCTATCATGACTTAGTGGGTCAAGTGTACGTATAGAATATGGTGGGGGTAGCATGATAGTTGGAGAACATTCGAAGAAGACACATTACTTTTAGAATTTTATGAAATTGTATGAAGAAATGACTTTTTATTTACATAAAAATGATATTACCTTCGTTAGCTCTTTGAAAACAAAATTCCAGAGTTTCCATTTTTTGTTTTCATTTTTATAGTTACGTAATTAAAGACCGATTATTTAAAGAAATTTTTGATTTTTTACTTTATTAATAGGGCACTTTTGAGTATAAGAAAATATGGAAGTTTCATAAATTGTTTGAAAATTTGTCGATAGTGATAAACTAATGTTATATAAAATATTAAATTAAATGGAAAGATATTTAACGCTCTTTTCTTTCATAAAAGATTTATTTTTGAAAAAAGAATTTACTAAATATAAAACTTTTGATTGTGTCACTTCGATGGCATCCATTTGAATATTGTAGTGTCATGTGTCTTTATGAATTTAAAATGCTATAAATAATACATTTGATTTTTGATGCGTAGAGTATATTCAAAAAATATACAGTGAAAATAAACTATTTTATCAATATCTAAATAAACTGAATAAAACTAACATAGTTATAGTATTGTAAATATCTAGTACAACATAAAAAAAATCTTATACCCAACTAAAAAAATATAAATTCTTAAGCACGATAATAATGCCAGACGATGGCGTTTATGAAGTACATGACTTCACGAGAATGTTTTTATTTAGTTATCAAACCTGGAGAATGCGAGCGAAAAATATGACGGACACGCGGAATTCAAAAATATTATACGTCGTTGAAGTTTATGTAGTTCTTGCATAAACCACTATACTCTTGGCGGATATTGCACGTCTTTTTTTAACAATTTCTGTCTCTTATCTTGTATTATTATGTCTGCGATAGCTATCTTATATCAAACCAAATAAATTTACATAAGATTTAGTAATCCGCAGTAATAGTCTCAAATTTATTAATGCCATATTATTTAGCAATGATTTAAATATTTAAACAATTTAAATATAGTTTTCACGAGAAATCTTAAAATTTAAAAATGTGTAAACTTATTAAAAATTATGCCTTCTTGGAAAATCATGGGAAATCTATATTTAGTGTAAAAGTATTCTTTTCAGGTGAACATAAACGTAGGATACCAAAAATACACGCGGAAGCTTCAATAGGGTGATGCTATCGAAAAAGTAATAGCTTCGATTGACTTGTCAACACACCAGCCGAAAAATGTGATCAACCCCCTTGCCCCACATATGGAGTGCGAAGCGAAACAGGCAGCACGGAGAGTGAAGACGAAATTTTTCCATAAATATGTATATCGGCCCAATATACATAAGACTTTGTGAATGAAAATTTTAGAAAATTTATACAGAACACATAATTTGACTACGCCGGAAATGGCCTTTAAACGCTGTGTCTCATTAATCCTTCTTTATGAGTTTGACATGTATGAAATGTTCGGAAAAATCTTTAGTTATATATAAAGGGAAAATTATTCACGATTCTTTTAACAATTTATCTCAATGTTTTTTTTTATAGAAAAAAGGAATTAGTAATCGTTATTACTAAATTATATTTTCTTTATAGGTACGGCCAATAATATCTCAATAGCGCGTATTCGACAATCGCTAAAGCGGTAACTTGTGGCGTCGATTCATCGAAAAATCACGGAATAGCGAAATGATTTGCTCGTTTATTGAAATTGATGACGCGCACATGACTAGCGAGTGTTTCTACCCCGCCAGACTCGCGCGCTTTTTTCTTCCTACTCGATCACCGATTCGCTATTACGAATCCCGACGCTATATCCATCGTCTCCTTTTTCTCCTACATCGCAATGCGATTCTCACGCGCGTATACCTATATACACACACTCGTCGCAAAACACACAAATCTCCCGTTTCACTTTTGCCATTTCGAAAATTCACTCTGCGAAAGCGCAGTTCCTCCCTCCCAGAAAAGTATACAGAAGGCAAGTTCGCTCGTATCTTTTTGTCCTCTCTCTCTCTCTCTCTTTCTTCGAGGTTGCGCTCTTTTTTCTACGCTAGACTATGCGCGGGTGGTGGAGGCGTTCTACGATGCTATATGTTGCGCTACAGCGAGCGCGGCAAAAAATTCGAGTTTCACGGTCCAACTGATAAATCGAAGACTGCGTCGAAGGCTCTTCACAAACACTACGTACATCGGAGACTGACGTCGAGGAAGTGTGTTTTGATTTCGTGACGTCAATCAATCAATCATCGCGATGCGCTGTAAGCCCGCCCGTGTGTGTGTGTGTTTCCCTTGCAAATCTCAATTATTCATGAGTATACGGTGCTAGTGGATAATTACACGTTTAAACGCGGGTGTCGATATCGAGTTCCCATAGCGAGAATCTCGCGTATTTCGTCATTGCGTTTTTTCCAATGCTGCAACGTTGAGAAAACATTTTTCCATTACTCGCGACCAATCGACAACGTGCATCGTCAGTCGAGTTTACGACGCTCGGATAACGCAAAGCGGAAAAGCAATGATAATTTTTTATCAACCCCGCGCGGTTAATTAACAATATTCTAAAAACATACCCTTGTCTGCTCGTGTTTATTGCGCAGCCGAGTCGCAGCAGCGCGAAATACACTCCGAAGCGGCATCTGCACCCACGCCGCTGCCGCGCGCACTTCCTACTTTGAAAGCCGCCGGGACGATGTTCTGTAAGGACTTGTGCTATTAAAAGCGCGTTTCTCAGTCACGCCACTGGCGGCTCAATCCGCGCCGACGAGACTTATTCACGGAATGAAAGGAAACTCGGTGAGAATCTGCACCGCGGAAGAGGTAACTTTTGCGAGAATGAAGCAGAGATTTGAAGTAAATAATTCGCGCTATCTATGCATTATGATTGAAGATCGCGGGATCTGTATCTTCATGGTAGAAATATTTTTCTCGAAGACTGTAGATGTTTGAAAAAATTTGTAAACAAATTTAAATATCTGAAAATAAGCGATGGAAAGTACTCCCGTTTTCGTAGATCCAGACATGAGGTTTTGCACGTTATTATGCAACAAATATTGAAATTGTTTAAAGTTTAGAGTTGTTAAAATTGATTATATATATCTATTATAAAACTAAAACTTAAATAATTATGTCAAAATTTAACTTTCTTCAAGTTAAACCTACTCTATAAACTATCTATAAACTGTAAAAGTGAAACTATTAGTTTTGAATGGATGTTAGATATAAAATATAAAATTGTTTTCGTGGTAAACTATTGGTAGCTATTTATAAAATATTAAATGTTAAAAGGAATATAAATGTTAAAAGGAATATAAATGTTTAAAGGAATATGCCCATGGATGGCCTATGCCGGCCCCAGGTAAAACATTGACAGGGGACATAAAACTGATATGAGCATAAAGGATTTATATAATCTTAAGCATTTAAATAAGAATGTTCTCTATGAAGTGAAAAACATTAGATTAATTCTTTTAATTTTTACTATTGAATATCTGATAAAATCTTAATTTTTTTCACTTATTTTATAGGATTGGACCTCCTTTTTTAAAGTTTCCCTTCATTTCCCCAGATTAAATTTTTTTTTAATGTTCATATTTCGACAAACTCTAAATAATGCAGATAGTTATGTACGCCCACCTACTTCCTATACGTATCCGTGGGTAATGTCCTTCGTCTATGATGTAGTTTAGTTTAGTTTAGTTTAGTTTATATTTGATTTTATGAGGATAGCAAACTTATTATTATATACAAGGTTTAAAAATATAATAAATTTTGACAAATTTGTTTCCGCCTTGGGGAATGTATAAAGAATTTTAGAAACGTATTTAGGTTCATCATCCTTTGGACTAAATGACCAAAAACTATTCGACCATTGGCCGACCAAAATAAACAATTGAATCTAATTTTGGTTTTTGCATTTTTGGTATACCTATTGGTTATACATATGGTAATATTAAGCTTAATAACATAAGAAATACATTAACATCATTATCAACATTACTTTATGATTTATTATAACCATTACTAGTGCGAAGAATATCAGAGAAATATAATTCACGCATGTATGTAATATCTTAGAATATCAGAACAAAGGAATAAAGCAATAGAATACATAATAATTGATTCACTGCTAGATTTTTTTTTAAAGACTGTCAGACTTTCGGTTTTACCTTTATAGATGAGATGCCATAATCTGTCAAATAGATCTAGAATCTAAAGTGAACATAAAGCAAACGAAAAATTAAGAGGTCAAGTCACTTTTGAATAATTTTATATTTCATTAAGACAAATTTTGAAACTTTTTATGTCAAAATATATTTATCTATAATGTAAGTCCTGGTAGATTTAATTTTATCAACAATAGCATCCCTACTCTTTCATGCATATATGGACCTTGTTTTCGAAGAAAAATTTATTTACCGCAGGGTTCCAATTATACCGGTCGACCATTTTATATGAATCAAGGCTTAAAATGTTTGTTTTTTATGCAGCAATATATGGTCGAAGTGGAGTAAGATTTTGAAAAATTACAATTACATTGAATAAGTAGTGTTTTACATACTTTATATCTTTTTTTTTTTAATTTTTTACTTACTTTTATACAATTTTTGTCTGTAATAAGAAAATGGGGTATAGGGTACTTTATCAAAATTCTATATTATATAGTATATTTTGACGCAAAAAGTCCCAGAATTTGTCTCAATGAAATAAAATATATGGGGGTTCCCAGAAAATGACTTAAGTTCATTTCTTTGAAAATTGAGTTTGAAACGATTTTGGTATCCTTACATAATATATTTTTAAATAAAAATGCAAAAAATCAAGAAAGTGCAGCAAAAGTCAGTGGCCACAATATCTACTATTTATGACATTTTTTAACATTGGTTTAAATATAAATTGAAATTTTTTAAACTTAATATCTCAAAAACATGAAAAGTGGACTTAAGTCATTTCTCTGGGAACCCACAGATATATTATTAACGTGTACAATTTATGCATTTTAACTGGTATCAAAGAGTATTAAAAATCGCACAGATGAAAGTTATTTTACTACTGAGAGCTTACCTAGGTCACACTGAGTTCACCAAAGCCAACTTTATCAAAGCACAGGACCTTCGTCCTACGACGCTAATATTGCGGACAACATCTATAATAAACTTGCGCTCAAAGCAAGGGTTCATTAGAGTTGTAAGCGTTTTTGCCGTTTCCATATTGATAAGAAATGTAAATACTACAAAACTTACAGTGTAATTCTAAGTACCATTCGTGGCGTTCATGAAAAATAAGTGAAATGTTTTGTTGATACGGGTTTTGAAAACTATTAATGATTGTTGACACTTTGATATTTTTATATTTATACCACCTTATTTTGTTTAGTATTTTGTATAGGTATTGTTAAATGCTAATAACTAAAAGGCTAAACATTTTACAATAATATATAATTTTTTATAAATTATGATAATATATAAAGTGAATAATAATAATAATTTATTCATTCCTCTTATTATATTAAGTAGTCCCCCCAACACTATATGGAAGCTAGTTTCCACTGTAGTACTGTATCATATCATTTGAATATAGTTTGGCCTCTTGAAACAAGGTGTATTGCCAAAAGCAAAACACACATTTATTTATTTTTGTTCTAAGTTTCAATTATTTCGTTAATGTTTCAATTTTATTCTGCCTTTTGTGATCTTTTTTCTGGATTTCACATTAACATAATGATTTTTTGATAAGTTTAACAAGCCGTTACTCCTACAGGGGATCTTATTCATCTATACTAATTATATCATCTATTCCTTAAGGAGTTTTTACTTGGGTCGTTGCGATGAATAGACTTATTATTTCTATTATGTTTAAATAATGATAACAATGCAAATAAATATTGTTAACATACCTAAGTAGAAAATTATCTAGTTTTGTATAGATTCCCTGCCTATAATTAAGGTTCCTAGCTTAATAAGCCAGAATCCTCAATAAAACTGGATACTTTTCTACGAGTATACTTTAAAACTTAAAAGAAATAGAAAAGAATATAGACGTAATATATTTCTCAATAAGTTTCAAATTAAGAGTTCAACGTATAAAAATCTTGATTTGATCCATAGTTACGCTAAATTAAAAATAGTATAAAAGTTTATAGATAAAAATCTTAATGGATCTAAAGATAGGTATGCTATAAATTAAACGTCATGATAACAATATTATGAAAATCGAAAGATTTCCCTACGTTCATTTTAATGTCCATATTTATGTTAAAAAAATTTATTTGCATTGTTGTTGTTATTTACGTATGTAACGATTTTTATCATAACAACGCGCATATTTGATACTAGCACGTATGTCTTCTGATGTAGCACCTATTCTATATACGAGTATATAAATACGAGTATATAATCCTAAGAGTTTCATTTATCAACCCTAGGACTAGTAATTGTGGCGAAAATACAATGATCAGAACCAGGTTTTGTCATTTATTTCTGTTAATGGCCATTTTTAGCGATATATTGTTTTGCTCGTTTCCACTCGTTTGTTATCAGTTTAAAACTAAAGAAAATCAATTTACCAATATGTGATATGAGAAATATCAACAAATTTCTTAAAATGTTATGCAATACAATTTTTTTCATTTATACACTAACTTTACTTTTTCTTTGCTTTCAGATCGTACTAGATAGACTGATGAGAGCAAATTTCGACAATACTAATAAAGCAATAGAATTACAATGCAGCTCGCATTATCAAAAGGTACAGTGCAGTTTTAATTAAATCGTAAACTACGCGATAATTTTTGCTAAACTGTATTCAACATCCGTAAACACAAAGCTCAAAGCACCGACCGAAAACTCGTCTAGCACTGCATTGAACAAACAATACCCTCACTCTCTACCTTCCCATGTCCGGCCTATCGCAATAATTTAATCAACCCGCGTTCGTACAGTTGCGTTATACCGCACCACTAATGACACGATCCTACGTTTCACTCAATTCTCGCCCCTCTTCACGCTTCAATCCACATACACGTATGCATTATAATGGTCACTATAAAATCGCGATACCCCAAACTCATAGAGATGCGCGAGCGCGCACACACACATACATACACACACACACACACACATGCACACACACGCGCGCGCACGCACGCACGCACATACGCATACACACACACGCACACATACACACACGCACGCGTACATACTCACGCACACGCATATACCAATACACATGTGTATATAGTACTATTTAAAAAAAATATAGTTCCTTTTGATACAATTCAATTATATAATAATTTAAATTAAATATCTTAGTAATTTAAGTAAGTTAATTACCTCACTAATGGAAATAGTTTTTTATCCAAAAGTATGCCAAAGTTTACCAGAGTGTGCCAAAGTACGCTAAACGTCGGAAAAATATTTCAAATTGGCGAATTTGGCAGAGTGTTAGCATACTTTAACAATTTATTTTTGGTGTGCCAAAATATGTTCAAATCCTTGTCGATCTAGACTAATTAGGGTCAAACTGTGTCTAACTTCATCAAATTGTACCAAACTCTGCAGTCAAAAAGACGGTAAATTGTTCTACCCCAAAGTATGTCAAAGTTAGCCAAAGCGAGCCAAAGTATGCCGTCAGTGTTCCATTAGTGAGCCAAAGTATGACACTACTATGCCAAAGTATGCCATTAGTGTGCCAAAGTATGCCGTTCTTATGCAAAATACTCTAATTTGACTTGTTCTTTTAACATTTTGTGTAATCTGGCACACTCTTGCATTCTCTGTCAGATTTTGGAAGACTTTGAGCGACTTTGATACACAACGATTTTTCCACGCTAAAAATGTGTAGTATTACTATATTTATGTATCCTGTACTACAAAAGTATACGTATCATTAATATAATAAACATCGATGGTCCTTACAAAGACTAGCACATTTCAAATTCCCACGAAGTCTAAGACTTTAAAGCGTTTACCACGAAGACAGCACTTTTCATAGTTTACCACGAAGACTAGCACCATGTTTCGCATAAAAGACTAACACTTAATTTAGGGCTGTGCCTATGACCACTATAAGAGTCGGGTCGATTCTTTTTTTATCACTTTCAGGTCGGGTACTATATAGATTCTTTTGGTACTCAAAGATTAATCGGTTTTCCCAAGAAAATCAGATTGCAGAAAATCGCGAAATGTGCTAGTCTTCGTGACAAAATCATGAAAAGTGCTAATCTACGTGGTGAAAATCCAAATGTGTTACTCTTCGTGGGACACGCAACATACGTACGTAAGTCTTTGTAAGGGCCATCGAATTGATGGTAGTATTTAAGGTGATGTTAAACCGCGTGTTACTGGTAAACACGGGGAACTACTTTTTTGATTCATTTTTCAATTTGAAGAAAATATCTCTATGATAAGTTGTTCGTTTTGGTTGGAACAACAACTATCCATAGAGATATTTACTCAAAATTGAAAGTGAAATAAGAAAAGTGGATCCTCGTATTTGTCGGTGACAGGTGTCTTTAGCGTCACCTTAAATATGCAAGATGTACACTGTAGCCACAATTAAATTTCCTTTAGTATCAAATATATTATACGCTAATAACTGAATTTTATTCAGTGCGCATATACACATATATGCGCACATATCCTCACACTCGCATACGCACACAAATGATGACACTCACACACACACACACTCACGAACACACACATACATATACACTCATTTTGTTTTCTGTATGTGCAGCATAGCTTAGTCTACACATACACTCATCCACACGCACACACACAAACACGCACAGTTACATAATAGACACATACACACATACACACACACACACACACACACACACACATACATACGCACACATGCACACAAACACGCACAGTTACATAATAAACACATACACACACATACACAGATACACACACACACATTACACACACATGCACACACAAACACGCACACACACATCACAGTACCAAAAGCATCGAGAAAGACCTATAGACCGAGGAATTTCGCGCCGGTGCAGGCGGCGGGCTCGCGTTTGCACACATCCATCGGAGAACTGCCGGCGCTGTCTGCCGCCCCTCGCGATTGGCCGACTCCCTCCATACACGTACCCTTATGCGATGTACAGGGGTGGTCGGTGGCGCGAGAGCCGCTGCCGCCGCGTGGGCAGCCCCGCGCCTGCGGTGCGCACGATGGAGAAGGCGCGAGCGCAAAAGTCCCTCCAGCCGAGCCGACGGATCGCTCGCGCGCGCGCGCGCGCGAACGCGATTGCGCGAGCAGAGCTGAGCAAAGCAGAGCGGAGCCGGAGCGCGGGCTTATATAAACGCAATCGCGGCTACCGACGCGCACTCATCTTGCCCCCGCTGCCCTCGACGCTACTCTCCACCGGCTCAGCTCGCGGTTTTTGCGCCCCGCTCGCCTGCACGCGCACGGAAGCTCGCACGTACATACGGACACACGCATCGCAGAGAAAGAGAAAGAGAGAGAGAGAGAGATTGTACACGCAGGTGACAGGAGGTGTTGGTACGAGAAAGAGGAAGAGGAAGGGTTGGACGTTTGTTTGAAGGTAGGTGGCCAGTTGTTTTATAGTTTTATGGGGGGTGAGAGGAGGTTGTTACGGCTCGATTTTAACGATCGCGCGCGAGTGCTGCGGAGAATCGCTGTAAGTGCTTGGCTTTTTGTTTTTGCGAGATGAGTGTGCGACGTGATGGATACTTTGCTCTCGAGCGCTCGTTTTTGTGGATATGGGGCTGATTTAGAGTGCACACGTGCCGCGGCGGGGAGCAGAGCCGAGACGAGCCGTGAGAAATTTGTTTTAAGGTGAGGGGTTAAGAGGAAGCATTTTTTTCTCGCAGCTTCAGGTGGCTTTTACGCTTGTGTTTTTCGAAAGATTTTCATACAGATTTTTGTATTTTATTCTCATTCTTTTAAATGAAAACGCTTAATCTTGAAGAAAAATCCTTGCTCGTACAGAAATGACCAATCTATTATAAACTTGCTCCGAAAAATTATTTTCACTTATAATACGAATAATTATGCGCCTTAAAGTTTTTAAAATGTTTATAATATTAAACAACATTATTGTTAACAAATCAGAAAACAAACAATTTTTTTTATATTAAGTCTAGTTTTTTTATATTAAATTTTCGCTATTCACAAGAATCATTTTATGTCCGAATTCTGGACTTTATGATGCAACAAGTTAATAAGCCACTAAGTGTACTTACGAGAATCAAATTCACTTTCAATGTTAAAAACCTTTGATGTTTATTAAAAATGTTTAATTTTTTGTCTCTATTGCTTAAGAAATGTGAATATTAGAAATGTTCAATCTTTAAGACTTATTCCAAAATCACTAGAGAGCAACATAAAATAATGAAAGATTATAGTCAAAAATTAACAAGTGTGACGGTTTCGTTTGTAATTGGCACGAAATTTTTTTTAATATTTCGTATGTATAGAAATTTGGGAGTTCGAAATTATTTTCTTGTACAATTTTTTTGAGAACTCAACTATTTTAGAAAACTAATTAAAATTTTACCAAAATAGACTATTCTGCTGAAATCTGTTAAAAATTTATTTTCTAAAACATTTTGTTTCTACTTTGGATACTATAGATGAGAGTCGTGCAGTATGAACTGACGCAATATGAATAATTTTGAGTTCCCAGCTTCCATCATTACATGACAACCCTTTACCTAGTAAATTAGGTACACATTCTCTCTTCATTTAACATAATTGGTAACGCGTACTTAAAACTTACTGTAAAAAGTTGATTTTTCGTGTATCGAACTGTTTTTTCTAAACTGACTTTATTCTTTTTGAGTTACCCGTGGTGGTTAAATTATAAACAAATTAAATCATCAGTACTATATGGGTGAAAAGTTCATGGAGGTTGTATGCGTAGATATATGTCATAAAAATATAACTTCCGATATTGTAAAATGTTGAAAAAACAGTGGAGACTTTTTTATTTATTATCCAATTTTCATTTTGATGGTCTTTTTTGTTCCTCTAAAGATTTCATTGGGACGTACCCATATAAAAATTGAATAACATCGAATAACATGCAAAGTTACAGCCTATAGTTTATAAGTTCAAACACGTGTTTTTGTACGTTTGAGTGTGTACAAGTATAAACTATAGGATGTACCTTGAAGTTTATTCGATGTTATTTAATTTTATATGGGTAAGTCCCAATGAAATCTTTCACGGAACAAAATGTGACCTTCAAAATTAAAATCTGATAACGAATAAAAAAGTCTCCACTGTTTTGTCAATTTTTTATTTTTTAAAGTTTACATTTGACGATATCTAATTCTACAATAACGGAATTTCGATAAAAAAATATTTTTTAGTTTGACAAAAATCCCTTATTTTATAATATATTGACTTTCATAATATCATTATGTGAGATTAAATTGTAGTAAAAAATATTTGTTTTTATTACATATATCTAGGCATACAACCTCCCTAAGTAAACTATCTTTTATTAGTATTACAAATACCATAAATAATTATTTGGAGCTGAAAAAGTGAATAAAAATAATGATAGTTCTTACTGAATGACATTTTGTATAAAGTCCAAAATCGTAATTTTTTAAAAGTACAGCTGATTAATTTTGCTGATTAAATTTGACTACAAACCTTTTTCTCCTTGAAAATAGGTTTCTTTAAGAAACAAATTCTTATTTGGAATTTTTATTTTGGTTGGTTCAATCAAAAGCTACAGTATAAATAGCTATTGGTGGTCATATTGTACAACCATTTCCCACATAAATCAACTTTCTATAACTTTTGTGTAGAATCAATTCATATTTAGGAAACTTCAAGAAGCCAAAGTCTTAAAGAAACTAAATATGACTGATGCCAAAGACACAAGTTTATGTAAAATGTAAATTGTAAAATATTTATAAATTTTTGTGACTTCCAACTCATAAGGATAATTAATACGATATTCTACAATTTTTAATGAATATAAAAGTTGTTTCTTTTTGGAGAATTTGATTAAATTAGGAAAGTAGTTTAGAAATTTAGAAATATAGATAACTGTAACAGCTTTGAAAAGAGTAAGAAAACGACAGTTAATAGAATTAATTTTAACTACTTTGAATGGAATAAGTTTTCAGTGATACGAACGGAGCGAAATGGAATAAAGCTGAGAACAATTGCGCCTGATGTGCAACAGGATAAAAAGTAATACATTTACGATGTACCGTGAAGAACTATTTAAATCAGAGTCACTAGGTAAATCGATCGCGAATTTCCGTGCTGGGTCGAGTAGGAATTACGGCGTTAATAATACTTAAGGATAGATTTTCGCACTATAGCTTTCGACGCAGCAGAAGAGTATGAAAAATAGAAACTCATTCAGGAGTTTGAAAAGAAGGATTTAACTTGAATATATGAAGTCAAAGATTCATAATTTAGTTGTGGGTTAAAACTGCTTAGAAGTGGCTTGACATACTAGAGAGAATTTAGTTCATAATGAGATTGTCAAGAAAAGAAATTTAAATTTATAAAGTTATAATAATTTTATATATCAATTATTATTATGTTTGTGTGTAAGTAATTTATATTTTTTGCAAGTTTCATCTTTTTATGGTACTTTTATGTCTACAATACAATCGCTATTATATATTCACCCCCTATGGTTACTTCTGATTATTTATGTATACTTATATGCTGGAAATAGTAAATTGTTTCATTGTTATAAATATTATGTAAAAAGTAACTATACAGCATTAATTATATAAAACCTCTTTATTTACGAACAAAATTTAGTAACCAAAGAATAACACCAAATGAGCTTCTACATGGAGTATTAAAAAAATTAATGATGATGATGCTTATGATTGTTTTTAGATGATTTTAAAAATCCTTATACAATTTGCTAGATCCCCAACGTTTCAATTGTGAAATAATACCTAGTCAGTGAAGAACAATGTGCATTTATTTATCAAATGTGACACACGATAATAAGAACTGTAATCAAAATTATTATTAACAAATGCATATTGTTCTTCACTGATTAAGTATATTGCAAAATTGAAATGATGGAGTTCTTGTAAAGTGTCTAAGAATTTTAAATTTCTCTTCATACTCCAGGTAGAAGAACATTTGTTTTTATTTTTTGATTATAGAAAGATTTTACTTAATCAATGCTGTGTAGTTACTTTACACATCATATATTTTATTACAGAAAAATAATAATACCTATATTTTCTTTATTTCGACGGAATGTCTTCCCTAATTGGCATAGACAAGATTATAAGAACATGTCGTATAAACTATAAATGAAAAACTCGTTTTCGTCACAAACGACTTGTACAAAAAATAATTACAAAATATAAAAATTTGTATTTCTATAGAACTCTCTTTAACTTTCATATACCTTTTTAAATATTACAGTTAAAACATTTGAAAATCATACAAGATTTTTAGTATTTTTATTTATTTCCATTTGTTATACGGTTTTAAATTAATTGTTAATGTCTAACACACCTCGCTTAGAATGTATTTATTCATTTAAAAACTTCTTTACTCCCCGAAAAAAAGAACTATCTACATGCAACAGAATTCGAATAAATTCCCCCACAACTTGCACTTCAACTCGCAACTTATCGAATCAAACAACTTCACTTCGAAACTCCCCACCCCTTCCCCAACAAAACTCCGGCTTCGTTCACTTTACAAAGCTACAAACATGATCAGCCGCTGCAAAACGTCACGCCGTCGAACCGAACGTCGTTTATCCATTTCCGCGCGCGACCTCGCGGCGACTTCCTCCTGTTAAAATCCAACTCTCGCGATTTCCTCGCGGTGCCCACATCCGCAAAACTCGATCCGCGTACACCTGTGCAGCGTCGTCGCACCGCCAGACATCGCGAGAAATAAAGTACAAAAAGCGTGCGCGCGTGGGGGACGATAAAACTTCGCTTGGCCGAGAGACGCTCGATTTAATTTTGACGCGTATAGTGCGTCGCTCGCCTTTTATTTCTCTCTTTCTCTCGCAAAAGAGAAAAGTTCGCGCAACGTTCGCGGCCTAACGCAATCATAACTCGCCCGTAACTCGGTATATATAAAGGCTCCGCGCGCGCGTGATGTAGATGCGAGAAGAGAGAGAAAGAGAAAGCGGCTTCGTAGCTCTCTCTTTTTTTTTGTTGTTGCTTCCCATCTCGTCGCGGATTTTCTCCGGCTGATGTTGTCCCCGTGGGCGAACGTTTGCCGATCACTCGAGGCGAGGAAACACACGCGCCCGCACTCGCGCCGAGCGGGAAGCCGGCAAAGGTGGCCACTCGAGGACATTTGTCGAATTTTATCCCGTTCGAGTGGTATTTTCGTAAGGATGATTGATTTCGTAGTTTTGCTGACTTTCATAGTTTTCTTTCGGCTTTTATTTTGATATGGGACTCGGGTTTGACGGAGAGTACGAATTGTTAGGGTGTTTAATAAGGAATTCATAGTTCGGCTCTTCGATTTGCAATGAATTAATCAGGCTTTAAATAATTTGCCGGGGGAGAAGAGTATTTTATTTCTATGCTAGAACTCATATTTTTATTTAACTTAATATTGATAATGAAAACTATGGATGGGTGAACAAGTTGTGCATGAAAGTTCACCAAGAATATGACGTATGAATAGAAGAATGAGAGATATTATATAAAAGATTCGAAAGATATTATATAAAAGACTCGAGATAAATTTTAATGTTTTCACTTAACGATCAAAAAGTTTGCACGCAGCTTTTTTACTAACCACCCTTACGAAGAAAACTCTGAAAATTTGATGGTCCGAAATTACATCCAACTTTGATAATAGATAATTATGATGGTATATATATAATTTTAAGTCTCACAGAACTAAACTAAAATGAATAGTAATAGATTATGACATAATTAAAGTTTAGTGTAATTTCGAACCCTCAAATTTCATCTTTATTTTCGTAAGGGCATAAATGAGTTTATGACTAATGGTAGATATTATAGGACATTGTACATTAATTATTATTATTATAAAGGCCAAGTAGTAATGGTAAGCAGCAACGGTGCCTGCAGGGCAACACCTATCACTTAGTCTTTATGTCGGCTGTAGACGTGCTTGCATCATCACCATAGGTATCATAACTACTTGTTGGGACTATCTATCCGTAGCTGTATAGTCATCGCCATCTTTCTCTATTGTTTGCGAGTTGCATCCAATCCTCCTCATAACGTCCTATTTCTCGTAGGTCCATTTTAATATTATCCTCCCTCCTTCGTCTCAGTTTACCTGGGATTCTTGCTCTTGTCGGCTTCCCTACGAGCACTCTAAGTGCTGCTCTTTCTAGTCTTCGAAATTTAATCACTCTGGTAATGTTTCGCTCCCGTATAGCTCGTGTATTTCTTGGTTATGTAAAATTCTCCAGTCTCTAGTAATTTCATCTATTTTGCCCCCAAATATCTTTCTAAGGACTCTGTTCTCAAATATTCTAAATCTATTTTCTTCCCGTTTGGTTAACGCCCACGTTTCGCATTCGTATAGAAGTACTAGCATTATGATTTTTCTATATATTTCTAATTTAGTCTTTCACAATAATAATCGTGATTTTAATAAGTTATTTACCGAATATAGGCATGCATTTCCCGAATGCATCTCTTCTTGATTTCTTTATAAGTTTCATTTTTGTGGTATACAACATAATCGTACATTTTCATATTTAAATTAATATAAATAAAAAAATTTCATGATTCTTTAGGGCAAGTTGGCACAATTTTTGGGTCAACTTACCCCAATAATTTTTATTATTCAAATTTATTGCACGTAATGTGATAAAACAAACAGGTGGGAGATAAGTAATTTATTTAATCGATATTATACACGAACTAACATACATGTTGTTGATATCCGTAAGTTCATGAAATATTTAGTGAGCATTAACGTACCCTCCGGTATGTGTCAATTTATACCCAGCTCCTGAACGTAGCTAATTGACAGAAAAAAATTGTCATAGGAATTTGCGTCATAATTATTATACTAACAAGTAGAGTATCAGGTTTTTGGTAAAACTTTCGGAGGTGTTTCCTTAAAACCTAACAAAAAAAGAGTTTGACTGGTCAGAAGAAATGTCCCAAATAAACGTTTTAGAATCTGAAATATTTATAATATTAGTAAAAAATTACACCCTTATCATTAGCCATAACTCCGCGCCTATTAATTATACGAAAAGCTTTAAAATACAAAATGAAAGATAGTAAAAAAGCTTTAATTTGATAGCTAAAAAGCTTTTGCGTTATATTTTTCAATGGTTATGACCAATTCAAAATCGCGCTAAAATTATATTAAATACCGCGTATTTAAAAGCAAATTACATACATTGAATTTTTCTGTATTTTTTCGGGAGACTTTTAATCGGTCATAACTTTGGAATAAAATGTGCTTTTACCCGTAATACGTACCTTTGAAATAAACCTTTTTTATTTTCATTAATTTTGAATTACAAAGCTATTAATACAATAAACAGGTACAGATTTACGGCTAGTAATAAAAGTGTAATTTCTTTACTAATATTACGTATATTCTCGACATTATAGCCCGATATTCTCACCATATAAACTTTCCAAAAAATATTAAAAATATTCCCCACATAGAGTACTATAATAATGAAATAATTCAGATATATACAGAATGACAAACATTCATAAAATGCTAAAACTGAGCAAACCCCGCTCTCCCCTACATCATACGATTCGCATCTTAGCCACCATCACTTTCTTTTCCAATCAATACACCACTGCCAACATCACCATAATCCCATTCATTTTGCACCTAACTCCGCGCCGAGTCTCGCCTAAACCCGCATCTCAGATTATAACTTTCTTTAAAAGTACCGCGCAAGCTCGCTACTCTCCTCTGCACACACACGCGCGCGCGCGAGAAAATATCCCCGGACAAACGCTCGAAATTGACTCCGACGACGTCGATGCGCGCAAGTTTCTCATCGCCTACGTACAGCTAGCTATACGCGGCTACTGCACGCGCGCTGCTCTTTAATACACACAATATCTCAGCGGAAATCTCTCCTCGCTGCTGCCGCCGCCGCCACGGGCGCACTTTATAAACTTTATATCGCTCGAGAGGCGGAAAGTGCGTGTATATAATCCGTGGAAGAGCGGCCGACCGGTGCTTCATTTGGGCGGCCGTGGCAGCTCGTTGTCGCGCGGACGGGGCGAAAATTGCCCCGCGCGACGCGCGGGCAAACGATCAACTGGTGGCGGGTCGTAAATGCGCGGCGGCTGGGCTGTGTTCTGTTCCGCGCTGTGTATAGGTTTCTGGGGCTCAGAAGCGAAAACGCGTAAGGCTGATTTTCGAGTTTTTGAGAGATGAATGTTTTAATGTTTGAACTTGTTTGTAAGATCGTAATCGGTGAACTTTTTGTAAATCAATATTTTGCTAGAAATTAATAGAAGAAAGTCTTACGGCTCATTCTCAGTAGCGCGTACCGAGGTATCCATGCATAAGCGTGACTAAAACGGCCTAATAAGAGGTTTTTTATATTCTTTGAGATTTTATTTGATTAATATTTAACAAAACATTGTTTTAGACAAAATTAAATGTCATTTAAACTGTTTTTTTAATAATAACTATATAGACTTGCACAAGAGTAGCGATGCGGTACGCACGACTGTGATTAAGCCCTTATAGAATTCAAAATACCATTATAAAACCTTTTTAAATGGACTCTCTGAACTTTCCCGGAAATAGATTTTAATCAAATAAGGGTGTTGGTGCAGGAATAAGGGAATTACATCGAGAAAAATGATTTAAAAAATGATTCAAAATTTACCAAATAAATTTTAACGATATTGAGATCGACAATTCTTTATTAATAATTTAACGTGATGTCAAAATCGAGTTAGGCCCTTATTTCATTAACATCCTAAAATCGACGAAAACAAGTACATTTCAAATTTCTCAAAAAGGCCTAATTCTTTTTAGAGGCCACTTTCTTCAATTCTCTGACAAGTAACACTAGTCAAATAATGCTAACCACTCTTTCTAAAATTGTGCACATATGTACAAATATGTGAAAAAAGACGTTCGAGTTTTTTGATTATGTATTTTAACTATAATATCTAAAAAAATGCTCTGTATTTTAAACTGTTACGCATCAAAAACAGATCAGATTACCCTATATAAGGATTTTGGGGTCACTGAGTATATACATTTGAGATCAGAATTTAACTTTAATCATGGACTTTCGTCAAAAGAGTTATTTACTTTATGAAAATTCATTTTCTTTTAGCACAAAATTGAATATTTTAAAAATCATAACTAAATTAACAATTCTTAATTGTCAATTCCTTCTTAACAATATTGGATGGTTAAAACTAAATTTTGATCTCAAATTTTTACTGAGCAGCTTCAAAAACCCTTATACAGGGTAAATTGATTTGTATTTGATGCCAAAATAGTTTAAAGTAGAGCAATTTATAAATATTAGTTAATACACACATTAAGAAAATTAAATAATTCCGAATACACTACTACCCTTAAACAGATTTATGGGCACAAACAAATATATGCAATCATTATTACTTTTCATATTATATTTCTATATGTTTGCAAAGTTTCAAAATGAATGGTGAGTATCACTTAGGTAGTGTTACTTATGAGAAAATAGTTTCTACTAGTACTATTTCTTACCATAGGGTCTTTTTTTGTGATCTCCTTTCATGTTCATACAAATAAGGTCCACTCAAACATAAGTATACAATTTCATGTAAACTCAATTTCCAAAAAAACGGACTTATATAGTTACGCCGACCAGTCATATATATACATAATCCTGCACCTCGTACATCCTTCCCTCGCGCCATTCTCGTCTACTTTCTTTATCCCCCCGCTACTCCAGCAATCGCAATTTTCGTCCTTTCGATTTTCACCTCGTACACGGCGCCTGTATATACAACGTCGCGCGCCCGCGCGCACATATATCTCGCTCTCATCGCGCACCAAAGGGCTCTTGTATTTTTTCCTTTATATATATCGCGCGGGCCCCGCTTACATTCCTCTCCCGACGCAGCTGTTTATTATATTTTCGACGCGGCGCCGGCTAAACGACTACGAGCGACAGCGGTATATAAGAGCGCGCACACCTCGGAATTTCCCACGAGGGAGTCGGGAGAAAGATGAAACCACGGGAATTGTGCGCGGCCGTGAATTTTCCCTCGCGAGAGGGAGAGAGAGAAAGAGAGAGAGAGAGGGTAAGAGGGGAGGGGGAGAGAGCTTCATTTCTATAACTGCAAAGTGCCAGGTGGAACGACTGGGAGGATGGTGTGTGTTGTATGGAGAGGGCGGTGTATACGCGATCGTGTACGCTTTCGGGAGTGAGTCTCGTATGTATTGTGGCTTGTTGCGAGAGGGAAGATGTGGTACAGTTGCGCTCGGGGATGGATTGCGCGAGTTGTATGTAGTTGCGTATTGTTGCAATTGCGGAGGATGATTTTTTTTTTGGATTTACGAGTGAAGAAGCTTGGGTACTTTGGCTGAATTTTTTGTTGAACTTTCTTTATATTAATTTGTACTAGCTAAAGAAACATTTAGTTTGTAGCTTGGGTACTTTGGCTGAATTTTTTGTTGAATTTTCTTTACATTAATTTGTACTAGCTAAAGAAACATTTAGTTTGTAGTTTTGAATAAAAATTATATAAATGTTTCTGGAGTTTGCATAAAGAGTTATATGGTTTAATTACATAATGCAACTTGTGCTAATAATTGAATCGTATATTTTTAAAAGTGTTCAGGCTATAAGCATATATTTTGAAAAGAAAGCTATTTAGTATTATATAAACGTGTTAAATAATGTTTCTTCCAAGAGTTTACTTTCAAATCGTCATAATGTTTATCATACTATAGAATATTGGTGCTGTACATATAAATATTGCAAATCAGCCATTAGTCTCAAAATTCATAAAATTTAGATTTAAGTAATTGTTTTAAAAATAAATAGAATATAATAAAATAGAATAGATTTTATTTGCACAGAGTCAAAAAATACATTTCATTTATATTTCTAGTTTAATACATTCATTCTTAAAGACAATATTATGAAATACCTATTTAAAGCTCATACCTTTGGTAGTTGTCAAATGATCCAATTACTATCAATACTCATAGTTCAATATATTCATGATAATACGTATAACATGAATATTATACGTGCCGCGCGAAGAATCCTTCATTTAACGTGAAAAAACTCTTATAACCCAGTATATGTATAACGTTATCGACGTGATAAATTGTCGCGGGTCAAACAAAAAAATTTCATCAGCGGTCTCGGAAAATTGACTCAATTTTTATCCTTAATCTGTCATTTTTCTGTTTTAGTATTTTCCAAATGTTTTTTCACCTCAAACCAATCCATTCAACATTACTGGAATATATTTTCAGTACGATAAATATAAAGAATAAAGATACCTGAAAGTACCTATAAAAGGTCCTCCCTCTATTCAATAGCCTCGAATAAAAACTCTCCCTACTCATAACCATCCATACGCATTCCAAAATTCAATTCATACGAAATTCTCGATATCTCTTATCCGGCCATCCAGTCCGTCCGACTAAAGCCTCGTCTCTATCACGTCTGCCTCTCAAGTGCATCTCAGCGGCGCGGCTCTTTCTCGTATCAGCCAACACACATCCCTACCATTGCGTAAAATCTCGATTCGAATAATCCTCTCGATATACGCGCAGTGCACAATGGCTCGAAGATATCCCCGGGACGCGCCGCGTCGCGTTATATATAATATCGAATTACGCGCGAGCTCGGGGCGTTTGCGCGCGCGCGCGCTCGACTGCTTCCTGAATTTTAACGAAGCGCCCGAAGATCTCGCGCAGCTTATCGCGTTCTCCTTTTGTTGTTCATTCGAAGCACATACACACGCGATTGGTGAAAAAAAGACCGCGAAAGTTTACATTTTTTGCGCTCGCGCGCGCGCTTTTTCGATTTCTTTGCGAATACGTATACGCCGTGGTAAGAGTGGAAATATTTAGTTTCTGTGTTTACACTTTGTTTTACGCAGTAGTTGTGTGTGTGTGTGTATGTGTGTAATGTAAGTTGAAAGTGCAGCTTTGCGACGACGCGAGTAATACGTAACTGGCACTTTGAAAGAGCGTAAAGTTTTGGTTGGAACGCGAGGGGAAAGGTGAGAGGTGAAAAGAACAATAACGGAACTTTATATTTTTACACCGTGTGAGCAAAGACAAGTTCGCGCGCGTTTATTAATCCTATAGCCCAGTTTTGTAATAACAACAGGTGTGGGATGGATCTGAAGTTCTTTACCTTACATTTTCAATTTACAGTTCGGGGAGTGTAACTTTTGTCAAGGAAGCATCGACCGAATCGAGTTAATTAAAATTATACTTGCGCGCGACCTTGGCGTTCGCGCCATATTCGTCAGGGCGAAAAGAAACATAGCGCCGGCTTTACCTTTTCACTTTTACTTGGAAACGCTTCGAGTGTAAACTTTAGAAATAACCGTTACAAAATGTTGGTGGCGTCGAGTGTTCACTTGAAATTATAATGCGCGGACACGGGACAATAGTGCGCGGTAATAAGATTCTCCAGTCCTCATTGAAATGAAAGTTATAATGAACAGCGATATCTGGTGTTTGTAAATGTACGAGGCTTTGTTTTCTCGTTTTTAACATTGAGAACGCAGTTAAAAATAACACATAATGAACGCCGACTGTTGAGCGAAGGAAAAAATATGGTTAAGTATAATAACGAACTGAAAGAAACAGATTCCCACAAGATATAAAATTTCTGATCTCAAATAAAAAGGCATACATGTATGTAAAATGCAGCATTATTAAAAGCAACAACTTTGTGACAAATTTGAATTTCAATATTTTCAAAGAAAGTTGAGAAAAGTAATTTGAGATTAAAGTGCGCTAAATCATAATTAAGCGACATTCATATTACACGTAATAGCTGTTATTAAATATTTGTCTTGCCATGCCCCATCTGTTCTACTTAATGTTTCGTTCTTCATACGCCTGGATACTATGTCATTCATTGAAGTGTACACACGTTTTTAACGGAGTAAAAAGAGTCAACCTTTTTAAATTTATGCTATATGATACCAAGAATACGTCAGAAATAAATTTTGCTTATGAATTGTAAAAATTATACGCTTTATTTAATTATCGAAAATATAGTAAAACTTTGATAAATTTTTACAAATAAATAATAAACTAAATAAAAAATCGTTATACATGTTTTTATTATACACATCTTAAGAATTCTCAAGCATTCTCTTTTTTCAAATGGCGGGGTTGAACTGTAGATTAAGGCCTATAGATCGAAAATCCAAAATATTGAATTACAACATTAAGTAAAAAATTGCTTGCAACAAGAAAAGTTTATAAGGATGTATAAAATATTTATATATTTTATTAGAAAATATAATTTAGAAGACTATTAGTCACCGAAGACACATACGATTTTCTGACATATATATTGTTCAGAATTGATTATATCAAACAAAAGATCATAAATTATGTTTTAATAATTCTTTAACTTTTATAAAAGTAGAAAAGTAAGACATTTATATAATTTCTATTACTACGCGGATAAAATTTTGTGTAAAGAAATAGCGTAATACTTTTTGAGGTTATGCTAAAGCCACCTGTCACCGGAAAATACGAGGAACCACTTTTCTCATTTAATTTTCAATTTTTTGCAAATATCTTTATGAAACGTTATTGTCGTAATCAAAAACAATAACTTTACAGAGAGATATTTTCTCAAAATTGAAAATTGAATAAAATAAGTGGTTCCCCGTATTTGTCGGTGACAGGGGGTTTAGCATCGCCTTAAGATATATATAATAAAGTTATTCAAACATTTTTCATTTATTTAATTATTACTGACAAATAAAATTGTCAAAGTAATATTTTCTTCGTATCGAGCCAGAGTGGTTTTATCTCGTATATTTATACATTTTTCTTTTATATCACTATGCGGAGATAAATAAAATTTAAGAATAGCTGATTCAGCAAGTATGTCAATATAATGTTCCGAAGATATACTTAAAACTTCTTTTAGAAAAAGTAGCAATTTCTTTTCTCAGGAGGCTAACTGAATATAATCTCAAAATCCAGAATTAGTTAAAGAAAAGGAGTAGCTACTTTTCTTCAAAGCTACCCTGGTAGAAATGTTTGCAATTTTTTGGACAATTAATGGTCAAATTTGAACAACATTATTTAATAATTATACACAAAATTTATTTATTATATTTCCATGTGATCAGTTCATAATATTGATATTTTGATTTGTCACAATAGTTTTTATTATTTTCAAATTAGATTTAGATATTAACTTAAAGCAAAAAGGCCTTCATTTGATTAACACGTTGATTTTCTACCAGGGTATTATAACTCCTAATGCTGCTAAGACAGACATATACCTTTAGTAAAATCAACGCGCTTTTTAACAGAAAAATCAGCTTGTTATTTCCCCCCGCGTACAATGAAACGCGTTCCACTCGTTAAAAGACCCAGCTTTTGTTCCCCACCAAATCAATAACAATTCACCCGCAATCAACGAAAAATCCCCACCCAGCAATTAAAAGAACATATAATCACGGTCCGATCGCGCAAAAATCCGCGTTCAATCTGCCCACTGTACACGCAACGCAACCCCCACAAGCCCTCCGCAAAAAAAGAATCAATCCCCGTATATAATTCGCAACGCGTGCGCGGCATCCGGCGGAGTGCACGAGCACAGCGGAGCTAATCAGCTATATCAGGAGTGCACACCAGCAGTATACCAGCATCACCGCAAAATCGAAGCCAGAGGAGATTGGGCAATTACCGGCGCAGTCGCGCTCCCTTGCCGATGCAGATCATGCGGCGCGAGCTTAAGCGGCCTGCAGCGTGTGGTTCGCGTCCTTTCTCTCAATCTAGTTCTCTCCCTCTCCCTCTCTATCTCTACTCCCCCTGTTGCACGCCGGAAGACATGTTTGTGTTTGCGTTTCCCATCAGCGCAGAATCAAATATCGATCGGACGAGCGCGCGCGCGCGCGTGTCGATCGATGGCCGTTTATTCCGACAGACGTGCGCAATCGGATGCCGCCGCTGTAGCAGAATGCCGAAACAAGAGCGCGGGATTCCGTGCAGGTAATTCGGAATGCACGAGTTATTTCGGAGGGAGTTTTTGCGTGCACGCGCCTGGTGGGATGCTGGGACGATTGCGGGATCGATTGGTGCGATCGCCTGGGCTTTGGGATTTTGATGTGCGTGAGTGTGGGGGGTGAGCGACGCGTTTTTGGATGGCACTGCGCTGATTGAGTGGGGATTCATTTGTTTTGAGCGGTTCTTCACTCTCGAATTGAAATTCGCTACTTTAACGTGCAGTTTTCACGCGAAATTGAGTGAATGTTTATTTATTTGACTTTTCACCGTATTCAATTTCATTTAGGAATGTAGTGTATTATGTTTTTTTTTTTAGTTTCAAAACTGTTCTCTATTCTAAGAGTAAAGTAATCGAAGAGTAAAGTTATAGATAGATTCTACTTTTTTCACTTAACAAAAAATATCATTTCACTCTGTAAGATAAAATATAACCAATTTTTAGTTGATAGTAAATTCATAGAAAGCATGTAAGTTATAATATAATCTCATTTATTTATTATATAATTTCAAACTAGTATACTTTTTCAGAGCGTGATTATAGCTTGGGAGAATTCAGGGTGTTACGTAATAGTAGCCAAATATCCAAGCTAATGTTATTTTCACAATATTAATTAAACCGCAGATTTTTCATTTTATTTGCTAACTTCTATATAGGTATAACATCACTCTAAATTATACTGTTATTACTTTCAAACTTTAAAAACTTTAATTAATTAGTGTCATAAAAGCAAAAGATAAATTCCAATAAACGTATCCATCAGAAACCAATACAGTATTAGATTAAACATCCAGCAGAAATTCTATGTCGTTTCTGGGATGGATGCAGGCAAATACCTCGTGTGTCTGTTAAAGAGCCTTTGTATCTCTCTGATATGTGTTAAATACTTGAAACTAAATATCTTTTCAGAGCCGTATTAAATTAATTAACTGTTTTAATTAATTTAAAGCTAATAAAACAGCTTTGTACGTTCACGGATATTTTATTTTTTACTATAATGCACGTCCGTTAATTTAAGGAAACAAGTCCGTGTTAAAACTCAAAAAATAAAATTTGTTCTATTTATTCTACACTATCAAAATTACACATAAAATCGGACTATTTTATCGCAGGTATTACAAGAGGCATAAAAACTACTTATCTTTTCTTGTTAGATCGTTATATTTGGAGATATTTACATAAACATTTTTGCATTTAAGGCAATGTATAATTGTACAAGCCATTTGTATCTCTTCGGAATATCATTCTTTTAAAAGAAAATGTAAAAAATTTCTATATTCCACAGTAGTAAAAATTCATTTAAATTTCTGAAAACCTGTCCACATGCTTAAAATTTGTACAATAATCAAATAAAAATTTGCTCTAAACCGATTTTTTCAAAGGTATGTTCCCAAATTTATAAAAAAAGAAACGCCAAACAAATCGTAAAGACTTTGCAGACACATTCCGTACTAAAAATAGATACAAATAAACCATCGAACGCACAAGCATCTCGAATGGGTCTAACAAACCGGCCATCAATCCCGTTCGCACTCCGTACACCAGCGCACACACGTACACCCGTGCAGTCAAAGAGCACTTGTTACGTCCACCCCGATCCCACATCCGCGACGCCACCTGAAAACTCGTCCCTCGTGCGCCCTGATCGCCCCTGCACTGTACAATTCCAAGACCCAAAGCCGCACACGCCAAAACAACCCGCGCAAAAAAACAGAGAGATGAAAACCGACTCGCTCCCCCCGCAACAACAAAAAAAGGCTCATAAACAGTCGAGCGCGCTTCAATTCCAGGCCCGCCGGTGTGATAATTGTTGGCTCCCCGGGGTCTTCTCTCCTCTTCGTTATATCTCTGTGCGTCTCGCGCCTGGTATCGATCCCACTTTTCGCGCGAAATCGCGCAGGTGAGAGCCGCCGGACGCGCAATCGGCCGTAAATACGAAAGCGGCAAGATTGCGCGAACAACTTAAGGGTCATCCTGGGCCGGGTCTATATTATACATGTAAGCCGCGAGGCTGCGGCGAGGGAGACGACGCGAGCCTCGAGCCTACAAATTCTCCGGCCTGTCGCGCTTTCGTTTTGGCTCGGGCTCTCCTCTCGACGACTGTTAATCACCGCGGGTGCGGGTTTCTGCTTTCTCTTTCTGCCTGGGCTTTGTTTATTTGGCGGGCGGACTGAGGCTATAAGGAAGTGTACACGTTGTTGGTTGGTTAGCTTGTGGATGTAAGCGTGGGATTAGCTTCTGCGTAGACTGGAGGATTCAGAAGTGATAAGCTTGGCGGTGATAAATATTTATGCTTATTAGTGGAAATTAACACGTTTTTACGATGGTGATTTTCAAAAGATTTTCTTGTACAGTTTGAATATTTGGGGTCTTTAGTCATTCATGCTGAGCTTTCGGAATAGCTATCATGAAAAATTGAAGATGGAATAAATTAAAATATTTAAACGTTTCTACTAGCTTGCAGGCAATGCGCTCATGCATCAAATTCAATCTAGCGAACAGCGTTCGAATCAAAAAGTGCATTTGTTTTTATTATACAGCATGAGACTGAAATACTTATTCTTGTAGATACGTGGATTAGTATTAATATACGTATAATAATCATATCAGAAAACGTTATAAAGATACAATATTTTTCTCTATTAAAAATAAATTGAAATTCAATTACACTTAAAAGTTGAATATAAAGCTACGCGAATAATCTGTTTATTCGTATAAGCCATATTTTGTACGTTTTCAATTTGTCAAAACAATACATTTAATTTACGTGCTAACCGTACAAATTAGTAACAAAGAAAACACGTGAAATTCAGTAGCGCATCAACATTCGCATATGTTCGTTTCGACGGATTAAACACAATGCACGCACGCTGTCTCCAGTTCAGCCAGCGAAATTAATGAATTTTTAATGCATACTTATCGGTTTATTCACTCTGACAATTTAATAATGGAATGCAGATAAATACGGGTGCAATGGCATTGTTCAAATGCAATTTCTGTAACACTCGGCTGCAGTGGTGATGGCACCACCCGCTATTTTCGATTTGCTTTGACGCGTTGAAAACATACATACATGCGGTCTTTAATATTCTTCATAAAAAGCTTTTAATACTATACTTTTTAAAAAGTACGATTTATTGAATTAAATTTATTTGTTTTGATTGATTTTCTGGACTTTTAATTGAGAATTCGTCAGTCCAACTTTTATTTCATAAATAAGATTTCTAACTGTACATATTCGTTTCTACTCAAAAGTAAATATGGACTCAATGTTTATTCAACTATCACTAAATTTTAGAAAAATAGTTATTTAGTATCTAAATAATGCAATTACCGCTTCTTTTTGAGATTTTTGAAGCATTAAAAAACGTCTAACCTTAAATATTATGAAAAACAATTAGAAATGTGAGTGAGATGACAGACAGTTTACTATCCAAATAATAATGCTAATAGAAGTATTAGTTTTTAATATTACCTACCCTGGTAGAAAATTATCTAGTTTTATCGAGGCCCTCGATTATTTCCTTGGCAAACTAGATAGATCTACATAGTTCTAGATTAATTTTCTACCAGGGTATGGAGAGAAAATAACAACGGCTACTAGCAGGAGCTAAGACTGCTTACTAAACTGTTTAGTAAGTTAAAATCATAAGAAATGCAAAACTGAGTTCCAAGACTAAAAATGATAAATAACGTTATATTTCTTTATATGTCGTACAAGTATTAATTGTTTCTAGAAAATAAACACATACAGTTGCTCTTTTTTTCTTTGAAAAATTTGTTTAAATACGAAGTTTTCGGGGTCATGACTCATGAAAGATAGAATTCATTGTCCATCTTGTCTTGTAACGAATCATAGACATTTGGGTAACGAATCCCTAAAATTGTATCAAATTTAAACAGTCTACAAAATGCTTACTATTACTTATTATCGTTATTACCTTGTAATTAAAAGTAGCAGTAACTAGATTTTTCATCAAATGCATAACAACGACATCAACCCTATCTACAAAGCAGCGCCCACCCCCGAATTCCACTCGCCAACCAAAAAGCAGCACCAGAAATCGAAATTTTTCCCAAATAACCCGCCAACCAAGCGCCTCAACTCCACACCCAAAACTCCACATTCCTCGCACCCCCAAAAACAAAAAAACGAAGCATCTTTTGCAGCGCACGTTTCAAAAGAAGACCAACGCTTCTCCGACATGCACGACGCGCTCGAAAAGATCACCCGTGTATACCAGCTGTGCACACTGCCTCAAAGGGATAGTCGCGGTGACCGCGGAATGCGCGGCTCGCGTAACGCCTCCGCCGCAGCATGCCTGCATGCGATGGGCTATAGGTATAACGCGTGCACATAAAACGACGCAAAGCCGCGGGCGCTTTGCCGTTGCGCGGCCAACGTATACAAACGCGCTCGGTGGACGTTTCTAAGTGGAGATTTTGTGTACCACCGGCTGCTCTGGCCGGAGAGAGGTGGGCTGATTTATTCCGAGATCAAAAGGAGCGAGACAAATGCAATGCGATTGTTTCTGAAAGCGAATTGAATTGTATGCGTGGGCATGGGGGAAGATTATGTAATTTAAAGTATGCTCCGTTATGGTCGTGCAGTTGATGCGCGGGGATGGGATAAAGGGCTTCCGTTGTAACATTGAGACGAATTTTAGCGTAATTCTTTTTCATGAATACTTTATGCTCCGTAGCTTCTACTTGATTATGACCCAGTTTTATTGTGAAATTTTTCCATCTTCATGGAGATACGCTACGGTGAGTCATTCCATGCTTTTGCTCGTGTGGGATGGCTGTAAGTATTTTTTCTCTTGGTGATTTTTCATTGTAATAAGTAATTTGCCGTTGTGACAGAAAACGATGATGCGAATTTTTAATAAGATTTCTTATGCATTTGCTAATTAATGTTTCTAATGAGTACTTTTTGTATGAATTTAATAGTGTTTTTTTGGTGTACAAGAGATTAAGTGCTTTGGCTTTCGTCAAGTATGAAGGAGATTAAAAAGCAAAGCGACGAGTAACAGAGCGTCAACGATAACTGTAATATAATATAGGTATATCTTGGTTAGGCGAGAGGACACTGGAATAAACGCGTTTTCATTTTCGACAGAGTTAGCTAACGCAACCAAGTTTAATGGGAGGGTATTACTTTCAAAATTGCGGAAACGTGCTCGAGCATGAAATTTTATATGAAATGCAATGTTGTAACATTAATGACGCCTGCCATTTCATTCGATATAAGAGTGAATATTTATTTTTCAAATATTGCAAACCTGTAAACGGTTTCTAATAAGAGCGGTCAAATTCCGGGGACAGTACTCTTCAAATAATATTACGCGACTGTTGTAACACCATAGAAATTCATATATACATTTCTTGAAGATAACATAAAGCTCACGTTGGAGCTGCATTTCATATGCACCCTTAAGCATCCATAAAATTTAGCGCTCGTGTTCAGGACATATGGCAAGGTTTTATAAGATGCTTGTACATAAATATTAATGCGTCCATACAAATGTATGAGGTGTATAAAATACATTTTTATAAAGTATTAGAAAAGTGTATTATTGAGAACCGTATTCATTATTCATAACAAAAGCTATACAAAATATTTTAAAAAATGTCTCGCGAAAATTTGCACTTAAAATTTTGCAACTGTACATCTCGCACAAAATAAAAATGCCGCGCCTATTAAAAAAAGATTTTTAATCTTCATTAGCGGTGCAGTCAGCCATAAAATGCCATTATCCCGCCAAGCTGCCATATAATAAAAACGCGGCCGACGAGCACGCGTGTAATAATATCGTTAGCATGCAAAAAAGAATAAAATTCCACGTAATAAGTACCCACTCTTACCTCAAGCTCCCCCATACATTCATAAAGCTAATAAAAAAAATCGATTAGCCACGCGAATTGCGCGAGAAATGTTGTCTCTCAACCCTGGCGTCCCTCTCTCCAAACTCTCGCGTATACATTCATTCTTCACTCCTTCCGGAAGAAATCGAAAGAATACAGCGAGCAGCTTAGCTCCGCCAAATGTGACGCCATCCGAAATGCGACTTGCTCGGGAAGAGGATGAGCTCGGTCGCTTTAGCGCGTTGCGCCTTTCAATTTGGATGAACGGCCACGCGTGCGCGAATCGACCCCGAGACGAGAGAGAAGAGATTGAGCGACGGGATTTCACGCGACGACGCACATCGCGGCTCATATAATTTGAGTGCGCACGCGTTAACGCGGAGAAGCAGACGCAGGAAGATAGAGAGAGAGAGAGAGAGAGGAGTGCTTTTGCAGGAAAAATTCAGAGGCGAAAGGTCGCGCTGATTTTTCACGGTCGGGCGAGAAGTGAGCGTTGGCTGGAGGAGGTGTATATAGCTATTTTTCAACCCTGAAAGTTTAAATCGCGTTAGATATGTACGGTTCAGTGATATTGTGCAATTGAAAGATAATTGTAGTAGTATAATGAATTTTTCTTCTAATTTAGGTTCTTTTTCATTTTGCGTAACATGATAAATACAGTAAATCTCACGTTATTAGAGATTTTATCAGTAAATATAGTTAGTTATATGCACGTTCTGCTAAAAAATTGAAAACTATTTATTAAATTTACTACACGAATTCTCTTCGTGCATAATAAGTTATACCATATATTAATTTTTAATAGATGAATGAATACATTATAAATAAGAGAGCTTGAGACTTTTGTAATTTCCATTCGCATAATTTGAACTTTATTATCGGAACAATCAAAAATTAATATATTATATTAATTTCAATGTTAAAATTAGTATAATGTGCAATTTGCACTTACTTCAACAACTCTGCCAACGAGCAATGTAATAAAGTACTGAATTCGTTTCTGTAATGCTGATGAATGTATTAACTTTTACTGAGTTTACGCATAACGCAGCACAACTGCTGCAATTCTGGAATTCCAAGAATGAACTTTAAAAAATCATCCCTGCTGCTTGAGCACAAGTTTATACGAAAACTTTGTCGAGTTTTACATGCTTGAAGAAGTTTTATTAGACCAAAGAAACATCTGAAATTGCAACGGCTAAAAAATGAAGCTTTTCATCACGCGCAGCTTTAGAATTCAAACAATTTTTCAATTAAACGCTTTAAAAATATTCTCCATCGAACTTCCGCGTATTTCCGCAGCGGATATTAATATATAGGGATATGTATTGTTTACTGCCCGACGATAGACCATAAAGGCGCGGAGCTTTTGCACCATCAGGATAAATTGAGTCATTCTCTTGAAGGAAACCATTAAGCCAAGTAATCACGGCGCTGTTTATTGTCGTTATTCGATTTATATTTATAACCGCGGGAAAGTGTGAAAAGGAAATCCTGCAGGCTAGCGAATGGTTCTCAGTATCAATCCGTTCCTCTGGAGCCGAGTTAATTAAAGGCCCATTCTCGCAATTCGTATCAATAAATTTCTTTAGCAAATCACTCATATTCAATATCCAGAGTTAATTAATTATAATTTTCTGAGTTATACGAAGGGATTCTGGCACGTTGCATGAAAAATAGATTTCACGCGTCCCTCAAATTAAGCGAGTAGAGCGTATCATAAATTTAAAAAATCGGAATGTCCTTATAACATCGAACGTTGATATAGGTATCTAGTTTTCAAAAATTATCGCGCTATACGTGATAAATCAAGTCATCTGTGAAATCGTTCAGGCGGACAAACAATATCTCGTTGACTACAGCTATTAATCAAAATAATCCCCTATATAGCAGTGACTCGCTAAAATTCGAACTGTGCTGGGAAGTTGACTGTGCGCATGCGAAAACTGTCTTTGGCGAATCGCGGTTACATGCGCGATAAGGAGAACGTTATGTTTCTTTCTTCAGAAAATTATGCAAAATTTTTCAAATGAGCCAAGTTAAAGATGCTATCGAGAATTGTTCAAGTTTAATAGAAAGACTTATAATACGGTACTTTAGATTAGTGTCCGCGACATTAACATACAGAGTCGCGCAGAATTGAAAAAATAACTATTCTATTAAATCCACAAAAAGTAAAATAAAAATGCATATATGTTCATAATAAATTCACAGTAAGCCTATATTAACAGAAACTTTGACGCATAACTTCGAATTAATTACATAACTTTCTTAACCCACTCAAGCTCATAAATGAACTTTGGCGAGCTTCCCAATGCAACAAGCTGATTTAAATACAGAATACCATCAAGAAGCTTAAATCAATGGAAAACACGAAGAAAAAATTAAAACGCAAAGCAGTCTTGTATCTCCCACAGGTTTGACACACCACAAGCACGTGCTCGCCGACAGCGCTTTGTCTACAATTTATTACTCTCGGCAACTCGGCGCGCCGAGTACACATAGCCGAAGGGAAGCAAATTTTAAACGCCGGGCGATTTTCGCGCGCCGCGCGCGCTCGCTCCGAGGGAAATATCTCCCCCGGGGAGAGAGGCTCCAACTCCATAATCGCCAGGCGCAGTTTGCGAGAGTCGCTCCTTCGCGCACGGGCCGAAAGTTCCGCACCTATTTTATTTGCATATTGTGCGGCGCAAACAATTTCCCCGTGTATACATGCGAAGCTTGCGAATGCGTCTTGTTCTGGGTGTAATAAATCTTCGCAAGTGGACGATCGCGTATGGATGAGTACACTCGAGGTGAGCATGATTTTTGCATAATGTAGGAACGGTTGGGTATGCAGTGCGTCTGAGGGGATGGCGGTACCTGTGCAGACATCTGTATGGGGTAGTGGGATGGAAATTGAACGAGCGATTTGACGATGAGATGACGTTGAGTGCGAGTAGTTTTTATTTCTTTTGGCGTGGATTTCCGAGTGGACAAGGAGTACAAGGTTGCCATTTCGTTCAATGTAAAAATAGGGTGCACTCCTTGACCTTTATGGAGCTCTCCGACGAGTGCGCAAAAAATTCTTTTGATTTTAATTTTTGTGAGAATTTTTAATCTCTATTTTTAGTACTATAATGATTAGAAAAGATAAAACATATTCTTTAGACGAAAAATACATAAAAAAAGACTTATAATTCATAAGCTTTTTGAAACTAACACGAAATTTATTTGAAGCAGCAGGTTTGTTGATCAAGTATCAAAGAAATTTTAATTTTTGTAGCATTTTTTAAAATCTATTTTCGTTTTTTAATGATTTAAAAAAATAGATAGATAGATTAAGATTTATTTTGCACAAGTCAAAAATATACATCATATATACATAGTTTCGATACATTAAATTAAATTGGTATCCATATCACAGATTTATCGTTAGATTTCATCACATAGGCTTATTATAAATGTTTATGTCAATAGTCTTAACTATCACGTCACAATATAGAACCTTAAATAATTTACTTAACAGTATAACACAGTTAATTTTTATTAAAGAAAAACTGAACAAAATAATTCCTATGAACGAAACAAAAAATCGTAAGCATTTACACTCTTCATAACTATAAATATTCTCAAGCTTCGAAAAACCAACGCAAAATGTATACTTTAAACCGCAGGCCCGTTGATAAAGTCTCGCGCGGCATCGCTTTACAATAACATGTTAATACTAATTACGAAATTATGCAAATTTCCGGGCGCGATGTGCTTATACACATTATAATTGTCCCATCAAGCACTATACGCAGCTACAGGCGCGCGCGAACATGAATATGTATATACACATACAAATTCGCCGCCGCAAATTGGGAAATACACCGCGTTACACGTGCGCATGGCGCTTTACGCCCGTGCGGTAAAGTAAGTAGCGTTCGAGTGCGCGCACGTGCAAGTTTAATTCGACGTAGCCCACTCGTCGCGGGCCTTCATATTTGCTCTGGCGAAATGAGTTCGGCGGCTTGCCGTTTATACACGCAGTTTGTAACTATATTTTCTTGGCGCGCGACGTCGTTAAGACGGAGGTTTATGGTGCTGGATGAAGGATAGATTGCGTCGTCACCTCGGGCGATCGAGTGAAATTGATTGCGTTTTCAATTTGCGCCGCGATGTGTATGTATACCTGCGGATGCGCGCGAGAGGTGAGCTAAGTGCTTCGCACGGGCGAAAGATCGATTAAGCGCGAGTCATCTTTTTGTATCTCTAGTTGGGTGCCGAGCAAACGATCTTAGATAGGATTCTGTCGTGTTGTTACTTATTTTCATGGGAAGAGCTGAAAGCTGGAAACTACAGTGTGTGCCGTTATTAGGTTTATCAATTTTTATGAGAATTTATTTTTTTTTATATTCTTGTACTTTTAATTTATAAAAAGGTTAGTTCTCTGAGAAAGCAAAAATTTTACGGAAATTCGATAGCAATTTTGAAACTTTGAGTATCTAAATTTTGTCATAGGTAATTATGATGATTTTTTCATGACAAGAAATAAAAACTTGTTCAGAATACAATAGACGTTTAAATTGTTTTACTAAAGCTTTCGAAATACTTTTTTCTTAAATAAAAATATTCACTATCATAGAATTTACTAAAAAATAGTGGAAGACGTACTTTGATGAAGCTTTTTGAATTTCAAACAATTGTTTTTATGAAAGTGTGGAATTATTTGATACCAGCATAATTATTTTTTTTACTCGGCAATTTATGATATGAGAAATGTAAAAAGTATTATAATGACTTATTATGAAATAAAAATTGTTTGAGGTCATATACGGAGTTTATTGTGTAAGGTTTAATTATGAATGGGTACTCGCAACTTAGAAGTTTTTAAAGGCTTTTACTGTATTGCGAAGAGAAAAAACTATTTACAATGGATTCGATTTTTCACATAGAGTATAAGACCTTTGGGAAATAAATTTGAATGCGATTTTTAAAATATATTTTCTGTTAGCTAGAGAAAAAACTTTGACTCATCAGAATATCTAATGCTAGTCCCAATTTTGAGATAGAGCTGTCTGTCGAGAAAACAAATTTCGTTTTCGGACAGTAGAATGGTTACGCTAAAGAATATTTGATCGTACGAGTATATATCTATATGGAAGGCAAGCGCCTTTGGCCAATAGATGATGCAAGCGGTACAAGTCTTCAACGTATCAGAACGTAAGAATCGCCGCTTCTGATTGGCTAAAGTCTTATATCTTCATACTGCACAAGTTAGCTTGATCAGGATTCTGTTATATATTATTCCTTTCATACATTACATTTTAATCTCCTAGTAGTATCAAAAATATATACGTAATATTAATAAAACATAACACTTGTATTGTGAGACAAATCCGCATCTGTTTATTACATAAAATAGATTTGAAACAAAAAGAAAAATAAATGAAAAAAACTTTTGTTTTAGAGGTACTACGTGTCGAAAGCTAATTTTGTTGCAAAGTTATGACTGATTAATAATCGCGCTAAAAGTTACATCAAACATTCTTTATTTAAAAGCAAATGAAATAAATTAAATTTTTATGTAATTATCAGCGTGACTTTTAATCGTTCGTAATTTTGTAACAAAATAAGCTTTCACGCGGAATACCTCTGCAATAAAAGCTTTTTTATTTTCATTAATTTCGCATTACAAAGCTATTAATACAATAAACAAGTGCGGATTTACGGCTAATAATAAAACTGTCAATTCATTTTTAATAATACCTTTACCACTATCTTCATTTCAAGATAACTCCCAAAAGCCCTATCCTCTTCTAAATATAAAATATATAACAAACAGGAAAGTTATTGAACTGGAGCACTAATCTGTATTTGTGTGCGAAATCCCCCAAATAAACCTCTAATAATTTCTAAAATATACACAGATGCATTTTCCTCTATTTTCAATATACTTGCATAATAACCAAATTCTAAAATCGATAAAGCGTGTTCATAGGCCGGCCTTTCCTCGTTCTTCCGAATCACTCCCAGAGATAACCCGAATTCCGTCGCTCACCCCGCGCGACCCCGGAAAATGCATCGTAGTCCAGGGGCTCGCGCGCGCGCCTTTAAATCGCGCCGACAACGGCATCGTAAAATGCCGATCAAATTTCAGCTGCCCTCCGAGTTCTGACCCTTTTACGCGCATACGCAATATACGCGGAATTTAACGTCCTCCAGTAGGCGAAGCACATCCGGGAGAACCGCGAAACTTGCCTGCACGGTGCGGATGATGGGTCTTCTGTAGGAAGCAACTGCGCGGGTATCGAATTGGAAACTGGGCGCACGAAACGAGTGGGGATGCCGATGCTCGGGGATATACTGTGACGGATCCTCGCGATCGAGGTAATAGAGAGGAATCCTCTTGTTTCGGATAGCCGTAGATTAAATATTTTGGTGTATTAAGGATCTTCCCCCCAAAAAAGATGAAATGAATAGAGAATGAGCAAAGTACTTATAAGCATATTACCACATTATATTTTCCCAATTTCTAAAATCTCCTTTTCTAAACTCATTCGAAAGAGCCTCATGTATTCTATAAAATGTAATTAACGAAATAACTGAAATCTAAAATGTTTGTCAAATATTGCCGTGATTGATAATTGTAAACGTTAATTCGTTAACTCTATTCGGTTTATTAAATTTTATATGACTTATTTAATTAGGCGAGTTACATTTTACATACTTGGTCGGTCCTCTTGTTTAATTGTTTTATTGGTAAAAAATTTGTTTAAGAAAATTAATATTTTCAAGTTTTCCGTTTGTATGATGCCATACAATAATAATAATAAAAAACTCGTTTTTATTATTATTCACAAGGAGAGTCTGGGTTGTGGATCCAGAATTATCATGAAACTTTGAGAATTATATTCTGATACCTATAGAAATGAAGTCCAACACCTGCCTTTACATTATCATTGATAGTATATCTATATACCGAGTGTCCACTGGCTAACTGAAAAAATTTACCCGTGAGTCACATAAGAGTCTCTCTCTCTCTTAGTTGCCTAAGTCGACGACGCGATAATCTCCCCCCAAAAAGGGGTTCGGACCAGTAGCTGTCGCGTGCAATTAAGAGAGACGCTCTTATGCGACTCACGGGTAATTTTTTTCAACACACTCCAAGCATGCTCAGTTATCCAGAAAACACTCAATATAAAATATTTTTAACATTAGCTACATAAGAAATGCTGATATTGTTAGCTGTATATCGTATTATGGGCCCTAACAAGTGAAACTAATGTTTGGCATCATTTCTAGGTACCGGAAAATAATTCTGAAAATTTCATTAAAATTCAAGATCTGCAATCATGATATTTTCCTTGTTCGCTGTTTAGTACTATATGTATATGATCTTATAACTGAGAAAATGGTAAAAAATTAAAATTATGTATAGATATATTAAACATGGAACTTTATACAAGGATTCCAACTATTTAAAATAGATTGATTTATAAAATACTGATTAATTTACGTTGTCAAGCAGTTTAGATTATATATTTGCTATAATTCTTTAATCGGGTCTTTTTAAATAATTAAATTAAATATATTGCTTTCTGCGGAAAACGTCAATTAAAGAACCTTAATCGATGGGGTTATTTTATATTGATCAAATTTTTCAGCTTTCAGTTCATTTATTGTTATATAAACAGTTATTCTTTTATATATGAAATAAATGTATGTGTAAATGCAAGTAAATGAAAGTTATAATAAACTTTGACAGTGAAAACTGGAATGTATTTACACTACTCGCTTGACTCTGACTGTGTTATTTGAGAATATTTTGATTGATTGTTTCTACATAAGAAATATTAAAGTATTAGTTGTTTATTCTGTGAAAAGCAATAATTTTTCAAGCTTTGATAAATAGAGCTCAAATAAAAAATTCACCACATTGAACGAATATTTATAAAAGTTTAAAACATATGTTCTCGTGGGTTGTTGCGTCATCTAAAGTTTCCCGGTGAAACATGATAGTCTTTTTCTATCTTATTTTTTGCTATGTTCAACATCGAAACTTTTTGACAAATATCATGTATGCAGATATAGGTGCGTATTTAAGTTTTTGATACCATAAATAGAGTCTGTCAGTCTCTATAACGTTAAACAAATAAAAAACTACGATGTCGAACAAATATTTATAACTTTTGTGAATACGTTTTATCCTCGAGGCTACTACCTACTATTATCCAGCCGAGTCACGTCATTAAACTTTAAGTGCGTAATAATAACTTTGTACAACGATTGTAATGGAAAAATGTCTCTATTGACACTTTTTTTCTGTCGTAAACTTCTGGTAGCTTGTAAAAAGGAGATTTTATATCGCATCGTATTTTTACACACAGGCAATTTATGTCTAACCATCTTCGCATTTTATTAGATATAAATCATTAAGAACAATCGATAAAGATAAAGACGGATTATTCTTTAATTTAGGATTTCATAAAATAAATAATTAAAACTAAAAGACAAAAACATTCATAGCTATTACGTGCATTCTATTTGTACACAAAGTAAAATCAATCATTCGGCTATAATTATCCTTCAAGTATTCAAATACTCGTTGGTTTTCTTACTACTTCTACTCAAAATCCTCTTTTCGCCCGAGAGATTCAGCAACACCAGATCCCAAAACATATCCCCCCAAACACCACAGACCATTCATTCCGATAAAACAAAAAAGTCGCGATAAATTATCCTGTTCAGCTCGCGGTTCGATAAAATACTATACACCCGCGCGCACTCCGCCCTTCAATCAATTTTTCGTTATTATTTAATCCCTCTCATTCTTCCGGCCGTTGCTCTTGCGCCCGCCACCGGCCATCGATTCGGCCGCGTGCCGCCCCGTGAATATAATATAAAGCAGAGGCAAAACCGAATGGTTCCTATAATACCGGCGCTGCCGGTATTGTGTGTAAGCGAGGGTACGAGAGGCGAGTACGTGATTGGAATAAATCGCAGGCTGCACGGCAGCGTGTAAGAGAGTTCGGCTCCATTGTTATAAGACAGACAAATAAAAGCGCAATTTCGACTTTCGCTGCGGATCTCGGGGGCTGCGCGAGCCGGAGAAATGAATTCGGGGTATTTCGGTTAGCCTGAGCAAACGATGCTGGCGGGATTAGTTTAGCAAAGCAACTTTTGGCATGTCGAGAATGCTTAAGTAAGCGATGAGCGCGAGGGTTAAATCGTGCGATTAATTTTAAAAATGCATTTATAGATGTGTCGGGTATGTCATGGTATGGTATGAAGTAAAAATTGATTTTACTTATATTACAAAACGAAACATTGTAAACTAAAGCGAGTAATAAAATATATGTATACCTATAATCCAATATTAGACCATTTATTTCAATGTTATGTAATTATTATTAGTTAATATATTACCTAGAATTATTAGAACAGAATAATCGATAATCATATAATATATTACACGTACTAATAAATTAATACTAATTGTTAATATGATTCTGAAAGAGAAACCTGTTCCATAATGAAATCCGTGTCTAATATATCAGCCATCTAATCATATTCGAGCTTGGCGATAGTAAAAAGTATTAATACTCTCCCTCTATTAATTCGCTGAACTTTCTCCATTGAGTACATCAAACAAAAATCATTTTGCTCATACTTCCGCAGCCTGTCCCGGAACGAGTTTTATTTTGTAAAAATATTTGATCGTTGAGTGTTTACAATGGCAGACTTCTTATCCCTCCCTCACGAGTGACGGCTTTGTGCCGCGCGATCTCCCCTATACGTATTTGAACGTCGATATATATATACAAGAAAAGAAGAGGGAGACTGACAGATAATGAATGAGGAAAAAGTGCGAAAAAGTTTGACCGGAATCGAAGTTGTACAGCAGGAAAGGAGTGGAGAATACGAACTTCCATCGACATGCTTATTCGATGATGCGTCACGGCTGTTTATTCTGAGCGAAGCACATTTAACCTTTTTTTTTAACAGAGTCATTCGATTTGCCATTTCTCCGCTCATGCATGCTTTCGATAAAAAGCTGCTGCTGGTGTGGGGTATAAGTCAATAAAGTGATGGCCTCAGTAAGCGCGAAGATTTGAGTTCACAAAATCAGCATGTATAAATTTAATTTACATAAAACCTAATACTGTGTATGTACTATAGTAGTATTCCATTTTAATCGCCTCAGGCTAAATATACTGCACTAAGAGAAATTGTGCAGCAAAAATAACTGTTTTTGTTTCAATATTGAACGTACTCGAATTTTTATAAAAATTATCATGTACTAAATTTGACAAGAAATCTAACGATTTTTACTATAAATATAGTACTTTTTCAGAAGATCGAGTTTACCTTCAATATACAAATGGAAATGATATATTTTATACATAGTTTGTAATGTTTTCCATATAATTTTGCTTAGTTATAAATATGGGACAATTAAAATAAAAATAAAACATCTTATACATAAAATGTTAGAGTGCGTAGGATCAAAGTAAAATATTTACATATATAAATAGTACATTGCTATACACCAAGAAATTCTAATTTCTTATGTCAAAATTCAAAAAATTTGCCTATTTTATTGTCGAAATTACAGATACGAATTCTTGTAAAACCATTGGTATGAAAGCAATGAAAGATATTTGCACTTAAAGATTACCATAAAACGTTTGACATTCAAAGTCTCTGACGCAAGAAACGATTCAGACGTCTTGAAGCATTCCGCGATTCTGCCCCCGTGTAAACAGCTTTGTATTCATCGAACTCGTATCAGTGCCCAAGATCCATCCATTCAGCGTCGCTCCGCGAAAATGCAGAGAGCGAAAAAATCAGATAATAGATATTACACGCTCGGAAGTGTCCCAAGTCTCCCACAACCCAGGAGTCCTTATTCGTCAATCGTCTTTTTCTCCATTTTTTTTCTTTTCAATCGCGTGTCACCCGCAGCGGAGCACCGACTTTCCGCGCGCTGCTTATCTTGGGCTCGATGTAACGCGAGGCTGCGCGCACTGCCATGATTCATAATAATGAAAATGCGAACTCGAGCGAAGGTTGCAAAGTTTCGAATAATGCTGCGTGTATTTTTAGAGAGAGAGGGAATAAATTATGCTGTTTACTCGTTTCACTCTTTCAGTACGCGTATCTTGAGACCTTCGGTTTTTCATTAAAGAGAATGCAGTTTTCAATTTTGATTAAAACGTGCAGTTCTAGCTAAGCGATTTCGATAAAAGTACGTACATATTATGGTAAGTTGTTACACATTGAATACATTATTTACGTCGAATTTTTAACTCGATTTTCGCTTGAGTTTGTACTACTGCAGTAAAATAATTCAGTAGTTACGCTCCGCGACAGTTCAGACGGCCAGACCGTGCGAACTAAAAATGAACTGTCGGAAGCAAGAACATACCATGAACGATTATGAAAAGTCCTCGAAAAAGTTAACGTTTTAACACTCATTTAGAAATTTTGCAAAAATCTAATTAAAAAAACTCCATTGTACGCGAGTTCTAATTAAAAATTTATTGCGACGAGGGTCCAGTCGAAATACAACGTTGCTAAAATCTCAGTAAGACATTTATAATTCACTTGTGCAATGACTATCAACTTAAATATTTTGTCAACATAATTAAAATTAATGTATAATCAGCGTTAATTTAAAATAAATTAGACTGCAGAGTAAATTCGTGCCTGTACGTTAAATCAAACTACTGCGTAGTACTGCGTCGCTCCTGTCGGAAAGCTTTAAAATCAAATACATAGCGGCACATAAATTCTAAATCTAACTTGCAAATAAAAATCGCAGCACACAAACTCTACCCAACAACCCGAACGAAGGAGTCAGCTACTCCGTCGCGTTATATTTCGAGCAACATCTCTCACACACGCGCCGGACAATAGGAATCCCCGATATCACGGGCGCCCCTCGCATAACGTCTGCACAGACGCAACATTATTCGCTGTGAACACGCCTCGTACCCATTATACATAAGCCTCTCCCGTGTGTGCGCGTGCACGTGACTCTGCCAGTAACTACGACACCCAAGATACGTGTTATATAACGCAGCTCCTGCGATATACATATATATATATATATATATATATATATATATATATATATATATATATATATATATATATATATATATATATATATATATATATATATATATATATATATATATACATACGCGATGAAGAAAAAATACGCGCGCGAAAATCGAAGCACAGCAGAAGTCTATGTATACGCGTGTGTACGTGCAGGGTCGGTCAATCGATTTCACGCTGGCCGGAAAGGACTGAGCCGCGTGTGCTAATTGAATTATCGCGGGCGCGGTCGGACTCTCGAAGGCGTCGTTAAGCAGCGCGCTGCTCTCGGACGTGCGCCAGGATAAATCGGTACTTCAATTCTCGAGCGATGTGTGTAACGATTTCTTGCTTCCTTTTTTTCCTTTCCGCTCGACGTACGGTTGAGCTTCTTTGTTGCGAGGCGAGAAGCGCCTTTTAGCGCGCTTTATTTTACTTGCGTGCAATTTCGTACGTAGTTGGCGGAGCAGTTATTTTTATGGGGAACTTTAAAAGCATGTACAGTGGCTGTACGAAAAAATAGGGCAGTATACCTATTGCATTGACACTATGTTCTTTCAAAGTGATTTTAATTTACTCTTAAATTGTTATTAACCTCCTACATTTTTGTAGTATGATGTTATTTGAAATGGAATGTGCCCATGCTATTCTATGAATTAATATAGAATATTAGGATTTAAATTATTATACCTATTGGAGACTATATCTATAATGCATATTTTCTTTTCAATTAATAATGAATCTATGTGCCACAAAATGTTTAAATTAATAAGGTTTAATTTATTGTCAATAGATAAAAGAAATTTTTTCGAATTCATGCTCATAGTATTTAAAATCGCAGAAGTTAATAGAAATTATATTTTAAGAATATTAGACAAATTATTAGAGCAAGTATCAAAGTATTACATATAAACAATTGCTCAAGTTATGACAATTTTTATTACACACAGGCAAACAATTATCTGAGAGATAGCATATATTTAAACTTACCACAACAGATATTTTCTTTCTGTGTAAACTCTCTGTAACTGTAAACACTCAAAAAAAAGTTTTTATCAAAACAATATTTCTCTTTCAGAAAAGAATATACTTATGTTGAATTCAAGAGTACCTATTGAAAATATATATCGAATATTTCCAGTTTTTAACTCGATCAGACTTAGCACTAAATTTTTTGCTCGGAGCCATATTAAATGAATACAAAATTTGTGTAATAAGAAGATAAAATTTAATTTAAATCGCAAGCTTGAGAAAAATACAAGGCCCCCGCCGGACTTTTTCACGAAATGTGAACAGAACATTCAAGAAATGTAATGGTTGTTTCAGTAAGTTTATATGAAAACTTTCGTGAGTTTTACATGCTTGAAGAACTTTTATTAGCCCAAATAAGCAGCATCATCAGCCCCGAAATTACATTTGCCAAAGAAAATATACTCTTTACAACATTACTTTTTTATTACACGCTCAATCCAGAATCCAAGCAATTTTTTAATTAAACGCTTTGTGAAATATCTCCGCGTGTTCGCCTCCCCTCACTTCTGCAGCGGATATTAATATATAGGCTGTATTGTTATTTACTGCCAAACGATCATATAGGCCATAAAGACGGCGCGCGTAGTAGCTTTTGTGCGCGATCGGGGATAAATTGAATCATTCTCTTGAAGGAAACCATTAAGCTGGGTAATCACGGCGCGCTGTTTATTGACGCTCTCGATTTATATTTATAACGTACCATCGTGCGTGTGTGTCTATGTGTGTGTGTGTGTGAAAAGAAAATCCTGCGGTAGACTCGCGAATGACTCAGTGTCAATCAGATGTGAAGGCGTTTCCCAGATCGTCCGTTAATTAAAGGTCGATTCCTCGAGCGTACATAAACCATCGGATCTACATCAATCAATAAATATTTTCTTCCATGAAACACACATAGAAGCAAGACTCGTATATTCATGCCTTTCTGTCTAATTTAACTGTCATAATACCAGAATGAGAGATTGTTTGCAAGCACTTTTCGGCTATCAAAAGTTTATTACGCTTACCTTGTATAATTTGGCTGGGTCAACTATCCAGTACTGATAAACTCATGTCCTCTTGTCACGCTGCAAAGTTGGACGTTCAAATATGATATGTTTCGCAGAGTTAGAAACACGTCGACAATGCGTACGCATTGCGCACCGCACATTTTTGAACTGCTACGAAGCGGTACACGAGTGCACGATTGAAACAGTCGTGTCTCGTCGAGATCTGTTTATCGCATAATATCCTACTTGTCCTTGCGTCCTGACAGATGTATATCCTACTTCCTGGAGCTCGACGGTAAATGAACTGTAGTCTCCGTGCATCGACCTCTTTTAAGGCCAGTTATCTCGACATTAATATGGAATAAATATCATTTATCATAATTAATGTCGGGATTCTGAAAATAGAATTTGTATGCGGTTTACTGTCAGTGGCACATATTCTTTCAATCAAGCTATATGAAGCCCACGCGCTTGACTTCTCTTTACTGATGAGTGATTCTATTTAATTGCAAAAGCGTAAACTTCAACAACATCATATACTTCTATAATTTTTACTCGGTCACGGGTAGCGACAGAAATAGCAAGTTCTATATTTCTGATATTAATGAAAAGCCAATCTTCGCAATTTGTATCTAATTAGAGGTGGAAGCTTAATCCACAATTATTAAAAATTGAAGCATTCTTTAATAAGCATCCTAATGGGAGGATAGACACACGGTTCCTGAATTAAATTATTGGAAAGATCTAAAGTATAAAAATCAAAGATAACATTCTTTTTCTTAAATAAAATGTACAAAAAATTACCACTAAGAAATACTAAACAGCTGTAAAGATTTTATATATAAATTCTAGTTTCGCTATTTTAGTAACGGTACACATAAATATTTTAGAATTCACGTTTGCTTATGCTATAACTATGCGTTATATTAAATTTTTGAGACTATTAAAGCCGCAAAGAATTTAAAGCACTAAACATGTTTGACGGGTATCTAATTTAAAAAATCTAATTTTATAATAATAATAATTTTGTGTAATTAAAATACGACTTAAAAAAAATCTATTATTCTTTCCAGTACATTAGTTATCCTCAATAAAATGTTAAGCAAAAATATCATCACGAAGCGTCAAATCACACGTATAATTCACAATATGGTTAGTGAATTCAATTATTAGGGAAGTTTTAAATACAAAAATCAAACATAACATTTCTTTTCAATAAAATGTGATCAAATACCACTAATAATTTGCCATTACGAATTTCTGTATTTATTCTAGCTTCACTATTGCTTTCTCAAAGAGAAAGCTTTATAATGATGAAAATTTTCGGATAATAGATTTTGATAAATCTCGATGTTTTTTAGTAATGTTGCAGATAGACTATTTCAAATTTCACGATTGCTCACGAAAGTCATACTAAATTTTTCAGATAATTAGAACATATAATTTAACATTTAAAGCCTTAGGCATATTTAACGGTTCTCAAACTTAAAATAAAACATTATTTTTATAATCAAAATACTGTAATTAATATACGACTTAAGGTAAGCTTGCGGTTAAAAGTTAAAAAAAAATCAAGTTTTTATCTTTCATATTATCATTCTACAACCTCTCGAGAATGACCAGAAAAGTTTTCAGAATAAAATTCCTTACTGTATATATTATACAGCCATATAAGCAATCCTAGCACCAAGGGCATTGTACATAAAATTTGCCTAATTATAACATGATTTGACCTACAGGTCCCCTTAAAAATGACACCCTATTCTTCTATTAACTACATTACCCGTCCCCAACATACATAACAAAAATATCACAATAAAGCATCAATTGACGCGTACCAGTTACCGACAACAAACGCAACGAGGTCAACCCAATATACAATACAACTCTCCCTGCCCGCCCTCTCGCCTATCACTTCCTTCTCTTCGAATCAACGAACGAAATCCTGGCACTTTTATCGAATCTCCCTTCAAATCGATCGCCCCCACCTCTAATCCGCGCCAACTTCTCTAACTACGTAAAGCGCTAACAGGACTCCCTTTGCGAAATCGAATTACAAAACGCGAATAGTATATACAGCCACCGCTGCGCGCCCAAGGCCTCTCGCGTCGATCGTTCATTGAAATCTGATATCCGGCCGCTGGCGAACGCGCGCGCGCAAAAAAAAAAGGCGAAGACGCAGCGGTGGCATTGATTCGCGCGCGCGAGCGCATCAATTATCGCGCCCCACCGGGGAAGCGACGAATCCAATCATCCGCCTCGCGTACAAAGCAGCGCGTGATTGCAACCGAGCAATAGAGCGCGGATATAATTGCGAGGAAGCGAGTCGCTGGTGGCGCGTTGCGCCGAGCAGGACCTTCGCGTATAAGGGGGAGATGCGCGTAGCCGCGATCGGAAAAACGTAAGCGGCGATCGAGGCGGAGGTGGAGGACGCCGGGCTCGACGCGCGCCAGGAATTTCTGGAATGAAAGGGAAGAGAACGCCGCGAGCGTTTACGCGTGAGAGGCTTTTTTGTTCACTGTGTCGCTATGTGGATGAAGTGGTCGATATTATCGGGGGATTCGTTTTGCTTTCTAATTGAATGCTTGTGTGCTTATGAATGCTTTATAACTTTTCTTATTTAATTAATATGAAATTCAGTTTATTTGAAAAATTTATTAAGTATTTTTCGATAGTTGGGCAGAACTAGGGTTAAGGCATTTGGTAGTTTGTTAAGAGAGATGCACAAAATCACGGTTTTAATATTTTTAAGGACTACTATAAACAATAACAAGACCTTTTCGTTTAAATTTACAATTCCATTCTGCTTTACAGTCTGCTTTGATGTGTTCGTACTGGATATAAACACTTGTTATGTATAAACACTTTGTAATTAAAATTTGGTCCTTAATAACAGTATGTAAATACTCAATTCGTTTGAGCAATCTTAAAAAATGCAATTAAATATACACGAGTGCGATATTAGGAACACTTTCTTTAAATCACCAAAATGTTAGTATTTTTTCTAAATTTAATTGCATTTACTGCCTTCGTGGAATTGAAATATATTGTATTGAATATTAAACAATATTAATATATTATTTAATATGTACCTAATAGATAAACTAGCTAAGAAAATTTTGTTCACTTTTATTACATGAACTTTCTACATAAGTAAAAGCTTAGGCGTCCGATGCAGACACATTTCCCCTGTATAAAGTTTTAGGCGAATAATAGATATCACAAATAACCATATTGAGTATATTTTTTGAATCTTTATAAAAATATCAGTTTTGAGAGAAAAATCTTTATATAATTTCTTTTGTACAGTACAAAAAGTTTCAGAGGTACGAGTATTTGAGCCTTATTTTATTTTTAACTTTATAATTCTAGAACTGTTGGAGCAATTATGGAGCTAAAATTTTAGGAGACATTACTTTTTGTTCTAGAGAATATTATAAAGTTTTGCGATAATTTAATATTTAGATCAATAAGGCATAAGCTGGTATTTTGCTGTAGTCGTGTGTATATTGTTGAATTCTGCGGCAACATCAGTCCACTTTTCTTTAAATTGAGTTTTAGTGATTTTGGTATCTATACATGATATATTTTCACATAAAAAACTCGTCATGTTATTTCACCACAGTATCTTTAATAAAACACAATATTTTATTCAATGAATCTGTCAAAGTGTCAAGGTATATATATACACTATATGATAAGTTCTATTTTTTCAAAAAAATATGTTATAAAAATACGTACAATTTTGAGGAAGCTAAGTTGCAATCTATAAGCAACAGTTTTTTATTAAAAAGACATCAATTGCTTTCAAAAATTGAAAGTGTCAAAACTACAAATTGAAAAGTTAATAAATAAACGGGGGTCGCGAATTATCAAACGCCTCGACTGACAGCTGCAAAAATATGGATTCTGTCTACAGTCGCGGGAGCGTAAAACAATAATCCCACATAGTCTCGGCTTCCAGAGTCGCTCTCCCCCACCTATGTGTGCGTATGTGTGTGTGCAACTCGCGTGAAAAATGGGAAAAATAACTTGCGCGTACCCCGTACGTCGTTTCTACGAAGTCGCGGGGTGAAAAAGGTGCGCCACTGCCTAGTATAAGTGCTTTTCCAGGATCCTTGGCCAAAGATCCATCATGCTTACTTCGAAAACAGATGTCTCGGGAGACGACGATTTTTTATACGTTTACACCGCCTGCTACGAGGTGAGAGCAAAAGACTAGCATGATTCTACACGGGAGCGCCTAGCAGCTCTTCGATCTATCTTTCGGCGCTTTTTATTTTTTTCTCATTTTCCGAGAGTTTCTTCTGCTTGATTTTCTTATTTTCTCGCGCGATGTTTTCACTTCATTCCGTGTGTGTACAGGAAGCGGAGAAGAGAAACGGAAGAGCGGACTGAATTGCGGGTTGAATCGTTCCATTTGCTAAATTTTTTAAACCTATAGATTTTACGTACTCACGTGTGACGTGGTCGATTTTCGCGTGAGAAAAGAAATATCAGTGAAAATAAAAATACTTCTTTTTTAAAAAATACGTGTAGAATATAAAGTTACAAGTTTACATCGTCAAGCGTATCATCATTGTTCGTTTTTTTTTTAATTGAAATATTGAATTTCTGGCAGATTAGAATACGTACGTTATGAAATTTCCAAGCCAACCTACGCACGTGAATTTGAATTGAATTTTTTAAGAATTTACTCAAAAACGATTTATCATTTGCACTGATATATATATATACACCTTATATTACCTTCTTAATTCATAAAAACATGAAATAAAAGTATATTTTGAACAGATAATTATTAATTATGCACACAGAAAATAAGCTTAAGAACGTAAATTCTATAAATAACACCCAAGGACCGTAATTACAGACAGCATTTCAATAAGGAAAGGGAAACGAAATCCCTTTCACGTTCTTTAAATAAGATTTTAATTAACGCACATACGAAATGTCGTATCTGAAAAAAAAGAGAAACGCCCCAGCACTGAAAAGTTGGCACGCTCTAAATGTGAACGGCACTTCTCTTTCTTCTTCCTTTTTACCGCATCTTACGCTATACGCTTGCATTCCACCTCTTTCTCTCTATTTTCGCGCATTCCCTCGAAATCTCGGCATTATACTTTCGACGGCCTGCATTCGGGCCGGTTGAGAATTTATTTTACTATCCTTTTTTTTTTCTTGCTTTCATTCATGCTCCCTCCTTTACGACACGAGCGCGCTAGCGCGTTATAGTAGCACTTCAAAAAGAATCCGCGTCATTCCGAGGCGCGTGCACGCGAGTGCGTCAACGTCATATGGCGCGGCAGTGACAGCGCCTTCTTTTTGCATTGTCTGACTGTACGCGGCCTGATATCACTGAGAGAAATCGCGTATACGGGTCGCGGTGAGGTTTTCTTTTAAATTCAATTTATTACGTGTTATGTTTATATTAACTAAAATTACGTTTATGGGTATTCTATGGTGGGTATGCAATATTAATGACATCTTTATGTAGTTGCTGTTTTTAATGTATTCTTTGTTGAACATATCGATACATAAATGAATGCTGTATCATTAAAGTAATATTCAATATGTGTATAAAATAGTAGAGATATTTTACAATCTAAAAGGAATTGAAAGTAATATTTGATGTATAAATCCGATTTGTTTCTATTATGCACTTATGCGAAAAAGATTATCCCAAGCAGGGAAATTGTGAAAACTATATATTGCAATAACGAACGAAATTCTGAAAATGTATAAATAATTCTTGTGCAACTCTCGGATAGTCTCTGACCTAAAATTGTGTTTTGCAGATGGAAAAGCGAATGAATGTATTATATTCAAAGGTAATCTAGCATAAAATATATGTGTATAATCATTTCAACAGTAATGAATGTATAATTAAATGAATTTAACTGCAGTTTAACTCAAAGTCACATTTTGAGATCGACAAAAAATGATTCAAAATTAAGAACATTATATGTAATAATAATAATAGTTATAATTCTATCATAAAATATGAATAAATTGACAGAGCTAAATAAAACGTGAACATCAATGCCCATCCCCCACGTTACAGTAACGAAACAAGCCGCGCTGAACTAAGCCATCAAACGCGCAAAATGAATAATAACTCCTGCAACAAACTCGCCGCGTAGCACTCGGCCACCGCTCATGAATAGTTTGTTAGCCGCGCGGCGAAAAAGTCGCTCGACCGCGCTCCTTACAGTTCATACCTCGCCGCGCGTCAACGTCCATTGTCTTTCATCTCTCTCTTTCCCACCTTCGTCCACGTCGTTTCGCGCTCTAGCATTTTCTTCGACGAAGCCACGGCGCTCGCGAGTTGGCAGAAAGAAAGCTCGCGAGTCCTCGTAAAGCCGACTAGGTACGAGGAAGACGAGGAAGAGGCGGCGCAACAATGCGGCGAATGCCGAGTGTTCCGCTTTGTCTACTCCCCGGCGCATTACGACCTTCGTCCTCGTTGTCGTCTGCCGCGAGCGACCGTAGGATGACGGCTGCTGAATGGCTCGTAATCGCGCGCTGCGTACAGTGGAACGACGGCGGAGCTGGTATTCCCGGGGAATTCGAGAGAAGAGTTGGGTGCTTTGGCTTGTGTTGGGATTTTGAGCGAATCTTGCGCTCTTGGAATGCTGCGTGTGGAGAGTTTTTCTTTTGCGGCGTGGACGAGTTTAAAAATACTTATGCTAAGTATATGCTTGCCGGTTTGGTTTTTGAAATTCACTTGGTTGCAGAGCAGGATAAGCAATAGAACTAGTTTCTTCTTTTGTAAACTATGTGATGCATTCAATGGAACCATTTTAGATGTATCAAACCACTTTTTGTGGATTTTTTAGATTGAATGAGTATAAATTTAGGGATTCGTTACCCAAATGTTTATGATTTATTACAAGACAAATGGGCAATGAATGCTATCTGAATATTACCCCTGATATTTTCATTTTTTAACAATATCTCATTAAAAACGATATATAAAGTAATCTATCGCTATTCATAATTTTTTGACACGGAACTCAGTTGTGCATGTCTTATGATTTTAATTTACTAGGTAATTTAGTAGTCAGTCCTAGTCCCTGTTAATAACCTTGGATACTAGAGGGTTAATCATTTCAGCAGAGTACGATATGTAAAACTCTATAAATACATACAATTTTATGTTTAAATTCCATATTAACCGAACATTCAAATGTAACAGGACCGAAATTTAGTTCGTAATTTGTATTCGCGAGGATTCGTATTAGCTGAAGGGACTACCTATATTAAATCGTTAGTGCTATATCTGACGTGAACGATGTACCTATTAATTTTGTTTGTATTTGTAAGATTCTATATGATAAACTCAAATTTTTGTAATATAAATATATGTATCCTCGGAATTAGTGGAAGTGAACCATTTCTGATCCCGTATTAGGGGCCAAAATCTTTTTGGCATCTTTGCGTATAACCCGAGAAAGCTAAAAACATTGAAAAAAAAAGTTTTATCGCATGAATCCTCTGGGCTAAAACATATTTATAAACGATTTTCCGAAGTATTTTCTTTTTAACTTAAGAACCAATACAAGCTGTGAAGGACTCAAACTTTACTGTATTATATTTGTTGTTGTCGTACGTATATTGAGCAGAATTATAGTAATTAAATATTGTTTTTTTGTTTCGTAAGATTAGAAAGTCAATTATTGAAATAAATTATAAAGTAAAATGAGTAAAATGTTCTAAAATTAAATGATTAAAATTCGATATCTTTCATTAGCCGCAGACTCTGTTTCGCTTTCCGAGATGGCGGTTAATTTAAAGTTTTTAAGAATCGACTTTTTTCATTTTGACAGGCTCGACTTTAAGACTATACAATTTCTTGGGGTACTTATCCAAGTTAAAATTCCATAATTAACGTTAAAGAAGATATTTCATGCGTCATCTTTCCTGAATGGAACTCACTAAGTAACTTTCTATTCATTAAACAACTTAAATGTTGTATAATATAAGTATGATTATTATTAAACAACTAATGCTGCAGCTTAATTTTGCGGCTAAACAATTTCCGCGAAAATTCTGTACTGTCATAAAAATGTAATAATGTCAACATATTGCAATATACCTTTAATAAGAGTAGCTTAGCATTCTACTTTGTAAGCTGAAATATCGGCATCAGTATTACATCGCTTCTAACGAGTCGACTATCTTAGCTACTGCATAAATCTTAGATATAATGTTTCCCTTATCTTTGCCTCTCTTTTTATTCTCATATAAATTAAACGATTTTTTCTATATTTTTCAATATTTTTCCACATTTCTTAAGAAATGAAAGAGTAATAATAATGATATAAATAATCGTAAAATAATACTATTTTTCTCTACTTATATTTATTTCCTCATTAAATAACGGTTAACGTAAAAAGATAAAATAAATCAAAACCTATTATTCATCCTTCCACTTGCTCAAGCCCTTCGCTCTTCTCCGATTGTTCCAACCTAATATCTCCGTCTATAACCATCCACTAAAGCTTCCAATTCAATTACACGCTCCTTAATCCCTTTTTTCATTTTCCACCGTGTTCTCCTCCTCCAGCCGTCTTCCTGCTCCGCGATCGTCCTCATGATGCGCTTTCTCGTATCCCCGATACTACTCTGCATAATAATCATTGATATTTCACGCTTCTGTCCTTCTTCCAGAAGCCCCTGCTCAAAATTACGCGTCGGCTGACGGAGTCCGTCCTCACATTACTGATTATTCTCTTTGATGCGCGCGAGCGCGCGTGATACGAACCTGACGCGCGATTCCATGAATGAAATATCGGAATGATCCCGCTACGTTTCATGCGCGAAGCAATAAATACCACTCGACCGGTGCATAATGTAGATGGACGTGTAGCCGCGCGGGAAATATGTGCAGGTTACGTGCGTGCGCTGCACTGCATTTGAGCTTCCGACGTGGAGTTTGTAGGCTTGAAGTAAGCTTTCTTTTCTCTTACGTAAGGTTGGTTTTTCTTCATTTTTGTTCTTGGAAAAAGTAATATTTGCTGTAATTTATGAATATCATTCTACTTTCTAGCAGAAGCAAAAGCATTGTCGTTGATTCTCAGGAAGCTGTTGTACGCAGAATTGAAAATTACAATCATGCATATCTTTGAAACTTTACATATTCTTTTCATTCCAAAATTCTTATAAGTACACTGATAGAAAATGACGTAGTTTTCTTAAGGGCGTATTATTTATTACATAGATTTTTTACCAGGGTATTAATATCGACTAATATAGTAAAGAAAGATACTACTTTATGAAAGTTATTTCAAGAATCTTACTAGATACTTTACCATGCAGAAATAAATTTTCAGCATTTAAAATTATGTATCAGAACAATTATAAAAACGTAAATTTATTTTTTATCTTTCGAAGAACATTTTTGCTCGGCTCATTGAGATCAAAGCATCATGACGTAAAACAAGAACGATTCCATAAGGCTGATATGCTACAGGGCTGACATTTTCGATACTAACCCTTCCTTGTTCCGAGAGATTGATCATTTCTTCCCTTTTTTACTTATCATATAAATTCATTACGCTTATAAGTCAAATATATAATTAATGATATGGTACGTTCAGAAAAACAAGATACTTTCTACTTAAAAGTGTCACAAAATGCGTCGACAAATTGTCTAACAGCTCCCTGCGAATCAACCACATCCGAGTCATACCGCCATAAATTAATCCCCGCCTTATTTGCCTCTCCCCGCACCGCGACTACTAGGTAACTCGTCACTTTTTACAACCCGTCCGCCCGCGCGCTTTTGTTCTCCAACGTCGAGTGCTCCACCTACTTGTCTTTATTACCATACGCTTTTCTCCGCTCGATGCACGCTGCACAAACCACGTCTTCCCCGGTAAACGGACTATATACATTCCACCTCTTCTTCCTTCCTTTCTCTCGTTCTTTATCCCTTTCTCTAGCTCTGCAGTTGATATGTATTTGCGTTTTACAATCCTGCCGCCAACGGAGTAATACGATTTCGCGTGAAAAACGACTGCAGTGGCCGTCCCTCAGGAGACTCTCGCGATCGTCAATAATTCATTTCCTCGCGGCTTATTATGTCACGCGGCTTTTCTTCGCGCTCGGGGAATGCGCGGCGTTTGATGATTTAATGCAGTCCGCGCGTTGGTGGCGGACGATTCGGGCTCTCTGTAGGTATGTATTCCGCAGCGACGGGATTAAGCGCTGAGTTTTTATCGCGGGGATTTGGATTTCGCGGAGGGCGTCGCTGGATGGCGAGGCTGTATGTTACTTCGGTTCTTGCGCGATGCTTTTTGCGCAGTGTGTTTGAATACTCGCTGAAGTTTGATGAATAATGTACTAATGAATCTTTTCGTGTTTGTTCTTCATCAAGGGCTTACTTTTAGTGGAAAGACACTGTTTAATACTAAGAATCAGTAACAATTTAATAATATATGAACTTAATGATTTATTCTAAAAATGTGTAACTCATTTTCAAACTTTTTGCCTAATATAAAAGGTACAATCCAGGTAAGTTTAAACCCTACTAATCTCATTTATCTCCGTGGTACATCCATGAAGTAAGAAGTTGGTTTTTAGCCGTAATTCACTAACCAAGGGTTTTTTGAGGGCAGCTTTAATCCAATTGACTTGAAACTTTCAGAAACCCTTCGTCATATATTTCTTTCCCACACTCACATGAGCGAAGTAGAACTAATTAATGCAGAAAAGAATGAATTCTGGACTATTATATGTCGTAAATAAATTAAAAATTATACATTCCTGCAAGTTTTAAGTCAATCTATACAAAACTGCCCCAAAAATGGCGTGGTTAGTGAATTTTGGCCAAAAATAAGCTTTGCACTTCATATTATATCACCACACCTTATATAGAGATAAATAAAATTAAGCATGGTTTAACTATCTAGGATCGGATCTTTGTTAAGCAAGAGAAGATTAAAATATGTTATATATACTTTTAAAACCAATTAGTCAGAATTTAATAGTTATTTTTTTAATTTTCATAAAATACGATGAATTCTATTTTTCAATTATTAGAAGAAAATAAATACTGATCAAAGTGGAAGTTCAACTACAGCAGCTCGTAATTCTTAATCACTTGCGTAAATTTTTAACATTGGAAACAAACCCCGAAGTAAGTTCTCTAATTCAGACGAATATATAAATATATTTGATCACTGCTTCGCGCTGTTGCTCTACTTCAGATGAAAATCTACGAGACGTTTCGAGCTCTCGATTCGCAGCGATGCGAGTACAAGCAGCATTTTTTTCTTTTTTGTTGCTTAAAAAAGAAACAAGCGAAGTGAGTGCTTCTCGAGATTGCGGCATAAATAAGCGAGGAACTGTTCGAATTAACGAGATAGATTAGATTTTCTCCAGCAAGATAGCACCTGCTAATGACCAAATAGTTTATCAATTACCTAAATAAATAAATTTGTATCAAATCAAATATATTCTTCATTAAAATTGAAATAAAATCATTTAAATAACAATACGTTACTTTAATTATTACACGTGTGCTTGCAAAATTAACCCAACATGATTTAACAATGAAAGCTGTACTTTTCCACTGTCTACTTCACATAAGATACAGCATTGATCTGGTATTGTAGGAGTCACTGATTTATTAGCTGGATTACATGCCGGCTTATACCCACCTTGAAAGGGGAAAACAGCCAAGCAGCCTGAGTGGAAATAGCGCAGGTGGCCTCTTTAACTTGGTGATTCGCCGTTTATACTTGAAATTTGTTTAGACTTTTATACAGCTTTATCTGCGTATCTTACTTTCATAAAAGGGAAGATTATTTTGTCAAGTGCAGCCAGATAAATTGATTTAAATTTAATTTTATAGTTAAACATTGAAATAAGAAAGAGGATATTGAATTTTCTGAAATAGAATTATTTCGTTGTTAACATGTTTAATAGGATACTGTACTAGAATGCGAAGCAAAATCAGCGGTGTCTTACTTTATTCGTTAAATTTTTAATTTTACGCATTTTTAAAAGTTGTCCCCAATAGCGTACACTACAAAGAATTGAGGACAACTCTTACAAATTTACCAAATTAAAAATTCAACGAATAATGTAAGGAACCGCGAATTTTGTTCAGTACACTAGTAGCACTTAATGACTTGAATGTAGGTCAAGACCTCCATGCATAATAAACGAATTACGCGCTTGTTTGTACAAAATAATCAATTTCCGAAATCTCACCGTACACCGACGTAAGCACGCAGACAGACATATTACCCTCCCGAGACAAAGTGCACACGTGCCCATTCAATCTATTGATCAACTGACGCTTAGCGATAGTACTACATGAGTAAATCGTAAACTAAAGCGCCTATCGTGTGGCGACGCGTGCACGCCCGCATAATATAACTCCGACCAACATCCTCGGAACGACGATTACCGGTCAGCGGGAGACAAAAAAAAACTGCTAGCCTTATAATTGGCGCCACATACGCATAAATAATACATTCACACATGTATATACACACGCACACTCGCATACACACAAACTGCACACACATGCACATAATACGGAATGACAACAAAATAAAGCCGAATCACGCTGAGCAAAGCCATACCGCGCGGCGACTAAACGTATGAGCACTAAACTGCTCTCGCGCCCCTCATAAATGAAACATGTGCTCGATGCGTGACTCGGTCGTTTCGTCCTGCAGCGCGCGCGCGGCACAACAAAAAATCCCTGCATACAGACGGATATCAGTTCCTGCTGCGAGCGCAATCGCCGTAAACGCGAAGGAAAAACAAGCCAGCACGGCGGATATCCTCGGGTGAGTTTTTTTTTCCGCGCTGCCAGCGCGCCTGCGTTACGATACGACTTTATGTGGAGCGCGGCGCGTTTGCTCTGCTTTTACGGAGAGAAGAGCCGAAGAGGGTGATTTCGCTTCTCTATTCGCGCGCGACAGCTGCGATTGTAGCGCAGTTTTAATTGCGCGGGCGCGCGGTCGCCTTAATCAAATGATACATCCGCGGAAATGGCGGGAATCGCGAGCAAGCGTGCGTTTTAAGTGTGAGCTTCTGCTAGTTTATTATGTACACGCTGCGGATCTGATGCGCTGCCGGGAAGGTTCTTTTTTTTAGTTTTATTCGACGGAGACACCACGCGATTTGATTTCGTTTTATCGGGAGCATAACGGCCCGCGTGATTGGTTTCGCCTGTGGCTGATGGACCGATGTAACGTTATAGGTATAGTTAGGGAGAGGGTTATATTATGTAGATATTTTTATTTTTAATTTATATTCTTTTTATTGGTGCGTATATTGAATTAAATTCGGGACACTTGTGCGTAACATCTTTGTTATATGAGTATTTCTACAGAAATGGAGCCTTTTGATGTCCACGTTATTCTTAAATTACATTTTCCGTATACCAAATGCATTTCTTTAAGATATACAATTAATTGTAATATTACATACGAAACGAAAAACGTGAGGACACTAATAAGGTACCATTTTTGTGAAAATACCCATGTAAAACGTGCACCTAACGGCGATTTAATTGCCGAGCGATTTTTCGAAGAACCAATTAACGATTTTTGTAAAATATTGGAGAACTGAGATTATTTTTACTCGAAAGGCATTGTAAAAACCGACCTGCGAAATGACCTTAGGCACCTCGAGCTAAGTACCTCAAGAGAAAGCCGTTCCTTTTTCCCAGCTACACAATAAGAACAAAAATAAAAAAACAAAGTAAAAGAATCGCACTGTAAAAACGCGCGAAAGGGGCTGCTCTTATCAAATCCACGATTCTCGAGGGTAAGTGCGCCCGCGGATATAAACGAGAGGGAGAGAGAGAGAGAGCCCAGAAGAAAAAGGAACTGAAGGCGTGGAGGACGCCGGCGAGAAAAAATCCCCGTATCGCGTGGCGATACGGGAATTGAATTTATTGCCGGGGATTTCGCGGCCCGACGCGAATGCGGGCTCGAGCGCGCGGGGCTTCGATTTCGCAACAAGTTGTCGGGCCGCGGACGGCGTTTATCTTCCCGCTGCAGGGTCAGCGCTGTCGCGCGGTTTCGCCCAACGGGGTGGAAATTATTTAATCCTTGCTTTATCTCTTGAAGTGCGGCGCATTAAGATGAATTAGGCATTAGCCTATATTTTGAGTAAAACAATGACGTTTTTAGGGTGACATTGTAGTGATTTTTTATGATTTTGAATGATTTATAACTTAATTTACAATTAATAATAATCACTTTTTATTTTATTTACATTTAAAATAATGTTTGTTTATTCTATTTTATTATAGAAGTATAATTTTAAAAAACACTGCTTATTTCTTTAACAGAATGCCTTTTACAATTAATAATTATTAAAATAAACTAAGAAATTCTCTATTAATTTTAATTTAAGCTAATTTTCAGGCTACATTTTTAATAAAAATATCGCAATCATTTGCGTTTATTTTAGATTACTTAAAACCGTATAAAAGTGTTTTTGATAATCACCAGAGACTCACCTTAAATTAAACCGTTATATTCCGGTTTTATAAGAATGCTTTAACAAAACACGTTCCCAATAACAAAAATTAACTTTACGTGCTCTAAGTCGCGCCAAAACAACTTAAAAACAGTTACGATAAAATAACGAGCAAGAATATTTAACTAAATCTTAATATAAAGTTAATTTTCCTAATAAGCCTATCAATATTCCTTGTATTAAAACGAATTTAGTTAATTGAGAAAAGTGACTTTCCCAGGTAAATCGCTGAGCTTTTTCCCCATGTAGAAACAACAGAAGAAAATTGCGATCTTTAATAAGGTAAAAACCTTACGCCTTCTCATTAAGTCGAAACGTGCTTGCTTTGCACCTTAGTCGCCGGTGTCTCATGGCCCGTTAAGAAAAGCCTGCAGATATTCATAAAATTTTAATTGATGCAAAAAACTGTGTGCATTATCGTTGGGATTGTCCATTACACGTATTTCAGAAATTTCGCGAAACACGAGTTTTTTTTTAATCTTGCGTAACTGCGAATAAGATCTTGCTCGCACTGATTAGTAAAAATTAGATTCCAAAATTAAAATAATGAAATCTTATTATTAAATTGCATACGTACTAATCTACTATGGTAAAACATATCTCGTTAAATTCAATTTCCATAAAATTGATAAATCTCGTTAATTCGATATTAACATCGTTGAAAATACTTTTTAATAAAAATGATTATTTTCGATAATTTGATCATTTCTATAATAGATTATTTGAACTTTTTCCCAATGCATCTAAGTTCACATTATTCAGAGTTATAACTATCGTATACTACAGCCGCAAATTCTTCAAAAATTATCCTACAATCATACATTGCATCAGTGCATTTAATCTAAACGTTTCTCCTATACTAACAAAAGAACTCAAAACCCACGGCACACGCCCCGTCATTCAAAGCTCCCTCAAATAAACTCTAAATTTGCAAACCATGTACTCGTGCACCCCAACTCCAACGGCGCAATCTGCATCGCATACGAATAAGAGAGGAAGCAGAAGAAGAAGAGTCATTTCTGCAAACGGCCCGGGTCCCCCGTACCAATCTCGCCGTCCCGTGATAATTAGCCCCCGCGAGCTCGCGCACCTGGCACGCACCGATCGTAAATTGCCTGCATCCTGCAGCCCAGCATTCTATATATATATGAGCGTGCGCGAGCTCTCGAGCGTTTGTCTCGCGGGAGCGGGCCGCGAAATTAATCCGCGCGCGCTCTTAACTTACTCTGTACTGGTGTTTCGACGCGCAGCTCAATCGAGAGCTGATTCAGAGAGGACTGCAATAATGACGAGAAGAAGCGTGCTTTATGTTGTGAAGCTGATGGAGGGAGTTTCTGTATTTTGTCGGCTGTGTTAGTATGTGAGGAAATATGAGGAACTGTTAAATTTGTGTCACTCGATATTTTGGGTTTGTAAAGGCTGTGAGTTTTAAGATATGCACATGTATTACCAAAAGTTGAATGACATAATACATCCTTGAAATTTGCCTTACTTATCATTAATTGCTATGGTGTAGTTTCAAAAATAACACCAAAATTGGGGTGTTTTTGTTTATTTTAGTTGTATATTGCGATCTATGTAGGATAATCTATGTAGGTAACAATCATTGCAAAAATGTGTAGCACGTTGTCCGAAACAAACAATTTAATCCCTACCTGCGAGGTTACATGGGGGGCAGGTTAACATCTTTGCAACATCTTTGAATGACTGCTGTGTCCAAAATAGGTCATTTTTTTAGGTGAAAATTATTAATGATTATTTATGAAGCAATGTAGAATATGAATAAAGAAACTTTCCTTAGTTAGTTTTAGTCTTAACGCAGAAAAAAATCGTAAAGTAAAAATTTCGTCAAATATTGACTTGTTTCACTTAAAAATATAATAGCTTTTTAGATGTTAAAAAGCTAGCAGTATAAAAGAATAACTTTCTATGAGTACCTAAGATATTTTTGAATTTGATAGTAATTGAGATTTCAAAATCTTATTATCGGTCAATGCAAAATAACACTGCAGCATCAGAGCTTAAATCGCTGTTTTCGGTATAAATAATATTCTGTACATTTTTTGTGACGATAAAAAAGATGCTGTTTGTCTGTGAACGATATAATAAATTATTTTATTTTATAATGAAATAGAATTTTAATTGTCTTACTGTATTACAAAGCTTTCAAGATATATAACAGAAATATTGACTGCTACGAAGTTAACTAAAAAGAAGAGAGACACGCTATAATAAAGAAAATTCCTCTTCAAACATATTTTTTCGCTTAAGCGGTGTCTGGATTTATTAGATGCCAGAAAAATTGAGTTATTTTATTTTGGTAATTGATGCCTTGAAAAAATGATAAAGTAATAAGCTCTTTTATAAGAGAAAAATTGTGTAATATAGTTACGGAGTTTACAATTTCAAATTAGTAAATTAATAATTGATCGCTCGCAATATCAATTTTCATAAAGCTTCCATACTGTCGCGAAACTTGGAAACACTATGTATGAAACAAATAATTCTAATCTTACCATTTAATCCTAAATTAAAAAAAAAATTATTTAGCATAGACATGAATTTTCCTTATTTCTTCTTCAGCGCCTTTCAATGCTTAAAAACACTCCAAAATGATTCTCCCGCTTCTCCTATAGAAAAAAGCAATACATAGAAAACCTAAATTGCACGCAGCGCAGCTGTAGCCATAATGACATCTAAACGTACACACCCAAACGGCGCGACCCTTGGAAAGAAGTGTACGTCGTCCTCCTTGTACCGGGATTGACGTCAATTTATTACAAACTCTCGCGACCTTCTTCGCACTCCCGGAATTCCATTTCTTATTTCTCTTCTTTTTTTCTCTCTCTCTCCTCGCTGTCGTCCGCCAGCTGCTCTCCGTCCGCGTGTCTGCTTTCGTTCGGGGCTGCGAGCGTAGCGCGACGTTTTATCTCACCTTAATTCTCGCGTCCTGCCTGCCTTCCTCGACGCTAATGAGCGAATAAGTTTATTAGGCGCCAGCGCCAGCGGCGCTTTCTACATTATGCCGATGCGATGCGATGCGCCGCTTTATGCGCGCGAATTTGCAAGTACAGCGAGGGATATAATTGTATGGGGAAAATTACTATTTAGATGCTATACTATTACTTTGCTGATACTATTTACTATTCGTAAATTAGTCTGTAAATTAAATTCGTTGGGAGGTTTGTCAGATACTTCAAGTATTAAAAATTTCACATTAGTATTTAAATGACGCTTTACAAGACTATAGTTACTCATCCATACATACATTGTGAATACATTCATTCTTGTACGCAAAAACTTATCTATATGAAATAAATTAGAATGTTATAATAATTAGGCAAGAGCTGCAAAGTATCCCTTAACCGCTGCGTTAAATGCTCTCGAAGATAGTAATGAGCGTATTTCAAAAGGAAGTGAATTCTACAAATGTGCACCTTGTAGATTCTTTAAAAGATCTTAGTCAGGTTTCGGTGTACATAGAAAGTTGTTCTATATCATCCCTCACAGGATCTCCCTGTATAGGGGATCAAGTGCTCATCCCACTCGACACCAAGGGACCTGGGACAGGGGAGACCGGGACAAAGTCAGCCTCGGGGTAGAGTAATTTTTTTTATATATTTCTGATATAAATAAAACATGTGTACTAATTTCACGTATATGATAAAATTATTGTTATATTGGATAATTTGATTCTAGAAGTGAAATTAGTACCAATGTTTTATTTATGACAGAAATATACAGAAAGCTCACCGTATCTCGGGGCGAGGTTCGCTTTGTCCCGGTCCCCTCTATTAGATTTTCTAGAATAGAAAACTAGTATTAAATGTTACTATGAATGTCATTTTATACTATATGCTCGTTTTTATGGAAAATCGAGTATGTGTCCAATTTGTAAACATAAATTTTTGGCTATACAATTCGTAATTTCTATGTCATATCATTTTTCGCAGAGTGAGGATCGTCGTGCATATAAAAATGTTTAAAAACCTTATTCTGGCATTTGAAATATAAAATGCATTACCTCTTTAACAATGTCTCAAATTGTATAAAATAAATGCTGAAGAGTATATACTATTAACATACTGCATTTTATTTTTGTATTTAATATTAAGATTTACATGGAACTTTAAATATGGATAATTATTTTTTATAACAAATCTTCAATAATAGGAAATATACGAAGTAAATTGGTATCGGAACACATACAGAAATTGATAAATTCGCCTTATAGCTAGGATATGTCGTTTTTGGTGTGTAGTTTTCAGGAAAGGTAGAGTGTTGGATGGAAAAGCGAGGAAGTGTAATGGAGCATCTCCTTTAAGAAGTGACATTTAGTCACTGAAGCCGTCTACCTCTGCGCTAACTTACGTATATTACTAACAACATTCCCACATTCGCAATAAAGATTAATTTTAATTAATAGAATTCAAATTCATAACCGTACAGAGCAACCAAACTTCGGCAATATTCCATCCCAAGCAACAATTTGCGTATTAAACTTCGTCCCGCGCGACATGTCAAACAATGCAGCAATTAAATTACCCGACGTGAAAAGCCGCGTCCCCATTTAATAAACAATAATACACGCGCGCGCGCACGCTGAATTGAATCGAGGCGTAAAGTAGCTCATTATATCGGCCGACTGTATATAGTCCTGCTCCGGCGTTGCCGTTGCTAATCATCGCGCGTCACCAGCTGCTGTCCGAAACGCTAATTATATTCCATTGGATACATTCTCGCTCTCGTTCTCCATTAACCAGCAGCGTGCAAACAAGTCGGCCCTCGATCGCACTCTCGCTCTCTCTCCTTCCGCGCGCGCGAACACGTGTAAACGCGCGAGACGGAAAATAGTCCGCGCAAGAGACGAACCAGGGGGGGAGAAAAAAAACACCCGGAACTCGATTGACCCGCGGTAGAGAGGACACGAAAACTACTCGTCGATTTTCTGTTTGCCCTCGACGCGCAATATAGGACCGCGTGTACAAATAACGCCGCGAAGTTATAGCACGGGCGAAATAGCACGCAAACAAATGACAGAGCGGTAGACAGTGCCACATACGATTTTCCCCTCCCCGGTGTGTGTACGTATGTGTATATAGGTACGCAAAATTGGTGACAGAAGTAGGGACGCGGGAATCGATCGCCGTGTAATTGCGGCGCGGTCAAGCTGCGAATTGTATGTTAGTGTGGGTATAGGTATGTATGAAGGTGGAACCCATATGCGGAGCTGATAGACGTTATTTCCGAATGAAAGCGAATAAAGGGAATTTCATGTCTACGTGTGTTTTTACGTGGGCTGACTGGATGCGTATTGCATGGATTTTTACGCGTGGATAAGTCTTCCGCGTGGCTTTCTTTTTTGACAATTTTCGGCGTTGGTTGTGCAGTGTTTATGGGGCTGTTACTTTTATGAAAATTTTCTACGTGAATACGCTTTGAATAGTTACGATGTTGGATATAACGTTATTGTTGATTTTACCTGTATTATATAATATGTATTGAAAACATTTACTTCCAATATCTTTATAACAATAATTTACAAATTAATAAGTATTAAAAGGCGCAATCAAATTTATATAATTAAAACATATTATTCATTTGTTTTAAATGAACTAAAATACCAAAATTGTATATTGTTTTTCTATACAGACTTTGTTTAAATTTATTATTAAGGGTGCTCTCCGGTGAATAATAAAACTTCCGTTGCTATAAGGCTAACAAAATAATATTTATATGGCATGTTTATAATGTTATTATCATTTGATACACACATTTTTAAACAAATTTATCAAATGATATTGAAGTTATTAAGAATAATAGGTTTATTTTAAGTATGATTAGGCTGTACGGTAATAGTTGTTGGCGCACACCACTATGACGTTTATTAAAATAAAAATAAGTTAGCTAAAACTACCAATTTTTACCAAACTATGTGTTTTTTAAAAATAATAAATATTCGTTGCTTAAGAATTGTTAAAAACAGTGCAAATTTGTTTATAGAATCATTTAGCATGAGCTATGTCACGGTTATTTACAAAATATTTCAGCTAACAAATGTTGAGAATACGTTAAAGAACGTATCCCAAAAGATTCATCAAGATCGATTATTTTGGTATGCGCCAACAACATTTTGAAGATTGAAAACTTAAATAATGAGAAAACAGCAATTGATGAAAATTAATCAAAAATGTAGCTTTATTTTATAATACGTTAATCCAAATTTACTAAACTATATTGTATTTATAAAAATAACTAAAAAGCTTTTTAAAAAAAAGTGTCGATCATTTTTAACATAAAAAACTAAAAAGGACTTTCTTTTATTTAATTTTCACAGCCGTCAAACGATCTAAATTAGACAAAATAACGTGAAATTGCAATAAATAGCGTTAACTGAACTATGAAACTTTTAGCTTAAAATGTAAAATATTATTATGTTGCTGTCGCTACCTATGAAGGAAGAGTTGAACCAACTTTTAAAAGTATAAAAAATTCGAAATTTGTCAAAAAAAATCATCGGAGAGCCACCTTAAAAAAGGCAATCAAATTTATTTTTTATTAATATTAACTCTATTAAATTACTTTTATTTAATCAACAAAATGTCGATGTTATACAGTAAGACCATAGAAGTTCGAATCTAGTGGCAGAAACTATAAACCCACTGAAACTATAAACAAACTCCTCCCTAAAAAAAACAATCCACCTCTTAAAACCAGCAACTACATAAGATCCATCATTAACGCAGAACTCCTGCTTCTCTCGTCTGTTCCAGATCGGCATATCCCACGGAGCAAGGAGCCTCATCAAAGATGCAGAGAGAAATCGCGCTCTCCTGGCTGCTGCTGGCCAGCTTCGCCATCCTCGCCATATCCAACCGAGTGGAGGCTGTACCCTACACGTAAGCGCGCCGCTCTCTTGCAATACAGTTGTGTATTATGCGATTTTCATAAGTTGCCCAGCTCGAATGTGTACGAGCAGCGAGTTTCTTTTTATAACGCCCGTTATACAGGGGCGCATTATCGCGAGAAGTGATGCAATCGCGCGCGGTGTTTTTAATCTCGCTTCTAGTGGGAGGCTCATTCGAACTAATAAAAAGTATAGGCGTGAGAAGGGGTGTTGCCTTTGTTTTATGACGTTGAAACTGCTTTGCTTAGATGTGAGCTAAGGAATATGATTAACTACGCCGTGCATTATTTATTTAGAATTCTAGATGGGTGCAGTAGATTCTTTTCAAAGGAGTTACTTAATCAATTAATTAATCATTAATCCATTTAAAAGTACATTTATGAGTTAAAGGATATTTGTCATTACTTTAACACATTTGTAGATTTTCGAGACCGCGGATTATACGGATGAGGTGTCAACAGTTTTTGTTTGCGAGTCCAGATTCCAAATCAGTGATCTCGAAAATCCATTGTAAATAATTTGAATTGAAATTAATTATCAAAGAACCGTAAAAACGATTTTAATTTTTAAATGTATCAGGTTTTTGATACGATTTGTTTATTAACGGTTGTAAAATCAATTATTTATTATTATATAAAGTTTATGTTCTATTTGTCTAAGGGATTGCAAGAGATTGTAAATATTTAAGAGTATAATAGTATAATACAATATTTTATTTCTTGCGTATATATTAATTCTAAAATAGATCAACAATACGTAAAGAACCGAAAAAAGAAAATAGTACAAGTACGTCCTACTGCTCCTGAAAGGGTTAAATATTGCAATTATGAAGTATATATCTTCCTACGTATAAATAATTGAAATAGCTAAACATCTATCTTTCAAATATTTAAATTCATCATTTTCACATTTTCGTTAATTACTAAACAAAATTCATAACCCTTACAATTGCACATACACATCGCACCACAATTTCTACAAAACGTCCGTCAAAAGCTCTCCACGCCAAAAAGTGAAAAGCAATTTGTAACGCTCGGCCGCTTTAGATTACCACGACGACAAGGAGACTCTATACCTATATACACACAGCTACTGCTCGTCGACTGGCGGCAATCCGTAAAATTAACTCAACCGCTGCAATTGCTCGCGCAGTTTCCTCAACTATGATTACAAAATTAGCCGGGATTCGTGGCTTATGGATCTAGCTATAGCTTCCCTTCCGTCCTTCCCTCGAGCTTTTCCTATAATTCGATTAAACCGCAGTGCTTACTACCTATTTACTGCACGCGCTGTCCTGATGAAAAGACGATCGCGAGCGATTTCTGCACGGCAGTGCCAGAGTTTCGGATACACAGTCGTAAAACCCGCGCGCGAAATTAATCTCGCTAATGGAATGAATGCGCGAGTCGGCGCTGTTGGGACGGAAAAAAAGGATGGGTACATGTACATTTTGTACACGGAGCTCCGAAACCGACTATTACATTCGATGTGTGTTTAGCGTTGCGTGCTGGCGTGCAGTAAATTTTTTCCTGTGAAACGATGCAGTTTACAGTTGTAAATTCGCGATGCTCGTATTGAAATGCTTTATGGTACTTGTTTAATCTATTTATAGTGGGTGCCATATGTAAATTTTAACAATTCTTTTCATTTTTTATATAGTAAGGATTTATATCACAAGATAACAATATAATAGTTTAGAAAAAAATAATGATGCAACAACTTTAGAAAAGAATCAAATGAAAACATTGCATATTAATATTTTCGCCATTTTTATGTTTAGCAATGTTAATTTATACTGAAGATAATCACTTCAAATCTGCAAGTAAATGAAAGAATTAAATTTTAACTCGGATTCACCTACAATTATCAAATTCAAGGTGTGTCCTAGTTTACGTTGAATAATTTCTTGTTCTTCGTATTTTATTCTCTGTCAGTTGAGCGAAGCTATTAAAAAATGTGTTTCCGAAAGTATTCAGATAACAACAAAAATATAAATTATCTGTTGTTAAGAGAAACTTTGTTTGTCTGGATTTAATTCTCATAACGTAATTCCATAATTATTTAGAATAGGTTTTCATTTAATAAAATGTATCTAACACAATATATATATATATATATATATATATATATATATATATATTGTATAAGATTAATAACAATTTACTTTATCGTCAAAAATAATGGATTTTCTGCCGCACTAAAAATAGAATATGCTTCTTGAATATGTATATGACGAGGGATGAATAAACGTCAACTTTCATATTGAAAGATGAATGAAAATCGAAGAAATAGAGAGTTACCCTTACATTTGCTTTGTGTTTACCTTCCGCCTCCTTGACCCATTTATTTCACGAACAAGAGGACGAAAAAATGTGCGCCAAACACTGCGGGCGAGGTTCGCGAATGTATATGTATTATGTGATATAAATAATTGAAAAAGATAAAGAATACGAAAAAAAAGAAGAATAACGTATATAAAGAGATTCTCATATGCGAAAAGTCGTAGAAGGCATGATGTTACCTCAGAAAATATTAATCTCAATATCCCGTTTCATAACCTTTTCACCCTTTCTTCCAAAATTCATACAAGATCAAAAAACATTCACGAAATGCTTTGAATAAATTCCAATGACTTCCGTGTCCTTTTCTCCGCAATTTTTGTCGCTTAATTTAATAATTCAAAATGAATTTTGTACTTTACAGTAGATCGCGATCGCTCTGGAATCAATTCCAAGAAGATTATCCCGAAGCTGCTCAGGAACTGCTAGACAGATTTGAAAATTATGCAGTCTTTGCACAGTCGGATAAGTAAGTACAAAGCTCATAAACATTCTCTTTTCTATATCTATTTCAAATCTCTTTCCTAAATAATAATAACAATAATAATAATAATAATAATAAAATAATAATTATCGTACGAGGCATACTAAGAATATCTTTTAAAAAATTCTTCTAACGTTAATATTTTCATTTTTATTGCTTTCACAATTCATTTTAAGGATATCGGATATAATATGAATCCCAATGCTATTACTCGCAGATACTTTCCAATTTTGAATTTATGAAATTTCGCAGCAATTAGTGATTATTCACTGATCTGCAAGTCTGCTATTCATGCCTTAACTATCATACTTATGTCTGCGAAATGTTGGATTATTCGATGAAATGCACTGACTAAATGCAGCGAAATGTCTCTAATTCAAAGTAGAGTACAATCGATTTTTCAAAATTCCTTACCTGAAAATCCTTTACAGTCCAAATAGTATTTCTAACATATTTGTCCACACTGTAAAATTTTCCTGCAAAACTTTACTCTGCGTACACACTAAAAAAATAAATAGCTTATTTCACCAAAAGAATAACTACTTGACAAATAAGTGCAAAATCGGTCTAATAACATTTCTCCAGTTAAAAACCTAAAAACCCATCATGTGTTCAATTTACTTTAATATATTCATAATCAATTAAAGTCGTGATTAAAAATTACAATGAAATGTTGAAATTTACTAAAAAATCTGATGTACCAAATAATTTATGTTTTATAAAATATTTAAGTAACTATCACTAATCAATTTTTTCTCAGTATCTATTAGCATATTGTAGTGTATATGGGCTTTTCCTATTAAAGTATTTATTTCAGTTAACGTAGATATGTATTAAACATTGAACTATGACTTTTTACGAGTTTTTAATAAATATTACTATATATCGACGGCCCTTACGAAGACTAGCACATTTTAAACTGCCACGAAGAGTAGCACATTTCAGCACTTGCCACGAAGAGTAGCACATTTCAGCACTTGCCACGAAGAGTAGCACGTTTCGCAATTCTGCCACGAAGAGTAGCACCATTTGCCGTTCTCCCACGAAGACTAGCACATTTCGCAATTCTGCCACGAAGACTAGCAGTTTTCGTATAGAATATGTAAATTTAAGTTGCACTTATAAACTCACAGTGAATCGGGTTGATTCTTTTTTATCGGGCTCTGGTCGGGTAACTAGACAATTTGATACTCAAAAAATTATCGGTTTACCCGAGAAAATCAGGCTACCCGACTAAATAAAAGTAGTCTGAAAAATCAGGCGGCAGAATATCTCCAAATGTGCTAGTCTTCGTGGCAAATTTTCAAATGTGCTAGTCATCGTGGCAAAATCCTGAAAAGTGCTAGTCTTCGTGGGAAAATTGCAAAACGTGCTAGTCTTCGTAAGGGCCATCGTATAATAACGATGCCGTTATACGATATATCGTAGCCGTTATAATCATGCATCTTGTCACAAGATTCTTGATGCACTATTTTTAAAACGTATCAATAAAATATTTTTAAAAGGTCAGTTCGGGATAATCAAAGAAACTGTTGAGATTTGTATGTGTGAGAAGATTATATATGTTTCATTGCTATTATTTTTATTTCTGTATTTTTACTGAATTTTGCATTTTTAAGAAGTGTTTATTAAGTAAAATTTCGCTCTTTGATCTTTTTAATATCATCTGTCAGTCGGAAAACAATCCCCCCTATAATACATATAACACATGAAAAACGCGTTTTTGTGCAAGTGTGAAACATTTTTTTCAGAACTATATAAGCATGTACCTATGTAAGCATACAAAACATATATGCGGAAACGGTTACATGTGAAGTCTACGAGTAGTGAGAGCAATATAAAAACGAAATGAATACAAAATTATATCAAAATAAAAGGCATTTACGGCCATTTTCATGAAAATATAATTAAACCACGTAATTCTGCAACCATAAACAGGCTATAAGTAAAAGTATAAAAACCAACGATTTTCACTCATTCAAAACAGCATTTACGGTGAAATCATAGCCATAGCTACACCAATCCTCAAACATTGAAAATCCACTCTAAACCAATTAAACCTCGCACACGCCTATCCAAACTCCAACTAAAAGCAATCAGCTCGCACATACATACATATATACACCTCGCTATTTGCCTCCTCTTACCACGCGACACCCAGCGCAGCCCAGCGGCTCCTCCATACATCTCCCTCTATATACACGTGACCAATTGAATTTTGCAGCTCGAAGCGCGGCCTCGACTTGGGACTGAACCGCGGCTTCAGCGGCAGCCAGGCGGCGAAGCACCTGATGGGTCTCGCGGCCGCCAATTACGCCGGCGGTCCCGGGAGGAGGCGCCGCTCCGAGCAGGCGTAGACGACGACCGCTCCCGCCACCTCCGGAGCAGAGCCCCATTAACCGCCGCCGCCGCCGCCGCCGCCGCCTACTACCCACCCGCCGAATCTATCTCCCAACTCCATATTGCAGCCGCCCGCCGCCAAAGACACTCAAGCTCTTCTAGTCCTATGACGTATATATATATAGATATCTATGATATATTGCAGACACGCACACGCAGACACAGAGATGATGCTCCAATTATTATACTATAGGTAGAACAACCTTACCCTGTATCACCGACGCTCCGACGTGCATATTGTGTACTTGTGCAGCTCTCCTGCTGTATAAGGGTGATTTTCATTCGATAGAATGTTGCGATCTTTCGGTGCCCATGAGTGCGTTCGCGTTGAAATGAAAATAGTTTTGTCTTCCGGCGTTGCGTTGATAGTTTGTTTGTGTTACTTTGGGTGATTCGTATTTTATTTTTACAATGAGAGCGTTATAAATTTAATTATAAAAGTATCCGAATGTTAGCACTGTGGGTGCCCTCGAAACTAAAAGCAAACAATATTTTACAATTGGGAAAGAATTGTAGTTTTTTTAACTTGTTCAATTACTAATTGAAACGACTTCAATGTATGCGTAAACATTCTTTAATTCGACTTTGTTATATAATGCACACTCGATAACAAATTCTTCTGATCGAATTTGTTGGAATTTTTTTAAATACTGCAATTTTATTGGACAGAACACTCATTTTTACTAAACTCATTGGAGGATTTCTACAAAATTCGACAAATACGATCAGAAGAATTTGTTATCGAGTGTACGTTTTCACATTTAATTTTATGACAGCAATATCCTGTGAATTTTTTGTAAACACCGTGGCACTTAGTAATTCTGTATATCTCCGACCAACTGCATATTTTGAAGGGTTTTAACACACTAATTTCAAAGAACTCTTGAAACTCAAATGGAGTTGATAAATTAATATAACCAAGGAAAATCATACTTAGAACCCTGATAAATAAAATCGATTAAATCCCATTTACAATACAAAAATTGCATATAATACATCCTATTTGCAAATAGAAGCTTTTCATATTTGGAAATAGGATTTCATAGGGTTTAATAGATTTTTAACATCAGAGAAATTAAATTATATACTAAATATACCACGGTTACTTCTTAAAATACGTAACATTTGCAGTGAAAATCACCCATATCTGCATATATTTCATTGCATTTTACTGGTTGGCAATTGTTTTGATTGCTTAATTGAGTGCACTTGTCCCTTTTTTCTAAGATTGATGTGGTGTGTGGCATACTGTTTGCAATTGACTGAGATGCGATTGGAGAGAGTCAATTTTATTTTAGGGGGTGTGTAATTTAGTTTTCTGTTGTAGAGATGAAAGATTTAGAGCGATTATTTATTGGGTTCATTAAAGAGAATAGGTTTAGACTGATACATAGAATGAAGAGTTTATTTGTGATTAGATTTACCTTCAGAAAGTATTCCCTCATGCTGCGTAGTATTTTTTAATATTGTTTAAACTGAACTTATACTACTATTTTTAAAAAAGCCAAAAATATTAAAAATGTTTATGATGATGAAATAAGATAGTAATTTGAAAAATAAATAAAATGGAAAAAAAAGGATAGAGTTTTTCATTAATATTTTTTTTTGTTTCGATTTTTTTTTCAAATTATGGCCTCAAACTTACAAGTATTGTAATATCAACATTAAGAATTTCTAAATATTTTGTGTAACTTTAAACTGAGATTTTTGTAGACCTATAGTAAAAACAAGAAATTCAAAGTACAACAATTCTAAAATGAATCAAAATTATAGTGTTTATAATTAGAACAAAAATAAAATATTTTATTTTGATAAAACTATTAAAAAATGAATGTATAAATCTAGTTCTTTTAATTAACTTAAAAGGTAAACATAATTTTTTGACTTTTTCATTCGTTCTTATTCGTTTCATTGTCGAATGCTCATGATATAACAAGAGATCCTCGTATTTTCACATTTCCGATCCTTCTAACGTAGTACATAAAAAAAGTATATTAGCGTTAATATTTTGCTGTCATATTCTGTCTCACTTCAAGGCTCAACGGATGAAAATCGCTTTTCGATCTCGCAACTTATCTAAAAGGAGCTTTAATAAAAAATAAAAAAATAGAAAACGATATCGATAACAATAAAAACAAATAAATATATATATGAATATATATGAGTATACAATTATAAAAACAGATAAGAAATATATGTAATGAGAGAGAGAAGAGACGTTTCGGCGAGTAGCCATTATTTCTATTTAATAATATATATATAAATATATATGTGAACGTTTCTGAAAGGAAAATTATTAAGTACATCGGAAAACAAGGCGCGGAGAAATTTCGGATGTTCGAACTATGTGCAAGCTCGCGTCCACGATCAGTATTAACAATGTGTCCTCGTTATTATCGATCGTCCACATATATATAATTCATATTGTTTATGGACACCGGTGAATTCTAGTCACACGGTTCTAGCCACCCTTTACCTACACACATCTTAATAAAAAATATATATATATATAGTTAAGCGCGCGCGGGCGAGCCAAGGTGCGCCTTGTAACTTGGGCGCACAAAAAGTTTGCCGCGCCGACTCGTTATATTGAACACCCGGGGAAAAATGGTACGTATTATCTATATATAAGTGATATAAAAGCGACAATATATAATTGAATATAATATAATATAAATTATATTTAATGCTATATATAGGTCTCTATATTAGGTATATATTCGAATATAGAATCATTTTTCTCCAAACATATATAGAAAAATCATCGTTGATCGATTATTAGATTAGAGCCTTATGTAGATATTGAATATTATTATTGAATAAACATATATATTTAAAAGCTCTGTGGATGTCATATAGAGCGAAGATCTTACTAGTTGGCACAATGATTTTAGAAAGGCATTATAAAATAAATATTAAAAAAGTACATTCTTTGTCAGCTCCCTTTGCTTTCGACTCTACGTGAATGTTGCGTTCGCAGTACTATTGTAACGCACATTGACAAGGAATTCGTTTGTATTAAAAGTATAAAAATAAAAAATAAAAAAAATATAAAAAGCAAGCGGCAGCAGCAGCAGCAGCAGCAGCAGCTCTGTAAGTTTTTGTGGAGTGAAAAAGAGTGATTTTTATTCTAACGAAGCCAAAGTGCGATACGAGTTTCGCTAGTTTGCATTTTGGTTTTATTGAAATAAACATTATTTATTAATAGTAATTGGGCATTATGCGCATTTCACTTCACGAAAAGAATACAAATAAGTACAATATATCGTATATCGAACGTTATAACAACCGGCGATTATGCATCGATGTTTATTCTTTATTCTTATACGTGTGCGTATATAAATCGACGTTATCTCATTGGGAAAAAAGACTAATATATAATTTATATTATAGATGAATATGTCGCTGTAATTTGTCACCCTGTTCCTGCGTAGATTGATGGATCAGAAACGTATATTTACACAGGGAGAGAAATAAATTGTAAAATGTGAGAATAAATGCACCACTAGACTTATTGTATATTTAGACAGACTATCGATAATTTTATTTCTAGAAGCATATATTATTTTCAAATTAATTATTAATGAATTGACAATATTTTAAGAGATATAATATTTAGTCTTTATTTTATGGTTGCATAATTAATATATGATCTTATACATTTTAGAATTTACAATTTCGTTCTCTCTACATAATCACTAAGTTATTTTCTAAAAATATTACCATTAAAGCATGTGTAGTAAATCACCGTAGAGTACAATTAATTACTATTGTTTTATGATAATTGAAAACAATCAAATTTTTCTGTAGAGATTCCATATGCTGTATAATGCACGATCGAAATGTTGTCCATGCTAGGTTTTGCAGTGATAAGATATTGTTAATTTTAGAATTAATTTTATCTTGGCACACTTAATTCGTTAACAACCGAAAACTAAAAACGCATACACGTATTACATTTACGATGTATGTACACTTGTCTAGCTTCACGTCTACACCTTTGCAATCGCTCTCTATATATATTTCTCATTCTTTCTCGTTCTTCACATACTCTTCTATAATCACTGAGAAATATAATTGACAAAATGAAATCATAATTATTCTCAGTGTATTCTGATCTATTACGAACAATGAAACAAAAAAGAATCAGTTTTGCGGTTTCCAATTAATAAATGTACTAATACTAAAAGAATTCTATAATATAAATCCCGTGCAGGCAATATTGGTTTTTTAATATTTTATCTTATATAGATTAGTATATTCGATTTATTTATTTTTTCGAATTACCGAAAAAAGGAAAAAAAAGTTGCTACATTGATTATTACACATTTTCTTTCCTGGTATTGGATTACAAGATGAATTAAAATTACAATGGCCGACGTAGGTGCGCGTTTAAATCGGAAGGAACGAGATTTACATACAATTTACAAATGTGTTTTCTATATTATAAAAAAACTAATCTGACTCTCCGTCTAAGCGCAGGCGACTTGAGAGTATGCGTATTTATGTGACAGGCAGGTCTGATGTATTTTTTAGCAATAGTTTATTTTCTATGTTAGAAGTTTTAGAAAAAGTAACTCTTGTTCTTTTATTATTGTAATAAAATGCAAACAGGAATAATTTAGTATTGTTCTTTTCTTTAACCTACCTTTCATCCATCTAGATAATAATCAAAATGATGTAGATCGTCATGACGATAATATTTCTAATAATGATAGTATAAACGAAAGTGTGATAGTAAATAAGTTGATAATGAGATAAAATAAAATAATTACGAAGAACATCCTACTATAGATCATATCTGCAAAGAATAGCTGATAAATTTTGTTTGTGAAAGTTTTGCGTTCCTCGATAATAAAATTTTTCTTTAAAACGTTCTTTTAATTACGTCACTATTTTGACAAAATATTAAGTTTCAGTTTTTAAACATTCATTTTTCTTTATTGAACTATAAATAGGATGTTGCAACATACTATACAAATAAAAATTTAAATTGCTATTTTGTTTTTTTCTTTAAATAATAATAATAAATCATTGTTACATCTACTTTAATTTCTGTTTCATTGGAAATAAGAAAAATACAACCTACTTTCTTTACCACATTCTACCAAAATACGAAATAAAGAAAATCCTGCAACATTCCGATTTCCAATATTATAAAAACTACTTTTATTTTGAGAGAAGCATAGAAAAAGAAGCATTTTCGCTCCATCCCGGAAATCGAGAAAAATCCCCCATTAAACCGGGGCACCGGCTCCTCGCCGTACGCTCCTGCCGAACGCTACAACCAGGGAAAGCGAGGAGAGAAACACCGTGTGACTAGACTGCCCGCGTAAGCTATTTGATCAGCTGTTTGCTCTCTACTCTGCGTTCGCTCCGCTCTAACAAAGGCCGCGCACACCTCTTATCCACACGACGAAGGCAACATGCAGTGCCACGAGAATCGTTGCAAGATGCAGTTGAGGTGATAATCGAGTAAACCGAGGAGTCGCTTCAACTTGAAATTTGCGAGTCGTCGCATCGCACGGTTGTGTATTCTACTGGGCGAGAGGACAGGTTTTGCGGTGGGGGGAAAAGCGCTGCGATCGCACTCTGGAGCCGAGAATTGCAGTGACGGATCAATCCGGATTCATGTCTGGTGATCGATGCCCGGCAGCAGCGCGATAGTTGAATATCGCCGAATCTAGCTGGAGAGGTAAGATTCAAGTTTTTTTCTTTTTGCTGGATCTTGATATTATTGGTAGTCTTTTTCGGTGTAATTATGCTGTTATGTTTGAACTAAACGTTATTAATTGTCAATATTTGAATAATTAATCATACTTTACAATTAAAAGACAATATGCGTAATAAAACTTAAGATCGTACGTTATGTGTATGATGTGAGTCTAAAAAACAATTAAAGTTTCTCTGATCATTGAGCTATAATTCAAGGATGATGACATCTAGGCTACATTAGTGTAAGATAATTTATAGAGCCGTAACAAAAGCTAGATAAAAATATTTTTACGACCTTAAACTTTTCTGAAAAGTCATGGAGAGCAGAAGTGCATTAAGACGTGGCTGTCAGCCAGGAAAGAAAAAGATATGCGCCACAGTCGTAGTCCTTGCTGTAATAATCGGATGCGTCCTTTTGGCGTACACGGCTTTTGGAGATAAACCAAAGGACGTCTCTCTTAAAAAAGTATTTATCGTAAGTATCTTACAAAAGTGTACCTACTTCTTGGCCTTAAGCTATATTCTTTTGAGTAAACATTTACAAAGGCATACGATTCTTTTATCTTCATATATCACTCGCCAAGAAAAATATATGGTACATGCTTAAAACATGTGGCTTGAAGTAAATCTTATATTTTATTTATACAACTTGTATCGAATTTACAGAATACTTCTTTACTAGACTATTATTATTCAAATAAAATATTTACAGGTCTTTCGTCACGGTGACCGGAATCCAACAGAAACTTATCCTAATGATCCTTACCTGCATTACGATTGGCCTGACGGTTGGGGAGCTTTAACGAAGGTTTATTTTTTTGTATATTTTAAATCACCTTATTTTTGTTTATTTAGTGGAAAAAATATTTGAATTATTAAAGTTTTTTTTAAGAATATATATATAGTCGCGGAGTGCTCAGTTCTTGATCTACTAGGAGCAATTATCGTGCAGTCTTTATTTCCTCGATGACAAACTTCATTAATTCTATCCACGGAGATTTTAAAATAGTAAATAATTCGATTCTAATAAGTTGACATCCTGTTTCTCAATTATAAATTCACTATAATTATTTACAATGCCCAAAATTAATCACTAACTGTATCGTAATCAAGAACCGAGACCGTTACACTATACTTTGCTATAAAAAAAGTCCACGAAAATAAAAGTAAAAGTAAACAACAGTAGGTGCGATCGGAGGCCTCGCATTCTCAACAACAATGCACCCCCGCGTGCGCGCTCAGCTCGGCTCTCGCTTTTCAGAAGGGAATGCGGCAGATGTACACGCTGGGCGAGTGGATTCACAAAGAATTCGGCTGGATCACCGACAACGAGTACGCCGGCTCGAGCACAATAGTGAACAGCAGCTACTCGGACCGCTGCATAATGTCCACCCAGGCGCTGCTCGCCGGACTCTACAAGCCGGCCGAGAAGGATACCTTTGTTCCCGGCCTGCCCTGGAGGCCGATTCCCGTTCATTACGTGCCGAGGGATATGGATAAGGTGCGCCACGAAAGTCAATGTACTTGGTTTGATGATAATTGCGAGTTTATCGGTGGGAGTTTAATTTTGAATTGTTGAAAATGGGAGAAATTCGTTATTATCCCTGGTGGAGAAAAGATCGTTGGATACACTTTACCTATTTGTGCTGAACTATGTTTATCATTGCCAAATGACCTATAGTCAGTGTTGGATACTTTGTAAAGTTAGATTATTTTAGCGAAATTGAGCAAATTCAAGCGATGTCAAGTAAAGTTTGGCGGGAATGATATTTTATGAATTTATGCTAAGTTTTAACTAATAATTTTTTAGAGATTATCAAACTCTACAAAATTTGTCAAAAATATGATAATTTTGAAACATTTGAGTAAAATCAGTCAAAGATATATAAAATTTGGCAATGCCTAACAAAATAGTTGTAGTCACGAGATATACGTAAAAATGAGGTAGTTCTAACATAGTTCAGCAAAATATTTACTTGCGTTATCAAAACGTCTCGCCAAGGTTACAAAATATTTTGCTGGAAATTCTGGCAATGGCCTTTGACAATCACAATAACGTTGTTTGATACCTGGTACAAATAATTTAGCTGCTTTAGCAAATTATTTCTAATCGTGCAATAATTCAATAATCCAAAACTCAAAAGTTGGCATTTGATATTTTTGTAGAATATTTATTCCTGGTAAATTTGGCTTAACATTGGCGGAGTTACCACATCACGTTGCCAAACTTTGTAATAAAATTAGCAAGTTTAACAAGGCTAAGCTAAGTAAAGTTTAACAAAGTTTTGCAAATAAAATATTTCCATTAAGGTTCTGAGAAAAAATTAAAAATCAAGTATTTAAAACTACATCGTTTAATCCAGATGTCGATAGAAATATTTTATTGTAAAAAATACGTCCTTCCTACGTATATTACATGCGATGCGACGTTTCTGTTAATCGTGCAGATCCTGGTTGTCGGTAAGACGTGCCCGAGGCTGGAGAGCGGACTGAAGGAAGCGTATTACAACGAGTCGCTTAGATCCGACGCTGATCTGAAATCCTATTACGAGGAACTCACCAACATCACGGGACAGCCAATGAAGACAATAACCGACGTCGAGTTTCTCTACAATACCCTGGAAATCGAGGTGAGGCCCTCCATTATATTCTGCTCCGTAAATAGCAATACGGATATACACGTCATTTTAGACATTTCATCTGAACTTCTATTATTTGTACATACTGAATTAAAAATATATTTTTATACACATTTATACACTGGATCATGTTTCTATCATTTAAGAAATTCAGTAACTGCTAAAAAATGTACTTTCTTACTATATTATCCTTAAATAACTAAAAAGTTTAGTAAAGTTTAGTTCATGAAAAGTTAAAATCACTAAAAATATATTTCGCTTTACGATTTGAAGGTTACTTTAAAAAATAGAAGTTTTTCCTAACTGCATTTGTTCAGTGTAACAAAAAAAATAGTAAACTTTACTAGAAATTTGGTAATCCTAACTAGAATAAATTTTACTAGAGTGCAGTAACCGTTGCCAATCACTTTTTTCTCAGTGAACTGTAGTGTATAAAATTTTCGTTCATGCGTTGAAAAATCTATATTAATTTTCTCGAAATATTGCAACAGGTGATGAATGGTTTAGAGCTTCCACCTGCTATAAAAAGGCATTACAATTTAAAAATGCGAGAAATTGCCGCTCGCAGCTATACATTGTTCACGAGTAATACGCTACAGCAACGACTTCGTGGAGGTATGTATAATGATATCAGTAATAGTAAAAGAAATTTATAGCTCCTTTTGTAAATCATCATATTGCAAAAAAAAATTATTATTCAAGGACCGCTGCTTAAACACATTCTGGAACATATGAAAAATGGCAGAAAGAATGAAAAACTGCACTTGTACGGTACGCACGACGTTAACATAGTCAATACTCTGCGGGCAATGGGTTTTACCAATGAACTTTTCAAACTTGACCTTGGTGTTAGTCTCGTTTACGAACTGCGTGTAATCGAGGGAGGCCAATCGCAAGAAGTTCGAGTAAGTACAGCACAAAATAATTAATTAGCGATAATAAGAACGTATTCATTTATAGTTCTTGAGATAATCGATTTATATTTACTAATTTAGTAATACTTTAAAACTTTATAACGATTTCCATCTCATTTTTAACACATTATTTTTACGTTTTTTTTATAAAAAGCTAGTCACACAAATAAATATTTTTGAACTACAAATAGCTTGTTTGCGTTTATAAAGCAAGTTCAGTAAAATAATCTACTATTTATATTCGATATATACAGTTTATGTGTAGATGCAGCTGTATTTTAATTATTTTCAATGCATGTAAATATAAAATTGCTCCATAAAAACAAAAAACAGTCATTTATACATATTACTACCTGCATGGAAAAAATATACTCATGTTATACACAGTATAAATATTATAATTTGTTAAATATTATATTATATAATTTCCTATTATTTTTACAGATTTCAATGTTGAACAACACGGATACGACGACGCTCTACCAACTAAGAATACCCGGCTGTGAAGATGTATGTCGACTCGACGATTTATTTCAAATTTGGAAAGATGTCATTCCAGACGATTGGGAAGAAGAATGCCAATTTAAAACTTCTTAGTATTCGCGAAACTTGAAAAGATTTTAGTCTTGTTTCTTGTTATATACAAATACGAAATAGCGAGATAAGATTGAGGCGAAAATTGATAAGCGAATATTTTAAACGAGTTTGTTCGCTCGATGTTTCGTAAATTCTTCATGAGACTATATTCGGTCCAATTATTAATGTTCACTGTACATAATGAAACACACATATACAAGGACAAGATTTTTTATAAGATAAATATATATCAATGATACTTAATTGTTACATCAATTAAAAGAACGTTTTTATAATGTAACTTATACCGTTTTGATATTATTATATAGGTTTTAAAACAGAAGGTTTCAATATTAAATATTCTTAATTGACTTCAATTGTTTTATTATTTGATTTCATATGATAATCATTGGTTTATTTCCTAACCTTTTATTAATCATCATGTTTTATAGTATTTTTTAATTCACAGTATAATGACAACAGGTACATATACCTCGTAATTTATTTAATTTAGATTATTTTCAAATATTTTCTTATTCATTTTAAATATTTAGTTGAACCCGGGATCCCTTTATTTACAAGCAATGAATCAAGAAAAAAGCGAAAAATTCTAAAAGAAATTCATGATTGGATCGTTACCGTTTGGAATTCGTTATCAAAACGGATAAAAAGTGCATTTTCCGAGTTGCACATAGCTCAAACTTTAGAAATTCTTGAATCAATCATTACTTTGGATAGCGCTAGAGAAAGACATTTACGATATTGCAAAGATAAACATCGTCATTCGAGTCATCATCAACGTCATTATCGTCATAAAAGAAACGACAAAAGAGAATTAAAAAATACAAATATGGTACAGAACAAAGAATTTCTACCTCTTTGCCATCAAGAAAGGAGCATTTACGACCATCACGTAAACTACACGTGTTGTTCAACTCATCAAAAATTAATCGAAAGAGACTCGCATCAAGTAATTAAAGATATTCCAAACTGTAAGTACATCAAGTTTAACCGATAGCATTCATTCAAGTAATTACATGCAGATTCAAATTGCTCATGGCAACACAGTTTTATTGACACAATTCGCGTCCACTCGATGTTTCCTTGAAAATCGTGAGAACTCCCCTCCGCGACGGTGCACTATATATCCAGCGCTCATAAAATCCGCGACCGCGCGAATCCAATAAACATCCAATCGATCCCACCAGTATCTTCTCATTAAAAATCCTCTCAAAGCCGCGCATTATAATCCACAAAATATACCGCATTTCCCTCTGACCTATCAATAAATTAAACCAGCATCAAACTTACTCAACGATCGTTATAATAGATCGTCGTGCGCCTCAACTGCCAAGCGTTGTAATACCCCCCACTAATACAAACTTTGCGCGCACGCATGTGCATTTAAAAGCTCCGATGCTCGCGCGCGCACTCTGGACATTACACACACGATACGCAGATGTCATCGCGTCATAATATCCGTTATGTTTCGCAGCTTTGCGGAGCGAGAAGCGGCGGCGGCTTAGTCTGGCTGAGAAATCGGTTAATCGCAGAAAATACGAGGAGCCGGCTCTCGAATCATCCAATAAGCGCGACGAGTCTCAAGGTTTGCGCGGTAATCAATGCGTTTCGCGGCGGCGGCAATTGGATGCGCTCGGCGGCAGCGTTTGCAGGGCGCGGGAGACGCGGAATTGACGCGCTCCGCCGTAAGGATGAAAGGAGAGATAAGCTCGATACGGCTGCGCCGTGTATTCGTGGAAGAGACCGTCGTGATTTTGTATTTGCGTCCCTAGACTTGTGAGAGGGAGATGTTCTTGACGTTGAGTTGAAGTTCTTTTTTAGCGGGGTTTTACGGTTGTGTAGTCACGGGTACAGTTTTTGATCGGCTATAGAGAGTTAACACGCAATTTTATTGATGAAAATAGATTCTAAACGAACATTTTAAACTTTATGGATATAAATTGTCAAGTAGTAATTCATTGCTTTTTCAATTTGATACGAGTTGAATATACATTCAACAGAGACTTTTTCTTATCGATCATTTAATGATAATAAAATAATCTTTTACCAATAAAATGATTTTTTATTTATTAGCTATTGTTTTATTGGATGTCTTGGGTTCTATAATTGATACAATCAGACTTTTGAAATATTTTAATAATTTTTGGTTATCCTGCGATTATCTGTAAATTATATAAATATTTTATGCAACATATACGATTCATTAAGAGTTAATAAAAATGTAAAGCTATGCTTAGAATTTTAATTAGATTGTACAATATCAATTCACTCTTAATTAAAATCACTGTGCCAATTATGCATGTAATCTTGATTGGCAACACTGCAGATAAGTAAGTTAAAATTTGACGAGGTTACTACCACAAAAACGATCAATAGTTACAAATTTTAATGAGTTCAGACGGACGTTTACGATCATTTTAGTCAATTTTGAAATAGAATCGTCGACATCAGTACGAAGCGGTTTTCGAGCTACTGAACATGCATCCGGGTCGACAGCTGTTCGTTTTTGCCCGTCAATCCGATTTTGTTTCTGGCAGTTCTCAGGACCTTTTATCGGCTTTAACGAAATCTTTGACTGAAAGCCACTCGAATCTTATTTTAAAATTCTGCATGAAATGAATGGTGCGTCAAATGGGTTATAAATTTTAAAATTATAATGCCTGTGTTTTAAATAAAATAATTCTAGTTGAAAGCACTTCTCTTTATTTAAAAAATAGAATCTGAAATTTGAATACTTTATCTAGTTTCTTCAAGAACTTGGCAGGTATCAAAAATAGAAACGAGAGGATACTGCCTGAAAGCGGAAAATAGAGCGTGAAAAGAATCTTAATGAAGGAAAAACAAAGGGAAGTAATATTATTCAAAATAAAAAATCTGAATTAAGACGATAGAATCTTCTTATTTACATTCGAAAATGTACAGCATAATTAAAGATATGCAATATAGTATCACATACACTAATAATGTCTGTATAAAAAACATAACATTGATTATATATTACTTCTTAAGAAATTGTTAAATAATTTATTATTTAACAATGTCGAAAAACCGATTCATCGCTAAAAAAGTAAAACAAAGCAGATCGTTGAAAATCAAATTATACACACTAGCTGACAAACATTTCTAGAATCAAATTGCTATTCGCCTGCAACAAGATCACTCCGAGACCATAACTATGAGAAATTCGATTACCGAAGAAAATTCAGCACGGAGAGCCGGCTTTTTTCGTAACTGTATAATGCATGGGTAGACTCATCGCCGCGGTGGAAAAATGCGTGGCGCGAGCACGCGCGCGCAGAGTCAACAATCGGGGGGAGGAAAAACGCATTGTTCGACGACAAAACGTATCGCGCCAATTGAGTGGCAAAGCTGAGAAAGAGAAAAAAAATATAAAATAAAATGAAATAGGCATTCTCTGTCGCGTGCACTGTCACGCGTGTGCGCGGTGATTCTCTTAACTATGATAAGCGGGACACCGGATAAAAATATATATGAAATAATAAAGGCGGAGAGGATCTAGTATAAATTGAACCTTTTTTTTATTCTTTGATTTATGTATTCGCATTTTATTATTGTTTTTACATTTGATGAGTTTCTGAAGTCTTATAGAGGATCTCTTATTTTATATAAATAACTTTTTATCGTTTTAGATTCATCGATCATAAAATTGCTATGCTGTAATAATACTTTATTGCCAGGAAAGAAAATTTTGTGATTTGTTCTGTATTATTGTAAAAAGCTATAATATAACCATAGTATTACAATAAAAAATATTTATTTTTCCATGGAAGACAAACGAGAATATCAATATATGACAGAATCTTACGCAAAACTACAGTCATGCATGCTTACACACAAACATTAAATAAGAGTAGAAAAGGCGACAATGCAGTTCTTTTTTATGTTTTGCACTCTACTCCTGAAGTTTCTTCTATACCTTTATGTTAAAAATAACAGGAGTTACTTAACCATATTCCTTTATTCTTTATTTCGAGCTCTATTTTTATCTTTAATTTAGATACGTATGACTAACAATAAGGTATCATAATAAATGGAATTTGATCCCACTTTTATATTGACTTAAGGTTGTATCGCATTTTTTAACTGATTTTTTATACACAAAACAGTTTAAACACATCATATGCAATCAAAAATCCTTCATACACTTTAAAAATTGATTTCTAAAGGTTAAAAAAATATAATAGGTACATACTAATAAAACTTAAGTAAACAAATTTTATTTCATATGAAATTACGCTGTTTGTATTCGGTGATACAAAAACATTAATATTTGAGTTGTTATAGCTGTCTAGCGATATGAATCCAATCAATGTAAAAAATTAGTTTTACAGTTATAAATTATAATAATGAATTATATGCAATGTACATTTTCCATTTTTTGTTTTGTAAATATAGGGATAATAGTAATTTGAATTACACAAGCTTTAAAAAGTATACATTGAGGTGAAATTGAAAGTTTCACTATTTTTTATTAAAATCATCAAAATTGCACTAATATACTTGTACCCTCTTAATTTGAAATAGTGAAAATTCACTGTTTCGCAGTGAAAACTCAGCCACTACATGAATTAGTTGCTGACTTCTCACTGCAAAATAGTGAGATTTCACTACTTTACAGTGAAATTTCCGAGGTTTCACTATTTCAAATTACAGATTATCGCGATAACTTATAAAATAATAGTGCAACCCCTTCAATTTTACTTCGCTTGGTAATTTTCAGAACTCGTACCATTAGTATTATATAATTCTCCAATAGTGCTACCATAGACAAAAATTAGAAAAATTATTTCCCACTATCAATCAATGCGCTTTTCGACAAAAAAGCTAACATTCGGCGTAACTATACAGCTAACACAATCTCGCAACAAGTATCTCAGTCCTCAAAAATCATAGACTCTACACCCAAGTACATGCATCTAACCAGTGCATCTCGAGTGCAGCTCCATAAATCCTCACCGCCTATTACACAAACCGACAGTTACACACGAGCCTCTCTCAAACGCTCTCGTCGGCGACAAGGCCCGACATTGTATCGCATGCTCGCGCTTACACTCCACTCGCACACACGCACACACACACATCCAACCTATATAGCTATCGGTCGCGGAAGGACGACGACGGATCATCAGTTTCAAGAGCACCGGCAGCGGCGCGGCTCCCGCTTTAAACGGGGCAAATCCGGCCGAGTTACGGCAAAAATTGCTCGAAAACGAGGATGTGCAGGCCGTTGGCGCATCTGTACATGTAACAGTATATAGAGCTCCAATGCGCGCGAGCGGTTGCATAATCGGCGCTTTGCATATGTGCCATATGTTGCGTAACGCGCGCGACGACAAACGGTGTGTGATGCATGTACAAGCGGTATATAGTCAGACGTCGCGGTGACGATTGAGAGAAAGATGTGTGTGCGTGTGTGTGTGTAGGACCGAGTTTGCGGCGCGGAGGCCCGAATTGGGCCAGTTTGCGCTGGTCTTTGAATGCGACGACGGCTGCGCTGGGCTCGTTATGCGGTGTATATCTTCCATAAGCGCACGTGCGTATTCGTGCGTAAGTGTGGTAGGAACTGATTGCGGTGAGAGAGTGACTGGGCTATGTGGGCCGGTGTGCGACTATAGATAGCTCGGGCTTTCGGGGTATACACCGATAAGAATCGGTGTCTCTGCGCGAGGATTGCGAGTCTGAGTCAGAATTGTTGTTAGGTTCACTTACGGTAAAATTATAATTTTTAAATGGACTCGGATGTAGATATATGTAAGATTGTACAATTGCAAGACAAATTATTGTATTAGTTTAAGTCATTACTCCGAAGCGACCATAATGAAGGTCAATTCGTAAATCGTATAGAAAACTTGCTAACTGAATCAAATGAATGATGAAAAGTATGTTTTCGGAAAGAGAAAGACTCGCTCTTTCTGATTTTAAAATTAGATTTTTTTAACTGAAATTAAATATGGACGCCCAAAGTAGGGCAAATATTTTGGAAAAAAAATTATTATTTTTTTACTAAATTTGAGTGGCCATATTTTATTTTTCTTCATTAATTTTGAAAATCCGGCTTCAAAATTGAAAAGAGCAAATCCTTATATTTCAGAAAAAATATTTGACATCGTTAATCTAATACGTTTAACTCGTATTCCTAGACAAGAAACCAATTGACATTCTCACAGTTATTTCGCGGAAGTAATGGGTTAAGGGGATGCGTCAGAACTGCTCTACCCGCCGATACGTATATATCAAAAAGATTCGATTTTCTTAAAAAAAATACAATTTTAAATCAAATTTCCCTTTCGCTTTATTTATGAAAAATTTATAGAGGAAGATTTAAACTGTCTCATAAGGCGTTAAAGTGTATTTGATTATAGTATCTTATATGTTAAAAGAAAAAAAACATGAGAAGTCAGTAAGGTATAATTTTAAAACATTTTAAAACTTTTATACATAAAATAGTCTAGTACGTCCTTTGCAACATAATAACTTCTATAATAGTTATAATTTCAACCAGTTTGATTTATATGATTTGTAAAACTATGATTTTTAAAAGATATTTATACATTTTTAAAACACCAATGAAAAATTCATTTTTTATAATAATTTTGAACGAATATTGACATAAATGACATTGATAAAAAGAAGCTGATAAAATGATTGACTTTGTGGAATGAACGATACAAAGTGTCTTATTAAATATTTAACTTGCATGTCTTCTCTTTTTGTTGCAGATATTAAAGAACGTAATTTCAGAAATGACTTTCGAAAACGAAACATGACGTACACTGTGCTAATATAGTTATATCAGTTTCTAATCGAAACATTGAAATAAAAACCAGCAATACATTACATGACCAAACAAACCACGATTCACGAAATGTCTACCATTAAGTTCGTCGCGTGACATCCGTAACAAAAATCACAGTCCACTCCTACCGGAAAATGGCCAATTCACCCTCTCATCTTTGCACTTCATTCTCCGCGCTCGCTCGTCTTCCTCTTCGCGCCGCGTATTATACCTAATACACACTGCACTCGCGTGTGCACAATTCCAGCGTAATCACAGAAGCTCTTACGCGCACACAAAGCGCACGCACAAAGCTAATAGCACATATGTCTCCGTGTATCTCTCTCGCATTCTTTCAATACACACACATAGCGTGCGTACAAAGCGTCGCGAGTGCCCGAAAAAAAAAATAGTTTTCAACGTGATTCACCGCTACTGCTGGCTGCTGCTGCTCCGCGCTATATAGTTATCACCTTATCAGCGCGCCGAGATTACAATGCTCGACCGCGATTCGCCCCGAAGTTTCCTAATAAACTCGCCAAAGCATCTCGGGTGCACGCAGCTCGATCCGAGTCCGCGGCGCTAAACAATTCGCTACGCGAAATCGAACTGGTGCGCGCGCTCGTGTGGGTAAGTTCTTTTTTGCGTATATACATGTGTGTGTGCGCGTAGGTATGTGTGTACGTAATACCTGAATCATCGGAACGTATTATAACAGAGGCGCGTAGCGCCGATTTTCTTGGCGCTTGTGTATCGAGCGATGATTTACCGATTCGTGACTTAAACTCGTCTTTATCGGGTCTGGAGGTTTTGTATATGCAAACCAGGGCTAGAGCGAGAGTGCGCGCGAGGCAAATTTGACAGTCAAGTGGACAGTCGATAATTGGGTCGTTAACCTCGTCTATGATGCGCGTGCCTCGCGCGTATTTAGCGGTTCAGTGGTTACAGGACGAGTTTGGTACGGCGGATAAGTTTTATGCGCGCGATTGAAGAGCCCGCGCGCGCGTGCGCGCAAACTATTTGTGCCGGGCGTTGCGCTCTCTTTTCGCGTTCGCTCGTGGATTAATTTATTTGCTCTGTATGTGACATGCGTTACTTCGATCATGGACGAGCCGGAGATACTGTGTGTATAAACGAGCGCGAGCTCGAGATAACAATTATATAACTTGTCTGTTTAATAAAGTTGCGCTGCGGAAGGTTCGCCCGTCTAATATAAAAGATGGGACGTAATGCAATCTTGAATAAATATTTTATGGCAGACAAATTGACGTGGCGAAGAAGCTTTTGTTGAGATAACGACGGTGCATGTTTAACGAGACAAAAGATTTTATTTGCGCTTACGCTCGAAGAGATTTTTCTTTCTGTTAGGAAGTGACAACAAAGATCATGATTTCGTTTAAAAATATACGGTTCTTAGAAATGCTTCAATTATGAATTACATAAATAATTGGACTTCGTGAATAGCTTAAACTTAGCGCTACGTCGATTTTTATCACGTGCGATTGCTGGCTAGCTGATAATTCATACAGAATTAAAACAAAAAATGATGTATTATTTTCCTGTTTCATCGTATAATGAATATTTTATGCTAATATTGATTCGACTTAAAATTTTGAAGTACTTTCGTCAAATCCTTTTCATGCGTATAATTACATCCGCATTTTTAATATTTATTATTAACTTTATAATTTTGTTCTCAAACAAATATTACTTTAGGGTATAAGAAAATGAATAATATACCCGAATAGACAATTAAAAGGGGAAAATATATAGTATCTATATTGATTGCACAACTTAAGAATTAAAAGCTTACAATTTTTCTTGTGTACTTGAAAATTACATAAACTTTCAACATTAAAAATTATCATATAAATTTACATATAATAATATTTTGATACTATACCTATAAAACACAGAAAAAATGCTACAATAAACCGATTGCGTAACATAATTATGGCGAATCACGCAGGAAAATCCGAAAAGTAAACAAATGAACAGAGCTCATTCAACCGTAAGAAAAAAGAGGTGGAAAAAAACACTTCTCTAGACGTCCTTGTAACTATTACAATCAATTCCTTGACACCGAAGAATGCGTGCTACACATACACACATTCCACAAATCATACTTATGCACCTATAAGAAGCGACGAGTCTCATAAGTTGCGTTTATATACGCGGTATACGTATATAAGTATGCAAGTATGCATATATAAAGTGAGCGCGGCGTTATACCTCGTGTATATACACACATAGGTACACACAGCTGATACACTTACACAGCATGAGCAACGGGAAGCAAACGCCCAACAATGTAACTCGATTAGCCGCGATCCCAATTCGGAATTACAATTATATCAGTAATTGGCGTTCTCCGAATCGCGCGCGCACTTCGTTCGAATCAAAGCAATAGATTTTTTTTTTCAATGTTACGAGTGAGTCGTTTATAACTATAGATAAAGGGGAAATCTGTGTGAGAATGTTTTCTTTGAATAGAATTTTTATTGTGACTTATTTGATAAATTGTTCGAGTGTTTGTCGAAGTCTTGCGTTTTATCGAAATCTGAAATCATCCCAGAATAATTATTAAAACAAAGTGTTATTGTTTATCAAAAAATTAATAAATTAAAATCAATAATAAAATTTATACCACTCTAATCTCAACATCGCAACTTTGATATGATTTTTCGGCGCACGTGGTATAAAATACGGTTCGAAACTAGTGCGTAAGTAGATCATTTACCTCATGTGACTTTTCACTCTCGCTTCGCTCGAGCGAATAACGTCAAATATGAGACACCCGCATCTACTTCCGCACTCGTCTCGAAATGTACTATAAAAATGCGATATTACAAAATTTTGATAGCTGTCGACTGATATTTTATACATAAAGCAAAAATTGATTGTGCTACTATTTATAAGCAATTTTTACCTTATCTTTTTCGACGGCAAGATTCAGAGTGTTCGTCGGAGAACATTTTTTCAAAGAAGTCTTGTCTTATTCATCAACTTCAATAAATCGTAAATTAAAATAATTTTTTTTTTACAATAAAAACTATTAGTAGTAATCTTTCTATGTTTAGTTATTTTAAAACGTGTACATATTTACTTTCTTTCACTTACTAAATAAAAAACACTTTTACGTTCGAAACATATTTAAAATATTGTGCGCTATCTTTACGGCTACATAATTTTTTCAAACAAGCTGCGATAAATATAATTGAACATAAACATTATATATAGTTTGTTTCGATGCTAATTTTCTTTAACCCGCTGAAAAGGTATGCGATACGAAGAAAATATAGTTTCACTGATATCCATATGTATTGTTTCGTCCGTGTATTTGTGAGGTGTTCTTCTGTATTAGTAAATCACGTAGTTTCTTTTTCATTTTTTGAAGCATTAAATTATCATTTTAATATTTTTGCTAATCATGTACTCAGTAACACGTAATGAATTATTTAAGTACTTTTTCAGCTTAATAAGTAAAAAATTATGTGAAGAGTAGTGTTACGTCAAAATAGTTTTTACAACGTCACAGCCACCGGGTAGGTACGGTCCCGGTTAAAGAGTTAATAAATATCTTTCGCAATTTGTTTGCAACAAAATTTGTTTAGATCAATGCAAAAATGAACATTAATATTTTACACAACCAATTGTTTTGTTGCACGTAACAATACCCGAACACAAGAGTAAACATTTAAACACGCGACTATCAACAGTCATCTAAATAAATAAAATTTCTCGCCCTTAAAATTCGTCAAAAAGTGCTAAATTTTCCTTTTTCTTTACATTTCCAAAAAATCAGTGCGCTTCTAATCTCTCGAACAAGCAATAGAGAGTCAAATAAAGAAGCCCAAACAAACAGATATACTTACGTGTACACAGATAAAACCGTACTGATACAAAGTCGAAAAAGAAAGCGAGGAGGCAGCTCGTTCAAAAAAATAATCACTCACACACACTTACACACACCAGCCATTCACCATTCCCGTCTTTATGGGCGTTTTGTTAATATATACACGCGTGTCCGCGCCGCGCACACATACCCCACTATGACTATATATCTCGCGTGCAGCCGCGTAGGTATCCTCCAACGTCCGGACGTGTGATTGTGTATATATATATATATTCTGATTTCTGAGCTTTCCCTCTCTCTCTCTCTCTCTCTGTCTTCCCCCCTCCCACCCCCATTCGTCATCCAACACACTACACTACAGACCTAATACACAGACCAGAACAGAACAGGTTAGGGTCAGACACATCGCACGCTGAGCCAGCCGCGCGCAGCTCCAGTTATAATAGTGCAGCAGTACAATCGCGGCAGTGCCTGCAGTGCTCGGCCGCAGTTTAAATATCCGTGGCGTGCACGCGCGCACGTACTTACAGGAGAGGTGTACATAGTGTTTTGTATTATATATATTTAGGTACGTAAGTTGAGAAAAAAAAAGGATCGTCGGAGAGAAAATCTCTCCGCGCATCGAAGCTCGCTCTCGCTCTCTCTCTCTCTCTCTCTCGCGCGCGCGGCCGAGAGCATCGGAGCGAGGCGGTGATCTACTCGCGGGACCCACTTTTTTTTTACAAGATATATAATATACACAGTGTACTACAGAGTAGGTAGTAAGAGAGAGAGAGTGTGTGTGCAGCTGGTGTAATTTCCAAGTGTTGCGATCGCGCGTCGCGTGGTTCCTCTTGACCTGCTGTTACAATATTATATATACTTGACTGTGTGAATCATCGTCGACGGTCGTTTGTGTGTGACTGCATTTCTTGCTTCCTTTCTCTCCCAGCTCCTGGTGGATATATATATATATTAAATTGCGTGCGTAAGTGTGCCTCGGGTGGAGGTTTTCTTTTTTGCTGGTTTGTACCGTCGACTCGTGTGACATCAGTGTAGTCTGCTTAGGAAGACGATCCGACGTCTGCAAGAGTTCTCGAAAGGTTAAATGCGCTCAGCTGAAAAGTGTCCCTCCTCCCGTAGTATGCGCGCGTGCCGGGGCCGCGATCCAATTTCCTTGCTCGATTGGCTTTAATTGATGCCGGCTGCGTTGTGCCTCGTGTGTGTGTGCATGTGTGTTTTAAAGTCCGCGATCTTGTTTCGATTGCTCGTGCCATAGGTCGCTCCAATTTGTTTTGAGAAATTCGTAATTACCGCCTCCTCGTTGTCCTTTTACTGCTGTACGGTAATTCAGAATAATCAATAGTTCGCCTGTTTAAAGTTGCTTTGCAATACCTATACACATCTAGGGGTGAGTGCATGGATTGCATGAGCGATGGAAACATGATGGCAGAAGCAGTTTGAGTGCCTTGTTAGGTTGCGCCTGTGTATTGTTGTTCGCTGCTCACTTTGTAATATTGCTTTCGAATTGTGTTGAATATAGTGCAATAGGCGAGGAGCTGCATTTAAGTGTCCAAGATGTTCAGCTGGCTCAGTAAGGAGGACTCCAGCAAGCAGGAGCTGTTCGAGAATGTCACAGAGGGTCTCAAGAAGATCTATAAGACTAAGCTGCTGCCCCTGGAACAGGGTTATCAGTTTCATGACTTTCACTCCCCGCAACTGGATGATCCGGACTTCGACGCCAAGCCCATGATATTACTGGTGGGACAGTATTCCACCGGTAAAACGACGTTTATCAAGTATCTGCTAGAGCGAGACTTTCCTGGGATTAGAATTGGGCCAGAACCAACGACGGATAGATTTATTGCTGTTATGTATGATGACAAAGAGGGCGTTATCCCTGGTAATGCTCTCATTGTTGACCCTCAAAAACAGTTCAGACCGCTTACCAAGTTTGGAAATGCCTTCCTCAACCGATTCCAGTGTTCTACAGTCAGTTCGCCAGTGTTAAAGGGTATTTCCATTGTTGACACTCCTGGAATTCTTTCTGGAGAGAAGCAAAGGGTATGTACTAATAATCTAAGAAAAAATAAAAGTTCTTGTCATTAGAATTCAATGAAAAATTCTTTCCATCTCCTTATTTCACAACTTAATATTTTAAAATTTATTTTTAAAATCATTTTGAGAGTATACTAACACTCTTATTTATATAGGTTGACAGGGGCTACGACTTTACTGGAGTATTAGAATGGTTTGCAGAAAGAGTAGACAGAATTATTCTTCTATTTGATGCACACAAGCTAGATATCTCTGATGAATTTCGTCGATCGATTGAAGCATTGCGAGGACACGATGATAAAATTAGGATTGTCTTAAACAAAGCTGATATGGTTGACCATCAGCAACTTATGCGAGTATATGGTGCTCTTATGTGGTCTCTTGGCAAAGTTCTACAAACACCAGAAGTTGCCCGTGTGTATATTGGATCCTTCTGGGATCAACCTTTAAGATATGATGTTAATAGACGGTAATTTCAAACAATACACACTCATTAAGCTCATAAATAGTAGATGCATTATTTATACATTTTTAATTCAAAGTATTTATCAAAATAAATAAATAAATAAATATTTACGTATTGAAAAAAAATTAATTACAGATTATTTGAAGATGAAGAACAAGACCTTTTTAAAGATATGCGATCACTGCCTCGAAATGCTGCTCTTAGAAAACTCAACGATTTAATCAAAAGAGCACGTTTAGCAAAGGTGAACTACATATTAAAATACATATCATTAATTTTGTATAATTCAATCCAAAATGTAATTGCAAATAACTTTATTTTCAATTAATCACAACAGGTGCATGCATATATTATTAGTGCATTGCGTAAAGATATGCCCTCTGTATTTGGTAAAGATAATAAGAAGAAAGAGCTGATCAAAAACTTAGGACAAATTTATGATCAAATTCAGCGTGAACAACAGATCTCACCTGGCGATTTTCCAGATCTCAAGAAAATGCAGGAAAATTTAGCTCATCATGATTTTACCAAATTTAATCTTCTTAAACCTAGACTATTAGAAGTTGTGGATAAAATGCTTTCAGAAGATATTTCCAAACTTATGTCCATGATTCCTCATGAAGAAAATACGACTACTACTGAGCCAGTTATTAAAGGTATAATAAAGTTTGCTTTTTATACATACTTACAAAAAATAGTCTATTTATTGGTCTATTTGTATTTCCAGGAGGAGCATTTGAAGGAGTTGAAGATCAAATCAGTCCATTTGGATACAAAAAAGGAGAAGGTATAGATGCAGGCTCTAATGAGCCTGAATGGATTGTCATGAAGGAAAAATACAAATATGATTCTTTGTTTGAATCTCTTGGGCCATCTGATGGAAAAATCACTGGTGCAGGTAAATATTGTTTTTAAATGTTTTAGTTGAGACATTAATATTCTAAAAGAAATGTTACAACAAGAATTAACTGTAATAACAACTTTAAATGTATTTGCAGCTGCGAAATCTGAAATGGTTAAATCTAAATTGCCCAACACTGTACTTGGAAAAATCTGGAAACTATCCGACGTCGATAAAGATGGTTACCTTGACGCTGATGAATTTGCTCTGGCCATGCATCTGATCAATGTCAAATTAGATGGTCACGAACTGCCTGTGGAATTACCAAATCATTTGATACCTCCATCAAAACGCAATCTGTGAATCTAAATAGACGCCAACTTTTTAAGACTTTAATGGAATAACTTCTATCAGCAATAGCAATTCAGTGATAGAAATTATTCTAAATCAGAAAAGAAATGGGAAGTAAAAGAGAATTACGATACTATTATCGTGAAAAATGTATATGTGCAAGTATATGAGAAGGGCGATAGGTGATGATATTGTTACTATTTATGTACTAGTTGAAAAAAGGTGGCTGCACAGAATTATTTTTTTAAATCTATATGTGATTATGTACGTGACTGATTAGTGTGATTGAAGCAAAGCTATCACATAAATTAAAAAAGAACTCGTGCATTCGATATTGAAAAAAAAATGATAACAATTGTACATTATATTGGGTGTTATTTTATAGCAACAAAATTTACAAACGAATCAACTATAATGCTATTACAGTTAATCATTGCGCATTTTTCCTGCATCGTTATTAATTTATTAACGATGTGCCTGGTCCAAAAATCGTACTTTCATGAAAGTATTGCTAATAAAGATAAGATAACATAAGAGTTCAAACTTAAGCTGATGAAACAATTTTACACCGTAAGTCTTTTGTTAAATGACACTTTATAATATGATTTCTATACGACTTAAAATTTCTGTTGCATTATATATGTAATATACACGCACAAAAGTGCACATGCACTCAGAGAATGCAGTGTGAAATTTATAAAATATAAAAATGGTAAATTTATTTTTAAAAAATTGAATATTATTAAGTTATTTATTTTCTATTCTTACAATAAATTGCAATACAAATGAAAATGATCAAATTTTATATATAATACCACTCATTTATCATTATTTTATATCTGATGACAAAATATTATATTTTGAAGATTTTTAGTTAAATTTGAATTATTTTGATATACTTTAAGAGGTTGCATTAGGTCTGCATCATCGATATTTTGAATATTTTGTTTTATACCTAAAAAATTCTCAAGTACATATAAATTTTTAATAGTTCCAAAAATATAGGTCTTTCAGGCTCAATGCAGATTCTTAAGTCAGTTCAAAACTTTGTTTTATTCATGTGTGTACAGATAATTTTAATTTTTCATTTGATAAAACTTTATAAACTGAAGAAATAAATATTTTTAATTGAATACTATGTTAAAAATATAAACATAATTGAGCTTTATCTGGTGATATTTTATATAGAACACTAGATAAGAATAAATTTCTATATGTGTGTATATTGTAGAATATGCTATAAATATAAATACATTTTTATAAGATATGAATGAATTCTTAAATAAAATATAATATCTTAAGTATGATCATATTTCTTTATTTATTTATTATAACATAAGCGACATATGTTATTATTATGATCATGGCTCTTACAGTTTTTGTACAGTTATTATTAATATGTAATCAAGAATGTACTGCCACGTTAAATTTCATAAAAAATTATAATTAAATGTCTGGCTAGTTTAATTTTGTAACACACCTTATAAAAAAGTTGAGTGGATTTAAAAATGGCTTAGGTAATATGTGAGTAATTGAGACTTCAAAGCATAACAACTTAAGTCCACATTTTTTTGAATATTGAGTTTTGAATAATTATGGTATCTATGTATAATATACTTTTATATAAAAAAATTAAAAGTTACAAAAGTTTATTTATTACTTTTCTATTTTTCATAATCTGCTTTTCTTTTGTACGTTCAACGTAAAAAATATTTAGTCGAATTTATTTGAATTTTTTTTAAATGATTTTAAAAATTTCAAACAAATTTGACCAGATATTTTTAACGTCAAATGTACAAATCTCAATGTATATAAAAAAATAGACATAAGTCTATTGAATGGACTGTAGACTTTTCACCACAGATTATATATAATATATCAACGAATATAGAATATCATGGAATCCGTATACAAGATCCTCTAAAACCTCTATATTTTAATTTGTTTACAACAAAAAAATATTTAAAATACTAAATATTATGTATATACAAATATTTTTTATTATTCTAATAATCGTGAACTGTATTAAAAATAAAATATAAAATAAATACAACAAATTTCAATTGAAAAGAAACTTCTATAAAATAAGTTTAAACAATAAAAATTTTCGTAAAGTAGCAGTAATTCTATTTTTCAATGATCTTTTTAATAATCGTGTGTTTTTTCAATACACCGCTAGGTTGCGTAAATTTATTGTTTTCAGTTTTATCCATTCTTACCTGAATCTGCCATAGACTGCACAACCTATGGAATATAGGTTAAGGACGCCATAAATGTACAAAAAATAGTCTATCTGGTTTCGTCTTTTAGTTAAAAAAAGTTTTTTCATTTTAGTTAAAAATTTTTTTTCTTTTTGACTGTTTAAATTTAAACTAGTTGTTAAAACAAAAATCAAGTTAATATTTCTGGATTCATCTGGAGTCCAAAACACAATAGTTACAAAATTTATCATTTGCTTGATTTAAAAATAAAAACAATAAAATGTCTTCAGCAGTTATACTTTCATTATTGTATCAAGTACTCCTGTATCTTAACATGTTTTACTTTGGAATGTTTGCCACTTGTGAATTTTGTATGAAATGCGTCAAAGCATACAATTTTCCTACAAGTTTTGGTACAATATCAATGGAATTTGCACTCCTGCTATTTCTTATTACAACAGAAGGTATAAGAATTTACCTTGGTAGAAAAGGAAATTTACTGGACCATGGTTTGCCATTCTTATTAGGAATAGCTCTAAATGTACCTAGTAGTTTAGCTACGCTTTACTTTTTATTCTGGCAAGACCGAACGTTAAGACTGGAACAGATTTTATGTGGAATACAAATCGTCCTACTGGCATCAGAGCTTATTGTTGCAATCATGTTCCTTGTGGCAGTTTATAGACGTCCACCACCAGAAGGCTGAATTTTTATACGAGATTCATATTAACGTATACCAAAGATTACGCACACAAGTCATTATTTATATATTTATTACGAAGTACTTATTTAAAGCGTGTTTGTTATCATCGTCATATATATTTATTATTTAAACCAAATCATTTCATCACATATTGTCATTAATTTTACAACGATTTTGTTCCTTTTTATCGCTTCACGTTTGAAATATTAAGTGTGAGATCGTTTCTCCTAAGTTGATGTATTTACAACATGTACAGTAGCAAATAAATAAATTTTTGAAAAAAATGCTTAGGACCTATTTTTTATGCTAATAGCCTCAGCTCGTCGTTTTTTAATAGAACGTAACCTATTATTGCAGTAAATACGTAGGAACACTGCCAGAAATACTAAAAATACTCCAAACATACCAAGTGGTGTGATGTAGTGGTGATATAATAGGCATGATAGGAGTATCGCAAAACCCTGTAAAAACAAGTTATAATTGATCATTATACAAGCATTGTTTATTAACAGGTTTGGTGCAACGTGTCATATACGTGTCACAAATCGACATAGTTTCTTTTACATTTTGTGTTACTGTAAAAGTAAAAATTAATGAAACTATTTATGGAACCAGTATTTTCATGCTTTAAAATCTTGGAAAGAAGTTAAAGTATCGTATTTTTATTAATTGTTTGAAATTTCAATTAATTTTGTAAAAGATTGCAAAAATTGGCTTATACATTAGATGCACTGAACCTGTTAAATCAAATTTGTAAAAGTAGCATAAATAAATTAATAACATTACCTGACGCACTGTCATCATTATGATAAATGTAACAGCTCCAAAATTTGAAATCGTATAAAATATGTACAGCTGACCCGTTGTAGAAAATACAGAAATTAAAATACAATCCAGTATAAAACGAGGATACTGAAATGATGAAAAATAATGTTTAGTCACAGAATATTGCAAAACAAGAATATCAATTTAATATTTACATACAGTTGCCATAAACATTAATGAATACATAAGGCTTGATTGTTGAAAAAGAGAAGTTGCCGTCAATAAGCAAGAAAACAAATTAACAGCACACATCATTTGAATGCTAGAAACACCATACTCATTGAATAATGCATTTTGCCAATTACTCGTAAAACTATCTAACATCATATATGCACCCAAAAGTACAACTCCCGAAAATGTAGTAGCACCATCTATAAATTTTGTATAAAAGCATTTATATGAATTCAATTTTCTACATCTAAAAAATAACATGAAATATATAATTAAATTATGTATAGTTTACCATTCTCATGGTCGGTGCTACCCAACATAAACATTAACATTCCCATTGATATCAATACTGCTGTCACATATTCATAGTATTCATACTTTGTACGTGATACTATTTTTCCCATAATCATAACTGGAATAATTTTTGAAGCCTTAGCCAGTACCTGAGTTGGGAAACTGACATATTTAAGTGCTTCATACTGACACCAACTACTTAAAACATTAGAAAGTGAGCAAAATGCATATTTATACAATGGTATTGTATGGGGTGGTTGTCTTATGATTAACAGACAAACTGTAGATATGACAACTGCAAGAACTCTGTTTATGAAGACTAGAAATTGTGAATCCTTGAAATGACCCTTGTTGCCATTTCCATCATCATATTCCTGTAATTATTTCATTTAATAATTTTACATTTGTAAAGAATAGTATTTATTTTCTATATGATGTACATCCATTACAATAAAATATACAAAAATTGTATGTTTTATCATTATTTAATCATTATTTATTGAATTTATCTGTTTAGTTAAATTTAAATAAAAGTATATGGAAGAAATTCATTGAAATAAATACCTGGGTCATGATTTTTTCTTGTAAGTAGCCCCATGTTAAATAACTAACTTGCAATCCAAGAAAGCAATGTATTAGTAATAATGAATCTTGAAAAAACGTGCGTTGTACATGACTATTTGTTGGTGTTGGGGAATAGTGTGATGAATCTAATAAACCTTGATCACCACTACCCACAAAGCAAGAATGTACTAATTTTGGTAAACAACCTTTACCTATGTAAATAAAGCAACTTTTTAGTGAATTCTGTACCTTGAGTATGAATAATAGATAACTATAAATAAAGTAACATACCTTTTCTTTGAAGGTATTTGCTTACTCTAACATATTTGTATATCAAATATCCTGGTAATAAAACAGTTGCGTAACCAGAAAAGTTTAAACAAAATCTAACGATCCAACTATAGTATGTTTGAGAACTTATTATATTTTCTCCGTTTCCTATAAACGATTTGATTATGTGTGTTGTACCGTATATGACACATATGGAAAACAAAACTAGCAGGCTGTCAAAAAAATTAACAAAGTTAAAATAGTTTTTATAAATTTGTGTAAAGAAATATAAACTACAAAAACTCTTCTAATATGCTATATATACAATTATATCACCAAGTTAATTTCGCTTTAAATATTGATTTAATCACTTGTTATCTAAATAGTATCAACACTTGTATGAATAAATTAATCATTAAGTAAACAATCAGTTGTTAACATTTACCAAATTATAATATCACCCGCATAATTGCCCATTGCTGTTGAGGTTAACTTTTGGCATCAAGCAAATGTTTAAAAGCTTAACAACTACTTATTTGATTAATAAAAAAGTAATATATTATTATAATCATTGCACTAAGGACAGATACCCCGGCAAGACTCTGTAAAACAGTCTTGCATTTAAAATTAAGATATTAATCTTTTTAACAGACTGCTTGACAGTGTCTTGCGTGGGGATAACAATAAGCGGCTATTTAAAAATGGAGTCTTGCGCGCGATTTTCGATTTATCTAGAAGAAACAAAATATATAGTAGTTTCTCTTGAATACTGGATAAATTCTTAAATCTGTGGATTCCCAGTAGAACGACATGTCCCCTTTTTTGAAAATTGAGTTTTGAGCGTTATTGGTATCCTTACGTAGAATACTTTCAGATAAAAATGCAAAAGATTAGAAAAGTGTAAAAATAATAGGGAACTTGCATGAGTCTTAATACCACTGTTTTAACACTTAGAATCGATAAAGTAATATGAAAAAGTAAAACGTAGTTGAATGTTTTATTTTCTTATGCCGCATTTATTTATTTATAACGCATTGAAAACAGTAAAATTTTAGATCGCTTTTAGAATGGATGTCACGTGACATCATCAACACGAACGTCGAACACTGCAAAGCCAGCGCCACTATAGTGACTCTAGGTACTAGACGGACTGCAACTAGGCTTTGCAGCCCTACTATTTTTAGTACCTGTCACCACAGTGGCGCTGGCTTTGCGGTGTTCGACGCTCGTGTTGACGATGTCACGTGACATCGATTCAAATAGTGATCTAAAATTTTACTATCAATAAATAAATAAATAAATAAATAAGACATTAAAAAACAAAAACTATCTTGGAAAGTTTATTATTTTTAAATATATTATTGAATAAAGTTGAATTTAAAATTCATGCAAGTTCCCTATTGACTATATATCTACTATTTATGAATTTTTTTAATAGCAACTTTAAACATACATTTATATTTCAAAAACAAAAAGTGAACTTATGTCGTTATACTTTTAACCCACAGAAATACATAAATTAAACCTTTTTTTCAACAAACTGGAATTTTTAAGTAAGTAGGTACTAAAATATTAGTTGTAATAAAGTACAGTATATATGTATAAATAAGAACTACAGTTTTGTGTATTATGTTACTTATCCTTAAATACTATTTCTTTAATTATGAAATAAAAAGGTGAATAGAGAACAATTCAGTTGAAAAATTTCAATTATTTTAATAGATTTATAACAACTACATATTGTTAATATTTACAAAATCAATCTTTTATACATAATAAATGTTTCTAACATATTTACAGAAAAGAGTCTTCATTTTGCTGCACAATCTTTAAATACATACTTACACCATAACGTCACAAATAATTTGGTACTCTATTTTATAAATATTTATCCATTAGCGTTTTCCGCTTGCCCAAGAGCTTGGAGCTCTTGCAAAATTACATTTATTATTAAAATAAAAGCACCTGGCTTATATAAACCCACTGACAAGTAATTAAAAACTGTTTATCAGAATTTTGTATGGTATGTAAGGCACCACACTATGTACTTTTATACATACTTCACTCATGAGTACGATTTTCACATGTTCTTTTCTCGTGTAGAGTGCAATAAATATTATCGGTCAACTATTTCTTCTTCTAATGCGCTTCATAGTATTTACATGTACGATTAATACTTGAATACAATAACCAAAAATATATGCAAGACATTTTAAACTTTCTTGTTTAATTTGTCAATGCTGAAGTATTGCTGATAATGCAGACGCTTTCCATGCGCCACTTCTGTAATGTATATTCAACTTGGTTTTCAATTTTAGCAGAGACTTCTAATCTGGACGATAAATCATACGTCCCTGAAGTAGGAAGAATAGCTTGTAACTGGATTTCACGTTGGCCATATGGTTCCAATCGACATAAGATTGACGTCTTACCAGCATAACGGAAAGAAGTCGAGGCTTGGGGTGAATAGAGTTGAGTTTTTATATTTGGCAAAAGATTATGACTGAAAAACAAATAGCAATTAGTACTGAACTTTATGGTATTACTTAATAGTAAATATAAAACACACCTGCTGGTTCCAATTGTATCAACTTTAATATGAATATCAGTTTGTGAATTATTTTGCATGTTTATAATTACTGGTACAACACATATTCGACTACGTGTAAAATCATGAGACACTTCTTTAGAATGTTTTAAATAAAACCACACTAAATTTTTTTGACATTCCAATTCTGAATATTGTTCTTTTTTCGCAAGTGTTCGAGCATCCGGTATATTAATGTCAGGACCAAAAATCCTGAGACGTCCAGAATATTCAATCGGCTCTACTTGTTTTTCAATAGGATGATTGTAAGGTTTATTTAAATAGTGTAAATCAATGTAATGTTGCCCAATAGCGTTGCGAATTATAACTCCACCTTCTGTTACTTTAGCTTTCCATCTGAGTATTACAGTAGAATCTAATTTCATTGTAGATGCAACTGGATCGTTTTCAATTAGTGCTCGCGACAGTTGATTATCAGATTGAGTATCATTGGCATCCAACGGGATAATGTGTCGCTTTTTTATAAAATTCATATAAGGTATACTATCTGATAATTTTGAAACATCTTTAGATAATGTAACATCAGAAAAATTGACATTGTCACCTTTTCTAGAAAGTTTTAATAAAAAATGTATCATTTCTTGAGGTTGCACTTTGACATTAGTATAATCAACTGATTTCATTAAAACCCATGAATCACTATGAAAAGCCATATCGGTCAGTTCAATTTCGTTCATGAATGGATCATGCACTTGATTAGAGTTTTTAATATGCACTATCAAATTTAATAATGAAAAATTGTCTTTACTCGTTGCACTTCTACGGGCAATAGCACTCGATTGAATAGAATCCAAAACTGTCAAATGCCAACTGTGACGACTAAGCCTATGTTTGGGTGTATTTTTCAATTCAGAATTTTCATAATAAAATAGTAGATCCAGTCGATGATTTCCTTTTTTATGTGGTGCACAGACCCAAAGAGTCATTTTGAAAGAATCGCCAACTTGTAAAATGTCATTTTTATCAGGAGGTAATGAAATTTTAGTGACAAGTTCATCAGTTTTCTTTGTTTGTCCTATAAATAACGAAATTATTACTGTGCTTTTATATTTTGTTTATGAAGAACAGAAATTAAATATTACCTTTTTTAAAATCATGTTCTTGATTCGTAAATGCAAACAACTTTGGATTTGTAGAACCAAGATAAATATTTCTCAATGGTGCATTACCAATATTTTTCAATGTAACATCCATACATTGAAGTTCACCACATAACATTTCTGGGGTAAGAGGTGTAAATGTAATCTGAAATGAGAATGGAAAACAATATTTTTGGTAACAAAAATATGTTTTAATTGGTTTAATATTTGATTAACAATACCTGCATGAATGGCCCTTTATCGACAATGTTAATATCTAGTCTTAAATCTGTACCATAAAGAGAAATTCCAGGCTTTTCTTTAATGTTTTTCAACTTAGGTCCCTGAATTTTAAATAAACGTTTTCCGGATACAAAAGCAGTTGGATTAGAATTAGTTTGTTCTGTTGTTTGAACTGGATTTGATAAATCATAGCTTAAACCCAAGACTTTTAGCTGACCAATTTTTTTAGGTTTTAAGGATAAAACAATAGTTTGCTTAGATGCAGGTTGAAGTGTGACTGAATCAATTTTCAAAGTTTCGACAAGACTTTCTTCACATTCTACTGAACTTTCATTATTTATAATACAACTATTGTCATCAAATGACCAAAGCAATTTCAAATTAGAAAGTGGTAAGGGTATTAACAAAGGATTAGATAGTGTTATACATAAGTAAATTGGTTCGTTGACGACAGCATTTGGTTTACTTGTATTATTGCTAGAATTAGTATAAATTGTAACAGTTGGCTTGAAAATCATTGGAGGGGTTCCTTGAGCTTTAGATAAGAGAATTTCTTCAAGTTTTGACCATCGTACATCATCAGCATCTTGACTAAAAGATAAAATTTGACTCACTAATTCAATGTTATTGCCAGGTTTAATTACAGGCCCTAATAATACTTTAATCTGATTGTCCTCAACCAGAGGTAAAGGTAATATAGGAAGATCAGTTTGAGATGTCTTTGACTCTTGAACCGATAGCTAAAAAATAATCCATTATTAACTTTATGATTTAAAAATAATAACGTTCTAAATTGTACCGAAAGTATTAATTTATTGATGATTTATTATATTAATTAATGCTTCTCTATAAATAATTTAAATATTTTTATTTTTAAACTCACACTGTGGATGTACAAAAATTCTCGCAGAAAAGCTGCTTGTTGAAGTGCAGGCTGTTTACTAGATGCACTTAACAATTTTTCAAAAACTGTAACAGCTTCTGTAACTTGTTTTAAAGATGCAGCTTGTCTGCCAATAGTAAAATGTATATGATCTTCTGCTAAAGACCATCCTTTATCATTATACACCTAAAAATGAGCAAGTGTTATTAAAAAAAGACTGAATGTTACTAGATGTTTCTAAATGATTGTTTAAAATAGCATACCTGATATGCTTGTTTATAACAACGTAAGGAATGTTTCTTCTGTCCAGCTTTTGAAAATCGATGGCCAGCTAATACTGCATGAAAAGCATACTTTCTTACCATTTTTGGAGAAATAAAACAGTATGCTGCCTGTTCAAGCAGTAACGCTGAGCGTAAATCTGAATCTTCACTTGTCATTCGTATCAATTGCTTGGCTGCTTCTCCATATAATCCTCTATTTTTCAAACATTCAGCACTCAACAAAGTTGCTCTTGTGGCAAACTGTGGCATCTTACAAGTATTCAAATATGTCGTTATCGCATCATCCATGTACTCTATAGTTTTTCTAATCATTTCATCCATCATGAAAGCACTTAAAGCAGCCATTTCTAGTGCACCTGCATAATAAATCCAAGCTTGATCTGCTGCAAAGTCGCGCTTTGCATTGTGATATGCTTGATATGCAAGTGTATAGTGGCCAAACATAAAACAGAGGTCTCCGAGACGTCTCAATTGAAGTTCCGGTGACTCTGTAGTATATCTGAAATCAAATTGAAATTCAATAATCAAATAAAAAAATAATATTCTATATCAATATTATAAAATAATTATAAGAGAAACACTTACATTACGGCATTGGCTGGGACAGATCCAGGGACTCCTGGCTTACTGGTTCCAAACCACCTTTTAGTTGCACTAAAAAGAGATCTGCTCACACCTTTTTTGTTAGAAATGAGATCATTCAATAAACCTATTTGTCTTTCAACATAGGGCAATAAACTTTTGAGACAAAATTCTGACATCATTGATTTCAATCTTTCAAGATCTTCTGTAGAAAGTCTAGCACCATGTTGAGGAGTCACATGTGTAGGAGAGTCAGCCCAAACATTTATATTAATTGGAGCAGTACCATCAAAATGCTGTTGCAAACTGTCAAAGTTATTAAATTTTGCAGGCAATTCACTTTCTGGACTAAGAGGATGAATAGTTGCAATAGTGCTCGTAGGAACTGCTTCCTGGCCAACTTCTAATTGCACAATTTGTGAATCTGATAATTCTGAAGAAAGACTAATGTTGTCACTCCTATCTGGAGTAAGTAGTGTGAAATTTCGAGGTGCAATAGGTGTTCCTGCTTGACTAGTTGATCTATAGAAATAAAAATGTTTCATGTTGTACAAAGATAGCAAAATTGCATGCAGATAGTATTTTTGATTAAATTAAAAATATCAATAATAAATAAATATTATTGTTACATACCTTTCTGGCTCAGTGTTAACTGCATTTGGCATGGAAGACACACCCATAGTATCTGCAGGTGTACGAGGAGAACTGTCTTGATCACTATTACCAGATAAATCAGAATGCTTAACTATAAATTGACTCCAGGGATCTGGAAGGTGAGTATTATCATCCGAAACACTAAATGGTCTTGAATTCATTTGTAAAAAAAAGCAATTATTAGGGCCATAGATATTCTTCATTTCCGTAAAAACATCTTCAGCTCTAAAAGAAAAATTATAGTTACTTTAATGAAACTAAAACAAAGATCATCTTCTATTCTAAAGACTTACTTTTTCTTGTCATCTTGTGTTGCATCATGTACTAAAATATAATATCTAAGAGCATTGTTATTAAACCACTTTGGTAATTTTCCAGGAACGCTCAAGTTTAATTGAGCTCCCATTTGTTGAATCTTTTCAAGAGGATTGTCATCTGCTGTTGAAACAACTATCATACAAGCTAGAAAGTGTTTTGTGAACTCATGATCCGATGGGAATTGTACATTAAGAAAAGTATCCCTCCATGCTTCAAACCAAGGTACCGACACTGGTATATCCAGATCAATACTTCCTGTACGAACCACAGTTGTACGTTCGCTAAAAGTAGAATTAACAGATTCATTCAACAATTTTCTAGCTACGTTTGGCTCTGGAGGACAATAGTTGACATCCTTAACAGATATCTGTAAGGAGCGAATCGCCACAGTTGTTCCCTGAGGATCTTTTATATGACCTGAAAAAATAATTTCTTTATGGAATCTATCTGTTAAAAATAAAATGCATATTTAAAAATACAATCATTTTTCTTATATAATCATCACCAGTAAAGTATATTGAAATTTCAAAAAACAACTATACTCGCACTAATATTCAAAAACAACTATATTACTTCAATTTTCAATCGAACGGTAAAAGAATCAGAAAACAAATGACTACGACAACTTTCAATCGCTCCATCTCAATAACAATTCCTTCTCCAAGTGAATAAATAAATTTCACCCTACTATATAAAACAATCAACTTCGAACAAAAGCATGTCACGAACAATCCACACTCCCTCTCACTCAAAGTACAACAACAAGATAATGCCACCTCCGAATCACTCGACAAAGCCCAAGGATCCTTATGTACAAATACCTTCGGTACTGAGCCTGCAGAAGGGCTGTAGAAGCTCGATGAAGGACAGATTGTTCTTCTGGCAGGTGGCCTCGGCGTTGGCCGAGCAGACCGCGGCCACTTGCGGCGAGAACGCGTTCACGATGAACTCCCGCGGGGTTACCTTGCACTGAGCCATTATTACTATATACTTATCAATTTTCGACCGCAACCTCCTTGTGTATTACGTGCCTTCTTCTATCCTCTTGCACGCGTACGCATACCCCCTGCTGCTCCCTACTTTTGACTCCTTCACATGATCACCACCTGTGCGGGACGATGCTGCTGGACGATACCCAGTACCTCGCAGGAGTCGGGCGAAGTGATCACCATCGTGCGGGGTGACACATGTATACTGTACGCGCGGGGAGAGTATCACTGTAATACGCGCATGCCTATTATCACGGTTACGATGTTAAACACACCCGCGGGAGGAGGTGTATTGGGTATAAAACGTGCATATGCACCGAGGCAGCGACGTCGACGATGGTCTGTCTGATACGGGTCCGCGCATGGACATAGTGCAGGACACACCGCGCTGCTCGTGCACTATATGCAGACGTCGTCGAGTTCGCGAGGTTGTCGGCTCTCTCGTCGATTTTCGTTTTGGCGGTGCAGTTCGAAAGCTTACGATTTTAGGATGATCATTGTAGAATTGAATGATAGTTACATTGTGAAAATAAGTAGGCAACAAATTTAAAGATGAATTTCATTAGATTATTGATGTCTCCCGGAAGAGTTTCATCGCATTCTACTAATGATACGACAGCTGCGTATTCTTTTATTTAAAAAAATAACAGCAATAAAATCATATGAAAATTTGTTTGGTAGCTTATTTATTGATAAATGAAGTTGCAAACTAACTTTTATAAATAAAATATTTACACTCAGGTTATTTTTCAACAATATTTATTCTAAATATTCATTTGTTTTTTTTAAATTGTTTAAATACAAAAACGTCATGCTTGCAAAGAAAAATGATAAAAATTGAAAACTTGACAACGTTGCAGTTTCGTAAATGTAAAGGTGTGTATGTATGTATGTGATACGTAGGAAAACTCCTTCTGGAGTTTGGACAATTGCAACGGAGCGATAAAATTCCTTAATTCATCTTTAAAAACTCGATTATTCGTTTGAACGCAATTAAAACACTCCCTTTAACAAAACCTCACAATGAAATTCAAGCATCTTATCTGTCCAAAATCGAGAAAACAAAAGCAGTCTGCTACGCTCTGCTCCGAAATCGAAAAAGGAAGATCGCAACCAGTAGAGACGGAAATAAAAGCCTCAGTGGGGGAGTGGGGACGGGTAGTAGGGGTATAGGCGTGCCCCTTCACTTAGGCCATTTTGTAACGCGTCGTGCTCGTGTGGTGATCGTTCCGTCAGGGGCCCTAAGGAAGAAAATCGTCGCGCAATACCTATATAATACCCAAAACAAGCGATCGCATCGGTCGGTCCCCTCCTTATCTCGCCCTTCGTCGAGTCGAGACGATCGTCGCTCGCCAGGGCGATGAAGCCGATGTTCGTTTCGGAGCAACGGCTAGCAGCAGCGGCAGCAGCAGCGAGTTGACGGCGTGCGTGTACAACTTATTGTACGCATTTCCCACGTTGATTCTCCTCTTCACGGGCTGGGTTGAGTGAAAGCGGAGTTGCGTGCGCGCGGGAGGCTGTCAATCGGTGTGTATACACGTCGACGAGGATCGTCGTGGCAAAATCGAGAGACCATGGGCGAAGTCATAGGTACGTAGAGTAGCACAGCACGTCACCTCTTTCAGCTTCTCTTTTTCTCCTTTCCTGCGTTCTCGTAACGGCTCGCTACCTGTTGCGCTTCGGTAGTATCAACGCTTGTATATGGTATGTAGGTAATCATAGTGGTGACGTTAATTTTTTTTTTTTCTTTATTGGTGATTTCAGAAATTTTGAAGGTGGAAAACACTTATCTGCCACAGGACGGCTTGACTGAAGTTGTTGTTGGTATGTTGTGTTTATTTTGTACCGTTTTTTTTTTGCTTTGATATTTGCTTCGGTATGTTTATGCGGAACTTATGTATCTTTTGCAGCTGACCTGTTAGTCAAACATCCACATGATGATGATGATGCTTTTATTATGCCTGAGATAATAGATGCTGAAGAAGGTAAATAACACTTTGGTTGAACTATTAATTTATTATCTTTTAATAAATTTGTGTTAATTATACTTTTCTTTATATTGCAGTTCTTGCACAAAATGGCCAAATTATACAAATTATTGGGGATTATGAGTGCGTCACTTGTCATCGTATTTTTCCGAGTGAAGATGTATGTGAAATTGTTACCATTTTATGGAATAAAATCTTGTTTTATATATTTTTAAAATAATTTATAAAAACTATTTTTTCTTTTTAGATGTTAAAAGAGCATTTACAAGTATGTAGAGAAGAAGATGATGATGTTGATATTTTAGAGTTAGGTAGGATGGATGAGTTAGATTCAGAGGATGAAGAAGATGAAGATGAAGACGAAGAAGATGAAATCCACATTGATGATCCAGATTACAACATTGACTCAAGTCCATCAGGTATAGATTTTAATACACTTATTTTTAAGATTGTTAAGTTGTGAATAATACAACTTTTATAATGTATATTATTTTAGATTCTCACAGTACAAAAAATAACAATAAAAAAATACCAATAAAGCCAGTATCAGAAAATCAATGTCACTGTTGTGCTGAAGATTTAAAAACAGCTCATTCTGGTGGTCCTTTTAAATGTTCAAACTGTGATATGTCATTTAAGAAAGCATATTCTTTGGAAAGGCATTTAGTAGTCATTCACTGGGAATCAGATTCATGTACATGTAGTGATTGTGGTTCAACTTTTCGCGATAAAAAAGCTTTAGATAAACATCGGTATACAACGCATGTAAAAACTAACAAAGTGTACAAATGTGATAAATGTGATACTTATTTCTCAAGAAGCTATCACTTAAATCGTCATAAACAGCAATCAGGCTGCCACGGAGACAATACTAACAGTTTCTCTTGTCAGGTAAGAAAAAATTTATCTTGGTATCAAAATTTGTTAAACTGTATAATTAAAAAAATGTATACGGTATAGGTTTGCAATAAAGTATTTACTCGTAAAGACAATTTACGTGAACATTTACGAACTCATGCTGGAATGCCACAAAGAAAAAAGAAATCTTGTCAACTTTGTCCAAAACAATTTTATACAAATCAGCAATTAATAATTCATCAACGTGTACATACTGGAGAGAGACCAGTAGAATGTGACTTATGTTCTAAAACTTTCTTATCTACCTTAGCAATGAAAAAGCATCGTAGGGTTCACACTGGAGAAAAACCTTTTGAATGCAAATATGTAAGTTAATTTATATGTTATTATGTCAGTTAAAAAATTCTAATAGTCATATTGTAAAACTATTAAATACTTTGATTCCAAGCAATCATTACGGATTTGAAGACATGAACATTTGTAAGTCAAACAAAATTTGAGGTGTTAAATGTTGTTTTATATTATATTATTCGTGTAGTTTAATATTCTGTTTAATTTATCAGCAAAATAGATATTTTAATAAGCATTTGATTTGTAATTAGAAATTATTGATTATTGATTATTGTTTGATTTTGTTAATTACCACTTCTTTTAATTTTATAAATTTTCTTTTTGTTGCATTATTGTAATTAATATATTTTTCGATAATTATAATTTAAATGAAATTGAAAAATTATTATCACTTTTCTCACAATTTTAGTGCCAAAAAAAATTTGCCGCCAGGGAAACATTAAATCGTCATCAAAGAACTCATACAGGAGAAAAACCTCATGTTTGTCAGTACTGCAACAAGTCTTTTATCCAAGCAGCTCAATTAAGAGCTCATATATTTCATCACACTGGAGAAAATGGTTTTTACTGTGACATTTGTGGAAAAGCTTTTAATCGCAAAGCACGTCTTACCAATCACAAGAAATTTGTTCATGAGGGTGCTACACCATTTAAATGTGAAACATGTGACAAAGCTTTCACACGAAAAGAAGATTTGTCTAAACATATAAATCTACATGCTGGAATAAAACGTACGTCCTTTTTCTATATCTTACTCTTCTATACTAACTATTTTATAAAATGCTTGTCTTATAATCTGGCCTAAACATTTTGATAATATAATAAAATTTTAACTCAATTTCTTTTAGCCCATAAATGTGACACCTGTGGGAAATGTTTTGCTGCTAAATCATCTTTACAAGCTCACATGAATACTCATAGGCGAGAACCACCACAATCATGTGCTGAATGTGGAAGAGCATTTATTCGCCAAGACTGTCTTATGCGACACATACGTGCAAAACACAGAGATCTTTTAGAAGATGTACTTGGAGAAGCAGAAAAGAAACATTTACAATTACAAATGTTTAATATTGCTTACATTGCTGCTGAGAAAATGAAGACAGGAGAAACAAATATTCTCTCAATAGAGGAATTGATGAAAGCTATTACAGAACTTTTAACTGTTCTTATTGAAAAAGAAACATTAGAGGTATATCGAATAAAAATGAAACATCAATTATTTAATTATCTGATGAAATTTAATTCAACTAATTAATTTTTATATTTACTTATTTTAGCTATTTGGTTGGTTACAATCACCTTTACAAGATGTTCTGGAAGCTGTTATTCGAAGATGTGGACATGAACCACTTACAGCAGATAGTGATTTATCACTGCCAGAGAGATTAAGAGGAAATGTCAAATTATTATTTAATGCTGTCATAGAAGATGAAAATGTAAAATCCCTTTTAACAACACAAACTGTCGATGAAGTGATTATGCATGTTCTAAAAATATCAAAAACTAACAAAGAAGCTGAAGAAAAACAGTAACAAAAAATTTAAAATTCCTGAACCATGGTGGCTTGATAGGGTTTTAGGAACTTCGAGGCTAGAAAGATAAAGTTAATTTTCTTTTTTATTTTTACTATATGACTACATTAATTTGAATACATATTTTTGGCTACTTATATGTAAATTTTTTTTTAAATAAAAAAAAATCAGAGTGGATCCGTATAGATAAAGAAAATGATAAAATACATGTTTATAGGAAATTTAGTGCCTTTTAATGAATAGATCAGTTTTATTCAATTTTTATCTTTATTCATTGTTTTACAACAAAAAAATAATTTTGCAATTAAATAGATGTATATATTTTAAAAATACTAGTTTTACTCTACAAGGATAACTTCCAGTTTAGTAGCAATTGTACAAATAATAGTTATGAATTTACTGTTACAATAAATACAAAATTCAAAGTTAACTTATTGTTTAATTATTTAAATATGTACCTCTCAGACAAAAATACTTGTTGGTAAGAATAATTTATTTTTTTCTTCTAATTTACAATAAACTTATAATAAACGATTTTATTGAACGATTTCACAACTCATACCTTAATTTTAACAAAAGATTTATTTATCTTTTCCAATTGCCCAGCCTTGCTTAAGTACTTTGCTAATACCAGGTCCATTGTAAACAAGTATCAAAAGTCCAGCAAGAGTAAGGGTAGATACAAGGTATAGGGCAACAAAGCAAACTTTGGGAAGAATAGGTCCAACCACTATCGGTCTTGCATAATCTAAAATAATTGCCTCTAAGCCCCTGAAAAGTAAAAAGTTAAATTTTTACAAATAAATTTATCGTGTATATTATATTTTTTAATTTTTTTATGTTATTTATTAGGTATAAAATAAAATAAATCAAAATTTAAATTTAAATTACCAATGAGCGTGTATCACAGAAGTAACCGCCAATAATCCATCAAGAATAGGATTTTCAAGTATAAGGCAAAGGGGAAGCAATGGTACGAATGAAACAGCCACTATTCTTTCAAGTTTCCATAGATTAACATGATTTCCATCTGTGCTATGAGATCTTGCCTGAATTAGGCTGTTGCCAATAATTTTCGTCAGCTATTGATAAATTAATGTATTACTTTGAATGTCATTACTGCAAACAATAATAACATAAAAATCATTGTTAAACCTGTGATGAAGATGGGCAAAGAGCATTTTTGAAAGTGATTGGCTTAGGCAAACAGTTTAGCTGTCTTGAATAGTTTGATGCAGTGAGCCGAGTCGAATAACATCTTAAAGAAGAAATATTTCCCTGCTGTATCAGCGACCCTTGAACAATATTAAATATTGTCGTATTACTTCATTGCTTTATAAGTATGTCAAATATTACAAATATTAATTATGTAATCAATTTAAAACAACCTTAAAAAGAACAATGATACTCACTTGACAGTCCTGTAAGGTTTCGCAATGTTGTAAAACTAGCGATTTTTTCCAGCATCTTTTTGTACCTTAAAAATAGTTTAAACTTAGTCTTATTTTATATAAAAATCTTATTTATTATTATTAAATATTTATTTACTTTTTCGACACCGGGATAAAAAATCTGCAAAAAGGCTAGAATTGACTTGACTACCAAAATATATGTCGATCGCAACGCCACCTAACTTCTAAAACAACGTTGCCAAATCTTCAAAATAATTTAAATTGCAAATTTATATTTAATAAACAAAAAGAAAAGCGGCGTATGAAAAAATTTCTTATAAAATATCAAATTGATATCAAAACAAATTTGAATACTTGATAATTTTTATTACGCTCGCAAAGATTTGCCTACTTACTTTTAAATCAGCTGATAGATCTATTTCACCTTCACGTACAAACTGGCAACACTGTTATGTGATTCGTGTTTATGGAATTTATAAGGTTATATTTGTTCTTGTCAATAGATCGAGTATTTATAAAGCTAAATCTTAAGATTGTTCCTAAATTAGAATTAAATACTATGTTATTCTTAGGACAATGACAAGGGTGAACCCACTAATTATTACAGAACTTCTAAAAAATTTCAAAGGTATTCCCGAAAAACTTGATATTTACTAAATTGATTGTTGAACTTCTATATCATATCTTCTAACTTTGTCTTCTTGCATTTGTAGAATGCCTTTTAAATTCCACTTGAAGAAAAGTCGTCAGTATAACGTTGTCTCCAAGAATCAGTATGTAATATGTGTCGAATTATTGGACTCAACATCTATAGAATGCACTCTTAGCATCGACAGTCTTGGTCAAGAATGTTTGACCAATGTAACGCAAAGACTTGGCTTAGGCCAGCCAGAATTTTTTGGCCTATGTTATGTCTGTCGACATGGAACACCAGCTCCTCGATGGGTGGATATGGATAAGCCTTTAAAAAGGCAACTGGAAAAAGATGCCAAAGGTTTCAATTTGTATTTGCGTGTAATGTTTTACATCACAGATGTTCAGTTTATTCAAGATGAAATGACCAGGTATGAAATTAGGTTTCAGTGAATTAAAATAAATTTTTAATTCTTATCACTAATTTTTGTTTTCATCAAAAATATTAATTCTGTTCTCTTAGGTATCATTATTATCTTCAATTAAAAAGTGATATTTTAGAAGACAGAATACATTGCCATCCTCGACAAGCTACTGTATTGGCTAGTTATTCTATGCAAGCAGAATTTGGTAATTATGATGCAGAAAGACATCGCCCTGAGTTTCTTCAGCAGTATACATTTTTCCCAAAAGTAAAAAAATTATGTATTGGTTAAACTTATTATTTACATGAATTTTAATTCAATGAAAACTAATTTGTATATATACATTTTAGTCTGTTGTTGAAGCTGAACCAGGTGGACAAGAAGCACTTTTAAATAGTTCACTATGTCAGTATAAAATGATAGCTGGTGTAACACAGGCAGCTGCAGAAGAATATTATATTACAATGGTCATGCAGTTAGAAGGATATGGGCATGAAACATTTTCTGCTAAAGTAAGCAAGTTGTTAAAATTCCTATCTAATTATTTCGTAAGATTACTGTAACTTATATATTTCATTAAATATGTCTTCAAAATTTGTATAGGATGAAAGCAATAATGAAGTTGTTCTTGGTATTTCTATTAATGGTATTATGGTCTGTTATCCAAGTACACAAGCTACTCAGTTTTACAGGTAAATATTATAATTGCATAAATTAATAATCAAATGATTATAAATATTAAATATAATTAACATTTACTTTAAATAGATGGAAAGATATAAGTAATGTGATCAATCACAAGAAAACATTTAGAATAGAATGTCAAACAGAAATAGAGTATGCAAAGCAATTCACTTTTCGAGAGTCACGTAGTGCTAAGTATATGTGGCGATTATGTATAGCACAGCATACATTTTACATGCAGCATCAGCAAACTCAACCACCAGAACGCCTTACAAATGGATATTTTGTAAGTGTTCATGTAAATATTTACATCAGTTTATTTCAGAGGTTTTTCTGTTTCACTAATTCAATCAATCTGATTCAAATACTAAATTTTGCTTTAATATCTATTTAATAAAAACGTAATCAAATTATATATTTTAATAAATAGGATACAGAAACTAATGACTCGAGTGAGCAAACTCCCTCCGTTAATTTGGATACTAATGGAACGGAAGATTACACTCGCTGGACGAGTTATAACGATCTCTCAACTTCGCCATGTCCAGTCGTATCTGTTTCTACAACAGATATAAATAATTTACGTGCCTTGTTGCCTTCTTATAGACCGGCACCCGATTATGAGACTGCTGTACAAATGAAGTACAATAATAGTGGAAATAATTCACAGCCTTATTATGCTAATCAATCTACAATTGTAGGAGCAGATTTATGTTTGATTGGTAATGTTGTGAATCACAACAGGTACTAATTAAGTTTTAAACATCAGTTATACGTATAATCATGAAAAAATTCTCAAATTTAAAAAATTTTGAGATTAACATGAAAGGATTGTTTTTTTTACTCATCCATTTACTCAACTATAACAATCTATTTGTAAAAATTATTTTAATGTTTTTAAAAATGCGTTTATTTTTTAACTGTGTGATGTATTAGTTTAGGTATTAAAAATATTTTTAATAATCAAAATGCTTTAAGTATTTACAATATAGATGCTTTTATCAATAAAAGATACATATGTATATGTAAAATTTCTTTTTAAAAGTATGCGATATAAATAATAATTATTTACAATGTTTGTTAAAATTTTAAAATTCATTGAAAATTTTAAATTAACAAAGTTACAATATGTATACAGTATTTACATAAATAAAATACAAAAAGAAAACAGTCTGAAAATTTCTTGGTGACATTTTCTTTCTTCATTATTAACAAATAAATATAAATTAGCCTTTAAATAATTCTTTGAATAACTTCAGTGAGAGCTTTTGGTTCTGGTTTTTCTGCTACACCGTGTACCTCAATTCCAGCATTTAACAGAGCTTCTTCTGTTATAGGGCCAATAGCAACAATTTTAAATTTTTCAAATACACTTTTTTCATCAGACAAAGCATTAATCATATTCTCTACAATTGAAGGACTATAGAATACCAATACATGTGGCAATTGTTTTAAAGCTTCATTTAGTGCTTCTTCTAAACAATTATGAGCTTTAGTCTTATACACAACTATTTTTTTAACATCCACATCATTCTCTGATAAAATTTGAGGTATTGTGTCTCGTGCAATGTCACTACATGGTAGTAGCAAAGGCTTTTTGCAATTTTTCTTCATAGTATTTATAATAAAGTTAGCAAGATTCTTGGCATTTCCAGAATCAGCACCTAATATATTAGCCAAGCCAAGTTGCTCCTTTGCAACAAATTCTGTAGCTTGGCCAATGCAAAATGTTGGTTGATCTAACCATGGATCCATAGAAAATGGATTTTGCATTTTTGTCATAGCTATAGCTGCAGCTGCTCTTGGACTTGTTAATATTAAACCTTAAATATTGAAATATAAAATAATTTCAAATAAAACAGATTTAATAAAATTTATAGAATATGTTTTACCACTATAAGATTCTGAATCAAGTAAATGATTTCGCAAATCATCTAGATTAATAAATTCAAAATGTAGTACTTGTAAAATTTCACATTCAAAACCACCTTCTAACAAACATTTTTTATATTGATTTTCATTGTTATCAGTTTCACTTGATACTCCAGTACATAAAAGAACTTTTTTCTTATCAATAGACATTTTTATTTAATTAAAAATCTTCTTACAACTATTTACAAATGCAAAATCCAATTTCAGCTGTAGTACATACCATTTACTCTTTGCAGGTTATGTATGTACATACAGAATACCTTTCTCTTTAATAATTTGCCATATTTGATATGTTTATTTTTAGCTAAAACATTATCGACGTGTTATCATACAAAATTCATGTAATTTATCGGAAGATATATCATAATATTTGTTTTATATTCATCCAATATTTTATTATCGTGAGTTTGATAAGTTTTTTAATAAAACACTTTATTACTTTAAAAATTAAACTATATTTAATGCAATTTAATTAAAAGAAATTAATTTAATTGAATTTTAGCATGCTGACTATTATATTGAAATCTAATATTTCTAAAATTAATGTTTTTATAAAATTGTTAAAATTTTTAATAATATAATTGTTCAATTAATAATATATTTGTCAAAAATGTAATATAATATTAAATCTTACAAAATAATAATTATAGATATATTATATTAAATCATTAAAAAGTTTTCAATTTTAAGTACATGAATATAGTTTTATTAAAAAATAAATTTAGTTGAATAAGTATAACATCGAAGTTAAAATAGAATAAAACCAATAAATATATAATACAATGTGTTTTTGCATTTTTTAATTTTTTAATATAGTTTTGAAAAAATTAAAACATTGACATTATTTTTATTATATAATCAATAAAAATGTGTATTAAAAATTATTTAATTTAATTAATTTATATTTTCCTAATACTTCAATAGTTTGTTTTTGTTTATATTTTGTCTTTGCATATATTGCATGAGCAGTAGGTTAAATAAAGCTGTGGTTAAAAGGTAATTTGTGCTACATTCAGCCCTGGTTTGACTTATATTTAATAGAAATAGATATAAAATATGAGAGCTGAGTTATTAGTTCTTCTAGTATGTTTACAGAACAATCAATAAATGCACAAGTTTATTACAAACAGGCTTTATCAACTGTGTACATACTTCCCAACAACTGATATTAACTTTGATGAGGGCTTATTTTGGATATGGGTTGGTATATAAATATCAAGCTACTAAGGTAAAGTATAAAGTGTGCAAAAGGTGCTGACACAGAGAATAAAGTTAAATCTCATTTACAATGAGTAAGAATAAAAATTCTTATAAGTGATTAATGTATTCAAGTTTATAGCAAGATATTTAAATTTTTTTAAATGACTTTAATTTGTTTATCTACAGAATTTCAAATAATGCTCATAACTTTGGTGACTATGTTTGACTTCTGGGTTAGTGCAAGACCTCTGGATAAAGTGGATGAATGTTTATTCACGTGTGACTACTGTTTTAAGGTATATAAACTTTTATTAATATAAAAACATTTTTATATTTTGGATAGGTTAACAACTGATTTTTACAATTAATAGGGTGATGTACTTTTGAATTGTGCCAATCAGTGTTTGGTAACAGCGAATAATATGAATTATCCCTGGACTTCAATTTGTCCATATTTTGGATATATGGAATTTGATAAAAGATAAACAATATTTGTAAGAGAAAAAAATGTATGTGTTTAATAAATATAAATTGGCAACTAAATTATCCTCTTGTAGTTTCCTTATAGAAATTTACTTTATTAAAAAAGTAAGATATAGATTCTATATAGTTATTACCCACCAAAATTGGGCAAATTTATGTTGTACAATAGAAAAACAAATGTTTTTGTAGAATACAATTTTTCAACTTTTATAAATAAGCAAATGCAGATTAGAATTGTCAATGCGCTTTAGGTTTTGCAGATTTAACTTTTTTCAATTTTTTAAGTCCACTTATGTTCGTTTTCAGCAGATTCCAATATGCCTGCTGAAATTTATTTACATCCTTAGAGTGTATCTGAAATTGAGATACTTAATTAATTAATAAATCTTTCACTATCATCATGTTTAACTGCATTTTAATAAGAAATTCATATTATAAAGCATAGCAATATTTAGAATACATAATTATTCACAAATTATTTGATAAAAAGATAATATTTACTATATAAAATATTTTATTGAATTCAATAAGATTAGTATACAATAATCATTTTAAAAATGTTCCATTTTATGTTCTATGATTTGATTAGCTATAAACTTATTTTCTTTGCAGTAATTTAAATAATTTACTTTACTTACAACTGTGGAGAGTTTCTTTGACTTATGTGTTGCCCGTACTAAACACAGGTACTCGGCTGGTGGTGGTAGAGGTGCTTTGCCCTCCCTCGGTTCTGGTTTGTTGTGTCCATTGACTATGAAAATTATTTAACATTTAACAATACCATAAAAAATCTAAATGTAATCAACATTTTATTAAAGGGTTTTAATTCATTCATGAATCTATTTAGATTGTGTACTTACACCTCTTTATCGTGAGTGACACAGAGCCAGCCACCCGTGATTTTTCAAAGAGTTTGTTGAGCTCCACTAAGAACTAAAGAAAAGGAAAAATTATGAAAAATTAAAGCCATGAAATCAAGAAATAAAATATTAATTCTGTGAGAAATTACCGCGTCATTCTCTAGCAAAACCATTCCGAGACCGTAGCATATGTCGTCGACGTCCGCAGACTGGCGTCAAACAAATGCGATTGTCCTTTTTCGAGGTTAGGACTTTCAATACACGCGTGCAAACAACTACAACACTGCAAAGTAGCCAATCATGCAGGTTACATGAAAAAGAAAACAACACAACACAGGTGGATACTGGACTGCAGAAAAGACATTTAAATATCACACAAAAATATCTTTCTCTGTATGGACCGGCGGATTTGATAAAAATGTTTAAGTAATTTTAATATTAATTAAAGGTTATAATAAAAATAAAACATAATCATTTTTAAATATCTCGTACGAATTTGATCCAAAATGGTCGAAACGTCAGACATAAATGTTCAGATAAAAAACAAATCAGAGTGTATTTATAAAAATACTCTCAAGAATGAAGGAAACGATTTAAATTCATTGATTTCTAATTTAAAGTCCATGCAACAAAAAGTTAATGAAGTTCTTACGAAACTCGTTCAGGTTGAACAGAGTTCGAACCAAGGTGAGTTTGAAAGTTTCTTATTTCAATTTTTTTACGATTGTAATATAGTTTCTGAACTTTATTTTTATATATTTCCAGAAGAAAATTTAGCCGATGATGATGAGTCTGAAGAAGAGGATAATTCAGACGATGAAGATGAAAATTTGAAACCTAAAAAATGCAAATATAAATAAAAATTTTTAATCTTGTAATTTCAATAATGTATATTTATAGTATAATAAATAAAAACCAAATTTCCAATTTTTTAATGTTAATTTTTGCAAACGTATATTATATGTTTGCAAATATTCAACAGGCGCAAGTGCCGCAAAGTGCTAGAACTTGGAAGCCGCAATTACCTACGTGAATGGCAGTAAGCCGTGGTATACGTAAATGTAAACAAAAGCCGACGAATAAAAAGAATATTACACTCGATAGCATAAAGCCACCATTACAATAATTGGTAATTCAATGATTGTTAATTTTTGGCAAAATTAAGTCATATTTAAAAGTTATTTTACGCAGTTTTCTTTTCTGAAATACTTGAAATTAAATTACCGTTTTTCTAACCTTATTTGAGCGGTGCTTTAATTGATTAAATTAACGAAAGAACTTCGTAATTTAGGGCGTAAATAATAAGTTTTTTCATTAAAAATTCATTTCTAGATGAAAAATGTCGACGACTCTATCGAATCAGGCACAAATTCGGTACGTTATAGAGTGGTTCCAAGAGTGGTCAGAAATGCAAAGAGACGATTTTGTGGGGATATTATTGGAAAGATGTAGCTCCTCTGGACTTGTAAATGGTTTGCTCACAGGTATTGAAAATCTTGGAAAAGAAAATTCAATCAGACCACCAAGCCTGTTTCAGTGTCGTATCAAGCTCTTTCGAGAATGGAGTCAGAATTGGTCCGAACAAGAAAAGGAAATGCTGGTAACATCAGTCAAACATATGGATCCTAAATTTGCAGAAAAATACGAGCAGAGGCTAACTGACGGTAATGATGGTGAAGAAGAAAAAGCAGAAGAAGAATCATAAGAGATAAAGACTTCGTTATATTTTGTATACAAAGATGTAAAATTTGTTTGATTCTTTAAAAAAGAAAATCGAGAGACTAAGAACTGCTATTTTTGTGATCGATATACGTTCCACGAGGTAATGAGAGATAGCCCTTACTATCTAGTCTGTCACCGGTTTTTGTTAATCATTAAACATTCCATTAAGACAGCACTTCACAAGATCACAATTATGCATTATTTATTACTTTATTTTACATACTTTCATTCACAATATTCTACGTTAACTCATACACTGGTAGGAAATTGCTTTTAAAAATTTATAAAAATTATTATTTTAAAATGTTGTTTAAAACATGTTATCAAAAATACTGTAAAACGTACTTTTACATAATAAAATTTGAGTGAAATTAAAAATTATAATAAATTATTGTTTTGTTATTCTTATATTTACTATGTTAACTTTCCACCAGTGTATAAATTTGTTTTTGAAGACAGTTAAGTTGATGCACAAATACAATATAAATTTTGCCTCGCAAAAACATTGCAGATTAACATAATCAATTACTAACATTTGTTATTCCATGTATTACATATCACAGACCCGTACTAAAATTTGGTAATTACATGCCAGTGCCACTAACATTACATCACTATGTGGTTTGGCAGTCTCGTTACGCTCGAGTAATTGTTATTTCATTGTAGTATAAATATTGTCGTTTTAATTGTTATTATTAATGTACGACGCAGCATCGCGATATTAAAATCACGCGATACAATATCAAGTGGAACTTTTAATTACTATATTCGCGCGTATTGCTTAAATAAATAAAGTATAAATATCATTTAACGTGTGAGAGCGACGTGCCCTATTACACTTGAGTACAATAAAAGCTCTGTAAGCCTAAAATGTTGATAATTCTCCCCTCCCTTCCTTTACTATTTTATATTTATAAGGAATTTTGCGTTTGCTTCAACCATTTGGTACAAATTGATCTAATAGCATTCTGACCAAGTCTATCTGCTTCTTTCAAAATTTTTCGAATATCTTGAGCTCTTTGATGCTTGACAGCAAGAAGATAAGCAGCTTTTAACTGTTTGCTCTCAATGTACGAACTTATCTGCAATAGAAGTAAATGGTTTGTTTATAAGATATAATTACAATATTTCACATGGCACCTATATTTATTCCGTAATGAAAGAAAAACGTTACCTTAAGTTCGACATCATTGATCAATCTTATTAGTGAATCTACACGGTCTTTAAAATCGGAATTCGACTCCGATTGAGGATTGTGCAGTAGAAGTTTTACACAGTGCGTTAAAACGCGATCGGATATTGCCTGCGAGTCCGGTGCACCCGAGCTTCTACAGCACTTTATAAGCTGCTCTATTGAACTAATTTTCTTTTCCAACGCTAGAACGTGACCAGCTAGAGAATACACCTTCTGCGCTCGCAAATTATAATCTGTAACAAAAGAAAAACGCGTTAAAATCCGTCGACAAGTTAAACTAACATTCAACAATTATTTGTCGTATAAACGCCCTAAACATCTCCCTGTACCTTGCATTATCCTAAAAGCAATTCCAAAGCCCTCCTCCGCGTCTCGACCGCACAGAATGGCCAGCACGGCGAGCCGAGTCTTCTGCTGCTGGTTCCCGAACAGCGTGGGCAGTTCCTCGGAGTGCGGGTTCTCCGTGTCCATGTCGAGCAGGTGCCTCAAGTACGGGCCTACGGCTCGGCCCTCCTTCTCCGCGTTGCCCAGGAACTTGACGATCTCCAGCTGTCTGGAAATCGTGTTCATGTGCTTGTCGATCTCCGAGGGCTCCATCTCCATGGTCAGGCCTCCGTGGGGTCCGCTGTGCGACGAGCCGATGCTCTTCCTCCGCTTCCGGCTGAGATTGTCGACGTTGAGCTCGGTCTCGAGGTGTCTCTGGGCCTCGACGAGAAAGTGCGACTTGGAGCAGAGGTCCGCGTAGTCCCTGGCCTCGTTCTTGTAGAAGCGAATGCACGTCATGGCGGCACGGATGAAGTCCCGCATGAAGAGCTGCAGGTGGTAGAGCGTGTGGAGGAACTGCTTCTTGTCGAGGCTGTGACAGGTGTAGACCAGGTACTTCTTCCAGGTGAGCAGGCTGAGGTCCTCGGCCCTGATGGCGCCGAGGAGCTTGTCGACGTTGCCCATGTTCAGGCAGCGCAGGTAGACCGCGTTGAAGAACAGCTCGGGCTCGACGCTGTTCTCGAGGACGAAGGCCAGGCACTTGTTGAACTCCTCGTGCTTCACGAAGAACTCGAGTATGGAGTTGGAGCTGCCGTAGGTGAGGAGGTAGTACAGGCTCTCCTCGTAGTACATGCTGCGGGAGTTCCAGTTGTGCACGAACGAGCACTGCCCCTGACTTATGGCCTTGAGACTGTTGAGGGTGGTGAGGATTTCCTGGGCCACGTTGGACTTGGGCTGACAGGCGGTTTGCGAGTGATCGGGATTCAGCTGGCTTTGGTTCTCGAGAATCTGGAGGATCTCGAGCAGTAGGGGAGGATCTTTGATCGGACGACTCTTGACAGCTTGGCGCTTGCGACTGGGAGAGTCGTTCTTTGCGTCGTCGGACTTTCGCTGCTTTTGAATTTCTAGAGAATCTTCGCTGCTTCTGCTGGCGTATTCGGTGTCAGGGTAGGATAGGAGTACCCAGTCGTCGAAGTTCTCGTACAAAACTTTTTCCAGACAGTGAGAAAATTTCGTTCTCGCCCGATCCAGATAACCGACCTATTGATTTAAAAAGATAATTTTTTAATAAATTTATTTTAATACAATATTTTTTAGACCTACATCATTCGACAACACCTGTCCATAAAATTGTATTTTAGAGATGCAGTTTAAAAAGTTATGTTTCATACTGACACTTGCACCGGCTGACGTATTTAAAATTTATATCACTTATTTTTAAAAAATGTTGTAACTAAAATACAATCTTTTAAAAGATGATTCCGAGATTTAAATAAATATCATGGAAGCATAAAAAATGACAAAAATTTGTATGCATAGCAAATACATTATATTTATGATTATCAGTATCTGTTAAGTACCTTAGATCTAATATTAAGATTTAATAAGTACACAAAAATATTGTACTGCTCTCTTAAGATATTTCTGTGGCCATAATTAAACATACACCAATAAATTACACTCTATTCCCTTATAAACAAATAGGGTGACCCGTTATACCCCAATACTTTTGAAATTGTGATTTTCGAAGCCATTTTATAAGTGCACTTCACTAATTCCATTGCATTATAAAACAAATGTACCCTCTTTTTCCACTTTAAGGTGACGTTTGCGGTGGTTTTCTGCGACTGGGGGTGTCGAATTCACAAGATATAAAACTCAAGTTCGAAAGTACCTTCAAGCAGGCTTTTCCCCAAGCAGCCCAGACGCCCTGCGTGTCGAGGCCGGACTTGGTGCTGACGTCCAGCGCCAGGGTCCACTGTTCCTTCTCGGTGAGCAGGTCGCGCAGCTTCCTGAGCGCGTGCTCGTCCAGACTGTCGTCCGAGGGTATGAGCGCGAGGCAGTCGGACTGGACGAGCGTGGCGATCAGGTCGACCTGCGAGAGAAAGCGATCGCAGTGAGCCAGGCCGGCGTTCAGGCCGAGCTTGGCGCACTTGACCTTGACCGCCACCAGGAGCGAGCGAATCATCTTGATGATCAGGGCGTGATCGATCTCGGGATTGACGCGGCCGCCGGTCACCGGGCGCAGGAGCTTCTTCATCTCGTCGCAGCGGTCCAAGAGGAAACTGCGGCAAAGGGAAATTTGCGTATTACGAGTGGCGTTATTCACTGTGCGGGAAACGAGGTTTAAGGTGATGCTAAACCCTCTTGTTACCGTAAAATACGGGGAACCACTTTTTTCATTCAATATTTAATTTTGCGAAAATATCTCTCTGAAAAGTTGTTGCTTTTGAGTAGGACAATAACGTTTCATAGAGATATTTACTCAAAATGAAAAATAAAATAAGAAAAGTGGTTCCTCATATTTGTCGGTGACTGGTGGCTTTAGCATCACCTTAAGAGTAAAGTATTTTCGCGGAAATCATAACGTTAAACGAAATAGTTTGAGGGTGTTAAAAAAAACTATTAGGGAGTCCAAGGCCCATATTGGGCGTTATCTGACCCAGTCTCAATTTTTTAAATACTTTTCATTGTCAATTTTTAATTTTAAATATATAATTAGATTAGGTAGGATGGATACTTTCTAAAAAGAACTGCGTATTTAAAACTATTGCAATTAATGAAAAATCGAATCATATGACCCCTTAAACTCAAAACAGGTCCAAAAATATTATCGAGAATTTCCTATTTAAATGTAAAATTTCGCATTGAATATAAATTGAAAATGGGCCTTGGATTACGCAAGTTTGATTAGCCCATCTGATAAACTTTTAAAGATTATAAAACTTTTCCATTTAACCCGCCTGCGCAGAAGCTAATTTTTGCGAGTATGGATTTGATCGAATAGAAGTTCTGCAACCATATCTTCGGTAGTCTTTCGCAATCTATTAAATTGAAGCTATACTATACTTAGCTTCAATTTCGGAGGTCGTAAATGGCATTGACACGATGTAATTATTTAAATTTAAAATGCAAAATGTATAATACAAAACTGATGACTTGGCTTTCCGTGGAGGGGGTAAATGTTTTTTTACGAAAATATTTATCTTTCGAGATATTCTAAGAATTCTGTACTTTTCAGTCACTTTGTATATTTACTGGTCCCACCAAACACGACTGATACTACTTGAATGGTTGATTTATCCGAAACTACGTCATTTCATGTCTGTGCAGTTAATACAATTCAAACATAACGACTAAAATGTAATATAATTCCAAATGGACATGCCAAAAAATTCATTTTTCTAAATATTTTTTATTACTAAAATAAAGTAAAATATAAAACCCTTAGAATATAAAATATCTACAATGTCACCTTGGTGGTATATCATTTCAATGGCATGCGTGCGTAATTTTATACGACTTTGTTTGAATAAATTAGTTTTTTTAATTTAAGACATCCTTCTGCAACTTCAAGTACTCTAACAGATAAATAGTTTCTGACTTAAGGGTTCCCAATATAACTTTGAATTTCGGTAAATATTTCTTAAACTTTATAGTCCAATGAAATTGATGATGTTTGGCTACCACTCACATTTCTATCGAAATATTTAATATATTCTACAATTTATTAGTACTCGAGTGGGTAGATGGTTATATATTGGCCAAAAGGAAGGAACTCCAACTCCTTTAAAAATACGGAATGGCAGTTTTTGACTGTTTCATTTTTCACTCTTAAAAATGAAATTTCGTGCAAACTAAAATATAAAAATACCGAAAACATACATATCCTAACTAATTTCGCACAGTCCTAATTTTTTCATAATCTACGTTGTGTGCTTAGTGTGAATGTATTTATCAGCGTGAAAGTTTTATCTGAGTGCATGACGTTTACACGAGTGTTTGTATTCTTTATTTTATCGACCTGATTGATATGACGTATGACTACAAATGAGAAAAGGTATGTGTGTTTAAATCTCGACAATACGTGATTATGAATATGATTAACTCTGGCGATCTAATAGAAACATGAACCGTACTTATACAATTGACGATCTATCACGGTGAACAATGTCATACCAAATCTGATTTAACAACATTATTCCAGCTACACCTGCACGTCCTTCCTATAAATTTCTATCATTCTAACAAATAAAACCTTCAACCACCCAAACAAATCTCAAAAACAAAGAACATCGCAATAGTCACCTCGCGTAGGCCTTGTGATCGGAGTGCAGGCTGAGGATCGCGAGGCAGAGCGATATGTTGGGCGCGTACTCGAAGGAGAACTCCTCGCGCACCGTCTGATTGTGGGTCTCGTCGGTGGAGAGCTTCCAGCACTCGAGGGCGACGCTGCTCGCGGCCGAGGACGTGCCCTGGGCCGCCTGCATCTGCAGCACCGTCTGTCGCTTGCAGTCGTCGCAGACCCTGACCAGCACGCTCTTCGTGTAGCCGGCGACCTGCATGCGCTGCTGCGAGCACGCGGCGCAGACAACGCGGCCGCAGCGACGACAGTGGTGCCGGCGATTGAACATCGAGAATATCACGGCCTTGCAGCAGCTGCACTCGCGAGCCTAGAGGCGTGGAAAGAAGAAGAGGGTTAGAAGATGAAGATGCGAGTGAACGAATGATCGTGGGATTTGGTATTGTGACTCTGGCGGTTGGAAATAAAGGGTTGAGGGAAGATAAGAGCGTTTTATGGCGGAGTTTTTAATTTGAATGGAATTCAAGAAAGTCTGAAGATTCGGTAAAGGAAAAATCGGTGAATAAGTATTTAATGGTAGCGAAGGCAAACTGGCAGTCAGTGATTTATTTAACTTATCTTTTTTTGCATTGCTTATGATTTACTAAGAGTAAAATAAAGTAATTTTTACAAAAGTTACTGTATTTTACTTTCTACGAAAGTGTACATAGAATGGGCGTTCGGACGCTTGTACATTAATTGCTCTTTTAATTTCTTAGAGTGAGAAATGGCAAATTTAAACCAATTTAACTAGAGTAAAAATTCGACACTTATTTGCATTCTAGTTAGAGTACATTTTTACTCTAAAAAATTACCGATCTTTCTCTCACTTTTCAAATGAAAAATATAATTTAATTAAAGTGTAAATCAACTTCAGAAGAATACATTTTTACTCTAGTTAAATTGATCCAAATTTGTTAATTTCTAGAATATCTTCGTACTCCAAGTACTTAAGAGAGTAACCCTTTGTTGTGATTACAAAATGTCCATACTTTATTTAACTAATTTGTTACACAAGATACAATACGATTTGGAGGTGTGAGAGTCATACCTTGTCATTAGGAATCCATTCTTCTTTAGTTGGCACATTGACTGGCATTACGAATTCATCAGTTCGACTATCACTGTCTGAAGAGGATGCAAGTGTCGCTGAGTCTCTTGACTTTGTGTCTATGCCATCTCGCTGCAGAGACACTCTGAAGTCTAAAGATTTTCCCGCGTAGAATCTGACTATTTTATCGAAACTTTCTATTGTGATATCAGCTTTTTGAAGATTATCCGATCGCTGCATGACATTTAAAATTTTACGAAGATTTTCAAATTTACAATTCATCAGTAGTTGTTCCAGCATCAAAAGCGGTTCTTTTATCAACTGAATATAGTGAACTCTTTCCTTAGGCTCCAATTGATCGAGGATTTCTATGCCGATCTGGGATTTGTGATACATAACGGCTTTTTGAGCTTCGCAGTGCTCAAGTAAGTATTCGATCACGAATCTCATTGCTCTGATTGATTCCAATCTCTTTAAAACACCTTTGCACATTTTCATGGATTGCCTTATTGGAAGCGCGGTCAATAGCTTAAATAGAACAAAATAAAATATAAAATTATTATTCAAATGTATTCTTAATATTATTTATTAAATATGTAAGCGATGTACTTACTTTACGAGCATTTTTGAAATCCGATTCATCGTTTGTCAACAAGCCGATCAGAAGATCTTGGGTAACCAAAGATTGTATTTCTAAGGAAAATGCTTGATACTCTAACCACTCAAGACATAATTCAAATTTGTCAGCCTCGATAAGCGATTGAATTATGCATACTGGGTCAGTTTTCTCTGTGCAGTACACGACGTCGTACCAAGTGGCTTCTCTAGCATCCAGTTCCTTATTCTTGCAATAAGGTAGCATTTTATAGAAAACGGTGACTCTACAAAGCGTTTCGTTCATTTTGAATCTACAGTGCGACGGAAGTTTATTTTTATCTGTATGGTGCAGTGCATGGAATAAAGCGTCTTGGCATAAGTGAACAGGCCATTTGTTTATATTGGAAAGTATGGTCTGTGCTAATACATTAATATCCTTAATCTGATAAATATATTGCAATATTTTTTCCGCATCCAAATTCTCTTCGATTTTATAAATCAACTGACATAACAGCTTGTCCTTCAAACATTGAATCTCCGTGCATTTCATCAATAATTTACTGGGCAGTGCGTTTATAACGTCGAGGCAGTCTTGAATTCGATCATCCTTCAAACATTTCTCCAAGTACATCCACAAATCGTTCAACGACAGATTTTCTTGTAAACTAGCGAGGGTTGGATTGTCGTCGAACAAGGCGGCAGCTAAAGTGAAAATCCATGGAGAAGTGGAATTATTTTCGAAACAGGCAGTTCTTTGCAGATTATCGCAGCCGCTTTCTAGCATGGACGAACTTTCTTCGTGAACACGCTTCACCAAGTACGAAAGTAGCCAGCAATGACCCTCCAAGTAATGCAAAACATTTGGCTTTATCGATCTCGAGGACCAAGTATTGTGATAGCTGGTACTCAGGCTTCGTTTCATCGTCGAATCGATTTTCGACGCGCTAATTTTCTCATACTTGATCAGTATTTCATAGGAATTCACGACTGTCTCGTACTTGCGAATGACTTTCTCGGATTTACTTAAGTAATCGGTCACGGAAAACATATTTTGGCACGATTGGTTGTGATTTACATTATTATAGTTTAAACTCGATACATTCTTTTCTACATATTTTTCAAAACGTTCTACCAGTTCTGGGATTCGTACGATTTGCTTTGAATCTTTTGAATCATCATAATTTATGACACTAGATTCTGATTGTTTTTCAGAGTAACAGTCTAGATAATCGCACAGTCCTTGATTTAAGTCTTTATTAAGGGTTTGTGGGTAATAAATCTGTAAAACAAAAAATTCACAGATTGCATAAAACAGTTGGCTTCTATTATTTAGAAAAATCTAAAAAGCATTACTACATAAATTTAAAAAATTATCATATACTTACATGAATAGCTGGAGTTTCGTGAAACTCATTTGCCATAGCAAATATTACACGCGGATCGTGAACAAGATCCAAATCTTGCCATACAACTTCATTGAGATCTTCAGTGCGCGAGAAAAATTCGGAATCCCATGACATACAGCCGAGTAGTTTGGATCTCAATGTTGCTAAGGAAATACGTCCTAAGTCTCCAACGTGATAGTAGACGGACGATAACGAAATATAGTGCCTTAGAGAGTTCAGAGGTGGATCAGTCACCCAAAGAGTTAACTGTGCATGTAAAAATAGTAGATTCCAGAGATTCAAAAAGAAAGCTAAAGTATGCTCGCCAACTGATAATTCACTCAAGTCTAAAGATTCCAACATCGACGATTTATCTAAAATTCGTTGAATTTCGGTATCTTTAGATAATTCATCTAAATCCTTATTCACTATTCTTGCACAATCCGGATATAAGCGTTTAATATTATTAAGTAATTCTAACAAAATATCCGCTACGCACTGATTTGGATCCTGCGCTTTATGGTCGGCTACAATCTAAAATATAAAGTGTAATGATAAATAACAACATTTTCCTTAGTATATTTAAAAGTTAAGAAAATGCCATGATATACTTACTTTACTATTTATATTTTTATTAAGAACGATGCAGCCCCACGTTTCACTGCATACAGTACGTAACGAATCGTAACAAGTAAGCTTAGGGCAACAATTGACTAATATATTATGAACTAAATTTACTCCAAGCTTATTGGCTATCATCTCGAGACTTTCGGGTTCAATATTTAAGTCAAATATCTGATGTCCGAAATAGGAATCTAACGAATTACTTAACAAGACCGATTCAGTCCTCGCTGCTACTCCATCTGAAATGCATCCATGATTATGGTAACGTTCTAATATTTATATAGATTATACTATAGGAGTGTGCGAGACAAGAATTCTCAACCAGACCCAAAAATTTCGGTCCCACCCGAAATTTCTGAACCTCACCCGAGAACCACGATAGGAACCAGAAGTACATATGTACACATATATATATATATATATATATATATATATATATATATATATATATATATATCGCGGTATAATTGTAAACTTCTGGAGTTTTTTACGGTGTCTGTGAAATCAAAGAAGACATAGAAAAAAAAACTTTGTTAACGGTGTGACGTTACTCCGGCCGTTTTTCTTAAGTTTTAACGGTAGGACGTCATTCAAATGACCTTTAAATAGCTAAGGCTTATGTAAATCGAGTTTTCTTTTTGAAATACAAGAAATCACGTCAATTTACACTGTTATTTCACGAAATACCTGATTTATTCAGACTTTTGAGTTCTTTTATAATTCGTTGATACCGTCAAATGAAAGTTTTACTTCGGGTGCTTGCCATTTTAATGACTTCAGCCAAGAGTTCCGGTTCCGATCGAGATTTTTCGGTGAAGTCTAAACTCTTAGTCAGTAAGTACCAAGATTCTCGACTTAGCTCAAGACTCCCATCCCAAGTTAACGCAATAAAAAAAGACCATTTAAAAACCCCCTTATTCACCATTAGGAACCTTCGTGAGCAGTGTCAGCAGGATCTGCAGGTGCGCCATAACTTTGTGCAGATAGCTCTGCGCATTCCCGCACAGGGCAATGATCTCCTTCAGGACCTTCTGTCCCGCGAGGGTCGCGCCCTCGGCGCTGTTCTTGTTGTCCAGCTTGTCGAGGAGCGACTGGCTCTCCTGGAAGTGTCGCGTCCTGTCGGCGAGCTCGCGCCAAAAGTCCCGCTTCTCCCTCCAGTCCTGGATCCCGAGGGGTATCCTCGCGTCGCACAGCACCTCGGGCACGGCCTTGCCGTCGGGGGACGCGACGAGCAGCTGGCCCTCGTGCACCAGCCTGTACACGTTCGTGAAGTGATCGGCGTGGCGCGTGCCCTCGAGCTTGCGCGACAGCTTGAGGTACTTGGTCGCGACGTCGAGGAGACTGCAGGCGGAGGTGTTGGTGGTGCGCTGGCCCGACGGGCAGCACATGGTCAGGGCGAGGTCGAGCACGCAGAGGGTGAGGATCTCACGGGCGCCGATGGCGTCGGTGCAGAGCAGACGGGCGTTAGCCTCCTGGGAGGCGAGGAAGGTCTCGAGCTGACTGGCGATGCGGGAGCTCTGGTAGCCGCCGTGGGCCGCGCGCCGGACGTTCTGTTGGGGATTTTTTTTTAAGGGATTTGGAATTTTTGTAATTCAAGTTTTTCGGTTTTTAGGGCGGAGCTGTACTGATATTTTAGGATCGGTAATTTTCATTTTTATATAAATGTTTTTTTCTTTATTTTTGTTATAAGTATTCACTAGAATTTTTTTGGGATAAATAAGTTTCAAAGTTAAAACATAATTTCAGTTTGTTTCTTTTTTACATGAGGTATTTTTAGTGTTTTAAGTGTTTGTATTAATTCTGATAAAAAAATTTGTTGATGCAAAGATTTTGAAGATACTAAAATGCAAAAATTTATTGAAAATTATAGTAATGTAGTTTATTTTTTAAGACCTTAAAAAAAGCATACTAATTCTTATTTTGTGTAGTTTTTATTATTATGTATTGAATATCCTTTTTATGAGTATATTAAAATAAATAAACTTCAAACTAATTTAAATTTCTACATAATAGTTATTCCATGAATAAAAAATTTATTCCGAAAAAAACACGTTTAAATTTTAATATATACATTTATACAAATGCTAACTGAAATTTGTTATCTACTCTCTTAATTTAAAATAGTGAAACGTCGGAAATTTCACTGTAAAGCAGCGAAGTCTCACTGCTTCACAGTGAGAACTCAGCAACTAATTCATGTAGTGTGAAACAGTGAATTTTCTACTAATTAATTAATTCAACTAATTAATTATTAAGTTAACTATTTAATTCACTGTGAAACAGTGAATTTTCACTAATTCAAATTAAGAGGGTACTATAACTTACTTAATTTAAATAATTTTAATACCCTGCCAGTCTAAAAATGTTAATTTTATTATAATTATGATAATGATCATGATATATCTATCTATGAAGAATATACAATAAAAAACGTCAACATTTTAGCCGAAAATGAGTAAAGCTCCACCTCAAACTTATTTAGGTCGTTATCGTAGATAAATTAATTTACCTCCAAGATTTGAAGTTCTTTACTTTTTTTACCGGAATCTACAGTATCTGTAGAGCTCATTTGTTTCATCATTTCAAGGCGGAAATTTTGCATTGCTTTCGAAAATCGAACCTGGCCGTCTAATGACGTGTGCTTCATGTTGAACATCTGTAAACAAGTTCATAATATTGCTGTTAAAAGTGTAGCATAGCAAAATGGCTTTAAAATTGATAACAAACATTACTTTATCTGTATTAGTAATATTATGGATTATAAATCGTGTGCACTGTTTTTCAATGGAATCGCAAAAGGTTAACAAACTTTATTCTAAAAAAAATACTATTTCATATATTTTTCAATGACTAAAATTAATTCGTAGGTAGATTTGCATGATACTCGAACATTTGTTATTTCTTCATATGATGGTGAATATGACGAAGATGAAAGTGAAATGATTCAGCCTAAAGATATCGAACATATCGAATCTCTTGCCGAAGATGAAGAAAAGTACAGACCGCTGCATTCTTACGTAGCGCAGTACAAGCAGTTAACTGCTCAACCGATTATTCAATCTATTAGAGGTATTAATTTAATAATACTAGATCATACAAAATACAATTAAAGTTTCTAATTATTAAACTAAGCACACTTTTAGCACAGATTTAAGTAAGTTTGTTGGAAACAGCATTCGCATAAGAACATTAAAATTCATAACCGATTCTAAACGGAGAAAAAGTAAAAGTCTTAAAAGAGAAGACAGCGACGCGTATGAGGAAGAGGAAGAGGAAGATGCACATCTTACGACGGTAAAACAAAACAGCGAATTTCTTGATGGCATGAATCGTGAAAATGAAACGATTTGGGAGGAAGCTTCAACAACGGAATTTGAAAAATCAACAACTGAAAATATTAATGATTCTGAAATTACTTCGGAAGAATTCGAGAGTACACCTCCACATTCAACACACAGTACGTCAAGAGTTAGTTTAATTTCTTCAACACACGCGCCGAAAACATCCGATTACGATAAAGACATTACAACTGCAATAACTAGACAAAAAACACAATACACTGAAACAACGGAGCGTCAAGACGAAACGTCAGAAAATGTATCTACAACTGAAACGATTCCAACAGTTTCTACGAAAATTCACGATTCTAAAAAGAAAACTACTAATACGTTAACTACTGAATACGCGACAACGATTACAGATAATAATACGATACATTCTACTGAAAAAGTTACAATGACACACAATGATAAATCAATTACTTCGAACATGACCGTTTATGAAGAAGAAAGCACTACAGCTTCTTACAAAAAATCGACAGAAACGACTACAGAAATAATAACTGACACAAATAACGAGAATAGCACCACAATTTCTGATATAGAATCAACGGAAGCAACTACAGAAAAAAAATCTCACACAAATGCCGAAGAAAACACAACCATTTCTGATAAAAAATCGGCAACGATGTCTACAGAAAAAAAAATAAAATTTATAACTACTGAAATAGTGCCGAATCATACAGAAGAGAATCACACTATCAAGTCCACTATTTCAGAAGAGGAAACTGAAACTCCCAAGTCTATGGATTACGAAAAGATCATGCCGGAATATAGCGCCGAAATCGAAGAATTAAATTCTGAAAATTTCACGTATAATTTTACCGATGACGAGATAGAAAAATCTTTGAAAAATTTAGTTAAAAAAACGTTTGATCTTAAAAAACCGAGCAACTGCTCGCAATTTGATGGCTCGCAGTATGGGATCAAAGCTGTAAAATGCGCGATAGAGGATTTTCAACATGCAAAAAATCGCACCGAGGTTAAAAAGGTATTCAGAAAAGCCTGGAAAATCTTCAAAGTCTGGTTGTGCATTTACGTTTGTATCGCTATTCCCTGCTGGTGCCAAAAAGGTAAAATTTGTTTCGCAACTATTTCACATACTAACCAATATAAACAAAAAGAATTCAACAGAGAACATTTTTAATTTGCTAGGCTGGTGCTGCTGCTGTTTCCGCTGTAAAATCTGTTTCCCAAGAACGATAATCTTCCACGAGAAGCGATACTTCTCGAAAAATCCACCAGGAGTTTTAGCCGAGCCGACCCCCAAGAGCAAACAAAAATCCCCAAGCCCGGACGTCAAGTACGAGCCCACGTTATTCGAGGAAGACGCTTACGAGCAGTTCGAAGCCGAGATACGTAATCTCTGATAAAATCCAAATTCCAAAACTCACCTCGATGACTTGCTGAGCTCTCGCGTAGTCGGCCTTCCACAAGCACTGCAGCACCAGACTCTCCTTGGACGCCAGCATCAGGTTGACGATGAACTTCGAGTTCGGATTCTTCATCGCCATCCCGTCCACCACCGTCGCCGTGGGCGCGTAACTCTTGCTCCTCTTTCTGCGCTTGTTATTAGCGTCCGTCGAGCCCGTCTCCGAGGACCCGTCCACGTCGGACTTGTGATCCCGGTCGCCCTCCTCCGACGAGCTCTCGCTCCTCTGGTAAAATATAGACTTGCTCTTGAGGCGAAACGAGAAGCTCAGCTTCTCGTCGATGACCGCGTCGGAGTCGCTGCTCGTCGTGCAGGCGCCGTTCTCCGCGACGTCGTCCTTGCCCTCGACGAACTCGTGACTGGTCAGCAGCTCGAGCCGCCAGAAGGCGTCGGCCAACGCGCCGTCCAGCGCGAAGATGCTCCTCTGCACGGTCTCGAGGTCGCCGGCGCCGTCGCCGGTCCCGGTCTCGCGTCTCAGCTTCGCGAAGTCGATGCCGACCTGGAGGACGCACCTTCTCAGGTGGCGCAGCAGCCGCTTCACCGAGTACTTGTTGCAGACGAAGCCGTAGCGCTTGTGCGCCTCGGACTCCCTGCTCTCGTAGGCCGAGCTCTGGCGCTCCTTCTCCGACAGGGCGCTCGTCTCGTAGTCGTCCTCCTCCGAGGTGTTCCCCGCGACGCCGAGGTGCGAGTCGTGGCGCAGGAACAGCATCGAGAAGACGTTCTGGATGACCTCGATTCGCAGGCTCAGGGGATTTATCCCGTTGAGGAGTGATTCCAGTTCGGTGAAGTGGCCCACTGCGGTGTCCTTCGGGCGGCTATTGTACAGTTCGCAGGTGAGTATGGCCTTGAGCGCGGTCTGCATGGCTCGGTACGATCTGAAGACGCGGGCGGCCTCCTCGCGGTCCTTCAGGAGGTCCTCGATCTCGTTGTAGTCGCACTCGTGAATGTCGATGCTTCTTTTGAGCACGGTGAGGATGCAGGTGTCCTGCAGTCCGCTGAGCATGCGCTTGACGGACAGATTCTGGTCTACGGCAGTGGGTGAATACTTTTTGCGGTACTCGAGGATCCATTTGACCACGCTCAGCTGACCGCTCAGGCAGGCGTTGAGATTGACGAGGATCGGCTCGTTGTACTCGTACTGGCTGGAGCAGCACTTGTTCAGTAGAAACTTGAGGGACTCGCAAATGCTGTTGCTCTTGTGCCAGGTTTCGGCTTCGGCAGTGATTTGTATGTGGGGTAAATTGTGCACAAAGTTGAGCAGAAGCGAGGGCCAGAGATTTCGCAGTAACGAGCAGGATAATATTCTGGAAGTCTTGTCGTACTCTCCATTCTCCAGTAACGCTGAACACATGTCCTGTTTGAGCAAATATGCGATTAAAGAGTGGAATAGATTTTCAGAAAAATTAATTTTGTTAGTAAATGAATCTTACCAAGATATCTAATAACCAATGAACTCCTCTTCTTATTACTCTTAAAGCGAGTTCTTTAGCATTTAGATGAGGCTCGTTCAAATTATTGCCATTGGTGGAAAATATCACATTGCTAATTTTTCGAGCACTTTCTACACTATCGATAGGCACTGATCTATAGTTTTTATCATCTAGAAACTTGTGCCATTCTGTCAAGAATTTTGCATTTTTCCTAGAGTATAATGCCAGTTCTATGTGATTCGAATCACATGTATTAAATAGGTAGGGATAAAGCCAAGTCAGTAGTTGATCTTCCTTGGACTCTGTGAGATTTAATTTTGATAAAATACATAAAAGTGCACCTTGGTGCTCATTGATGCTATTCTTCTCTGTTATCAATTTCAAAGCACTTGAGTAAAGGTCTTGTAAAACAGAATCCGAAGGAAAAAATGAAGTAGGCCATATGTGCAATAAATCATTAACAAGCCAGCAAGTTAATGCTGGGCTTATACATAGACTTGCTTCTAGAAATTGGGATGACCTGATAGAAATTTTATTTGTACATAGTGTATCTCCCTGTTTTGCTCGTAAAATTGCTTCAAACAACTCCAACAGTTCCTGTATTAAGAAAAATTGATTATAACTCACAAAATTTATAAACCTGAATCAGTTATAAATAATTTTAATTTGTTTAAAATAAATAACTTTGGCTAACTCAAGAATTATTTTTAAAAACTTATTTTTTTTGTTTTAAAAACATATGTTTAAAATCTGTATCGATTAAGAGAATTTTGTTTTTCATAGATTGTTAAAATAAAAGTAATGAATAAAAATAACATTTAATGTTTTAACAAAAGCTATTCTTCATTAGTTTCATTTTTATATTTTATATTACGATACAGTATAATAACAAACTTTCCATACAATATGGCATAAATAAACATATTTTCTATTTTAAAGTTATGTAAAAGATTCATATTTAAAACAAATATAATGCACCTTTTCCACTGTTTCTGGAATTTCATTGCTAATTAATTTCAAATTGGAATGAAATTGAATAAGATCCAATTTTTCTTTGGTTTTCGCTGAACTGCGCTTGTCGAGCCATAACAACAACTTATGACTAATCCACTCATATTGCTGTCTATTCTCAGATGTGTTTCTGAAAATAATAAAAGTAACAACAACACTCGTTTGAAAGAATTCTATTGCGTTAAAATATTGCGTCTTAAGATAACAATGTGCGTATTTATAAACAATTATCCTTGAAAGTATTGACCATCGTATATTGCGTAAAAATGACCGTTTATCGTTAAAACTTACACAGTAGTGTTAATTAATTCGTGCAAATGCTCAATATCGTCCCTGGTGTAGTTGGCCAGGTAATGACTTTCGATTTCCGTGGTAAGGATAGCAGAGGCCGTGTACCATAACCTCGAAACGATACACTTCTCAATCTCGAGCAATTCCAGGCTCTTTGACATTTTCCACGGCAATGAAAATTCACCAAATTACGCAGCATCTCACTACCCACCGAGACGAGTCAGATTTTTGCGCACAGTCTCACTTAAGGAAATGCTTTCGCAGGAAAATATGACGAACCACTGTTTTGTTTTGAAACGTCATTGTTCAAGCACGCAGAACATATGTATGAAAAGTTGTATGTGCATGCGCACATTTACCCGAATCCACGCTTGAATCGCAATTCCCTCAAAAACACGCGAGAGAGAGAGAAAGAGAGAGCAAGAGAAAGACGTAGAAATAGTGCCAAATAGATAACACATTGACAATGGCACGAGATAAGAGGGCAAATGTCACCCTAATTTACAAGAATCTATTTGTATATATAGTACATGTAACCTAATTAAAATGGAAGATAATCATAATAATGATGCCTCATTAACAAAAATCACATTATATGCATGTAATTGGTGAATCATTCTATAGTTTCTTTATCAGTTACTCATTGACTTAGATAGTATGTAAACAATTGAAAATAATGTGCTTTCAGCTTTGAAGCAAAATAAATTTAAAAAAAAATTAAAATTGTGGGCTGGATCAGTGTGGGTAGATTGATATACATTGTATACTAAGCAACGTTTTTTATCATCGTAAAAATAAATGTGTATATTTTTATCAATATTTTGTACATTTGTCAATTCTCTTTCACATCAGTGTCATGTATCGATTGTCTGACAAGCTGTAAAGAATCAAAACAGGGCGTGATTTATCATTTCGAGCTTCCCACATTTCGTCACAGATCTGCTTAATATACTTTTTATGACGTGGATGCCTGAAAAATAAAAAAAGTAGTGCTATAATAGACTGAAATCAAATCATTTAAGTTTAAAGCTTCAATCAAATAATTTAAATTCAATTAAATATATCTCTGTGGATTCCCGGGAAAACGACGTAAGTCCACTTTTCATGTTTTTGAGTTCATGATTTTTTGCAGTTTTATATGAAAATATACAATGTAAGGATACTAAAATCCCTTAAAACTACATTTTCTTAAAAGTGGACTTAAGTCGCTTTTCCGATTTGCCACAGATTGATATTTTTACGACTTCCAGGCAAAACCAAACCAGTCTTTTTTTAGATTTTTGACATAGGGTAGTAGCACTAGTAGTCGGCCACTCCCCAGTAGTCGGCCAATTTGGCTATTTTCTTTTATAAAATAAACCCGTAGACAAAATATCGCTAGATTATAATTTTTTAATGATCTATGCCATTTAAACATTTAATTCTGACGTTAAAACAGTTTAAGAACCATTAAATAATAATGTTTCTCGATATGTGCTTATAGGTGATCGACTACTAGATTTTTTTAATTTTTGACGAATTTTAGTTGTTGGCCGGGCCTGGTCGATAACCCATGTCCAAAGCCACTTTTAATTGTAATGATCATTACGATTAATTAATATTTAATTTCATTCATTTAATATTTATTCAATCTTCTATAGCTACACTTAAATCATAGAACTATTAAAAAGAATAAACAATGTTTTTAAAGCGCGATATGTGGCCTTAAATTGTCCTGGCCGACTACTAGCGATCAAGCGGCCGAGTACTAGATTCCGGTGGTCGACTACTAGCGATTTCGTCATATTTTATTAAAACACATATTATAATAGTCCTGTAAATATTTTAGGCAAAACTAAACATTTTATCAAAAACTAGAATACATTTAAAGTGTAATAGAACCGGTAATTTATAAACAAAGAGGTTTCTGAATTTTTTGCAATAGCTTGAATACAAGTTTTTCCTTAGATGGCCGACTACTTGTGCCTCTACCCTATTAAGGTTTAAAGTTTTTATTTTTCATTTAAACTATACTTAATGTTTAAAAAAATTATAAATAGTAGGTGACGTCATTTATTTTTACACTTTTCTGATTTTTTGTATTTTTATCTGTAAATATGCTACGTAAAAATATCAAAATCGCTCGAATCTCAATTTAAAGAAAAATAGCTTATTTGGTTATATCCGGAAGTCACAGATTTCAGTAGTTACATATACAATATTTAAAAAATGATAGACGTACTTGTCTATTACTACTTGAACGCTTTTCTGAAAGTCTTGTTCGTCCTCGTCGATCTCCAAAAAATTGGTGATTGTCCGGACAACGGTCATCTCCAAAAAAACCGCGAATACTTCAATAGGAACCTTGTGTGAAATTCTCTGCATGTAAGAAGACATTTGTGCGAGCATGGTATTCTTGTAACTTCTTCTTCCGCTTCCGGACAGCTTATCCCTATCCGAGAGCACGAAATTGATATTAACGTTAACGGGAGTATTCGACGAGATGGTCATTTCCGCATTGGCATTCACTTTGCTCTCGGACCTGTTCAAAGTGATCGGCAGCACGCTCTCAGTCTGTCGTTGAAAGTGCTCGGCTACGTCCTGTGGGCATGGTTAATATTTGTTAATATTTCAATGTTATGCAGCTAAATCATTTAAGGTAGATCTTGCACTGCTTAGCGTATCACGCAAACGTGTTATGACCTTTCTACACTTATAGGCTTTAAATTAGTCTCGCTTGACTTTCAATGCTAATATTATCAATACTATAACTGATAGGCTAATTTGAAAACTTTCAATAAGAAGAGAATATTTTGCTTTGTTCTTTAAATCTTAAAATGTTTTTTTACATAAACAGAGCAAAAGTTATTTGATATCAAAGTCTTTAAAGTCTAGGGGCATTAGCTGTCCTTATGATTTTTTTATCGATTTGCAGACCGTAAAGTGTATAAAAAGATAAATAAAAACTTCATTTGTTAACTCTTATACTACATATAAAACTGAATGTTGCGAACAATTTAAAAACATTTAGGACTGTTGAAATTGTTTACGTTCACATATTTCGGCCTTAAAGTCAAGTAAATACTTTGAACCTCCAATGACTTACATACTTTAAAATATTATAATGTACTTATATAGTTAAAACTTCTTCTTAACCCTTATATAGTTTTTTTTCTCAAGTTTCCTCAACAAGTCTACATTTTGTATTCAAAGTAACAAAATCAAATATCAATTTTCAACGTATGCAAATTACCTTACGCATTTGGCCAAATTTAAAATTCCTTAGAATCCCAACCAATAATACTATCAAACAACGCTCCGTCCCCCACGTTCCTCTCAACTTTCCCCTCCGTGCGAGAACCACCCTCTTACGCCCCCGAACCGATCCGAGCGGCGCCGCGAGCCCTGCACCTGAATGCTGATCTTGCGCTCCTGGAACCTGTCCCTCTCCCACGTCTCGATCCTCAGGCTGCCCTTCTCCCCGCTCTTCAGCTTGACCACGTGGCAGATGCCGTTCTCCCTGCAGTGCTCCAGTATCTCCTCGCTCGTGCCGAAGTCCAAGCAGGTGACCCTGAGCCCGAGGGACCAGAGCTCGCGCAGCACGTCGGCCAGTTCCTTCTCGCGCCGGGGCAGCCCGTCCACGCAGCAGACCGCCACGTCGATGGCGAATCTGCCGCAGCTGGCCTCCCGGCACGGGTCCTCGGCACCGAGCTCGCCCGCCGCGCACACCAGCTTGTCCAGGGAGACGCTGATGCCGACGCCGAACTGCTTGGACTCCTTGCCGGCCATGCCCGTGCGCTCGAGCACCTGGCGAAACGAGGCAAGCATCTTGTCGTAGCGGCCGCCCGCGGCTATGACCTCCTGGCCGCCTCGTCGACGACGGCGCTTTATCTCGCAGGTCACCTGGTAGATGATGCCGCTGTGCTGCTGGATGTTGTGGACGAGGAGCGGGACCACGGTGATGGGCCACTGTGGATCGAATGTTTATTGAGAGTGTCAGTTGTTTGAGAAATTTGATGCTGAGATTGAGGGGGGGAGGGTGTTTTGGGTCGTTAGGAGAAGGTGTTTTCGGGAATTTTTTCATTGACCGAAAACGAAGACGCCGATCTTTCAAAAACTTAAGAAAAAGCGTGCCTACAGCCGGACACCTTCTAATACCGTACAGTTGGTGTTTGAGTATTTAAGATAGTTGGGCAACACTAGCGCAAAAGTATTCGAAACTTAATTAAAAGAGGTATATATACTCCTGGTTTCAGTAGTTTTAAGTCTAGATGAATTTCGTCTGCCGATCGGATAACAAAAGCCTATGTTTGATTGCGCTCTCCGTAGGCATAGAAGAACGCGTACTCTAAAAGTGTTACAAAAAACATCGTCATACACAATGAGAGAGAGAGAGAGAGAGAGAGAGAGAGAGAGATATTTAAAGACCCTGTGTCTTTGCAGTACTGGGTTAAAAAGAGTCTAGTTCCCATTTTGAGTTCCAAAGTTTTTATTACTCTACATTGCATACATGCAATATGTATTCTGTAATTTATTCTAGAAAAAAATTATAAGAATAGCCTATTTTCGGCTCTATTTGACTGGCAAGTGTCCATAATTTTTCAAAGATCGGCGATATTGCTTTCTCAAAGAGAAAGCTTTGTAACGATGATTTTTTTTAAATCTGCAATTACGATGTATTTCTATGTTTATGAGGTCGCTGAATCGAAATATATAGGTTTAGATGTATGTGATCTAATATTGTAATCACCATAACTTTTGAAGGCCACCGTATTTCGGGCTGAAATTTTACAGGTATATCAGACATGACCCAACATAAAACTGATTAAATTTTGAAGCAAAATTTTAAAAACTTATTGCTTATTTTAAAAAACTTAAAAGTTTGAAAACATTTTTAAAAATAAAAAAAATTCTTTTTATTATATTTTGAGCTTGATATGTTAAAAATATGTATATATTCGTTAAATATCCATAATTTTCTTCCGCTTGGTGTATCTTAGAAATACTTAAATTTTTTTTTGTTAAAGAAATTCGATTTTGAACTTCTAAAATTTGTAAAAATTGAAAAATTACTTCTGTCAGTTTATACGCTATATATGTCAACTTAATGCAAACATTCATAGCGATGAATTAATTTCCTTTTAATTGATGTATCTTATATATACTTTAGCGTTCTTTTAATTAAAGAAATGCAATTTTATATTTTGAGAACTTGCGAAAATTGAAAAAAGAAAATTTCTTGTCAGTTTATACGCTAGATATGTCAAAATAATACATACATTCGTAAATCTAACTTAATTTTGTTTTGATTGGTGTAAGTTACATATACTTGAAAGTTATTTTTGATAAAAAATGCAAATTTGAATTTTTAAAATTCAAAAAGTTAAAAAAAATTTTTTGTCATTTTATACGTTAAATATGTAAAAATAATGCATACATTCGTAAAACTAACGTAATTTTCTTTCGATTCGTGTAAGATACATATACTCTAAATTTTTTTTGTTAATTCAATGAGAATTTAAATTTGTAAAAATTGAAATTTTATTTATTTTATACTTCAGATACGTTTTATATATATATATGTATATGTCTGATCAATTTAATATAGAAACAACGCACCATATTTATACATTATGACCATATTCATTATGGTCATTTTGTAACTAACGAGCTCGCTAATGAATTGAACACATCCAGCTTGAACATGCCTACAACTACTGAAACTAAACTCAAACTGCAACTCAAGCAAAACATCGTCCAATTTACCTTAACTCCCAGAGCCTCCGCGTTAGCTATCACGATCTCGATCTCCCTGAGTCCCTCCTTGGCCAGTGCCGCTGCGTCCCCTTTCCTCCTCGTAATGGTCTTGAGCACACTGGCGATCTTGGCCACGGAGCTCTCGGTCTCGAACAAATTGAATAGGGTCTCCATCGCCTGATCGGTAAGGCACAAGCTGATCAGGTGGGTCTGCACCTGGAAGCGCGAGAACTTGCCGTCGCGCGCGTCGCAGAGTATCGAGTAGATGTCCTGGTACTTTTCGCGCTCGATGCCGCAGTACATGAGGACGGCCTGCAGGAGGGACGTGTGATTGATGCGCACGGTGAAGTTGCGCTCCTGGAGCTGGGGGATCTCGTTGCAGATCTCCCAGGCGATGGAGACGAGCTCGGCCTCGGCCATCAGGTTGTTCGCCATCGGGCTTATTATGTCGAAGGCGCACTCGTACAGCTCGCGCGGGTGGAAGCCGTGAACCTGCGACGGGATGATGCATTGAGTGTGGACGATTCGAGGTTCGAGGGAGAATTGGCAGAGCGTGTATTGGTAAAGTTTTCGTTTTTTTTTCTTTTTCTTTTTAGAGGTAGAGTGGTAGTGTTTTTAGTTTTATAGGAGGTTGAATTTCGTCGTCACTGCACGATGATCCAAAGGGGGCGATGGATCTTCTCTGGGTTGTGTTTTAGAAATAAATAAACGAATTTGAAAACCTCTTTTTAATTTTAAGTTTGGACTTTAGACAGAAAAACTGTGCAGATTAGAATGATATTGAAGATATTGTGCAATAAATTAGTTATTAAACTTTTTGAGATTTGTGATAAAATTATTCGTAAAATAAAATATGAAAGTTTAGTAATATAACAATAAAAATGTATTGAGTAGTATTTTATAAATAAATATATAAAATTGATTCGTCTAAAAATACAAAAATGTTACTAATTAGTTACATTTAGTGACTTTGCAACCGCATCCCCTTGTGCATATAATATTGGTACTAATTAAAAAAAGCTTTTTTTAACCCCTGGTGGGCTAATTGAGGGTTAAATATTTTTAAAAACTTTCAAGATGTACCTTCTTTTCCCTATAAACTCTCTCGATCGCATATCTTCGAATACTAGAAATGTTGTTCCAGGCGACGTATCTTGCAAAGGGTGCACGCAAATCGTGCGGTATCGAAACAATGCTGCCAGTGCGAGTCATCAATCCAACGCTGCTATCAGTCGTATTGTAAAGCGCACCAGTCTTGGGCATGAGTAGTGGAGTAGTGACGCATATTCCTCCGTGTTTTTGAAAGACCTCGACGACTTTTGACTTGATGCTCTCTTGGAAAAATCGCGACTTCGTCAGTAGAGAGTTCGTCGGGCCACGAGCTGGTAAATTCATGTCGTAGGTTATATCCTCGGCAGGTGTGACCTCTTGCCCGAAGCAGCAAGCAACGAGATATTTGTAAGCTTTGCTCTGAGCATTAGATAGGGTATGACGAACCATTTCTTGTAGTTCAGCTTCTTCCAGTTGAGGAGGAGGCAAGTACTCGGAAGCCAGTAGTTCTTGCGATGTTGGTCGTTGACTGGGATCGTGATTCAGTAGCCAGCTGTTGAAATTTGTGATATACGGTCAAAATTATGTACAATCTTTATCTAGACATGTTGAGTACGAAAAGTATAATTACCACAACAGATAAATTTGGCTCGTCATACCCTGCTCACTCAATTCAGGGGGCAAAATGATTTCCTTAGACCTAAGATTCAGAAGAACTTTCACCCTTTCCATACCAGTTGACAGAGGTTTATAACACATCTCAAAAAAAATTATTCCCAAACTGTAAATATCTACTTTTTGATTATAAATAGCTTTCGCGGCCTGCGCAGATAACTCGGGTGCAACGTACAAAGCTGTGCCGACTTGACCCGTCATTGAGCCCAGATCATCCATTTCAAAACTAACGCCTTTAAGGTTCAATATTAAAAATTTAATATTTGCTTAAAACACTCGTTCATTTGAAAAAAATTGAATTACCTCTATCAGTAATTTGAGATTCTTCTAACGTCTGTGTTAGGGATGACAAAATGTTTGTCGTCGCCAAACCGAAATCCCCAATCTTCACGTGATCATTGCTGTCCAAAAAAATATTTACTGGCTTTAAATCCCTATGGATCATTCCTTGCTGATGTATGTGTGCCAAGCCCTCTACTATTTCTCGAAACAATCGCCAGATTCGTTCCTCATCTTCATAAAGCCCATTATCAATCGCAGTTCTCAATGTGCTCTTCTCACAAAATTCCATCTGTATGTACATAAATTGAATCTCCTTCATAGGCGCTTCATCCTTTTCAGTCTCATTTTTATTTTTTTCTACAACTAGCTCTTGAGAATTTTGCCCAGAGTCCGACGTTTGTGATGTACCGTCCCGTTCGAATTCTACACTATCAGATGAGTCTACTCGCGTTCTCATGCTGATTTGAATTAATAATACGAAATATTAATAACAAAATTCTGTATTAATTAATTGTCCTTTGAAGTTGCAAAACTTACATAAAAGCCCAATCATCATCACTCAGATCAGAATCATCATCAGAATGATCACTATTATCTTCTTCGCTGTCAGCCGACAATGCAACACTCGCTCTAGATTCATAAGAAATATTCCATTCGACATCGTGCATGGGTGGAGCTAATTTCTCTATATTCGCACTTCCTAAATACTGCAAAATCATCCAAAAATAATATTACATGAAAAATGAAACTTAAAAAAAAAAAGAAGTTATTCTCACGAGAAAACTTACATCGTCGACGCTCGATGTTTTGTCTTCAGTCGTGGAGGTCAACTTGATCGATGGTGTGGCGGAGGGCGTGAATCGGCTGTGCCTCGTCGTGTCGTCCAGGGTCGCGCTCTCGATCCACGAATTGTAATAACGCACGACATTCTCGTGATTCAATCTGGACAGCAATTTGACCTCGCGCGTTATCTTCCTGTTCAATTGCTTATTCTTAGGATTTAGCTCTATGCGCTTTATAGCGTACACACCACCGTCCAGTTTGTTTCTGACTTTGAGAACGTCGCCGAACGCCCCCTTGCCCAGCCACTTAAGTACTTCGAACTCGTTTTGAATGCGCGACTGGCCGCCGAAGGCCGGAAGATAAAAGTGCACGTCCTCGTCGGGCTCCTGCTCCGGCTCGACGCGATTCTGCTCCTGATTGCCGTCCTGTCTAGGTGGCGACAGGCCCCGCTCGAGGGGCGCGCGTATGAAGCAGTGCTGCAGCAGTTGCTCCGCTGACCAGCGAGATCGCTCGTTGGCGACAAGGCACTTGTTTATAAAATCTCTTACATCTGGCTGGAAAATAAAAAGAGAATAGAATGTTGCGGAAAATTATTTGTTTGTTTATCGTTATAATAGTTACCTGCAATGACGAATCAACTTCTATGTCTTTGTCTGACACTATTGAACCCTTTAATAACGATAGCAAAAGCATACCAAATCTGTAAACATCTGCCTTTTTTCCACCCCTTCCTTGAATCGTAGGAAAATCATGCTCTGCCTTGGCCAAACAGCTTGCTCGATAAATGTCCGATAATCGTTTATCTAGAGAGTAATCAGAAACCTTAATAAGACCTGTACGATCAATGTGAACGCTTGAATCTCGGAGATCTTTGTGAACGACGTTGTTTTCGTGAAGAAATTCAAGAGCAGACAAAATCCCCGTTGCTAAATACCTAAGCATATCTATATCAACTGGAATGTTTTCTGTTAAAAAAAATGAGCAAGTTGTTCCAACCTAGAAAATATTTACAATAATTATAATTATAATTTTTACAACATGAAAATTAGATGTGTATGAATTTTGAAACTGTTTGAAATAAATGGTAAAATCTATTACTTTAATAAATTCATGCTTTTTAATGTTTCAATTTAAGATATAAGTGAAGTATATTTATTAATATTTACCACAAATTCCTGTAAAGTATATATTATTATATTATCTTTATCTTGCAAATATTTCATATTTAAATACTGTACAAGATTGGGATGATGTAATCTGTGCAGATGATTAAGTTCTTGTTCAATGCTAGCTATCTGTTTCATTGAGTGTTGCAAATTTGATGTTTCACCATTGTCATGATCTCCAGACAATCCACATTTTAGTGTCCACTCAGTAACTGCCAATAATTCCCCAGTAATCATATCTACTCCAGCATATACTACAGATCCCTTTGCACTGTGTCCTAAACATTTTCCTCGATGTACCTGTCGCTCACCCTTATTGTTATCAAAATGTAAGAGTTTGGTCCCCCTGTGCTCACATAATGAACCTTCAGAGCTTTCAGATGTGCTCATACATCTTCTTCTGGAATAAGTTCTAACTCTTTCATGCGGCGAAGATGGTATTGATTGAGAAAAAATGGGATCAGATTCAAGAGATAAACGTGTGGATTCACGTCTATTACGCATTTCTGCTTTGAGTGCCTCCTTTCTTTTTAAAATTTCATCCTGTAAGACTTGACGCTCTTTATCCTCTTTCAGCTGTTTTTCTTGTAATTCACATTTAATTCTTTCCTGTTGTTTCAATACCATTTCTTCATAAAAACTACTGTATCCAGGTTTATTATGCTCGTGAAGGAATTTTTGTACATGCTGACACAGTTCAAAAATCATAACTTCTCCTTTCAACTGCTTTGCTAAATCTTCTAATTCAGAAAGATGAATAGCTAGTTGTTGATGAGATAGACCTCTACTATTTTGTAATTGAATCTTGGGTACACTAAAAAGATATATTATAAAGTATATACTTATGACCATTGTAAATACTTTATGGATAAGTAATATAAGTTTATGTAATATGATTATTTTACTTAAAAATAACTCACTCTTTAGGATATTTATCTCCACAGATAATATGTAAATCAACCTGTGCATAAACCTCCGCTGGTCCAGACATACCTTGTTGTGGTGTAAGAGTTATTGTAATATCTATTGGTTGCCATTTCTTCTTCTGCTTATTTTTACGAAGATCGCGTAATTCGTCTCCAAAAATTGCCTGTAAATCATGCAGAAAATAAAGTAAGAAATTTACAAATGGTTCTAAATCGTTCAGAAATGTTATTATGTATGATTCTTACTCTTAAAACTTCGAGCTCGTTATTTTGTCGATCTTGACAAGATTCATCCTGTGACATTTTGCGAACTAGTTGTTAAACGCTCATCTTTTACAAGCGCTTTTTAAAATTTTAACGCGAGATTTAAACTTATAATTATAAATGTATTTACAAAACTAAAATTAATATGCCACGCTAGCTTAACCTCAAACGTATCATTCGGACGCAATTGGTGGATTACGTCAAAATATAACGGTTCTGCGGTTTGTGTCAATAGACACGTTAATGCCTACGGAACTCGCTATTCACTACATGATGAGAATTAAATGTGATAACTATTTATTTACATGAAAATCTATGATAAAAGAGCGATCGGAGTTCCATGTTTTTCTTACTGCTCAGTCGTGTACAGTCAAGTCAAATGGCAACTATGAGTTCGTTCATTATATATACATATATATGTAACATTCGCGAAAGTGACGTCATTGTGATGAAAAAACCAGCCGGCGCATGGAAAAATGGTTGACAGCAACGTAAATATTGAATGAATTGTCATTAGATTTTATTTGAAAATGTAGTCTGTTAAACAACAAATAACTGCATAATAGATTTATATATGTAGAAATACATAATAGGTATTCATATTTATTCGTTTCAATTACATTTAAAATGTCAATACTTTCATTTTTTATGTCAATTTTGTTAAACATGAATAGACCTTATATAGCGCGAATATTATAAAAATGTTGTAGGTATTCAATCCTGAAATATTATGTATTTTTTTTTAATAAAAAAAAAACGAGAAGGGTAGTTTTATATTAACAAAATTATAATAATTACGGGGGTACCTGTAGTTTCATTTTTTATGCACAAAAATAAAAACATTTACATTCTTTTTACTTGTAATTTGTTTTCAATTAATACAATTTTAGCTGCAGCCCGTTCAGTACGTACATCTATTTTTTTTTCTAGAACATTAAAACTAATAAGAAAAAATATTTTTTATAACACTTGTATACAAAAGACCATTTTCGACGCCTATAAAGTGAAGCGAAAAACGAGTTTTTTGAGCGTCAGAAATAAAGTGGAGAAAAAATGAGTATTTTCGCTTTATTCTTTTATTTTTGCTCCATTTCCTTAATAAAGCTTCAAATTTTTAAGAACTTTGAGAAAAAGTCAATCCATATTGTAGACAAAAAAATGGTCTTTTTTATGCACATTTTATAGAAAATACGGTGAACATCAAGGGGCGAATGGGTTTTTTCAGACTCAGATGATGATATGAGCACTCGTGTTCGTCTCGAGACTGCCACTCGAGTTCTAACATCATCCTCGCTTGGAAAATCAAATGAAATTACAATATTTAAAAAGAATAAAATCGTTCGAATCCGATGTTTTGTTCGATTCTACTACTGTTTGTTATGCCAAATCATTATCGGATTTTTAATATTATTTAACGTCTTTAATTTGATTAAAAAACTTTAAAAAAATTAAAAAAAATTCAATTTTTTTTTACGATTATCATTTAAGAAAATCCATAGGTTAATTAAATAAATGTAGCTTAACTCTTTCCCATTAAGTCATCAGAAAATAATCTTCGAAAAACGTAAATGCGAAAAACCGCCAGTGCACATAATTAAAATGCAAGCAGCTGGTGCTGGCAGTTTCACGTCAATTCCCATAAAAAGAGCGATGCACGACTAGCCCTTTCGCGAGAAAAAGCTGAAAAATCCCGCCTCGGGCGCGCAAACGGGACAACACCGCGCATCGCGCATCGTCGCAAAAAGCGACACGGCGTAAAGCGCGAACTCCTCGCCGCGTATCAAAATCCTTCTCGATGATTCGCCGAGCGGCTCGCCGGTATTTTCGCGCTAGCTGTCCTCCGTCCGCTATATATCGCAAACGCACGCGCCCCATGTGCTGCCGCTGCACATTTTCCTATTTCTCGTCCCGCTAATAGGTATACACGCAAGCGGCCAACAATAACAACGAACAAAATAGCGCGCAAGCGCGAAAAGCGAGACAGCGACAAACAAAGAAAGCGCAAAAAGAGCGACGGGCCGAGAGAAACACGTGTTCGCGCGCGGGCGGTGCGTGTACGTGAGAAAATACTCATTTCTTCGTTCGATAATATAAAGCGCTGCTCGGTGCAGGCACGCAATCGCCCAAGAAAGAAAGGGAACGGCGACGCGTGCATAGGCAATGCATAATTGAACGGGCGATTTCCGGAAGTAGAGTAATACGGAAAATCCTCGCTTTGTACGCTGGCTAAGTAGCTACTGCTCCGTTTTCGTTCTCCGACTTTATGCCGCTCGCACGATTCGGCCATATAAAGCCTTATACTTATAGGTACCTCGCGCGTGATCGCGAGGAGCGCGCACTGCTATAGCTAAAACAAAAAGACAGAGACAGCGAGATCCTCCGCGGGCGACCACGGATTACATAAATGCGTTAAAAAAAAAAAAAGAAGAGGGACGGGGACGGAAATCAAGCGAGCGCGAGCGCTGGGGCACGACACTCTTTCAACCAAGGAGAGAGAGAGAGAGATAGAGAAAGAGAGAGGGACGTACACACATACGGCGAACGGGCGAACGAAATTAAAAAGCGACACGTATCACCACGACTCGCCGAGGGAAAAAAAAAGAAATATACATATATATATATCGCCGCCGCTCGCCGGCTGTTCGCACAATCTTCGGCGCGCCGCACGTACATTACAACACTTGCAGTGCGGTATATAATATACATAATATAAACAGCTTGCGAGGGGGGTCAAAGCGACGTGAAGGCTGCACACGCGCTTACATATACAGTGGCGCAATTGCAGCGCGTACACACGCACGCGTTGTTACAGTGGTGAGCGGCCTCCGCGGAGTCACATAGGGTCGGCCATTTTATTGTATTAGTAGGTATACGCATGACGTATACTATATAGGAGGCTAGCCTGCAGAGGGTGTAGGCGCTACTATAGCATTTTCAACCGTAATTCGCTCGTCGTTGTGGTGTGCCTGCACGCACGCTCGCACACCTACGCGCACACCTATACACGCACATGGCCCTACTATACTACTGGCAGTGAGCAGTGCCACCAATAGAGTGAGACGGAAAGTCAGCAGTAGCCGCAGCAGCGCTGTACGCTACGGTGTTATATAGTAGAGCTGGACACGCACGAGAGCGAGGGTGTCCGAAGTGAAAGAAAGAGAGAGAGAGACCGACACGGGCCGAGCACACGGTGGTACAGAAAGAGAGAGAGACAGTCGAGTCTAGGTAAAATATAAAGGCGGTGCTGGGGGGAAAATAAGCGAGCAGCGCGGCGAGTTGAAATTTTACTCTCGGCCCGATGCCGATCTGCCGAGGCGGCGGTTGAAAGTGTCGTGTGTTTTCCAGCTCTTCTTCCCCCCCCCCCCCCCCCCCAGGAACACGCGGAGGAGGCGGAGGACAGAGACTGCAGCCTTAGACGCAGTCAGAGTCGAAAAGGAGCGAGAGAGAAGAAAAAGGTGGCCGCCGCGCAGCTCGCCGGCCAGCCGCAGCTTGAAGGGGAGCGCGCAAGCAGCAGCAGCAGCGGCGCGAGAGAGTGAGACAGAGAGAGCTTGCGCGTTTTTCCTCTCTCTCTCCCCCGGAAGGAACAGAGAGAGAGCACAGCCGCAGCAGCAGCAGCAGCCCGCAGAAGTTATAGCTCTCTCGAGACGACACGACCGCGAGAGAGAGAGAGAGAGAGAGAGAGAGAGTGAGTGAGGTAAGCGCGGGTCGCAGGCGCCCACCTTCCCCTCCCCCAGGAGAAGCTCGAGTACATCGCCAGCAGCAGCAGCAGCAGCCGCCGCAACAGCAGCAGCAGCCAGAAGCGCTTAGCAGTCATCATGAGCATGAGCGAGGAGAGCAACCCGCGTACCCTGTACGTGGGCAACCTCGACGTCACCGTGTCCGAGGACCTGCTCTGCGCCCTCTTCTCCCAGATCGGCCAGGTCAAGGGGTGCAAGATCATACGCGAGGCCGGCAACGATCCGTACGCCTTCGTCGAGTTCACGAATCATCAGTGCGCCGCCACGGCCCTCGCCGCCATGAACAAGCGCGTCTTCCTCAACAAGGAGATGAAGGTTAACTGGGCCACGAGCCCCGGCAATCAGCCGAAACTCGACACGAGCAATCACCATCACATATTCGTGGGCGACCTCTCGCCCGAGATCGAGACCCAGACCCTGCGCGAGGCCTTCACGCCCTTCGGGGAGATCAGCAATTGCCGGATCGTGCGCGATCCCCAGACTCTCAAGAGCAAGGGCTACGCGTTCGTGTCGTTCGTGAAGAAGAGCGACGCCGAGGCGGCGATCGCCGCGATGAACGGTCAGTGGCTCGGCTCGCGCAGCATCAGGACCAACTGGTCGACGAGGAAGCCGCCCCCGCCGCGCTCGGACCGGCCCAGGCACGCCGCCAACAGCAAGCCCAACTACGAGGAGGTACGTGTTGTTGGCTGTGGTGGTGATGATGATGATGATAGGGAGAGTTTGGCGATAAGAGTGGCCAGCGGTGACTGCTTACACTTCGCTCGATGATTGCTCTTGTACGATGGGTTTGTTCGGGTTATAAAGCCTCACGCAAATATCCATGTCGGCAGGGCTGATCCTATTTCAGATTGTACATTGGTAATGCAACCGAAGCCATACGACTCGCAAAGAAAACTTCGAGCGTTGCTCATGGCTTCGAGAGCATTATTGGGTGTCTTTTTGAAGTTGGGCGCTCTCTGAATTTATTACTCATCTATCATTGTTTCTCTGCGCGAAATCAGAATTCCGCTGCTTTGGCGGTTTGTCTGATTTCCACGAACAGGTGTTTCCTTAAACATGCCCGTTGAGCAGTTTTCATTTGGCACTTTGAGACTGGCTATCAAGCTGAAACACCTGTTCTGCGATCTGTTTCAAAGTTTCGAGTTTTATTTGTTTGATTTGTGAAAGGAGATTTTTTGGGTTCTCGTACTTGGCGTAAATACATGTTTGTTTGAAACGAAGCATCTCTGGGCAAATGAATTTTTAATGTATAAATTGTTCCTTTGTCAAAGCGAATTATAACGCAATATTAACTCCTTTTCCTGATTAAGCAAAGAAACTTTAAAAAAATAAGGAAATTAAAATTGGAACTTGACAATTTTATTTAAACTTTTAGGATCTACATATGCTCAGGTGAATAAGGCTGTTGCGTATGTAACTAATGTTTTTTAATATTAGTATATTTTGTATGCCTTAAACCAACTTATCACTAATTTCATAACTTTCCAAATTATAATTTACATTACATAAATCTGATTTCATAATAAACATATGCATACACTAGTTGCATACGTTCTTGTGTGCCTAAGCACATTCAGACCCTCAAATTAGTGTTATAGTATTTGTACTAATTATGTTTAATTATTATTCATTAAAGAAAGAGCATACAAAAGTTAGATATTTTCTTTAATACTTTAGACACTAAATATTAACATATATACATAAAAGTCAGTAATTTGTGCTTTGTAATATAAATTTTAAAATTCATTGTTATGACTTTTCAAAACTAGTGATAAAAATAATATAAAATTTTACTTATTGATGATCACTTTTACAATTATTACAATACTTATATGTCAAGCTAACTTGCTTTATTTTTAACTATTGTGCTTAAAATCTTTTCAACATATTTTATATTCATACATTTATGAAATTTTATATTTCCACAGGTGTACAACCAAAGCAGCCCAACCAATTGTACTGTCTATTGTGGTGGGTTCACAAATGGCATAACGGAGGATTTGATAACAAAGACGTTCTCACCTTTTGGTACTATACAAGATATTAGAGTATTTAAGGATAAGGGTTATGCTTTTATCAAATTCACTACAAAGGAAGCAGCAACACATGCCATAGAAAGAACGCATAATACAGAAATAAACGGTAGTGTCGTTAAGTGCTTTTGGGGAAAGGAGAATGGTGATCCAAACAGTGTTGGACCTAATGCAAATCAACAGGCTCAACAGGTTAGCATTTGTAAAATTTATAATGTTCTACACACTATTTCTTATTTTTAAACATTTTCAAATGATTTTCATTATCTTTTTTTACTTACATCAATAAGTATGTATACAATATAGCCTATAGAAGCAGTTCTTATCATCCTGAATATCACTGTTACTTGCTTAACAAGTTCAGCGCTACATGGTATATATTTGTACCGTGAATTGTTGTAAAATTTTCTGCATTTTGTGATACTGAAAAGTATGCACTCATATATATAAAACTATGTAAGCAACTAATTTGTTTTGAATCTTTATGATTTTGAAAAAAGGTAGAAACATAAAGTTTTCATTATACGTTTGAAATTTTAATTAATTTTGTTAAAGATACAAAAAATTGGCATAAGGGAAAATGGGACAAAATTGTTATTTTGCAGGGTAAGATGGACATTTTGGATTTAAAAATATATAAATCCCATTTCAAGCAAAAATAACAGAAGTATATTATAAATAATAGACGATAATTAAAATAGCTTATTTATAATTAAAAACCATCACATTAAAAATATTTAAAATTCTTAAAATGGAGAGAGTAAAGAGTATCTGATATATTCAAAGTGACTGTTTTACCCTTGCAGAGGCAAAATGGCCATTGATGAAAAAACTAGTAACATGAAAAAATAAGGGCTAATTTATCACTGTCGGGTGAAATTATCTCATTACAAGTTGAAATGAACACTTCAATTTTTATTTGATTATGGTAATTTAATTTTAGTTTGAACTTAATTTAAGACAAATAAATTAGGGCCCAAGATTAAAGGCAAATTATCGCTTTATTTTTCATTTCATTCTGGTTTATTTTAGTCTTATTTTCACTTTACCAACATAAACTTAACATTTGTGTGTTATGAAAAACAAATTTAGACTTTTAAAAAGATATACTTTTTAAAATAATCGAAATAAATAAAAAATAAACAGGATATTTGGTTACCCTTAGTTACCCCCGTGAAATAAAATCACGTATCTGCTGGCGTGGTGGCATATGGACACCACTATACATTTTTTTCACAAATTTTTAAATGAAATTTTTTATTTTACAACAAAATAAAAGTTGTGTTATACAAGGTGCATTGATTGTGAACTGTTTTTCGTTCCTACTACACCAAATAATAATTAAAAATTATTTCGTGAAGACAAAAATAAAACAAAAAACATCAATGGTTTGGAAATAACTTGTTGTATTTATTTTAAAAATACTTTTATTTTTAATAAAGGTTTCATTAACTAGAATTAACAAGTTTTACACTAATATTAAATATTTTCACAAACCACAAGGTGGTCCAATAGACAATGAAATCTAAATTTTTTTTCAAAAATTACATTGCAATTGTTTTTTTCTTAAAGAAATCATTATATATTTATGAATTTAAATAATAGGAAGTTTGGAATACAAAATATTGAAATAATTACTAAGAAAATAAAAACACATGATCTTTTACTGCCACCACCTTGGTAGGTTAAATAAAGTATGAAAGTTACTTTAGTCCTCATTCTATTGTATCAAAGTTCTAAACTTGGTACAGTTTTTTATTTCTATAAATAATTACCATTGAATACTTGATTAAGTTGAGGCTTTTCTTTTTTATCTTTTGATTTACAAAACATTATGTCAAACCCATGCGAGAAGTTATTTATAATTATGTCAGAAACATAAAAAAAAGTTTTAACCAAAAATATTAAGAATTGTAGAAGACAGATTTTTAATGTATCAGTTCTTTTTGTATTTAAAACGTTCTTTAAAAATCTATCTTCCCCTACAGTTCTTTATATTTTTGGTTAAATTTTTTTTTACACGTTTCTGACAAAGAACTTCTTGCATGGGTTTGGCATAATGTTTTGTAGAAAAAAGAAAAACCTCTAAAACACCAATGTTCAATGGTGCCTCCCCTTAAAAAGCAGTCAAAACCAACAATCAAAATCTATTCAAAATAGTTTTACAATTTAATTTAAATGCTTAATTTTATTATATCTATCTCGATCTGATAAAAGTCTGCTATTAATAATTCTATAATTCTTTCACATCTATCTACACTTAAATATTTTGATAAGTTTATTAGATTGCATTTCGATATTGTATAACACACAACAGCTAAGATTATATTTATAAAAGCAAATCAACAAAAGGCCAATCATCGCCTTTTTGTTACACCCATTTTTACATTTTCACGAAACATCTATACTTGTCAAAACCACTATACAACTTGTTTATTTTTGCTCGACAGGTGACGGCGGGAGCGGGCCAGTACGCCTACGGCTACGGCCAGCAGATGAGCTACTGGTATCCTCAGGGCTATCCCCAGATGCAGGGCCAGTTCCTGCAGCCTGCCCAGTACTACGGCCAGTATTACGGCCAGCAGCAGGCCCAGTACATGAACAGCATGCGGATGCCGACACCGGCGGCGGGCACCTGGCAGCCGGGCCAGGGTGGCACCGCGCAGCCCACGCCCGCCGCGCCCCTGCCACCGGGACAGCAGCCAATGGTAACTTACACCATGCCGCCGCAGTATCCCACGCAATGAAACGGGACGATCGACAATTTATAAAAACAAACAAAAAAATAATCCATACAAAGTAAAATCAACAACAACAACAACAACAACAAAAACCACAACAGCAACAGCAACAATAAGAAAAAAAAAATGAAAAAAAGAAAAATAACGAATATGACAGCTGAAAGTTCTGTATGCAACACTTGACAAGGGACTTGCTCGAAAATAGGCTACAATATATACCGGCCATCCTCGATTGTACAATTGAACTGTTTCTCATTTTTACAATCGGCGCAGACACGTACACTCACATACACCCAGACACACACAGTCACATACAAACACAATACATACATCATGCAAATACACTTGTAATTATATATTTGTACATTGTTCGACAGTGCAAAGGAAACACTCGTTCAGATTCGAAATAATACCCTTGTTGAACTAGAGTGCAGTTTACACTTTTTCTAGATAAAACATGAGAAAAAAAAAAGAAGAGAGTTGATACCAATTGTTTTTGTTTTGCTAATGCGTAGTGGCTAGGATCGTAGAAAGTAGATAGATCTTTCGCGTTGATTTCCAAGAAAATACGGAAAAAGTAAGTAAAAAAAAAAAAGATAAATGAATAAAACGGTATATATTTAAATCTATCTTCGAGACCCCTGCAGAGCCCTGCATCCGTCGTGCGGCGTATACCCAGTATGTGCGCGTATGATATGACCACTGCGATTGTTGTATTTTTTAATATTTCTCCCCCTTTTCTTTGTTCCCTGCCCCCCCGAAACCCCAACTTCCCTCTGACATCTTTTTGAAATGCCAATTTTTTTCTTAGTTCAATCGTGTTGTCGAATGGACGTATATTGTGACTTTTGAGTGTTTGAATAATCATGATCGAGAATCATGATGAATATCTATGCGTAGGCGTAAGGTAGAGAAAACGATAGCTAGACACAGCGCCTGTGATGTAGCTAGAACTTTTTGGAAGCACGCTGTTTGAGCACGTATGCAGGGCCCTCGTCAAGCGCAATGACTAACACGACGATGTTTGCGCTTATGAACTTACCTTTGCTTTGCGAGTCTTTATCGTCAGTGGCTGAACGACGAACTCAATCGATGATTTTTTTTATAAAATCACAAATTACAAAAAAAGAATGGGAGAAAGAGGGAGAAATCGAATACACTGTAATGATGAATTACAATAAGAATTTGTAATTTCAACATGGTGTGTCAGTGCTTCGTTCAGTCCAAAAAAATTGCCGACTTCATCGGCATAACAGTAAGCGAAGCTTAGCATACGTCAACCAAATTCATAAATGTTACGTATGAAGTAGAAAAAATTTATTAGAAATTTTTTGTATTCAAAAAGCGTTTGAAATTTTACTTGAGAAGAAATGAATTTTCTTTTGATCAAAGGTCTTCCGCAAAATAAAAGTATGTTAACCATTGTACAGCAACATTGACGATTTTGTAGCTTGCTTTACAATATAACGCCAAGTACTTAGTTTTTTTTATTTCTGAAATTTGCTCTAAATGGTTTTAATTATTTGATCAAAAAATCAAAAAACGAAAAAAACGAATGAATTTTGAATAAAGCCACTGGCGATAAAAATCAACTTTGTCGTTCCAAAATAAGAAGTTGGTGACAAAGCAAGTGTAAAAAAAATAGCAAGGTTTAAAAATTCAAATTTGTATAATTTGATGAATTGTAATGCAGAGCAAGGTATGTCGAGTGAGAAAACAGGTGTATGAGGTAATTGATTATAAGAAATGAACACTGAATAAAATACGAATCAGTAAAGTGATGGAAGTGAAGAATGTTATATAAAGATTAATTTAGGTACGGCAGGGCGCAAGACCCTCGACAATGCTTAGGATAATGTTATCTTATAATAAAAAAAAAAAAACAAATTGTCCTTTGAATGAGAAGAAGGAATAAATATTTAAAATACATTTTTGTTTTCTTTGATTATGTATATTGATCAAGCCTTATCATTTTTCCTAAAAACTTTTGTAAAATAAATAGAATACTGGATATATGTGTGTTTTATGTCCATTGCCAATTTCTGCAAATTTAGTGTAAGATTGCTTAATCATTGTGACTGCGTAAATGTCACTCAAAAGAACAGTGGTTGGATGTGTATGTGAACATGCATCGGTAATGCTCTAATTGTGTAAATTGGGAATTGAAATGATGGATGTGAAAAAATTAAACAGTACAACTCATTTCTTTTAGGTGTGACCGTGTATATACAACTTATGTATCGAGCAATCGAATAATACAACTTGTTACAGTTTATACGCCTCAAGCAAATTCTCGAATAATTAGTCAATTGATAAAGAGGTTTCCAATTCCACCTTCATCGGCGAGCGTTAATTGAAGTCTCGAAAATTGTAATTATCATTATGAACTAGATAAAATACTACAATAATACACGTTTTTCCAGCCAACACATTCGAGAGCATCTCTACTCAGTTTCTAACAATTGCCACATATATAACGTTGAAAGACACCTTGTTCTTCAAATCGAAACGCGAACGAATACAATAATTATTTTCACTTGTATCGCACCACATAATTTTACAAAATACAATTGAATTTTTTTCGAATACTTAGTTTTCTTGATACAAATTGGATACAAACAACAGGGATACGAGTATTCGATCGACTTTATCTCAAAGTACATTCGAAGGAAGTTCACAGATTATTTAACTGCTTCGCGTAGTTAATTTTTTTTTTAATCTTGGTTAATATTCGCTGGTAACATGATTCTTTTGCGCATTATTTTTTTAATCCTTATTATTGCTATGAATTATATTTATAAAAGTAGCAAAATAATTGGATCAAGGCAGAACTGTTTTGTGATTGGAAGGCTAGACAGCACGAATGTGCGTCTCTGCGTCAGACACGTTGCATTACAGTATTTTTTTAATCGGTAAGATTTTTATTTTTAATCAACGTGAATTGCGCTTGTTTGAGATGATAGTTTCTTTATTCTCTCATTTTCGTACCCTGTACGTATAAAAATTTATATAGGCAATGACATTACGCATTTCTCGAAAGTACATTTATATTTTTTATGCGCTCTTAGCGAAATACGTATTACAAAACTTACAAAAGAAGAAAGCTGTCACGATGCAAGTATTCGCAGCGCTAAATAAAAAATAAGTTGGAGGAATAACCTCTGATCGCTCGATAAGAGATCATCAAAGTAAGAACAAAAAATGTTTGTCAGCGAGTTCAACCGCATAACACTTTTATCCTTCCATGTGTTTTTGTACTTGATTTTTGTTTCACGTTTCTTTCTTCATCATTTCAATCTTATTTTCAACAATTCGCAAAAGTTCACAGATGAAGCACGAATCTTTATTTATTCTCAACATCAAACATACGATTCCCTGACGGCTTATAACCAAATTAAGTGACATCGTCGAATTTTACATTTATCACCCTCTTATCACATGCGCAGAGTAGACATCACGACGCTTACAAACTACTTTGGGTACTGTAAAAATTTTTGTAAACTGGTACACAAGGTAGAAGTAGTTCCTTGTACGAACGACGAGAACATGCAAAACAATTTTTTTTTTCATCAAGACAGTACCCGTTTTATATTTTTTATTATTTCTTAAGATGAAAAGGATTATGGCAACTTGAAATACGCACCGCTGTTTGGCAAAAAACTTATATTCGCAATCTAATAAAGTCGAATCTCTAAACTGTACAAATAAATTAATAAATACCAACAATATAACATACTTGTTAAATAGCTCTAACTAATCATCATTTCGGAATGCAGGATTCAAAATATTCCAAGTGTATACTATTTAGATATGGACATCTTTCCTTTCATTGGAATACGCTTTTCACTTATTTATGCTTTAATTTTTAGTATTATTATATATACAACTATTTTTAATATCATGCAAAATTTCTAAGATTATAACAATTAATAATTTCTAAAAGTGATTATCGAAATATGTGACTGTAAGTTTGTATTAATGCGAAGTTATTTGAATATTCTCATTAATTGTAATGAAAATAGAGTATAATACAAAGTAAGGATAAGTAATAATTATCGTTACTTTTATTAAAACTATATTTTCTTATAATTAGTTTTAAAATAAAATGCATTTAAAGTATTATAGCATAAATAAGAATTTGTTAGTCTGTATATTGCAAAGTAAGGAAAGATGACCAATTCTGATACTAATGAACAATAAATATCCCAAGACTAGTTATTATAATAAGAATGATAAAAAATACATCTGTTAATTAGACGTATTTGCAATAAGTACACACTTCTATCAACTGCGATGGAATCCTATGGCATTTAAAACTGTCGCACTGGTATTCGGTCGTTCGTCATCGCATTTGATTATCATAACAACGATTTATAATATATTGAATAAAAAATACCTTGCAAGTGATCGCGTCCTATGTTTTTCTTTTTTATGTAATCCGCATAATAATAAATCATCCGTCGCGACATATCTCATTCGTTTCGTTGTTTCGTAGAACCATGCATCGAATCTGATAAGCCAGTCTCCTTAATCGCGAGTAAAATTAGTTACGGGTTTTCTTTTTCTTCTCGTGCGTTGCCTTGCGAAAAAATCACATAAACTTCACTACACGTCCTACGTGAAAGGCTTTTTTCCCGACGATCTAGCGAAAACATTTGCTGCTGCTGTTCGAACGACTATTTAGCATCATTTTCTTTACGATTTATTTATTATCTCAAATGGACGTGCAAGGTTGCATTTGTAAATCTTGACTTGTGTTTATTCATTTAGAGTGCTCGTAGTCTCCAAGATCAAAAATTGTGTTGTCTTTCTTTACAATTAAATTTATCTCTTATCGATTTCTAAACGTGTTACTGCTTGCGCGTGTTTTTTTTTTGTTTTCTTATCAATCTCAGCTCGAAAAATATGAAAGCGCGGGGTCGCCTTTACGATTTTAAAATATTTTTAGCACCCCGACCAGCAGCAATACGATTACGACAATCGGTTTGAGTTTCTGTTTTTTCTTTACGTTTTAAAAATTGTGCACGCTACGCGGAAACTAACCAGGCATTACTCTCACTTACGCTTTTTGATCAGAGGCTCACGTCACCGTACTCGAGACTCCACTTTTCGTAGGCTGCCAGACTACCCGGCGAAACGGACTTGCGAATTCTCTTCAGCGAGTCGAGAAAATCCTGCTGCGTTATGTTGCGCACCGAGCTCAACGACAGATCTTTAACTTGCTCCATATTGAGCTCTGAAACATACATTTTGTTGGTCATTCGCTTACCGAACTTGACTATTTTCCTTTTTGCATTGTTCTTACCTCTAATAGGACCAAGAGCAGCGTCTTTGGCTAGGCCCGTTAAATCGCTGCCCGAGTAACCCTCCGTGAGCACCGACATGTGATTCAGCTCCTCCTCCGTCAGCGGATCGTTGTGCTTAGCCAATAATCGTTTCAACAAAATGATTCTCGTCTGAGTGTCGGGCAACGTCACGTAAACCCTTTTGGAAAATCGCCTCAACGCAGCTTCGTCGAGCTCCTGCGGCCGGTTAGTCGCGGCCATAACTAATATCCTTTCTTCAGGACTACACGGAAGACCATCGAATTCCACTAAAAATTCTGTTTTTAATCGCCTGCAAATAACGTTACATTTGAAATAAGAGTACTTTTAATAAAAGCATCTGTAGTAGAGAGTCGTACTGTACTGACAATACGAGTTTTATGTCCGAATTTCTAAATAGGAACTCTACGTGAAGGATAGTTACGGTGGATATTTTAGTTCTTGCACGCATGTGTTTGCTACGTGTATGCTTCAGGGAGTCACATCATTTTTTTATCAATTTTCAGATTGCTAAAAGTGTATAAAGAGATAAACTTCATTTGTGAATTTTTATACAAACTATTATATTTATTTTTGTATGATTTACAAACAATTTAAAAATTTCGAAGTCTTGAAATTTCTCATACATGCTTTTTTACATTAATTTTCTGCTTCTCCGGACTTTGAATTTTCAAAGAAAATGAGTTTCTTATAGTGGTTAATATATATGCTTATTTTTTTAATCTCTTGTTCTTAAAAATTACAAAGTAAAATAGCAATTTCCCAGAAATTTGCCGACAGACTTAATTTTACGTGATTCCAGTGATTTTCACTATCGTGTAAGAACTATCAGTACTAGAACTAAGCATAAGTATGTTCTTTTAAATTCAGTTCTCAAATAGTACATTGTCTATCTAGGGCGAAAAGTATACCGCGAGTGCAAGTTGCAGGCCGAGTATGACAAAAAAGTTCTTTCTGTATCAAAAGTTATTTTTCCAAAGGATAGCAATACGTGCACATGCCCAGTGAACAAGCTAAAATTCAATATCAATTTAATTTGGGATGTATGTTAAAGTAAATATTCTTAATAAAATGAATACTTTATAATTTTTATTATTAAATATTTATTCACTGCACTAAAAATTATGGTGAACGATACTAGCCTGCAATTTATTTAATTTATTTGTTTTCGTTGATAAATATTTCAAATAATTAAATAAAAAATATGTTTTCTTCTACCTCACAGTTCAACACAGTTCAACACAGTTCAACACAGTTCCGTCCAATAATAATGAGGGGATGCGCGGTAAACGGTATATAACTCGAAAAAGTGTGATTTGATAAAAATGAGAAAAACGTAGGAAACTATTTTGTTAGAAGAAATTTATACTGCTACAACTTCATACATATTTAAGGATCTCCATGATATACTAGTTTGATACGCGATTACTAAGAAAAATTAAAAATTCAGACTGAATAATAATGCAAATTTCGAATTACACCGTTTTATTATAGATCGAGTCCATTGATATTATACCGATTTTATCGCGACAAAATATTTTTATGAAGAATATTGATAACTTGTATACGATCTAATATTTTTCTTATCTAATCTTATTTCTTATTATATTTTTTGTATATTTTAATAAAAAAAAAAAAAATTTCGTGTACTCGAAGTCACCGATTCATTTGATAAACAATCTCTGTAAAAACGGTTATACCTCGACTTTCGCCGTTTTATCGCGCTCCCCCCTCAATTCCCCCCTACTTCTTATGCACCCCATACCCCAAAACAACAACTCTCCCCCCGAAAACTCCCATATTAAAACCCTCCCCTTTATATCGTCACACACACCTGGAAGCCTCGTGCTCGTTGTCCTTGCGCTCGCTGAGCAGCGAGTCGACCTCGTCGATGAAGATGACCGAGGGCTGCAGCTCACGGGCTATCGCGAAGAGGGCGCGCACGAGTTTCTCGCCCTCGCCGACGTACTTGGAGGTGAGACTGGCCGCCGAGATCGAGAAGAAGGTGGCGTGACACTGGGTGGCGACGGCCCGCGCCAGGAGGGTCTTGCCGTTGCCCGGCGGGCCGAACAGCAGCAGGCCACGGGCAGGCGTGCGCAGACCCGTGAACAGCTCCGGTCGCAGGGACGGCAGTATCACCATTTCCTGCAAGGCCTGCTTGGCAGTCTGCGAAGGTGGAGGAGTTTTTTTTCTTGTTTGGTTGATTATTTTTTTGGTGGCGAGGGATGGAGGGAGTGTGTAAGGGTGGTAGGGAGGAGAACAATTGTTTATTGAGCCCAGGTGGGCGAGATCTGTAATTACTGGATAGTAGGGGAGACCGGGGATACTTTGAATACGGGGCGACTTCGTAAAATTCAAATCTCTTTTAAGATCAACGGCTTTTGACATTTTTGATATGGTAATTAAAATTTGTACATTTTTACTGCATTTTTACGTGTCAATATATCAACAGAGGAAATTTCTTTTGGGAACTTACGATTTTTTCATTATTTTCTGTAACTTTTGCTCATGTATAAAAGTTGAATGTTAATGTATTAAAATAATGATTTTAACGTCTCAAGTGACTTGATTAGTGAATATATAGGTTAGTTATCTATTCCCAAACAATTCTTGTAGCTTACTACTATATTTATACACTGGTAACACCGTTTTTTTATGTAAAAAATAACTTTTTCTACTACCTTAAATGGGTTACATTGGTTGTTAAAGTTTCCGAACAATCGGAAATAGGAATCAAGTAAAAGTAGGTGATTTATTCCAGTTTCCTCATTTAAATACATATAATTTATGAAGTTGCCCCAAGGTTGGGTCTCCCCTACCTATAAGGTATTTTTATTGTGTGACATCGATGTGAGTCGAACAAAGTTTGTTCACCCGATAGGTACAACACGCGTAAAGAAGCTTAATTCGCTATTACACGCATATTTTTACGTATAAGAACGTTGAAAAAACACTCATGGGTGGATTAAAAACTTATTCATCATTTATCAACGTGTTATAATGTTATATGAAATGCTTTTTTTAACTTTTCACAGAGAAATATCTGAATAACAGCGAAATCAAATAGGAGAGTTAGAAACTGAAAGTAATTAATAATTAATTAATAATTCATTTATTTATTTATTTAGATCGTCTATATAAATATTAGAAAAGTATTATATTAAGAAAGCAGATTAATCTAGTAAACCAAGAGTAAGTAAAAAGTCAGCTATATTGCAAGATGGTCGTATATTTTTCTCAGCTTTTGCTAGCAGCGACAGTACTATACAAAACAATTTATTGGAAAACTAGATTGCCTGTCAAGCTCAAAGAATTGAATATAAATCTATCCTATTTCATGTGTTGTTTTTACTATTGGTTCAGTTTGAAATCCTGTTTACATAAAGTAAATTGAAAACTCAAAACAAACATATACGGAAATAAATAAAGCTGTGAGAGTTACAAGATTACTGATCAGTATGTGTTGCAGTGCATTCTACAATTGCAACTGTCACGGCTGGAAAATGAAAGAATATCGATTTTCAGTTAAATAGTATATTATGCAACAAGGGGTGTTACACACTGTATTTTTAACAAAGGCATAATTGGGCCATTTTGTGCATGCGGGTCGGTTGAAAAATTATGCATTTTGATTCGTGCAGCACACTATTAAAGAGGATAGAAATGACTATTTCTCATCATTTTCATTAGGCACGCTCGAAATGCGTCATTTTCCATCCGGTTTACAGGCATGAAAAAGGCCTATTTCATGCCTGCGTTGACAAAAATACATTCTTATAGTTTATGATTTAGTTTCTTTGCATACATTTTTGGAATTTTTGCTGTATTTTCAGTACCGCAAAGTGAAGTCACTCGGGTAATGAATAATTTCAGTAAATATGGAAAGCTATACTGAGGATAACTTAGTCCGTTCAAATAGTTCAAAGTAACATTTATTTATATCAAAACCGATTAGCTTATCCAATCAGTGGCATGATGAACTCATTAAAATTAATTTTAATGAAGTGACTATATTTTTTTATGAAGTAAATATAGAGATAACTTTGAAAACGATCTAATGTAATTTCTGCCGGCATATTTTCATGTTCTAATAACAATTTTATGTCAGTAAAACGGCTTATAAAGAAATATATATTTTTTATTTAATTTTCTTAAAATATAAAAAGTAATAATTTAATGCACGTCGGCTTATGCTCTTTACCATGTTATATATCGGAAAGCCGAGCGAAAAATAAAAATTGCGTTTTTCGTACAGCATAGTACAATAACAGTAATTGTACAATAGCATTAATTTACTTAGTTAAATTTGCAAGTTGTAGTAAGTCCAGATTGCGTTTACAGCTACCATTACTGAGCTAACAAATTACAAATTTCTTACTGCGTATCAATTTAAAATTCTGTAAAATTTTGAAATTTCTGTTTAAGCTTTGCTATTTCGAAAAGCGTTATTACTTTAAAAGAAAATATGCTGTACACATAATATAAATAAACAATTTTTAAAACTTTTGTTTTTTTTTATACTTAAATTACTTATAAATAATATTTGACTATAGAAACAAGGAATGGTTAAAAAAAATGTATAGAGTAAATTAAATTCTCTTTGAGAAAGCCTAGTGTCAACGCAATCAACAGCGCTTTTTAATCCTTCAACACTTTCTTTTTTCAACTTTTTTAAAAATACAATCCAAATTTAAATACATATAAAAAACAAAAAAAAAAAGAATTTTACAAATATTTTTTATTTTTAGAACAATTCGAATTTGTAAACCAACTATAAGGGTTATAAATTCATTCAAAATAATTTATATTTTGATTACACATATTTAATTCTACTAAACTTCATTATTTCACTTATGAAAAAATGAAATAGAAAACAAAAAATAGAAATTACGAGACACCACAATGATCCATCCGAGCTAAACCGATTTAAATTCCTTTTCAAAAACTACAGTCGACTCTCAATAATTCGAACGTTGTGATTATTCGAATTTTCGGATAATTCAAAGTTTTTTCTCAGTCCCGGACCATTCTCTATCTGGCATAGCGCGTTTCTTACACATAAGAATTAAACACGTAATTATTGTACACAATTTAGCATTGGTCAAATTATATATAGATATATTTGACCAATGCTAAATTGTGCACAATAATTACGTGTACAATTCTTATGTGTAAGAAACGCACTATGCCCTCTATCTTAACGACTCTTAAAATAAACTCGAAAATTCGAAGTTCTTTCCAGCCTCAGATTTTGATAATTCCTATGCTAAACCACGTTAAAAAATCTCTCGATAATTCGAATTTCCACAAATTTCGTGAAACTCTTCCTCGATAATCCGAAGTCATCTTCTAAAACTTACAAAACCACCCCCTTAAAAATACAAATTTATCGTTCATCAATAACCCAAACTTCTCCCGAGTCCGACTCGATACAATTCGAATTTCCCGATCCACACTTCCAAGCTCCATTCCCGTTCCCTCTCAAAACATCAATGAGACACCCTACCTCTTGTCCAGCGATGTCGTCCCACAGCACGGGCGCTCCACCCTCCAGTATCTCGTCGAGTATGACCTGGGCGAGTTTCGGCTCGATGCCCTTCAGCTGGGGCAGCTTCCTCACGGGCGTGCCCCTGTTGCTGTTGGCCGCGCTGCCCGCCTGGCTGCCGGTCCCGTTGCTCGGCGTGGTGGGCCGCCTGCGGAGGGGCGACTCGCTGCCCGGCACCGAGAGCTGCCGCTTCACCGAGGGCGGCGTCAGCGAGGGCTTGACCAGGGAGGGCCGATGACAGGGCAGGACCGCCGAGCGGCCCATGCTGCGGGGCAGGGTCTGACTCTTGTTCAGCGAGCCGCCGCCCGCCAGGCGCTTGCCCGACACCGGGAATTTCCTGCCCGACGCTGCCAGTCGTAGGGGACAGAGTGAGAGAGAGAGAGAGAGAGAGAGAGAGAGAGAGAGAGAGAGAGAGAGAGAGAAAGAAAGTGGAAAGTTAGTCGAAGGGCGTTGTGTATGGAGGTTTGTTTGACGAGGGGGGAGTAATTGCGTTGGAATTGCCGGGGGTGTGGGGGGCGGAAACGGGGACATGCGAGTTAAATTGATGCCAGCGCGGTGGGTTGATATGAATTATAGGTGTATGCACCTCCGCGGAGAGGAATTGTATTGGTGCAGGTGAATTTGTGGAGTGATTTTGTTGTTGACTGACAAAATCGAATTAAGTGTGTACTATAAAGTAGAGTAGAAAGTGTATTGGTATAATTTACTATTATACGTATAAAAATTGTTAGGAAGTATAGTAATTTTTTCAGTATTGGCAGTCAGAGACCAAATTACTGAATGCTCTGATGATAGTTTGAAAACTATTTGTGAAATTTATTATACAATTCCTCTACTACGCGTATAAGTATAATGATTTTGTATTTTTGCGAAGGAGATCGAAAATCAATACAGTGAATTTTTAATTATTATATAAATAAGTTTTAAATAAGAGCTTTATAAAGGTATTAGAACTTTCTAAGGAGAATGATAAATTTTTTTTATAACATGTTGAAATTTGAAAAAATGTACGTTAAAAGAATGATGTTTAATAGTTTACATTCTTGATTCAATACAAAGTTTAAAATTGAGTTTAAAAGTCGGCTGTATTTTGACCACTGTTTTAAGTGAAATCAATTCCGTATTTAGTAGATCCAGTTTGCCGCATTGGAGGCACGAGAGTATAGAGTTATATGTATACATTCGAACAATGGCAGTATGGCTGAGACATAAATCGAAACCGAAGCAGTCGTCAACCTTTGATACGAAAATCCATAGTTACTGGCTGGTTTTGTTCCCATGGCCTTTGTTCCGAATTTAAATTCACTTCTCTCAAACAGCTCGTAATTTAATATTTAACATATGATATTATAGACCATACCTTGAAAATGAATACTATTCGAAAATTCTTCGCAATTTATAAAGCTTAAATATAAAAAAAAACTAATCAAATTTCCTTTCGTGTCCCCGTTTCCACGCCGTGTTTACCTAAGCGTAAAAGATTGCGGCGCCGCTTTTATGATTGAGCATTTAATGTCAAAGGTGACTCCTTACTTCGAGCATGAACGTATTATACATATATTCATGCACATACAGGCGCGTTACAAGTGAGAACTCGGCTCGCAATTGACATATGCATATATAAAGCTATATCATTCGTTTTCATTTGCCTCGCATCCGTATAATAACAAAATGCTATTTAAAATATCAAGGGAATTAGAGTACGAAATGTCAAGGGGACGCTGTGATTGCAATATCAAGCAGTGAAATTTATATGCATGAATTTTTATAGCGCGTATCAGAAGGATGTTAAAATTAGTTTTTATTAATCTTAAAGCATTAATATTCAGAATACTATTTTCTTGAAATGCAATTATTTAATTTAATCTTGAATACACAATTTTCTCATTCCTGTCTATTCAAAGATTTAATTGTGATTATATTCAAATTACTATTACGCATTACTTTGTTACTACGAAAAGCTACACAAAAACTGGTACATTCTACTGCTAAATAAGTTTACATTATGCAACTATCATACACAAGTGAAAATAGAAAAGTTACGCCAAAAGTCTATTTACAATGCAAAAATTACCCAAGAGTGCCATTGATTGAAAATTAAACAATATACGTACAACAATAAACAATTATAAGCGTAATTACAGAGAAAAAAAACGAATCCGATAAAATTCTATATACATCGTACAACGTGTGTCATGAAAAAAAAAATGAAAAAAAAAAAGAATCATACAGTACCTTCAGAGGCGCGAGCAATGTTAGTCTTAGCAGTACGCGTGTACTGCAGAGCGGGCCTGGAAAGCTGCGTATACGTACTCTGTACGGTGCTCAACGTTTGTGCATTGTTTTTGTGTTTCTGACTGTGATTCGCGTCCGAGAGAGTCTGAGAGCTCGTCATTACGCTATGCACATTATTGCGACGATGCCTCAGGCTCTTGTCTGCTTTGTCGCGCTGCTGCTGCTGCTGCTCCGCCGCGCAGGCTGCGACATTATTGCCCTGCCTTGGGGCAACGACGTGCGGTTTTTCGTCGTCCGTGATTTCCAGATTTTTCAGCTCACACACACTTGCTACAAAATAAATAGGAAAAAAAACATTCTCTGCCATGCCCGCGACAAATGCTAAATGAAAAAAAAATCCTCGAACATGGTGGCCAACGACGTGCGCTTTCGCACGTTTTGCGCGCTTTGAAGTATTTACAATTGTGAATTTTGTGAATTTCAGATTTTTACAGGTTTAAAGGGGTTTTAAAATGCAATATTTATACTTTAATGCTTTTTGAATTGTTAGCTTAGGAAATTAGTATTTTAAATGACCACCATGTTAAATAGGCACTCTTTTGAAAGAAATACAATAAACATTTTTATTCTGTTAAACTGCAGCGAGAATTAAATTTGCGATGCACGAGAATAATGCTGACATGTAGATTTATAAGGCTTCACTTGAATATAATTGTAAAGAAATTTAGAATGAAATGAGAAACATCGAGATGTATAGTCAAAAGATTGAAAATGAAATTGATAAGAAGATTTTAAGAAAATACTGACACGCATGCGTATCACATCGATTCACGCATTATCAACAAACAATCTAAACATTAATTAACTTTTATGATTCCTGAGATCCATACTCTTCTTTGCATTTGAATTACTCAAAGCATGCATATTATATTGATACAGTCTACTGTATTGTAGTCTATTTAGTTACTAAATACCATCAAATCTATGACAATAAAATTTGCAAATACAGGACGGCAAATCTACAGTACAGTTCTCAGGTAATTTTTGCACCTTTTTTGGTACTATAATACAGGCAATCGGAAAAATATGAACATACCAAGGAAATCCAGTCTGTCCCTGGCCATTGTCAAATTGGTCTTCATCTTATCATTGAGTCTTTGTGCTCTTTCCCAAACTTCCCCTCGACCTCCATTGCACTCCACCGCTATGCCTTTCTCCAGTTCATCGATTCCTTTCTTGTAGAGCTCAATGGCCATTTCCTTATGCCCTGAAATCCCAAGAAAAAAATCCTTAAAAGTCTTTGTTTTCGAAAGTCTTCATCAACACTCTTGAAAGGAAAGACAACTTCATTTTAGTACCAAATATGGAGCATGCACTTGATGTCCTTGTCCAAACGACTTTACATTTACCTTAAGTATCTTTTGTTATGTCATGCTTGATCATTTTAAAGTATTCAATTTTATATTATATCCATTACCTTAATACATTTTTTAATACATTAATACATTGAATAATACTTCAATTTATTTAAAAATTATGAAATTAGTAGTATATAGCTTTTAATCAGATAATTATGTAAGCCACTGAATAGTGATAAGATTAGAATTTATGATATTAATCTTTATTGATTCACACGTTTTCCCAAGAGAAATGAAAACCATGCATGAATATTTAGATTTAGAAAATTTACCTTCATTTTCCTCATCAATTTTCAAGGCTTTGCTAATATATTCAAAGGCTCTACGATGATGATGCTTTTGTTTTGCTAATAAGGGATCCCCAGGGCCAGGCCCTGGCGGTCTTCTCGTGATATGTGACATCTCTTCTATGTCACTCTTATGACCGTTAGTAACAGCTTCCCGATCAACTATAATTTCCAATTGGCAAGTACTCCTACTGGAATGCTTTCTGTACACTAAATGCGACGTTGAGGCATAAATATACTTGAAAATCACATATAACTGATAAATAACAGTCCTAAGTATGTTGAACAAAAGAATCAACGGAAACGAAACAATATAAAGATTTCTCTTGTGCACTGAAGGCTGTTGGCCCTCTATGGAGCGATGATGGTGGTGATGATGATGATGGTGCCCGTAACTAACACTTGTCACTGTCTTGTCGCTGTTTTCAGACTTGGTCACACGCAATTTCTTGGGAGATCTACTACCCTTACGAGAGGAACGTCCACTGCCTCCGCCATCGCTGTAAGACATCTCCCAAGATTGCTGTAGCCTTCGCTGTTGCTGCGGCTGAAATTTAAAAACATTTTTATAAAATAATTAATTTAAAATATAAAATTAACTTTCAATATCCCTTCATCAGGTCATATCTATTTTTTTCTTCAATGAAACTTTTATTAATAAATGCGACATGAATGATTCTTTGCAAGATTAATGACGCTAAAATTAGAAAATACCTTGTATCAATTTATTGATTTATAGCATATAGAAAAATTTAACTTTTATCAAATTAGAATTTTACATTAAGAATGTTGCATTTGTATTAGTATAACTTTACTCTAGTAAAATTCTAGTTAAAACAACTTATGTTCATAATTTAACTTGAAATAAAATTTGTTATCAAAATAATTTTAATATTATTTTATTATGAATAAGACTATATTACCAACTATGTAGCAATTAAACTTTGTACTATTGATCATTCGTATCCCTCTAACTACGTATAATATTTATTAATACCAGTTAATTTGTTTTATGGAGTGTATTTGAACAAAATAAAACAAAATAAAGTAAAATAAACATAATCGCATGTTCCCCAACAACAGTCTCTTAAAAAAGAAAACACAGAAAAATCTCACACCAAACACCACTTTAATAAGTACAATCCACCAACACTCAACTAAACTTTGGTGTGCCATTGAAAATTGTACAATCCACAAATTCAGTTGAGTGTCCTTTATTTACTCGAGCAACAAAAGGAAGAACCCGTCACTCCATAAACACCGAAGAAACCAGACTCAGTGGACAAGATCGAGTTTTGCTTATGTTACATACCGTGAGCTGCTGCTGCTGCTGCTGTTGGCAGGAGGACCTCCTCGGCGACACTGAGCGCGGACGGTGGTGGTGCAGCGACGACTGGGCCGACGCGCTGCTCCGACATCCCCGACGTGAGCGCAGACCAGGCTGGATTTGATCGGCTAGCTTGAGCCCCGTCGACGACGAGGATGCCGAGCTGCTTCTCCTTAGCGGCTGGATCTTACCAGATCCTCCCGACTCGCTGATGATCGCCACGATTCGCCACCCATTGTCCACGAGCCTGCCTGCAGCTGTACGATTATAGCACACAAATAAGAAAGAACAACGAAGAGCAGAAGCCCGTGCGAGCAATGCCAATGCAAAGAGAGAGAAGAGGGTAAGGTCTTCGTACCGGCCAGAGATGCCAAAGGATAAAAATATACGCGGGACTAGGAAGAGTATAGAAGAGCAGTACCCCTGCACACATACCTGAGAGAGCGCCGAGCGAAGGCGAGCCTGTTCGCGATCGAATTTCGATATTCCCTCGACACACTGCTTCCTGAGCCTGGCAATGATGTATCAGCAGCCCGCGCAGCAACCAGCTCTCGATTCCTTGCCTCAGCTCTATCGATGGTCTTGTCCGTCTGTCCGTCCTCCGCACACCTCACCACCACCCTCGGATCGTTAAATACACGCGCCCCAGCTGAACCGAACGCACCGTATATCCTATCCTATCCTATCCCTATTCGCCGTCTGCTCTGCTACTCGGTATTAGCTACCTATTGTGATGTGCAAAAGGAAAACAACAACCGCGCGCGCGCGCGCGCTTTTTTTCCTCTTCCACTCAGTCGCGCGCGACACACACCGAGGGGAAGGTTGGTTGTTCAAGTGCGATGCAGTGTGAGCGCGCGTATAGGTATGTATAGATATTTCGAAGAGGGTCGTGTCGAGACCACCACACCAAGGGGGTAGCAAAAGCACAGTAGAGAGGGAGAGCTATACGTGTCGTGTATATATATATGTGTGTGTATAGGAGGGCGCGCGAGGGAGACGACGCGCAGAATTGGAATCGTTGACGAAAAAAAGAAAGAGAGCACTGCACGCACAGCCCTTATACCTACTTAAATTCTCTCGAGGAGAAGAGAAGGCACTCACGCGCGAAGTATAAGGTACTTAAACTCTCTCTCCTCTCTTTCTCTCGAAAAGGCGAAGGTGAGTGTCGTTATTGCGCGACACGATGATTCTGCGCGCGCGCGCTCGCGAGCTTGACCGTTTTTCTTTCTCTCTCTGCGCCTAGCAGCAGTAGCAGCTCCTTGTGTTTCTGCCTTCTTTTTTTTCTCTCTCTCTTTCTTTATCTTGCGCGATTCCAGGGACGACGAGTTTCGAGAGAGAGAGAGAGAGAGCGCGCGCGCGCTACACGAGAATCCGCAGCCGCGCGACTGCGGCCCGATGCGCGATGCCTGTGTGGAGGGAAAACGCGGTCGGTGATAGAGGAGAGAGGGCGATAATTATCTAGATGGTGGGGATTATCTGGAGATGCGCAGGGGGGGTTACGCGATGAGGGATAGATGACGAGATGCTTTTTGAATTTTTATCTGAGTGTACGTTAACAAGTGGCCCCGCCGTCGTAAAAAAGGAACGACGTCTCGTCAATCCAGGGGTTCGTTATATAAGGAATCAATATGAATAATTTAACAGATGGAATGGTTGTTTAATTCAAATATATGAGTTTTGTAATTGTTATTCAAATTCTAGCCATTGTTTACTAATTAAGTTAGATGAAAAAAAGTTTAGTCGTTAAAAACACACTTGGTTTTATTATATTACATTATTTTTCTCTATTTGAAAAAAAAACACGTTTTTACTTACTTCTCATAAGCCGATTGTAAATTTCCAAGTGTTAATTAAATTAAACAATCGTTTGTTACGCAACTGTGCACTCAATGCGCAACAGCTTTTATTTTCAAAGGGTTTCCCTTTTCAACACTATACTTTTTGTTATTGTTTTGGATTAATTTATCGTGTCTCACGTTGGCGCATGCGCAGGTCTGGTTTTTTCCAGTGCGCGCGCTCTGCGCCGCATCAGGAGTGTCGATCAGTATAGTGTATACACGGTGTAGTGTACGAGCGCGAGGGCGATAGCAGCCGACAAGACACAGGGCGATATAATAATGGAAGAATAGTGGCAGACGACGCGAGGGAGGATGGAGGAAAATCTTGCTGCCAAATTGTGTTTACTCTTGGGCGAACGGGCCAGCGAAGGTGCGGACAAGCCAAACTTTTTCGATTTCGAGCTTCTCGCGCACCGAGAGATAATTGCTAAATTTCGATATTCGCTGCGATTAGATAGTGTGGGCGCGATACAGCAGTTTTTTGGCGTCCGTATGCTACGCGATTATCGATTATTTGTTTGACAGTTTGGAGTTGCGTTGCTGCGTTATCTTGTTTTTCTCGCGTTCTTTATCGTTTGCAGAAATGACGAGCGTAGAGTATTATAAGATATCGGGTCTTTTACGCGAGTGATTCTTTATGAATTGGCATTTTGTTTAGAAATGAATGAAACTTGATTTTGAGGTTTGATTTCTCTAAAGTTCATTCATTAAAATGATAATTTTGTTCCATAGCTGTACAATGGAAACTTCTTGGTCAAGAGAAAGATGGATCTTTATTACTCGGATGGGTAGAAAATGTATCTACGGAGGGAGGTGATAGTTCTTATTCTGTGATTGGTCGTTACGATCGAGTTAAAGATGAACTGCAGGTATGTATTTATTGAGTTAACATCAGGTTCAAACTGATATGATTTAGAAATGGATCATAAATTGTCACAATGTTGTTTACATTTCATGTCATTGTAAAAGCAAAAATTAATTAAACTATTTCTGTCACCAATTGTGTTATTATTTACAATCTTAAAATAATATATAATGGAAATATCAAGTTTTTATCGAATGTTCAAAATTTCAATTAAATTTGGAAAAGATGACAAAAATAAGCTTATACATTGGTTGATGTGAACTTGTTAATTATATTATGTAATTTAAAGCATTCACTGTATTTACTTTTACAGGTTTTACACAGGTTTTCAAAAGTACTTAATCTTATCCAAGCTACTGTTAACCAATGCCATTCATTACTAGGATATGTGATAAAGCAGAAATTAAATTTGGATTCAAAGGAAAGTGAAACAAACTTGCCAAATGATTGTGAAAAATCAACAAAAGAAGATGATAATGAAACCAAGCATCACCAATGTTCAAATTTAGAGCTTGAGTATTACCAAGCTTATATCATTGAATTTAAGACTGAAGAAGCAAAAATACATACCTTAGAAAGTGACAAATTAAAACAAGTTAGAATACAGTTTTTGTATAAAGAAAGACCTTCTAAAAAATTAGACAAACTTTTAGTTCTAGTACATCAAGAATGTGAGTCAAACTCTTTTGAAAATAGCAAAATATTTATAAAATTGTACCGAAACGTTTTTTATTTCAATTGCAGATGTTCAGATGCACACAATTTTATATGAAACAAATTCAGAGATTCATACCGTAAACGAGATAAAAACAGAAACTTTAGTAAAAACTTTTATATGGGCACAGTGGGATGCCACAAATCAAGTACTTTACCATATACATCATAAAAAAGCACCAACTAGTGTATTCACCGAAGATGCTATTGAAAAACCACATAAACCACCTTGTGCTACTCCGACCCTCAGTGGTTTACAATTTCATGATGATCTCCCACATGAAACTGTTGTACGTATATAATTATTAATTAATTATTTCATCGATGTATAAAATAAAATATTCAAGTTCTCATAGTATTAATTATTACAAATATCTTTACAGCTAAACATTCCTTTAAACTTACCTCAGTCTCCGAGTTCCGACAATTGCGGTACTTACGAAGACGACGTGATACCATTGAGAATCCACGACTGTTCTCTAGATCTCATAGTTATCTCGGACTACAAGGGTGCTGTCTGCGTCTGTCACCACTACCTATACCGACCAGTCCAGCCACCTCAGCACGTCCTTGACTCAGCCCTCAGCGACTCGAACACGGTGCACTTCGCCTACTCCGTGACCGTGCTCCATCACAGCTGCGTGATACACTGCGTCGTCCCGGGTATCCCCTGGACCCGCGCCAAACTTATGAGGCCGACCTTCACCCTCTACGGCGACAGTCACATGGTCGTCTTCGTCCAAGATTTCTTCACTCACCTCCTGGAGATCGGACTTCACCACCAGCCCTGCTGTCACATACTCTGCGGTCCCCTCGCGAACGTCCCCTCGCACTCGTCCTACCTCGTGCCCCTGCTCAACTTGCAGCCCGCTTCGAGCGAGCCCCCCGACGTCAAGACCAAGTACTCGGTGAACGCCGACGCGGGCGTGGGTCTCAACGGCAACGCCGCGAGCATCCTCACGATAGACCTGCCTACGCTGGATCTGGTGAGTCTGTCGGTGCCCAAGAGCTTCCTCGTCGACGCTTTCAAGAAGGAGACCTCGACGGAGGTGCGCCTGGGCATCCTCCACTACTTCCTGTGCCACAAGAACGAGCTGGAGACGGTGGCCGAGCTGGTGGGCGCGATGGCCGAGAAGCCGCGCTCCCTCGACATCGTCAAGGTCATGCAGGAGTTCCTGATCGGTGGCTCGCACTCGCTCGTGCAGAGGAATCTGCTGTCGGACGCGGTGCCCCTGTTGGCTCTGGTGCCGGTCACCACGCTGGAGGAGTGCTCGGGTTACGAGGCCAAGATCAATGACTTCAACGTGACGCTGAGCTACGAGAAGCTCTGGAACACGTCGGTGATGCTGCTGTCGCCGCAGCAGAGGCTCGTGCCGTACAGGAGCGACCTGTGGACGAGGCTCTGGGACTTGCTCAGCAAGAGGAGCGACGAGTTGCCGAGATTCAAGCCTAGTCACATCGCGGAGAAGTTGCTCGTGTCGCTGGCTTGCTATCAGCCTGAAGCGCTGTCGAGGTGCAGCACGCCCATGTCGCCCAGTGCTGGAGGGTAATTCGATGATTTATTTAAGGAAGATAAATCTTTGAGGCTTAATCGGGATTTTTCATTTTCACGCAAGAAATTAAAATGTGTTGGCTGAGATTACTAATTTGAATATTAACTTGAAAGTAAATATTCTAGCGTAAACGTTTACGCGGTGCAGAATTTTTTAACCAAATTATTTTTTTACAAATTTTCATAATTTATTTTATTCAAAAGAATTATTTTTTAATATATTTTGGTATTCGCAAAAACTATCGACAATTCATAAAAACACTATAAATTTGTTAGAATTTTGTACAAAAAAAATTTCAATTTATTGCATAATATTTTCTGCAATATTAAAACCATTGACCATTTGTCCAAAATTTCTTCTAGAACTTTTGAACCGTGTAAAAAGAAATTGCGCGTAAAAATGAATTGTATACAGACTGTTTCTAGTTATAGTCTAGTAAAGTATGACTTAACTACTACAAAAATTATGCATATAAGTATCATTTAATTTTTATCAGAGCATACGCTATAGTTACCCTGGTAGAAAATAATATAAATAAAACTGCATAATATTCTACCAGGGTAAAATTTTGACAGTGTTTTAGCCAAGCTAACTTCAGTTACACTTTAAAATACACTAATTCTCAAAGTTTGACCACGTCTCATTGCCCAGGCTTGCCAAAACTCCAAATGTCTTACCAAACGTTCAATATTGGGCGAGTCCCGGTTCCAAATGTCTTCAAACAAAGAAAAACCTCATTTTCATATAAAAAAAATAAAAAAAAATCCTCCAGTTTCACCGTGACGACGGCGACGCTGGGCGAGCTGATGGGCGGCCGCCACAAGTTCGGCGACTCTGGCCTGCCCTTCGTCGAGATGGAGAGCTGCACGGCCTCCAAGCAGGAGCACATCGTCTCGGTGAATCTGCGCGAGCTCTCGGTCCATCTGCTCAAGTACGGCACGCAGAACGGCCTGGGCCGTAGTGGCGGCAACAGCGGCGGCGGAGCCCGCGGCTCGTGCACGCCGCTGCAGGTGCACGCGATATCGACGAGACACGTGGCTGCGCAGCTCGAGACCTCGCGACTGCTCTGCCAGATGCTCTGCAAGGCGGCGAACGTCGACGCCAGGGTCGAGCCCGAGCGCGGCTTTTGTTTGGTGTGAGTTGCGCAAGATTTGAATTTTGTCTGGCATTATTTCGATGATAGCTTAATCGATTTAATTGATTTATTGTATAATCGACTTTCGATTTTTTATCGAGTAAATACTCAGCTTTGAGAGTAAACGATTGCATTTTCAGAGTTTTTTTTTCCTGTAAAGTTAATATCTTGAAGATGCAGTCGGGACAGATTTCTTTCCGGTTTAGAATTTCTCAGTAGAAAAAATTTATAGTGGACAAATTGTTATCACAATCTGGTGTAATAAGTAGCAAATTAAAAACGTTAAAGATTCTTTTTATGAAAAAGTAATATCTAACTGAGTTACAAATTTATATATGACTTGGTTTTGTCTGAAGTCTCAATACAACTTTTTTGAATTACATTAGAAATAATACGACTGTTTGATTTAAAACTGCGAAGTACGACTCTTGCTCGCATCTCTGATATATGACTTTGTGGTTTGAAGCCGTCCAATATATAGTTTCGATGCGGTGCTGATTAATCAATACTCAAAGAAGTTCTATTGTTTCTAATTAGGCTCATGTTGAAGATGACAAGCTCGAAGTGACATCACGATATATCTTTCATGGCATTGTGATGTCATTTTATATCGTATGAATATTGATTTATTGAATGTGTTAATTTTTTTTGAATTTTTAATTTGTTTCAGAGATCAATTGGAGGATTCGAGACGCTGGCTATTATTTACATTATTAGAAAGATATCGTTACGCGACTGAAAGTATTGCATTCCCTGTTCCTCAAGGCTTTATGTCTTTTTTTACTTATTTAGGATACCGAACATTAAAATACTCTAAATTTTTACAATACGTACGACATTCCGTTTTTGAATTGCAAGTCGATGTTGCCAAAATTATTATGGCTGGTTAGTATTTAATTTAAATAAATGTTTCTATTTTATTTTTGTACCCGTATAGATTGCCACTATTTCTTTTACACAAAAAATAATGATATAGATTACGTCATTTAAAAGATAAAATTTAATAATTTTAAATGACCGACAGCAATTTGATTTTTTAAATTTATTTATGAATTTAATATTATTTAAATTGTTTAATCTATAAGAAAATCGAATTGTATGTCATAATTCTTTTATTTTTGAAAGGAAAACTCAAAGTTAACGACGCATGGTTTAAAATGTTTTTCTAATTGTTTTGAAGTACAAATTGTCATTTTTAAAATAATTAATAGTAAAAATTGTTTATAAGTTAGTCTCACTTAATAAAGTTACGATACAGAGAATCCTATTATGTTTGAAAGACCACTGAGACCAGACAAGCCTCTCGAAGGCTACCTGTAGGTTTAAACTTTATAAATGTATCATCATTGTAACGAATAAAATATTCTTCCGTCATTGTTTAAGACATCGGTGAGACAAAGGAGAACGTCTCCCGCAAGCTGGAACTGCTATCCCTATTGCCTCGGACTCGCGCTAAGCGCCTGCTCAACCAGTGGCTACACCCGATGAGCTTCATGCTCCGAGCCCGAGAGCACGCGGCGAACATACTGTCGGGCGAGCTATGCCAGTCTCGCAACAGGCTCCCTCAGCACCGGCATCACCATAACGGTAAGCCGGATTTTGATAGCTTACATAGAGATCCTTGTCAGAAGACAAACGTGAAAATTTCGTTCGTGCTTTTTTTTTCAAAACCATAGGTATATCGGCCTTTCCTTCCACGGACCGACTTTCTCCGCTCGATACGTTCCTTGATTTACTCACGGCCAAAGGTAAGGCTTTCGTTAAAGTATCGACTTTACGGCTGCGCGCCTATTAACATTTGTTCTTTATACGCTGAACGTTGGCGCTTCTTCTTTTCTTTCTGTTCGCCGCTCTTGCAGCCAGCCTCACCGAATTGGACTTTGGACTGCTTATTGAGGCTACGGTTACGTCGACCGAGGATTTCCTTTGAGGTGATGAAAAAAGTTGGCGATAAATTCGGTATGATTTTACGAACCGTTGAGGAAGTATTTCCGTGCTTTTTTGTTGACTATTTATACTGCACTTTTGTTGAAATATAAATGAATGAAGGCTTTGTGATTTTTTTAAAAAGGAAATCAGTGAAGAATTGGCGATAATTTGACACGATTTTATGTACCATTAAGACACTGTTCTTGATTAACTATTTTTGTTGACTATTTATTATTGAATTTTTGTTATGACGTAAATAAATTTATAAGTTAATGAAGATGTCTGCTTTTATTTATGTTTAGGACAGGAACATTGGGATGAAAACTCTCGATTATATTTGATTTCATTGTCGTTTATTGAAACACTCTTTAGGGTACACAAGCTAGTCTAGATAAGCATTACTGAAAGTATAAAAAAACTGAACAATTGCTTATGGAAATCACAAAAGTGGATGCTGCTGTTATTACAATCATTAAATCGTGCTGACGAGCATTCGAAGGCACAGACGGTCCTCGACCCTTACACCTGAGCATTTCGCCGCAATAACACAGTGTTAGTAAAGTTATCAGTAAATAATCTTTCGAAAATAAACAAAAAATAACAAAGAAATACATGTGTGAGTATAGATTGAAAAAATAGATAAAATCAGAGAGACCCTCGAGAAAGTTACGAAAAAGTAAAACAAAACCTAACGTCTGAAAAAGAATTCGGCGATACGTCATCGCGGCAAAATTTAGCTTCTGTAGAACGTCGATACACGAAATATTCGTCTAGTATGCAGCTAAGAGCGATTATTACGCGCTGAGTTCATTTAATCGTAAAGGGGACCGTGTGCCTTCGTCACAAAAAAAAACGTTCTCTCGTTATATACGTACGATATAATTGTATACGTCGTAATAATAATATAAACTATGCTTCTGAACTTACGGGCTACAAGAAAGATAAACTTATATGATACACGTACAATTATGCGCAAAGTCCTCGCGATTAATGATTATTTTATGCCGATCAATCGATTCTACAGCTGAGCGCGTATTTGCATCTCATCTTCGTTTCTTCGTTCTTTTCTAGAATTCAATGATCAATCGTCGCTACAATAGACTCTCTTAACGACAGAATTGCACCTAAGGCCACTTGGATAAGATTGTGTCTCTTACATCTCGAGGAAAATTACAGCGGTAAAGGGCTACGCCCCTTTACCGTAGAACTGAATAAACATCGAGTCGCGACTTTCCTTAACGAAACGCAATGGCACGGCCAAGTTGATAAAAAAAAAATTACATTCTCTATTGGGTGTCGCGTCCTTTCGAGGCGACAACACCTTAATGCGTCGGCGGGAAGCTGACCTTTCCGTTTTCTTTTCATTCTTATGGCGAAAATGCCCATGAACTCGATGGTCTATCCTTTTTTTTTATTTCGAGGTGATACAGCAGTGGAACTCGGCTACTTCTCTATTATGCAACAATGTAACGTGAATATTCAACAAATAATGTTAATGGACTGTATCTTTAAAGGCTTTACTTATTTTTCCTTTTGAAATTGAGTTGTTGTCAACCATTGTTTAAGAATAGTAGGTAAAATTAAGAAAAAAAGAATAGACCTAATATGATATCACGTTATAACGAGTTCTTGACCACAGTTTGGCCGATCAACGAAGGAAAGGAGGGAAGAAAGTCTACAATATAATCATATAATAATAATGTCCGTCAGCTTCTGCCCGACACAGCTTCAAAGCGGTAGTTGATAAATCACGCAAAATTAAAATATAGCCTAGCCTAGTCTACATTAAACCTCGTCGTGTTTCTATGTAATAATCACAAAAAAATGAGACCAAGACCCGAGAGTTACACGGATATCTCAATCTTGAGTACGGGCCTCTGTCGAAATACTTTATAAAAGTACCGTGAAAAGTGAGAATAAAAAGGTGACGGGGTATTGCGCATGGCGTTTATCGGTGCTCTTACATCGCTGCTATACATGTTATGTGTAACCGCTTGGAGTGACATTGAAAAATATATGGCTTTACGCATCGAAGATGTGCCGTTTATTATTGCGCAAAGTTGTATAGAACAGCGTATATTGTAAATCGCGATCTGAATCGTTTAGTTTTTCATAATAGGATTTTTTACTTTTTGATGATTCGTTAATTAAAAATAATTGTTTACTAGATATTATTAGTAATACCAGCTGCTGCATACTTGAAAAAAAAATTAAATGTTAAATCTGTTTGTAACTCAAGCTGGTTATTCAAATGAACATAGCAAAAAATTCCGTAGTATCGTCACGGAACATTTAATACGAAGCAAAAATCGCAAATTTGATCGTTTACATGGATGGAAATAAAGTCTCTACTATCCTTTGTATTGGTTTTAAACGCAAACAAATAAAAATGCGCGTCTTTACTGCGATATGCAAATGCGGCACAGGTATAATTAAAATTTGAATTTCAATGGCAGCTTCTAAAATTTCAATAGAATGTCTTGGGGATTTCGCAGCGAACCAGGAACAAGTCAAGAATCCATTACGATACAATAAAACGCACAGCGACTTGAGAGGAAAGAAGGAAATAAAGGAGAAAAGGAAAGGGGGACAAGTATAGGAAGGGGGAAAGAAGTCTTTTCATAATCGTCCTTACATCTTCAGCCTTAATCAGACTCACCTAAGCACATATAGGCGTTCATTATAACAATTAAAGAGAAAATCCGATAATTGGGAATGCAATCGTTACTTCTTTTATCCAAATAGAGTTAAATCCGTAAAAGCTAATAAGTATAAAGGTATGACTTAAGTACAACCACAAAAACTTGGTTATTCATTATATGGCATTCGTGTCTTTGCGCGCGCATCATTAACATCATCATTATCATCATCGTTATCATTATCATCATTATCATCATCACGCTCCTTTAAAGTACATACAACTCATTTTTTTCATCATTTTTATGTAAAAATCTCATAACGCACGTGCAACCCTTCATCTCTTTCTCGTGACTTTTTGCCCTCTTGCACGCCTCGCTCGTCGCCAGAAACAATCGCAGCAAGGAATTGTTTAGAAAAGTTGGATGATTGCATTTGTAAGTTTTTTCTTACAGTCTAAATATTGAAGTTTGAAAAAAATAGTATTGATTATTAATAGTTTTTATTACATAGAGGAAGTATTTTTCTGTCTTAGCGAAAAGTTTGCTAATCCGGCAAAAATATGGCTTAGACACAATACAATACATATAACTTTAGTCAAATATACGTAAAGATAACTATGATATTTTTTTGTTTAACACGAGACAAAAAAAATAAAATTATCGTTTGCGTTATTTGATATTGCATTTTCTATGTAATTAAAAACTTATAGTAAGATTTTTATAGTAAGTTAAAAAAATGTTGAGTAAAATCTACTATAATAGATTTTATTCAACATTTATATATTTCTGCAACTAAATGATATACATATTAGTAATTCATTTTTAATTTACTTATTATTTAGTAGATTCAAGCCTAATAATATTTATTTTAAAATTCATGCGGTATGAGATATCTGACTTATAATTCACGTATAACAACTTTAAAAATTGATCATTTGTATAAAAATCATGAATATTCTTTTCGGCATTTGAAATACCATACAAAATAGAAAATTGAACATTAAATTAGCACCGATCTACTAAAATAACAAATAAAAAACGTACATAAATATCTCTAATTTGAAATTTACATCTCCAACTCAATTACCGTTCACAGGATTTCATCGCAACTGTCCAATCTCTTCCGTGCAATCGTCCAACTTTCCTCCTGCCTCTCAAACCCACGCGTCGCGAGCAAAAAGCCTCGCGGAACCCTTTCGTCGCAGTACTCAAATTTCCATTCGCCTAAACAAGTTACGAGAAAACGCGAATAAAAGAAGAAAGCGCTGCAGCTACATAAAACACACACGACACAAATGACTTATTCCTTATGACTCGAGAGTACGCAACGAGTAGAAGCGGTTCGCGGACTGCGCTTCGTTCCTGCGAGCATCGTATTGCTGAGTCGTGCACGAGGGGCCAGAAGGCACGCACGCAAACGCGGCCACACATACACACACGCGCGCGTGCGTTCATTAGGAGCTTCGCTCGCGCGAGACGAGCGTCGATTTGCTCTCTGCTGGGCTAACTCTTCGTATCGATGGTGTGTGCACTCGGAGCATCCGTCGGAGCTTTTTCCACGAGTGCGCGTAGGGCCAGCTGATGCGTTTTTTCATCTTTCTCCCTTGGTTGCGTATTAATTATCTGGCGCTTCTCTATTTCATCGATACATCTATGTGTCTTTCTATTATCTGCATTCTGCCTGTGTGCGAAACAAACTCTCAGCAATTTTTGTTTTTTGATTTGTCACGGGTTTATCGGAGATCGGCTACACTCGTACGCTTCCTTGAGTCTTTCGGCGCTACGTCGAATCTGGAACAAGGGAGAAAATTCACAAAATTAGTAATTAATATACAAATATAAATACGAATTTATAAACATTTTTAGAAAATCTTTAGGTTTTGTTCTGAAGGGGTCAAATGTAAGGGTTGTTATAACATATAAAAACAAGTTATCTTTCTAAATTTTGGTTTAATTTAATTGAAAGATATCCGAGTTTATAAGCCATATTAAGCAATTTTTGTTAAAATTGTAGATAAATTTCAAAATGTTCCAGGTTAACCCAAGTGCTAAAAAATTGTTGTAGTTTTGCATACTATTAAAATGTAAAAATGCATTGTCATTATATAGTTCATTAGTCATTTATTTTAAAAATTTCAACGACAAAAACTCATTTTCTGGGGTAAAAAAGCTACTTTTAGCCATCTTTATAAGGTCTAGACTATTTTATTTTTACAAATCCAATTTATGGACTTACTGTCAACAAATTTTGTTTTAAAATAATGTTACAAAAGTACCTTTAGAATTTTATCATGTTCTATACAACAAAAAGTTTGACCCATAAAACGTTTGAATTTTGAAAATACTTATACGAAATACTATACTATAAAAATATAAAAAAAAAATATCTTTATAACATCACTTCTAAACGTAAATAAAGATAACGTACAAAAGAATTCGATTTTTCGACCAGAAATCGGTAGTGCTTAATAAATACATAAAAATTAGCCTCCTTGTGTAACACCTCCGGTAACCAGCTACTATTAAACTTCTCCATAAAAAAAGAGTACACCGATTCTCGTAATAAGCCGCGACTTACTCCACTTTCTCCGCGGATCGGCTTTCATCGCACATCAAGTTCAAGGCCGCGTGCGCACGAGGCTTGACGCGCCTGTATACCTCATCGTCAGCGCCTCGTGCACGCTACCCAAGCTGCATACACAACAATTGCGTACATCTCCACTACTTACTTCAACGCGCGGGTGACTCGAGAGACTCCATACGCGCCGTCCCTCGAATTACCTTTGTGCCCAATAATTTCGCGTAATTTAATAAAGGCGACGCGATCCCCGCCCATTACCGCAGCGACGAGTACTACACGCGCGTGCAAACTCGATCGTATCGAGCCGCGAGGCTCTCCGCGCATAATGACGATGCTTCCCTTTCGGTCTTCGTTCTTATTTCCTTTAGCGCCGATTTCTCGCGCGAGCTCGCGATTGCGGCACACCGAGAGTGTGGCGCGTAGTGTATGCTAGTTCTGCGTTGCAGGGGTATGTGTGTGTGTACGTGTGGGGAAAATAGATGGCGTCGATGCTATCGAGCTGTGGAGGTCGCTGATCCAAATAGGCGATGCTGGACGAGAGGGGAAAAAATGAGGGAGATAGGTGCGAGGCGAGGATAGAAGAGACCGGTATTTTAGAATTCAAATGCGAAATGGTTGGAGAGGTTGACAGTTGAAACGGGCTTTAGGAGTGTGCGCGACGTGCTGATGCGTTAAATGGAGTTTTTATTTGTCTCTGTTTGTCGAGATCTAAGTTCCGAGTATATAATAGATAACGTAAAACCAAGGATTTTTGATAAATACACAGACAATGTCGTTCATTTTGTACGCTGTCACCGAGCGATGTAACTACTTAATACTTTTTAAATATAAAGCAAGTACATATCCATTGATTATCACATTAAATTTAAAGAGTGGATGTTTAATTTAAGACGCTACATTCTTTTATTTACTTATTTTGAATGTCTTCTCTATTAAAATGACATGATTTGTGGAATTACCAGCGAAACATGCAAATTATAAACCAATCAAGTCAAATGATATGCTATAATCGTATATAATCTAACTGTCCCGGCATTTTTTCCTCAAACCACTTCTGAACATAAAAAGAAGGAACACGTATCGAATCACACACAAAAAGGCTTAAATAAGACACGATAGCAGTTAAGACGTTATAATAAGAAAAGGAGCGAGAGAAGAGCCAGCAGAGATATACGGCCAGAGATGCGTATATATATTATACGCTCGGCGCGAAAAGAGAAAAAGTTCGCGGCTCGACGTATACGCGCGAGCGCGCGCAATTGCCGTATATCGACAAATAAATAAACAAGCCTTAACGATCGCGCGCCCGTGATTCGCTATGACAGCGTGTGTTGCGAGAAAAGGGACATGGGCCCTATTATGCACGCATCTCAGCCAGCGATTGAGGTGTTGCGCGGTAGGATCTTCCGCGCGAAACTGATACTTCTAGTTGCGCGTGCGGACTTTTTCTTCTTTGCGGAGATGTACACGCGCGGCGCGGTCTCGTCATCATTATGCGTCTAATGGCGTGTTTCGAATTATTCTCGATATTGGGGTGGTCTCTTTTGCTTGTAGCGAGTTGAATGGTTTGTAGGATTTAAGAGGGGGAGGTGAAGTTATGGTTTTGTAAGTTATATGTAACTGCATATATTTATTCATCTTTTAGATACAGTATTTTATGTTTCTTATGTCGAAAGTGTATATTTTAGGTAGAATTTTGGAATTTCGTTTGTTAGACTTTTTTTGGTAGTCTATAACAAACGCGAGTTCTGGAAGCTGTGATGATTTTGATGATTTGGACAACTATGACATTTTTTCAGTTTCTACAATTCATGTATTTTAGACACTGAAGAACATATAATAAACCTGGTAACATATTTTTTGAAGAATTAAGATTTGAAAAATAGATAGAATAATTCTTTATCATTTTCAAACAGACTCATAAAAGAGACTCATAAAATTCAAATAATATTTCCAGTTTAGACCTTTCAACGCCAAAAAGTGCTGTTTTTATAAAACGCAAAACAAGATGCACTTTATCAAAATAAAACTAAAAAATATTTTTAAGATAGCCAAGTTACGGAACACTCTGAGTCGTGGCGCCAACATTTAGAAATATATCTTTTACTTTTATAGAATGTTGGAAATTAAACTTTTAAAAAGATATGATGACAGAAATGATTAATTACCATTTTTTCTCTTTTAAATCTATTTTTATTCTTAGGTCTGTACAATAACAAGCGAAGAAAAATGTTGTATTTCCTTCTGAAGGGAAGAAGCTACAGAAGAACCCAAAATCTGTTAAGCATTGACAAATATATTTTTTCTTTTTTTGTACATAATAATACGTAAAAGAACATATTTGCGCTTATTAAAACCCCCCTTAACTGTCCTTAAAATATCAGTGTAGCCAGAAAACTTGCAAAAAAGGATATTATTTCGACTATCGTCTTGCGAAACAGGCATCGGTGAATTTTGATCAGATTGAATTTATGTATTCTTTTAAGTAAAACTTAGAAATTTATGTTGCAATATTATTTTGTTTGCTTCTAGAAAAATTCTATAGCCAAATTAAGTTTTTAATTTTTAATTTTCACATAAATCTCGTATTTTATTTTTAATTATTGCCGAGCGAAAATTTGCACTTAAACTTTTGTCAATGTATTTAAAATGTAGATTACCATACATTTAAAACATAAAAAGAAAATCTGGTACTCAAAAAGCAACTAGAAGTTATGAAAACAAAGAATTCAGAAAAATGATTGTATTACTACTATTTTACTTGATAGTTATTTTTCTCAATTATTTGTTTTCATAATTTCCCATTGCGTTTTCCGCACCAGATTTTCTTTTTATAATATAATATAAAATAAAAGTTAATTCGTACTATTTCTGATTCCTTCCTTGTTTTATGGGATACAATTTTAGTCTACCACTTACATAAGGTTTAGATTTTTACTGACATTTAGCCTTGCCCAAGGCGTACTTATTTAACTTTTTCTGTCACGCAAATGTTAAAAAACATTGAATTTTAGATAAAAACGAAAATATTAAAAAAATTAAAACAGCTTAAACAAGTAAAATTTTCTTGTGAAACCTCTTTCACTATTAAGAAAAAGGGTTAAGAACTCGTATAAAAAATAAAAACTAAATCGTTTTTCTGACCAAAAGTCTGTATCTCCTTCCCTTAAACCAATCATTTCCCATACCCAATCCAAAAGTCCTGAAAACACAACATCTCTCACGAACTAGAAAACTCTCACCCACGTTATACTACCCTATCCCTCGAAAAAATGCCCGAAAGGCCCTCGCTATACGCGCGCGCGCGCGTGTAATCAAGGGCTACATCGTGATGTGTTTGCGCCCGCGCGCCTCTGCACTCTCGCCCGGCGGTGCACGCGCGAGTTCAGTGACTCTTTACCAAGGGAACGTTCTGTTTGCGGAGTGCACATACAGGTATAGAGCTGCGTGCGCGCACAGAGCTCGGCTTCTCCGCGGGCGCTGCGCGGACTCGGCATCTCTCGCGCTCTCGTTTTTCTCTCCTCTTATCCCTTCGTATATATCCTACCTTTATACCTCCACCTTCCTCTCGATACCCTTCTCTCTCTTTTTCTCTCTCTCACTCCTTTTTTTTCTCCTCCTTGCATCTCGCGCGCGGGCTCTCCTTCGCGATCTTCCGCGTTATTGAATGTCGAACGCCTGGGTTCCCCGGCGATGCGGAACAGTGTGTGTATGCACGTAGTACCGCGTGCAAACGCAGCACCGCGGAAATGGATTTTCAATTACTTTATATTCGAGCGTTAATATGGCGGGAAGATGCGCGCGAACATCTCGACTTCGAGATGCGAGGCAAAAGTTGCGCGCGAGCGCCGGCCTGTTGGTATTAAAGGAAAAAAAGGAAAAAGAAGCGGAGACCTGGGAATTGCATCTCGTGCATCGGATGGACCGAGGGATGTTGTTATTTTTTTTTTATATTCTGCGCGCGGAGAGTAAGAAAGAGAGGTCCGGGAAAATATGAGGAAATTGATTGCTGCTGCAGCCGTACTTTCTGCGCGGAATAAAGTTCAGCCCGTTGCGAGGATGCTGCTGGAGGTTCGACGCGAAAAAAAGGAGGAGAATAGTTATTGGCGTGCGCGAGATAATCTGTGGGAAAAAATCGCGTTGGAGTGGATTTTTTCATCACGAGGTGTACGGGAGTATTGTTATAAAGTGGCACTTGGTTTTCATTATCTACTAGACATTGCGAGTTCTCAATTATTTACGTTACTCTCTAATTTTGAAATAGTGAATGGTCACTATTTGGCAGTGAAAACTCACTATTTTGTAGTTATAAGTTACCGTCACCATGGAAACGGTATACTTATAACTGCAAAATAGTGAGTTTTCACTATTTCAAATTTAGAGAGTACGAAGCAATTAATTAAACATGAACATGATCGACACATCATTTCTATTTAATAGAAAATTAGCTCGCCTCTAATTGCACAGAGAGTACAGGGCCATTAATTAACTAGCAAGTGCCGTCAGCTCTCTCAATACCAATTGACGTTTCACTAATATATAAACCAGGCAAGGTACACAACGATCATCGCGTCGTTGTAGCTAATTAAATCTTATTACCCGCGTTCATTCAAATCAATGAAAGTTCCGCGGCGCTGTTTCACCCGCTAATGACCGCGTTTGACATCGCAAAGAACGCTACAATCCCTCAGCGTATAGTATACATACCCGCAAACGAAAAAACCCCGTTCATCGATACATTATTCAAATGAACTATAAGGCAACGTTGTACGCGCGGCCCGCGCGTTGTACATTAATATCCATGGCGTAAATAATTCACGTCTCATTCAGACGGTGAAACGCCCACCACCGCCACGTATCATAATAGAAGCTTCTCTCTCTCTCTCTCGACTCTCATATACGAAAAACAAAACGAACACGCAAACCAACGAAAAAGAAGCCGCGCGCGGCACTTTCGTCCTGAAGAATAGACGCGTCGCTTATAAAACCTTAAAAGACTCGCCGCTGCGACAATGACGATCGCGTACAACGGCGTAACTACGCGTGCATGCGTACATTTTTCTTTCTTTCTCCTATACGCCGTACAGTACCTTTCTCCGAATCACCATAAAGCCTCCTCACACGCACACACAGACACACGCGCGTGTATCCTCACAATGGCCTGCGCGCATATAAGTGCACACGCGGGCAGTCGTCGCGCGATAATAAGTATATGCACGCGCAGGACACGCCTCGAGCGAGGCGATTGTTGCCGGCCGTACCGTGCGGATTTCGGAGGAGGAGGAGGAGGTGGAGGGAGATGGAGGGCAATTATGATAGGCGTGTAGTTTGTCGTCGAGTGCGCGACACTCTTTGGCTTGGGGTTTGTGTTGTGTGGTGATATTAGGAGGGAGAGCGAGACGGAGAGAGGAAGGAAGGAAGGAGATCTTTGTATTTTAATGGTTTGCGGGGACGCTTCCGCGTAAGGTTGTCTCTGTGTGTCGTCGATAGAAAATGCGAATTGTGCAATTTATTGTATCGGAGGGGTTTTATGAGGTGGCAAAGAGCGAAATTAATGACGATTAGAGTTTCTTTTGATTATTCTGGTTTAATAGCTGTTTTAGCGATAAGGTCGTTGTGTTTTGCGAACAAGCGGTACATAAATGTTTATTTATTAATGAATATAATTCAATAAATATAGTAATTACGTTTGTTCTTAATGGGTTGTAAACTAGAATTTTCCCGTTAATTTTGAGTGATAGCGCGAGTTTAGAAAATATACAATTACTTTTATTGACTATCATTAAAATATTTACTTTATGCATCCATAATACTGCGCGTTACATAATATTTTCAAAGGAAATATAAATTAACAATCGCTTTCCCTTATTACTTTAATTATTTAGTAAACTCACAAAAGTATATAGTCAGCATAAATTGAGCACAATGATTTTGTCACGCTTAAAGGATACTTAAGAATAACGTTAATTTAACTAAAAAGCCAAAGTGCCTATGCACATCGTTTATTAAATAAAATTTAAAAACATCAACCAAATTAGACAGGCAGAGTGCTTCATTACTTCTTCCTACTTCGACGTACCCCTTCATTTTTTGCAACTTTTACAACCAAAAAAAGGCCAAAGAAGAAATTTGAAAAAGAATACCTTTGCATTCAACCGCACACGTACGTACGCACAAAAGTGGTATTTATCAAAACTCTGAGAGCCAAAAAGGCGGGCGCGCACATTTGCGCAACGTGCAATCTTCACCGTGGGGTGTACATACAGAGCGAGAGCGAGAGCGAGAGAGAGACTGAGTTCGCTGCCGCACCACCACCAAAAAAGAAGCAGCCAAAACTCATCTTCGTTGCATAAATGCACGTAACACCCGACCTCTTTCTTCTCTTTTTTTTTCTCGCGCATGCACCTCGGCTCTTGACGCTATCCCTTTTCGCCGCAAACAACGGCGAAGAGTTTTGCGCGTCTCGTCTCCTTTACGAGCGTCGCCGCCGCCGCCGCCACGCTCTTTTGCTCGGCACTCTCGGAGGATTCTTCTTCTTTTTCTTCGGTGAACGGCGTGCACGGGGTGCACCGCAAGCGAAGAAAAGAACTCACTGCGTTAGTGTACCTGCATGAAAGACCATGGCCGTAGGAGAAGGTCTGAACAGTATTTAATTTTTAAAAGCTTAAAATTTACGAACAAAATGCACCTATAGAATTTGAATGAAAAGGTTTTTGGTTTGGAAAAGTGAAATACGCAGCGCTTTGTGTTTTTATAGTTTTTAATTAATTTGAATGATTCTTTTGTTGTTTAATCTTCATTTTGCATTCCTGATATACCTAGTAGCTAAAATGGATATTGGACAAGATCGTGTATTACATTCAAATAAAACATAAAAAATAATCTCAATGTTATAATTGTCAACTCATATTGTTACGGGTAGAATTCATTAGTAATAAGAAAATGTAACTGTATAATAAGTTGCTTTGCAAAAGGTCTCTAAAACGTTCTGTATAGTTCAAACGGGATAACGTTCTCGAGTTTCTTATGTATATGTTTGCGGCGGTCATCGGCGGCGACTTTCGGCGGCGCGAAGAGCGGCTCATTTCTAGCTCAATAAAGAATGACGCAGAAGTCAGATGTACTTATACAGAATAGCAGTTTCAACGCGCGTTGTAATAACCCGGCCAATGTATATAATAATAACTACTTTAAATACAAATTGCGTATCAATTATTTTAACAAAATCCTTCGTACAATTCTATATAAATCTCATATAAATCTTAAATGGTAAACTGCATATTAAGAACACACTCTCACTTAACTAAATCTCATTCTTCAGATTGTTCATTATTTATAAATTTTTCGATTATTTATTGTACGGAGACCTGCCGCACTTTTTTATCCTTCTTGTATTACTCATTCTTTATTTAAAGGACTTTCTTTTCAGTCAGTTGAAATAAAAGAAACTAAAAATTACAAAATAACAAAAATATATATATATTAAAATAAAACCAGAGCCTATTTCTATTTATTTGTTTAATTTCTTCCAGTTAAAACCTTACTCATCCCTTGCTCACCAGCACCCAAAAACCAATCTCAAAACCCATGAATGCATTACTTATAAAATCCTACGCCCATTCCGCCCCACCTTCCCCTTCATACACACACTCACAGGCGGTGCGCGCGCCAGTTTCGTATCCGAGCTGCGTCGGCAGGAGGCGGAGGGACGAGGAGGTCGTTGACCTCCCGTACGCGCGAGCGGCGATTCACCAAAAGTTCCGAGCGAGTCCCGCGAGGCCCCCGGCTCTCGGGCGCCACCGCCGATGTTTGTACGTGGGATACCTGCATGCATGCGCGCGTATGTACACGTATACCTACGTAGAGCCGAAAATGCGAGATGAGCACGGGGAGATATATAGGAGGACGCCGCCGCCGCATGTGCGGATGCGCGCGAGCTGTTTTTGTTTGGGGAGGTTGTTTTTTGCGCGGAGGGAGATTGCGATCTGTAACGTTATTACGCGCGCGTGGCTGGGTTGCTTTGCTTTTTGAGGGATTGTGCATAGGCGCGTTTTGGAAGAATCTTTTTTGTTTTGGGTTTTTGAGTTTATGAAGATGGCTATGATGTTATCGTTCTTTACTCGTGTTGAATTTTAAAGGATCTTTTTAGAGGATAATGCTTTTATAATTTGGTTAATTTTTTATGTTTCTTTGTACGAGCTGTATTATGCCACTGGCTGACAAAATGTACGTAATTAAGGAAGGCATTTAAGAATTACGTTTCTTTAACTTCGTTGGAGAGCGTAATGAAAAGTGTGAAAAATGTTGTAATTTGGGGGCAGCACTTTTTTTTTGGAAGCATTGTGCTGTGCCTGAAAGGAACGAGAGACTGAATGAACGTGCGACAAAAGCGAGGGGACATTCAAAAAGCTGTACACAAAGAAAGAAAGTAAAGGTGAAAAGAGGGAGAGTGACCGGAGATAATTAGACGAAAGTAATTCCAACATATCATCATTATAATTAACGTCAAAAACGTCAAAAAGTCATATTGTACATAAAATAACAATGTTCAGAGCCAGATATGCACAACACAACAATGCACTATATATAATACCATGCACGCGAAACGCACCGATTGTTCGATGCAACTCGCTGCAACTTGCGGGCCCGACACCGCGTGCAGGAGTATTTCGGTAACGAACCCATTGTTGCGACTGCCACCGTATTTCATTGAAAAAAGAAGGAAAAAACAACGAGTCGGTAACATTTCGGCGGCGCAGCGCTACGCGCGCATAAAAAATCACTTCCACCTATACGCGAGAGGTTATTTTTCGTTTACCCCGATCGCGAGGGTTCCCTTTTTGCTTTCGAACGCAGCGGCGCCGCGAGCTTCGAGTATTCCCCTCTCGTTTATCGGATAATCGCTTGGCGAGCGAGCGCTCGAGCGCGTACTTTGCGTTTTAACGACGGCCACTCGAGCGCGTCCCTCTCGGGCGCAGTTAAATTTCGGCTGCCGCCTCGGAGAATCGACGCGAGATAATAGTCCGCACATATACACCCGTTCGCATAAAATTTTAACACTCGAGATTAAAGGATACGCGCCTTTGGTACATAGGCACACCGCAATATTACGATGATTGTTACGTGTATTGGACCGTTGTTCGTCCTATCGCAAAACCGACTAAAGCGCCGCAATCGCTGCGAATTACTTTGCAAATGCGAGAGCCCCGCGTACGATGTGTTTGCAGGGTGCAACGAACCGTGAAAAGAAACGATAAGCGATAGTTATGCGACCCGCGGCGACGACGACGACGAGCTGTGACTGCAACGGGTCCGCTTCCGGCGGATGGACGTCCGCGAGGATCCGGCGCAGTGATGATGCGCCCTTGCAGCTTGCCGGACGCCGTGTGTTACACATGCCGGCACCCGCACCGCGACGATATATGTATTCTTTGTCGCGGCTTCCTTCAAAAGTCGCGTACGCATGCAGCTTTTATTTCACCGGTGTTGTGCGTATTGTGATATAATGGGTGATACTCGGAAAATATGATAGGTTTTATGCAAATGTCGTGGTAGTTTAGACATTTTGTGGGGACAATTTTTAATTTTTATCTTACTATAGAGCTTTTAAGATGTATATTTAAGAGATATATCTACTGAGGTTATTAATAAGAAGAGATGCATAAATTAAAAATAAATTTCAAATATCTTTTTTTGTTAAAGTTTTGTCTAACATTATTTTATATGAACAAAATTGAATTATTTACATCAACGGAGTTTATGATTTGAGGCGCTTGGTTGCTAAGAGGTACAAGTGTACACTACTTTTTCGACATTCAACTAGATGTATTTCTAGATGTATTCAGCATAACGAATGCCAACCATGTTTTTCTTATCAAAAATGGTTTTATGGACTATGTATATCATAGCTTGTTTGTCATTACTTTAGTGGAATGTATAAGTACGAAGAAGCAATTGAATTAAATGCATGTAAAAAGTCAGCTATACCCCATGGCAACTAAGTGACTCATTTGAGATTAAATTATGAATGTGCCACTCGCATGTATGAGTTATTTTGAAGGTTAATATATATATACAAAGTAAAGAAAAATTAATAACAACCGAATAAACCTAGGTTGACAATGAAAGTTTAGATGTAAAAATTAACAATCAAGCCCAAACTGCTGAATAATGTTTACTCCAACAATTTTTTCCAAGGATATCAAATAACAACGTCTCTGTTCTGCAACTTTCCCGTTAAGCTCGTACAAGCTCTGAAACTCTTGCCCCGAACGACTTCGCTATCTCAAAACCTACACCGTCCGGCCCTATATAAAACTACGAGGAATACCGCAAAAAAGCCCCCGAGAACGACCCTATACATCCTCGCCTGCGGTATATTGACGAAGCGCTTGTTAAAACTCAGCTTGCAGACGCACACACATACACACAATATACCTCCGATCGTACCGGTTTTGTCGCGCGAGATCGAAGCCCATAGTCGCGTGGAGGACTGTATATACCTATACAATAATTAACACGGTGCATCGGCACGCAACTGATTTTACGAGCTTCGGCATCAGCTTCGTCATCCGTATACTTACACACACGCGAGAGCTTTTAATTATCCCAGCTGTTGTACATACAGATACAGAGTGAGCACACGACCGCTTTGCTGCCGATGATAACGCGCCGAAGGCTGTATCGCCGCGAGAGATTCGCTCTCTCTCTCTTTCTCTCTCTCTATCTCTCTCTCGATTTACGGTGTATTTTGCCTCGCGCCGTCTGTGCAGCACGGAAATGATTATGTTTCGAGCTGCTCGGCGATTAAAAATTATGTAGGAAAAGAGAGCAAGCTGGGTATATATAGTGGTACCGAGGATTTTAATTGGGGACGTGGAGTGAGGAAATTCGATCGTTAAATGCCGAGGGAAATGGCTGTTTCGAGGACTGGAGGGACGGGTATTATACGACAAATTTTTAGTGTGTTGCCGGGAGAGTAAAAAATGGTGTTTGTTAAGGGGGGTATCGCGCGTTGTTAACGGCTGTCGTGCGGTTACTCCTGCGAAATTATTTTTCCTGTATAGGATGTTGTCGTGGCCTTTTTGGTGGCGTTATTAAGATGTTTCGATGCAACGGTGTATGCCTTTTAAAACGAGTATACTGCGAATAAATTATATAACAGGCATTTATAATAGCTCCACTTTTTTCTTTAAAACTTCTGTAAAGTGTAGTTTTGAAAAATACATAAAAGTGAAGTGCGGCTATAAATTGAAGCGTTCTTAGGAATACGGGCTTTTCTCGAGAAAACCTTTTTTCCGTCCGTGTAAAAATATAAGTCTGGCACTAGTCTGGTGAAAGTCTGGCTAAATACACTGATGGAAGTCTATTGAAAGTTTAGCATTAGAGACTATGACAGAGGATATACCAGACTTTTCCTAAATTAGATCACGAAAAATTATTTCTTCGTAAAAGTATACTTATTATTAATATTAGACGGAATAACAACAAATAATACTTTTTGATTACATAGTAAATAATTTTTTGTTTAATATTGCAATCTTCTATCAAACTCAAACATTTGTATCAAGGAGACAAAATTTCAGGTTATTATCTGACAAAAGCCTGGCATACCTATTTATTTTCTTTTAATTTTTAGAATCGCATACACTTTAGAAATTACCAACATAATATTGTTATAGAATTGGGTAAGAAAAAAAGATTCATATAAAAAAGGTCGCTTCTCGAGTAAAGCTCCTTCACCATTCAACCACTTCTCAAATACAAAACGCCGCCCTGAATCCCGCGAACTCTTCAATTCCGAACCTCTTCGCGCAGCCTCGAGAAAGCGATACACTCCTCTAACGCAGCGCGCACATCCGTATACTTCGAGCCTCGCGTCGCGTGCAAGGAGGTAGCTACACGGAGACGCGAAGCTCGCCGCGGCCGGTATTCACTTCCACTTTTTCGCGCCGCGACGAGCTTTTACGACCGGTCGCTCTACGCTCAGCGCTCGCCGTTCGAAAAAAGAGGTCTTCCTTCGCGGGGCGCGCACTGCCTATATACGAGAGAGATCACCCTCCCCCCCCCCCCTCCCGAGTCGCGCGGATCTCGATGTCGTCTCTCCTGGCCTTATTTATACCCGCTGGAATTTCGTTCTTCTGTCGCGCTGCGCGCGGAGAGATACGGAGAGCGAGAACTGGATTTTCTATGGATTTAGACGGGGTTGCGGCAGAGAGTGAGTTTGTATTTTTAAGGCTTTCTAAGGGAGATGAGCGATGCGACTAATGCGTATAGTTGCGCATGTTGATGCGGCGCGCAGGATGCGCTTTTTGCAGACTGGGAGGTCGAGGATGCAGTGGGAATTTTCTAGGATGATAATTGCAGTGCATTGGAGGCTGCTTGAGTGCAGGAAGAAAGGCTTCGAGACAGAAGAGTGGAGGAGCACTAGACTAAGGAGGAAATTGATCCTTGATTTGCTGGCGAATTGATTATTTATAATCGATGTGTTTTTTTAATTATTGGATTCGTGCCTCTAATTTAGTACTATTCTATGAAATGAAGCATCTGCTTTTAGAATTTACGCAACTATACACAATTTTTTTCAGGTCTGATAATAATACGTTTGGGCTCCTAAAATATCCAAAAATAACAGTTTTATTTATGAATAGAAATTTTAACATTGAAGGTTGAATTAGCCCCTATAAATATTTGTTCTAAAATGCAAAATAAAGCTATTCGTGGTGCAGGTTTAATGAAAATGAAAATAAAAGCGTTAGACCATTTGCGTAATAAACAATTTAAATAATTTCACTTTTTAAATTTAATTTACAGATACTGATGATTTACTGATCTAAATGGTACCTTTCATTGGTTTTTAAAAAATTTGGAAATACATTTTTTTATTTTATATTTTAGAACAAATACGATAGTCCTTATATATAAATTTCATTAAAGTATCTCAATCTAAGGACAAGCTTCTGAATTTAAGATTTCGTCGCCTATTATACTATTTTACATTAAGCTATGCTTTTTTTAATTTTAACTACTTTCTCACATGAACTTCATACCAAATAATATTAACTATTCAGAGCATGAAATAAGAAATACAAAAACGTAGATTCTCGAGCGAACAGCAGATAGTATCCTTAACCGGCACTTCAAAATCTACGGAAAAATTAAAATTTCGTACGCGAATCAGTAAAGTTGGTACTTTATTAGCCTCTAAAATTAACGGATTAGTATATTATATTGAATTATTTTCGAACGTCAGGCCAGGCTTTCGCGATAACGCCTGCCGCGCCGCGAATTGCGGCCTAGCAGCCGGTCCGAGCGCGCGCAGGCGTTTAATTATCGGGGTGGAATCGCGCGGCGGGCGGAAACTTCCGGTTTCGCGGGTTATTCGTATACATAATCGCGAGCAAGACGCGTATGCGAGAAGAGAGAGAGAGAGCAACGGCGCGCGGCGAAGCGAATTGTTTTGCGCTCGAAAATCGCGCCTCGTATCTTTATTAGAGAAACATAATGGACGAGGCCTATGATTACGCGGGCACTGGATATAATTATGGAAACGTTATAACGTGTAGATTTGTATTTCGTGTTTATCAGCATGATGAATTGCGTTTGCGTATTGGCGGGGAAAATATAGTGAGCGCGGATGAGTGAAAACTCCTGTTATTATGCATGCGACTTTGCGCGAAGGTTAAACTGGGGAAAAGGCGAAATGTGTGTTTGCGTGTGTGATATGTGTATGTGTGTGTGTGTGTGTGTACGCGAATTGTCGGCTCGTGGAAGCTTTTATACATGCGCTCGATTATTCCTTTCATCGCAGTGAAAATGTGTACTTGTTGCAGTTAATGTGCTATGAAAGTACATACAAGGCAGAATTTATTATAGGCTTAAGTCGAGCAAATAATGTAGTAATTCGCATACAGGCTGCGAGAACGGACAACTCTTGCAAATTTCAGAGCGTGTTTGCTAAATTGAGAAAAATGTTGCTGACACGCTCTTATTGAATGTAATTTTGTACTATTTAATCATAACAAAAGCAAATAGATTTTTATTTTTTATCTTCGAATCTACAAAATATTATATTTATAAACCATCGAGAGAAGTCTTTTAAAATTATCTAAAAATGTTTAAAAAATATATTAAAAATTCTTAGAGATGATACATTTTTTTAAAGTGCTATAATAAATATATACCATTATACATTCAAAATCTTCTCCTACAATTTTTAATATTTTTGTTACATGTTCTTCAGATGATTTTAAAAAACTTTTTTCATGGATTTCGCATAATACATATTTTAGACCCTAAGATATAAAACAAAAATAGCTTAAAGACCAATTTAAAGTAGTGCCTCCCCTTAACGCAAAAACAATTAATTCGCGATTGCTATAATTTTCTTAAAATTACAGGTAAAAACGAAAATTATATTCAACTCCGCGTATCTCGCAGGCTCCATCCCCAACGTGCAATGCACACGAGCGAATGAGCACCACGTCCCAGCCGAAGAAAATTACTTCGGCAACGCATGCTTTCACTTCGCGACGCCGAAGCATTGAAGAGAAAATTACGAAGTACACGTACTTCGCATCCATACGTATACGTTATGTGCACGCGTGTGCTCAGGGCATTAACCAGTCATTTCGCATTCCGACAATTTGCTCTCTCTCTCTCTCTCTCTCTCTCTCCCCCTCCGCCTGCATAGAAGTCAAACGCGAAGTCAGCGCTCGCGTACACGCGCACACATGTATATACACGAACTCGGCCAAAAAAAAAAGAACAAGAGTCGCGCACAGGGCGACACTGTATACGCTCGCTATATGGCTCTAAAAAGAGACAGAAAGCCTCTCCTGCTATATACCGATCGTTAAAAGCTGCCACGAGAGAGTCTGCATTATGCATACCTACGTATGGATACGCGCACATGTGTGCGTGCGTCTACGCGCGTGCGTTACGTCATCGCGTGCATTGTGTGCCCGGGTATCCACGCACACTCACGCGTGTTTCCATGTGCACGCGTGCATGTATCCAGGAGGCAAAGTGCGCAGCTGCGCGCGCCCATTAATCATATTTTCTATGGCTCCGAGCGCGGCTGCTGTCAACTTTATTGGCCCCGCGCGCGGAGGAGAGACGCAATTTTTCGTCCTTTTTCTCTTTTCCTCGGCCCCTCGCGAAAGTGAGAAAAGCCCGACTTTTTTTCATCGTCCTCGCGCGAGATCGTTGTTATTAGGCGCATTATGCAAAACCTCGTTACGAGGCGAAACTCGAGCGGACCGCAGTCGCATGCTCCACCTAGAGATATGTAGTTCCAATCGGGAATCACGAGTCGATGCTCCGCCGCGGCTTTATGGTTTATCGTTTAATTGGAGAAAGCATCGACGATTATGAGGCGCAAGCGCGCGCGGGTTACCGGGCGTGCAACACCTTTCCCAGGATTCTGCTGATGAGTTTTCAGCTGGTTTTATGGGAGGAGCGCTTTATAGGCGGGCTGCCGCTGTCGCTCTTGTTGTTTTTGTAGAGCGTTGTGTTATGCTAACGATGGTTTACGACTATCGATTATTTATAATCGGTTCGAATGCACTTTTTTCGGCGACCCAGTCGATGGCTTAAGTATACACGAATAAAGTTCGAAATGGGGTAATGCCGCCGATAAATAGGCTTTTAAGTAACGGCCGCGCAGCGATTGCCGGCTCGGTTCTGGATCCTTCGCTGGCTCAAAAGCGGGGTTTTCGAATTATTTTCGCATCGAGGCCGGTGCATTGATCGCGCAATCGAGGCAAAAAATTTTACCGAATCCAGCCTAATTTTTTGGCCTCTCTTGCTCTTAAAAAGCCGTAATTCTCCACTGGTCGCTTTATGGGAGCAAAAATTATTTTTATCTCTGTCCGCGTGCTGTGCACAGCTGTTGCATCATGATTAGCTTCTGATAATCACCGAATAAATGCACCACAACTATAATCGAAAGTACCCCAATAAAGCAGCAAAATAATCAAACTTTCTCCTATACGATACCGATCTTGAAAGAAAAGAAAAAAACACGCGCTCGCTCGAGACAGCCGCAAAAAAGACGCACTTTCGATATATGCTATACGCGCAAGAGGGGGGTATGCATCGCGATTCCGTCGACGTAGGCGACAATACAGCGACGAGTTCGCCATTGTCGAGGAGATACGCGGGCGCGAGCGCGCGCGACACAAAGAGTATTGTTGCAATCGGGGTCGACCCAGATCGCGAGTTATATATCGCGTAGTCGCGCGGTCGCCGACTTTTCGCGATTATTTGCCGCTTTGGGCGCGGGAGTTGTTTAATTGATCGATTAACGATTGACGCGTCAGATTGTTGATCTCGCGAGATGTACGATTGGAGAGATTTTGGCGAATGATTGATTCGGATGGGGGAACTTCGTTCCGCTCTGACATGAGGCTCTGAAGCAAGGCTTTTCCGTAAATGCATATCTAAGGTGCTCGATAAACATTCATTTTATGCATGAGAGGCATTCCATTTGAATTTTTATGGGTGGATTTATTTCTGCATTCATGACTGACAACGCAGTGCATATCCGATAGATAGGCATTGTGATGTACGAGTTTATGAACGCCCGCTGAATTCATTTGCGCGCCGAGTCCTTTGAGCACTGAAACTAAAAGTCTGATAAATTTTCAACCAGAATTTCTCGCGCATTTCTATATAAACCGACTTTGATTAACGCCGCAATACCACTGCGAGTCGTATACCTAATCAAGAAAAGTATTTCAATGACAGCGACGCAGTGTATACTTTCACCAATCGAACGCATTCTCTCCGCGTGCTCTTGTACCCTCGTTTTCGCATAATGCAGCAACACGATCATTTTTCCACAGGCCAAGCGAAACGTAAGCACTAATTTCATTTTCCCCGGCGCAACGCTTGAATAAAGAAAAAAAATGAAAACGGGGACGCGGTCGCATCGAGACCTTGAACCTCGCCGCTAAAGAGATATTCGCGAGCTTTGGAAAGGCCGCGCGGCGCTTCATAGTAAGCGATACGCAATTCCTCGCAATCATTCCAGTCTACTGGATATGAAACGTCGATGCGGATGTCACTCTCTTTCTCTCTGGAGCGGCGGCACAGCAAATTATGCGAGTATCGCGAAGCAGAAGGCTTTCGTTCTTCTGAAATTGGGTGGAGTCTTAGGGACTTTGAATCTGCTATGTGGATATATTTTTGGATAGGTCCGTCACAGCGTATTGGTGTCACGTGTACAGTTGTAACTTGAGAAAGAATTTTTGCCCGTTGTCAAATAATGCTTCGTTTTTTATCGAACATTGTTTATGTCATATTAAGCTGTAGCAGTATGGCTTCGACCACCAATTAAGGAAAGTGGAATGGATTTTGACGCAGAGTACCTACACGATCGTTTTTCCAGCGTGCGCGCGCGCGCCTTTGTCGTATCGGTTTACCTGCGAGAATGCGGTCGCCGGATTTCTTTTTCGGTAAATAAATACGTGGATGAGGAATACTTTAAAAATAACTTTACATGGAGAACGCGCGTAAAAAATTTAAATGCTTGCTTGCTGGTAACTCGATATTACTGTTTAATAGTAGACACTAATTATTAAATATAAACAAATAATATAATTAAAAAAAAAACATTAAAATTGAGTATCTTTTTAGTCACTAGACTCAACTGATTTCGAATTCAAGTTTGATAATATATCACTGAAAAAGAAATTTCAAATCATAAGTAAATATTATCTTTTAATAGTACTAACGGAAGACTTTACAAATATGTACAATATTATTCTACTGAAAGAAAGGCATTCTTGAATTAAATGAATATTTACTTTACTTATTTAGTAAATAATGTTGTTAATACTATTGAAATAAATATTCACGTAAATCGCAAACAAAATTTTCAGCGATCGAATTTCCTTCAGCTGAGTATTTGAAATTATTACACACGCAATGTAAGTGCTTCTTAGTACGGGAATAAAAATGTATTTGCAACGCAACTTTGACTACATAATCCCTAATCACAAAACTTAACTGTAAATTTTAGCAATAAAAGCGCCCAGCGCACTTAATCATCCAAATGCACTCGTCACTCCAGAAAGCCACGTCCCAGAAATCCGATAATCACACTGCCGGTTCATAACGCGTACACATCACGCACACGCAACTAACGCGCTCCACAATGTACACCTCATTCTTCGCGGGGGCGCGTGTAAATTACGATAGACTTTTGAAACGCTTTCCATCGCCGCGTGTGCAGTCCCGGTAGTTTTATCATAATAGCCGGCCCGCGCGCTCGCGCGATTTTGCGCATTGTATGCGAGCTAGCGCGCGCGGGGTTGACTCTGTAATTACCCGAGTCTATAAATCAAGCGCCCCATAGCTTACGCTCTCTCTCTATCTCGCGCGCGCTGTGTGTGTCTATCAAACTATCGGATCGCGAGCGAGCGCTTTAAATTGAAAAAGGCGCTATGCGCGGCATTTTGCCCGTTGCAACGGCCCTCGGCGCGTATATATAACGTCATTTACTTCACATAGTGCCGCGCGCTTGCGATATTACACAGCCGTGTGGTAGCGCGCGGCCAATTGAGCTATATACATTTATTAACTCATTTCGAAAGAAAACGACGCGAGGTGTATATACGTATATATATATATATATATATATATATATATATATATATATATATATATATATATATATATATATACGTACGCTTATATCTACAAATTGAATGCACATAGCTCGAGTTGCCATTACAGATTAAAAATGCATAGACGAGGAGGAAGCGCGCGAGCAAAAAGAAAGGGCTGCACGAGGGGTGTTAATAACGAGACGAGGAAAAAGCTAAACAACAATCGCGCGTGTAATCGGGCATTACACGCGCTTGCTGCTATATATAGCGGCGAGTAGGTACACCAGCGAACACCCCGAGTGACTCGCTCGCGCGCTAGGCTGTGTGCACGGCAGCTTTAATAGATAAATCGCGGAAATTACGCTGCCGCGCGCAAGAAAGAGAGAGAGAGCTTGTACCGTTTCATCGCGTGCCTCGGCCAAATTGAAAATGGTAATTTTTAGGTACCTAGGTGTTGGCCTCTGCGAATTTTTCCCGCCGGGTGGTGGTTGTTGTTGTTGCTTTTTTTTCCTTCGCCGCGCGGCAGCTTCGAGGAAGCGAGTCGTCCTCTCGCGGGGTGTAACGGGAATCGCGTATGTTATACCCTTTGCAAAGGCCAAAGAAGTCATTAGAGGGCTTTAATTATCGGGGACTGGTGGGGAACGGGGGGGGGGGGGGGGGAAGGAGCGCGGTGCGCGGTATTAACGTCATTATCGGGGGAATCAATTTTCAGCTGGCGCTGTGTGGCGTGGCGCGGGATGGTTGGGCATTGCGTGTACGGCGGCGGCACTGTGTTTTTAATTAAGTGTCATAACACACGCGAAAGCTCATTCGCGAATGATCAGTTTTTGATGAGGTTGCGGGGAGAGACAGAGAGAGAGGGAGTTTCTAATTACTGCCGTGGGCTTTGGCTGTGGATTAGGAATGGAAATTGATTTTGTTTCTGGATTATGCTGATTAGAGGTGTATGGGATATGAAAGTCTATTTCTGTTATTACTTTTAGAAACTTATTAATAATGTATGATTTTCTTATAATTTGTAATACCTTATTATGATCTTTCATGAAAGTAATAAAGAATTCGCTATTTTATTAAACTGAAAGGAGATTATTCTAAGATTTTTTGTTTTAAATTAGTATTATGAATATGATAAGAAAAATCAAACCTTTGCACAGAATTCAAATTCTAGACTTAAATGAGTAGATAAATGTCCGCAATGGTCAGCCATACAAAAATATGTAGTAATGAAATAAAAATTGAGACCTTTAAATTATCAAAAGAATTTCTTAATATAATTTTAACTTAACAATTTTTATCAAACTTCATATTGACTTTTGTTTTAAATTTATAATTGTTTTGTCTCGAATACTAATCCTTTCGTTGTTCTACACTCACGCGCGATAGATTCCAAACCCTTGAGAACAATTCAAACCTTATAATAAAACGGAGCTTTACTACTTTTTCTACTTCCAGGAAGTGTTTTACTTTACTATACCATATGTGCTTTTACACTAATGAAACTATACTTGGAAATATGAAAAAAGTTGTAAGAAAGAATGAAGTAAAAAACTTTTTAATACATAATAACAATTTTACACAATTTTTTAAACTTTATTACTGATCATTCAAGCAGTAACCAATTTGCAAAATCATTTAAAAAACTACTATATTAATCAATAATTTTGCAATTCAATCAAAGCTTAGTGTATATTTCGTGAATATCCTAATATTCTTCACTTTAAAATTACATCCATTTTCTAAATCCTACATCTTCCTAGAAAACATGCATGCAAACACGTATCCCCTATACGTGCATCTTGTTAACGCTATATACACCAGAGATGGCGCCTTGACAATTCGTTCGTTTTGCGCCTCTTTGCCTGCATATATAGCGGCGCAGTTAGTCGCGCGCGTTATCGAATTACTCTTGGCGCTTGTATAACACGGCGCGCGAAGTGGATATATTGCCGACGCGATTACAACGGCCGCGCGCGGCCCTTAGGCTCTACCTATCTCTCCCTCTCTCTCTCTCTACTACTAGTACTCGCGAATAATCGCGAGAAGGAAGTGTATTCCCTCATAGAGCCCGAGCCATTGATATCTCTCGATCCTTCCTTTTATTCGCGTTCGCGCGCGGCTGTCATTTTTCTTGCTACGGGTCTTGTGCTCTCCGCTACTTTTAGTTTCGAGAAGAACTAGAAACATCCAGTGATATTTTTTTTTCTTCAGTGGGAAACGTGTAGCCGCCGGGCTTTTAGTGTATATTTGCTGGGAGGAGATGGTGGATATTGATTGGAAAAAAGTGTTACCGTTCTTTTATTGCTCTTAAGCGATGGCTAAACGGTTGGTAATGCACTCGCAAAGTGATAATCTTGCAGAGCGTGATTGAACGTTTTTTCTTATAGAGGTTCTGTCAGATATTTCTAGAGCTCAGTATTTTTCGTGATTTTGAAATAACATTGAAACCATCATCATGATTAAATGTTTTATTACTACTATTTAAAATGCAGGTTATATTATACACAGAATGAATCCGACAATAATTACCATAAAATGGTAAACGCGAGACATTCTGACTGATAAGTGCTACAAGTTGAGATATATTCATTATAATTTTTACTGTAACAAAAACACACCCTAATCTCTAAAGAATAAATGTCCATGCAAATGTTGAAAATGATATTGTAACCTTTTAGAAGAATAAATAAGAAGATTATCATTTTACAAAAGACTTATAACTGACATTCTGACTGATAAGTGCTACAAGTTGAGATATATTCATTATAATTTTTACTGTAAGAAAAACACACCCTAATCTCTAAAGAATAAATATCCATGCAAATGTTGAAAATGATATTGTAACCTTTTAGAAGAATAAATAAGAAGTTTATAATTTTACAAAAGACTTATAACTGCCAAATTCATAATTTGTTAAGGTAAAATAACACTTCTCTATTACATGGTGAATAATCAAACAATTGCTACGTTTCTATTTTACAAAAGCTTAAGGAACTTTCGGTTCCCAGTAAAGTTTTGAGGATTCAGAAACTATTGCGACTTGTTCTTTGAGTACAATGTCATGTACTTTTTCACTTACGTTAGGTTCAACATGTTTTGATACAACACATATACCGCAAGAATTATAGCACCCTAGAATAACTCACAAAGCGAGATCTCTTATAGGTGGCTATTTTATTACCTACATGCACATATTACCTACATCTAACTTATAATTCTGTCATAAAACAATAAACTTCTAAATGGGTATACAATTACATGTTACACGTTAGCAAAGTTGAGCTTTTGCGCATATTAAAAAATATACAGCTAAATTACTACAATTTTACATCAACTTTTACTCTTTACAGTTTAGCCTGTAAAATTTACCGTAAGTTAGAACAATTTTACCGTACATCAAAATAATTTTTATCACGGCAAACTCTTTCCCCCTCTCTCTCTCTTTCCCTCTGCGTAGTAATAAATTCGCAAGAAGAAAGTCTTTTCATCGCCCTACCCACTGAATTCTCCCGTGCGCAAGGGTATATACCTTTATCCGCGCTATATACACGCGCGCGAGCGAGGACTGGCGACGACGCGGTCCATCCGCGCGCGAGCGCGTGCACGCGCATTCCGCGTCCGGCGCACTATAACGGTACTTATTACACCGCAGACAAGGCGCTCGCGCTCGCGCCGCGACGAGAGGGAAATTACTCACGCGGCGGGTATACGACAAAAGAGCCAGTCGACTTTTTGCGCGATTCTTTCTTGTGCATTAGAAGATTGTTTTGAGAGTTTCCGAGTAGTTTTGAAATACGGTTGTGAATATTGTATGGGAAAGTTAAATCGTTGAGAAGGATTAAAAGTAAAGACGTGGTCAATATTATGGTAGTAGATAAAGGCAAGACATGGTCAGACCTGTGAAATGGATATTTTAATTACCAAAAGAGAGATGTCAAATAATTTTAATTTGTGATTTCTGAATAATATGAATTTATTGCACTATTTTATATACCAAATAGGTAAAAAGCACATATAGTAAACAGCAAAAAACAATAGTTCCTTTGCTTCTATCGGAGACAGTAAACGCATTTTTCGAATTGAAAAAATTATAAATTATTATATCTAGATAAGTTGATTTGAAAATGATTGAAAATGACAATCGCGTTGTCAGTAACCGAAATATAAATAGACTGAAATACATATAAGGAGATAAATACATATTTCTTTTTTTTAATCTATTAACTCAAAGTACATTCAATGCAAAAAATACTTTTATTTGCCTTATTTTACGTAGCAAATGAGCTACGTAGCTTTGTCTTCTCATTTAACTATATATGTCTACATATTATTTGACTATATCAAGAGTACAGAGATGCTTTCACAATAGTTGATGTAACTGTAGGCAAATTTGCTATTCTAAATAGCACGCGCCTTGTAAAGGATAGTCTGTCGTCGAGCTGAACCCGAGTAAAATAAAAGCAATCGCAAAATTGACTTCCCGCATATAAAATACCCTTGCCGTGCAGCAATTCTGTAGCAGCAGCAGGAGCAGCAATAGCACCAACAGCAGGAGGATAGAACAGGAGGAACAGCAGCCAAGAATTGGGATTTACGAGGCGCGAGCGCATCGAACAGCTCGCGAATGCGCAAGCTCGCGCGTAAATCACGCGCGGACGACGGAAGACGAACGAGCCGAGAAGCGGTCACTCGCGCATATACAGGAAAGAGCAGTAAACGCGAGGGCAAGAAGAAAAGCATTCGATTGTCCATAAAAGAAAAGTCATTGTATAATAGCAGAAGCACCATACGGGAAATGCAACCTGCATCCGCATCCCAAAAAGAAACGAGAATACAATACGAAAAACGCTTTTCGATCCGTTCGTTATAAACAAATTCGAGAAAATTGTTGCCCTCCGCGCGAAGAATGCAATAATAAGACGTTAAAAATCCGAGCTGCAGCGTTTTTCATAGCTGCGCATCCTATTTCTCTCTCTCTCTTTCTCTCTGCAGCGCTCAGCGCGCGCGCGCGCGCGGTGTGTCTTTCCTTTTCTGGCGAGAGCAGGCGAGCGCTATAAAATCTAGGTATACGACGGTCGCTTCCGCGCTTCTTGAAGATGGACGTATCGGATTTTTTGCCCCCGCGTCGCCGACGAGTGAGATGCAGAAGAAAACAACAACAGTGTATACAGTGGACGAGGAAGAGCGACGTGAAATTGGCCCCGAGCGCGAAGCGCGCACGGCTAACGGCCGCGGGATTAACGACCATAACGACCGAAAATCTTTCGGATTCGCAAAAATGATCGCGGACGCGACTGTACGGGATATGTTTTGCAACGTACGGGTGCCGGAGAGCCATGAAAGTTATGACGTCATGAAGAAAAAAAGCTAATAATGTGTAGCTGTATAGCCTATTATGGTGATATTTTTATACATGCGATTACGCGGAAAAATGTATCCCTGCTATTGCAAAAAGTCTCATGACTATATGTATAACTGTAAGTAGGAACATAAATATCGATGATGAAAATATCTTGAATTTTCAGTTACAGTGTACGAGTTCAATTTCAGTTTTGTAACTGAAAAATTCAACACGTCGTAAATTAGAATACATTATTCAATTCTATTTAGCTATAAAAATTCAGGTGCCATGCAAATCTTGAATCTACTTCTTAAGGTACAAAAATGTATGAAAATTATGACAATGTGCCTGTTGGTATTTAATTTCTTATAAGTTCAAATACTCAATTGCAGTATAAATGAATATTCAGAAACTTATAATAACGAATATAAAAAAGAGTAAGCATGTAAATTCTCCCTAGCATCTCATCAAATGTTTTTAACGACCGAAACCCCATTCTCGAATCGTCCTCTCATCCATCACCTACATCATGCATATCGAAATCACCCTTCACCTCCCCCTATCCCCGCCAATCTCATAATGGCGATAATTCCTCGAAAACAAAGTAAAAAGATCCGAATCTCAACGCATCGAACGCGAGCGCGCATCCTCCTAGAATTGATTCTCCACGTTCCGCCTTGCCCCCTCGCTATCGCGGCGAATCTCTCAACGAGCCGTCGATCTATCCATCCATCCGGAATTTCGTCTCGCGCGCTCTCTGCGAAATTTTCCGCCGATTTGAATGCACGCGCGCGCGCGCGATGAATCGCCGGAAGGCGCGACGCGCTCTCGCCGTTATACCCAAGAGACGCGTATATATAGCGGGGCTCGAGGCGTCGATGCATCGATTATTAATCCGGCGATTAGCATCGGCCAGCGTGGCCGGTATGTTGCGGTGCTATTGCTGAAGGTATACAGGGGGGGAGAGAGGAGCTGTTATCGCGAGCGGGAGTCGTTTGTTCGCGCGATTCGAGGGTAATGAGGCGAGGCCTCGAAGATTATGTCGATGGGTTTTCATTAAAATTTTCAATGAACAGGCGGTTGAGATATTTTATTTGCCAGGATTATATGGATTCTATTAAGGATGTGGCGTGTATAATATTGCTGTAGCAGTTATTTGATATATTTATAGGCGTTAGGACAAAAACGAAATGTACTATTCGATTATATTGAATAATTATTTCTAGGTAAGACAAAGTAACTAAATCAACTGATACGAAGTAATTTGAATAAAATATCGTTACAACACCTTTTGTTTCGCCTAAATAAAATGAACAACACTCGTTCAGTTAAATAATTTCGCTTCGAAGTTATCTACGCTACGATTTCGCATGTATATTAAGTTGTAGTGCATTACTAAAGATCACAATCAGCTTACAGTAAAATCGGCTCTAATCTTACCGCTTCATCTGCGAACACTCGAAAAACTCTCTATACAATATACAAAAATCCAGTCGAAGTGCGCCAAATTCTTAACGCACGTGAAATCGCATATTATAATCCATTACAAAAATAAGACGCGTATAATATAATAGTCTCTCGAATTATATTCGCGCCTCCATAAACAAGGGGCGCACAATATAGGTATATAAGGCACGCGCGAGCGCGTGCCGGCGCATGTGGGTGCACGGCACAATATAGAAGCTTAGAATCCTAGATGCTTATCGGCCACGTGGCCGCTTACTCCGGCGCGCGCGCGCCCGCGCGTTGGCAATTATAAATTTGCTGCGATTAAGTGAAAGTTTAGTAGCTGGAGAGAACTGCGAGGATAAGTCTAATAGGATTTTAGTTTCATTTTACGTTGAAATTTAATCGATTATTATGAATCCGTATATAACTTGGATAAACGGCAAAACTACTATTTACGGACAGTTCTTTATACGCATAGCGAACATTTGGGAAATTACATTGGTTCTTATAGGGACGTTAAAAGTTGTAAAAGCGAATCCACCTTATACTAGATGCCTAAAATTGCTAATAATGGGTAGTTAATCATGCATATTAATGTATACATATTGGGAACATAATTGAAATGTTTGATTTTAAGCTAATTAAAGCAACTAGTTGGGAAAATAAATGATTCTGATGTTGCAGAATTTCAACATTCTCAAGGCTATTATCAAGTTTAAAATAAGACAGACTCTGAAATAAGCAAAAAAAGTTTTAAGAAATAAGTATGACGTTATCGCATCTTCGATGAAAAATACAGGTTTTTATATCTAAATAAAGTTTCCAAAGTGGAATTGAAACGCTGTTGCAAACAAAATCTTATATGAATAGTTACGTCAAGTAGGAGCTAGAAATATTTTAATATTTAGACCTCTTATAAAAGAAAAGACTCTAGCAATTACCACTTAAGCAAAATTGTCCAAATTTATCATTTCTAACGATCAACTGTATTTAGAACACATTATAATTTTAACTTGTAAAATGAAAATTTTCATCCTTTTTAAAACAGCACGTACACACGAATACATCATCTCAACCGTAAGAAGCGAGGAATTCCAAAAACTTCGTTATCGCATCGTCAGCCTAAAAAGCCCATTTGCCAGTCGCACGCATCGGCGACGATCAGCACCACGTGCGCGACTCGCGCCTCCGAGACTTCTATTACGGACTCGATCGAGCGTTAAGTCATTAGCCGACTTGAAGCCTCTACAAAGACGGTCCGCGCGCGCGCTCGCAGCTGCCTCGTCCCCTTCTTCGCTTTGTATATCCTCGGGCCGCGAGCAGCCGAACACAATGCGCTGTAGTTGATGCATGCACGTACACGCGAGTGTGCGTGTGTGTGTGCGCGGAGTGGCCGGAGGCGCTACCGATATACGCGCGTTCGATGATTTTCGCTGAATAATTTCCGCGAGCGCGTTATGTCGGGGATAGGGCTTGCTTGTGATTGTTCATTTTTTTGAATGATGATGGAGAGAGGGTTTTGTATGTTTTATGTTGGGCATTTAATTGAGAAGTGTATTATAGTGAAAACATTGAATTTTATGTACATTGGTGTTTTTAGGTTTTAGTGTGCGTGCGTGTATGTATAACTAAATAGTACATTTAGATAATAATAGTCCATAGCAGCCTCGGTGGTAGAACATATAAATTACCACTTCTTTGGAGCTCATCAAAACTTGAATTAAAAAGAATAATTAAGGACCTTAAGTACAGGGAAAATTATAAAAGATAATATTCCCCATTTAACGCAATGTATTATGCCTAACCATACCTTTTCTACTTATTTTCGCGATTTTCAATCGCGTCTTTCTCAACTTCCCGTGCACGTAAGATACTTAATTTTCTTTTTAAATTCATATTTCCTTGAGCTCTAAACTATTATAGGTTTTTTACGTACTACCTCAGAGTGTTAATACTATTAATCCGCGGGTACCATCCTTTAATATAAGTTCATGAAATCATATCTTTGAATACCTGTGTAAATAATTTAAGTTTGTAATGGAGGACAAAACAGATAAAGTGCAAATATAAGCACTCAGTTTAAGAAAAATGACTAGAACTTGGATATAATTTATTGCCTTTCATCGAGCTAGGTGTGAATTACTCGCGATCATCGATAAAACCGAATGACAAGTAGTATTTGAGAGAAAAGGGTCAGGTCACCGCCAGAGGCACGTAATAAAGTTTGCTTTTATTTTACATCCACATTAAATTTCACGCATAAATTGTGATTAACAGTGACATGTATAATTAGATGTCGTTCAGATAATATCCACAAACCGTTAGTTCTATTCCTAAAGTATAAGTATAAGTATAAGTATAATAAAGTACATTAACACTCGAATATTCCGAATGCAATCATTACCCATTGACTACTGATTTTCGAATAAGCAGATGCAGCCCGTAATGGCACGGCATCAGCACACCTCAACCCATAATTTCGCCTGCACGCTGCTCACACAAACTCCCGACCCTCCCTCCCTCCCCAAAAGAAAAAAAAACCTGCAAAATCCTCTCATTCCTCCACTCAAGCGCTAAATATTACATCTCCAAGCACACACCTCTAAACTACATACAAGGTAGAACACGGCCGCAGGAAAGTTAAGCTTTCGTCGCTCGCCGGGCACACAGCCAGCCGCGGTCATAAATCCTCTAACCCGCGCGAGGTTAGAAGTGCGCAGGAGCCCCGTAAGCGCGGATCCCGTTAAGTCTTACACTGTACACTCACACACACACACCTATACTCTATACGCAAGAATGTCCGCGCAGCGGCGCGCGGCGATTCCGTTTGTAGTCGCGCCGGGGTAATTAATCGCGCGCGGCGCGAGTCGCTCGATTGACTTTTGCGCGAGCGCGCGCGGGGCTTATCGCTTCACCTTTTACCTCGGCCCGTTCGAGCGACCGCGCCGAGCGCGGTGAAATTGTCCCGTATATAGCGAGGGGCCTCGCGTGCGCCGCGCGGCACAAAAGGTTAGGTGGTGTATACGTAATGCGTTTTAGCTGCCAGTCGAAAGAATGCGCAAGGAGTTGCTGGGGAAAAATTGCGAAACACGAGGAGGTAATAGGAGGTCGATAATTTATTGCTGGAGAGAGAGAGAGAGAGAGAGGGAGAACTATGGGGTTTTATTGATAGAAGGCAGTGCGAGCTTCGTAAGTATCGGTAAGTGTAATAATTTGAGGGGGTAAACGATCGATTGGTAGATTGCTGTGTGAATTATTTTTGATGCGTGGATTCCAGGGGATATTACTCGTGAAACGACAAAATTGATATCGATTTATGTTTCTTACCTTGAAAATATAAATTTGTTCCTTGCCTAAAAAACGTACAAAATGGATCATATTAATCATGATAAACATAGTTTCTGAAAGAGAAAACCGTTCTCCGTCTGAATCTGTAGTCAGATTCTCAAAAAATTTGATCTATTTTGGACGTATCCTAGGCGAAAAAGCAATCGACATCGATACGGCCGTTTTAAAAGCCATGAGTTAAAGACGTGTCAAAGATAATTTTAAAAAATATCCCGTGTCAAATAGTATGACAGAGTAATACATAATTGACTGTAATTAAATATATAGTCCGAATTATGTAAACCAATATATATATTTACAATTATTATTTATTACTCTATTTTTATTGAGTTTTTAAGAAGTTTTAATTGATTTTAACACCTCCTAACAACTAAACTTCAATGGCTCTTACGAAGACTAGCACATTTCATATTTCTCAAATAATACTAATTCTATCCAGGAGCGTCCTCCGAAAACTCGCACTTTTCAGATTATCCGACAAAATCTGTCACTTTTTTGAAGTTTGACAAAAAAAGTCAGTTACACAATCCGTGAATCGATAAAGAGCTACTTCTTATAAGAAACCTCTGAAAAGCCGACGTCCTAAAGTATACCTACATAATCTTTCTAAACAACAAGAAAAAAGCCAACTATCACCTCGCCGCAAAACCGTTTACTCAACGCCTTCGCTCCGCAAGAAGCAAGCAAAAAGAGAGCGACTCTCCTCGCGCGGTCCACTTTGTCAGGACGTCTATATAACGACGTCACTGCGCGCGAAAAAGTCCTCGCAACTATATCGCCTTATCTCGAGGTCCTCGACCTGCCCCTAGACCCCCCCTACATGCACACACACACACACACACACACACACACATATGCATGCAGATGTACGCACACTAGGAGGTATAAGGTGACGGTGCTTGCATACCGATCGCGCTCGAGGACTATATACGACGGGGCAGCGCGGGCCGTAAACACGAAGACGCGCGCCGCCCGCAGCGGAATAGAGCCTAGCTATGGGAGGTCCAGGGTCCCGGTTGTCCGTCCTGCATTGACGTGGCCAAGGGTTGGATAGGTTTGGTGAAGAGACTGCAGGGAGCTGAACGAATTAGGCAGTGAATTGATAGTAGACTTAGTTTATTTACGTCCCGGATAATGAGAATTCCGACAAACTAAAACATATACAATCTTTATGATTGATATTGTTGCCCTGACTGTGTTCTTTCAGTATAGGAAAGAAATAGTCACCATAAATACCAGAATATAGTTGTGATAACTAAGCCTTGTTTCTTTTTTATTGCGCCTAAACGTATTATAGATCACACAACTAAATTCTGGTCTTGCCAGTACAACATTTTTCTTAGTGGGTAATCAAGAGAAGGCATCGTAGAAGTAAAAATCTCTGAATCTACAATAGATACTACTAAACCTAAAATAGTTTTAACAATTCAAAATGTTAAACATTATGTAGGAAAAGGTAGGCTTTTTACGTAAGTTAAACACACGATTTATCTTTATTTAAAGCATTCTTATTCATAGTCTTAACTCTTTTAAAATTTTAATATTCTTTATTTAAATTATCATAAAAATGTAAATTTTTAAAAAGAACAATTTTTCCAAATTATTTTATTCAATAAATTCTTTGAATACCTACCTTTCTGATGCAAGAAAAATCTTTCAAAGATGTAAATTATTTAAAAGCTCGTAAAAGCCTTAATTCCATGCAGCAAAGAAATTCACTATTCGCACAAAAGAATTTCAAAGCAACAGAAGCAAACAAAAGCCCTCCCAAAAAAAGGGACAAAGCAAAAAACCGTAAAAACCAAGAAACTTAATCTCCCGCCCGTGCTATTACTTCGCCTTCCACGCGGCAGAGATCGTAGGAGGAGGAAGATCCGCCGCTCATAAAAGCTCTCCCTACACGCGCAAGAACCTTCAAAGATGCAACGGAGAGAAAAAAAAATCGACGTCTGTCGGCTGCTTTCCAAGGCCGCAGAAGACAAGGCGCGCGCGCGCGCGCCGCGGTACGCCGAAGAAAAGCGTCTCGAAGTATTAAGACAGCGGCGCGCAAAAAGACGGCGAACGGCCCGTGAATATACGCGCAACTCGTGTCTATACGTGTATACGCGTATTGTATACAGGTATACACCGAAGGGAGGAGGAAGAGGCTCATCTGCAGTCGTCGCTACCGTGTTACTAAAACCCGAGCGTATACCTACCGGCGACTATTACCGCCGTGTATACAGCGTGTGGCTGCTGCATCGCGCCGCCGCGTCGCAATTTCGTTACCGAGTTACGCGCGCTGGGCTCCCTTCTCGCCGAGCCTTTTACAATCGCCCCTCGCCGTATATATGCCCATATATACGCGCGAGTATACGTGCACATGCGGCGTAGAATCCTTCGTAAATTTTGTGAGAGAAACTCGAGGCGGATGTGCAGTCGTTTACCTCCCGAGAGGGGCAAATGCAAAAGGACAAAAAGTATTTTGCCGGCTTCAATGTGTGTATAATGTTGTCAACTTTCTTGGACAAGTTGCAGAAACCGATAGGTTGATTGTTTTTTTAGAATAAATCAATATAATAGAATCAAATTGTCAGCTCCGTCCTGCGTCCAAAACATGATTTTCAATATAACACGTGAAAAAAAAATGAATATGTCAAATCTCCACATATATGTTGCAAATTGTAGGGTTCATTATGTATATTTTCATTAGATTTGAAACCAAATTCAACTATCTACTATTCCTCCAGCGATTTGCACAAATATGTTGATAATAGCATTAATCGCTTTGAAAAACGTGCCTTTTGACTTCTCAATATATATACTAGGGGGTTCCCCCTGCTCGCACATGCGCAGTTACGAACTTGTGACTAGCATCAAACTTCACACTCACTCGCATGAACAAAGGTTAAACCTGAAAAAATGGATCCTGAGCTTATTTCTTACATTATTTTGCAATTTTTTAGAAGCGGGAAGAAAAGTTTTTCACACTTTTTACAAACACGTTCAAAATGTGCGATTTTCTACGCTAATTTTAGGCATGAAAAATAGTATTTTTTGACACTGGTAGATACGTTGGCTTTTTAGCATATGTGACGTTTTTCACCGACCGAAGTGAGGCTAACAATCATGTCAAAGCAGCGATCTTTACATTAGATTGGTATTAAGGCCTAATTCATGCCTGAGTTGAAAGAAATAATTTTTTAATTTATTCTGTAAGAAAATTAATGAAAATAAAGATTTTACAGGTTAAAATAATTTTTTTCTTGGATAAAACTCGAAAAACCTTAAGTTTTTTTAAGTCAGTCATGAATACATATACAAAGAATATAAACAAAATTTTTTTTGGGTCCCAAGCTTCGAAATTAGAAAAAATATCCTACGGTAACTGTGAAAGTGTCAATTTTGGGAGTCACATAGAAATGGGTTAAGTCGGGTAATTTTTTTCTCATGAAAATTTTTTAACTTCCTTGCTATGTACATAATATAATACTAATCATAAAATTGAACATTTAAGCTGTTTTTCGATAAAATGTACACTCATTTACATTTTTTCAAATTTTCATATTTAAAAACCCTTTATAACCTTTCATCCCCTTCATAACCTTATTATTATATATATATTGAGAAACATCAACAATACTAATATAATTTAAAATACCAGAATTTGTTTCCAATATCGCTATTACATATTGCTTACTAAATTATTTTTCTAGTAAATAAAGTCATAAGGTAATTATAAAAAATATCTTTTTATCTGTAAATTTACGACTTGAATAGTAAGAATGCAGACATTTGCCTTATCGAATAACTCTATTTCATTAGTTATTCCTTTGCATATCTAAATTTGACATATAAGTATTATGTGATTATTGATAATAAATATACAAACAATGAAGATAAGAGCCTTATAAATACAGTAAAAATTTTCAACGTAAAAGTTAAAACTAACATCCGTGATTACAGTCTTCGTCGAGCCGAATTCTAGTGCTGCGAGGCATAAAATGGAACATCTTTTGAGGATTATTTGTATCGCCTCTGCGATTTTTGTACAAAGCTATGGGCATACTCTGCAAAATCCGCAGGTTAGTGTAATATGTTTCTGTTTCACTGCGAATATTTAAAATATTTCACATTATTTACGTTCTTTATTATTGGATAACATTTTTGTTCATTTAATCATATATTTTTGAACACCGCAAAATAATCTATTATTCACTATTAGAATAATATATTATTTCATAGTTAAATATTTGTCAATATGTGCACACATTTGCTTATATTTATTATATTTTTATACAATTTTACATACTTTTAAATGCTTCATTTGTATACATATTTATCGCGGGATCGAGTTCCATCTTCCCCATCGATAAGTCCGGATCGACAACCGAGTTTTGTTGCATAAAAAAGTCGGACTGACGGGGATTCGAATTCACGCCCTCAGAACGGCCTCGCCTTATGAAGCAAGGAGAGTACAAACCCAGTGGGAAACGATTTTTTATTAAACTTTATAAAGTGGTTTCTGGTACCTAAAAATGAAACTCATCACCCGTAGTATTTTTCAATGGGCCCTTGTTTTCGAGATATGAGGTATCTTACTCCAAATATGCGTTATTTTAATGCAAAAAGGTACCTCTTCTTCTGACCATAACTCAACAAGTTCTTTATGATAGACAAATTGACCCGAAAGATAATTGAATTAAGCGAAAAGAGTCATAACTTAAGTTTAATTTCGTAAAAACATATTATTTTGATGCAAAGTTACTAACAAATTAAAAATACATAATACATCATCAAATTTAAAAGATTTAAAATAATTTAATCTCATGAAAATGCACTTGAAATAGCATAAAATAACCTATCTTTCACCATCCGAAATTTCAGATAAGGGGTTTCTTTTTTTTGTTATACATGGAAACGTCATTTTCTGTTTGAACGGTGATTTCTTTGAAATATAGGATGGAAAGTTTTTGAAAAAATGAGGTAATTAGGACAATGGAGAAGATTATTCTGTAAAATTTTTGAGACATTTTATTTTTCTATGATTGAGAAAAAAATCATTTTGTAAAATGATATATATATATATATATATATATATATATATATATATATATATATATATATATATATATATATATATATATATATATATATATATATATATATATATATATATATATATATATTGTTTCGTACATTCTTACTATGTTTTCGCATAATGCGTGTACCGTAGATACGTAAGCGACATTAATTTTTGTATCAAAATGTATCCACTGCTGTGGTTTTAAGGACCTTGAGTCATACGGCAGATAAATAAATACTCTATTCTACTCTATCCTACTTTCTGTATCTTTTGGGTCAATTTATCTAGCATAAAATTTGCAAAGTTGTTGTAAGATGAAGAGGTACATTTTTTCATTTAAATAACACATATATGAAGTAAAATACGTCATATCTCAAGAACAAGGGCCCATTGCAAAATATTATGTGTGATAGACTTCATTTTAAAGTACCAGAAACCATCTCATAAATTTTGATCAACATTCGTTTCCCATATGGTATGCAATCTTATTGTGAGCAATGGCCGCTCGAAAACTCAGAAAAAATATGAGGATGTAGTAAAATATACCAAATGGGTGTAAATTATGAGGTGTTTTTAAAAAATGTAAGATTCGTAGAAAATGTTGAACAAATTTTAAAATTTATATTCCAAATACAGAGAAAATTTACTTTTTCTGAAATTAACACACATTTTATACTCATTACGTACACGTAATTTTATAAAAAGTATAGTGGACCTTTATTTTAAATAAGAAGAACGAACTCTATTCCGATCAATGTCTGCATCGTTGTGAAATCCAAGTAAAAAGGCAGCAATGCCTGTATAATAAAGAATAAATAAGCATATAAAATAAAATTAACAAAAACATTATTTTTAAGGTCAAAATTATTGGTGCTGATATTTTGTATTTAAATAAAAAGTATATTGTCGAATTATCTTACGACCTAATCAATCGCAATGCAACTAACAATCGAGTCTTTTCTCATTGGGATATTGTACAAGACCTTCCAGAGGATGTGACAGTAAATAATATCGATTTGTACTATGATCAATATAAATTAATATAATCACTATATAATCTAACCAATGTTTGTTTAGCTTGAGTCTAAAGTATATGTCACTGATTCGTCGTATAAGAGAAAGCATCTGCTATTGAAAGATACTGTACCTATTTGTCAACAAAGCGCACATCGAGAATTATTACCTGCAATATTGGTAGTCGACGAGTCTCAACTTAACCAAAAATGTATCAAGAAGGTGAAAGCTACCGTTGACATTAGATAAAAATACGATATTTGTTAATCCGTAACTAATATCACATTTGTATTACAGGGAGTTTATGATACAGAAGACCTGTCATATTTCAGATTTGAACAACTAGTTCCAAATCTTCACAAGGAAGGCGATTATTATACTTTAGAATACAGGTTTGGCACGAAATCTGAACTAATAATGGTGGCGTCAGTATATTGTGAATGGGGATACTTGAAAGATAATTAAGCACAGTAATATTTATATATCGTAGATGTGATTCTTTCTGTAGATCAAATCTAACCGTTTCAAGAATCGATTCATAAAAAATAAAGATTCCATGTGAGGATTGCTAACTTTGCGCACTAGATTCCTAATTTATTTTTTTAAAAGAGGGTGCGAAATTCGATTTTTTCTGCTAGTCTGGCGTGTAAGAAACAACCGATTATTACATTCAAAGGAAGCAGTCCACGAATTATGTGTTTCGCGCACAAACTGTGTGAAACATTTTGCTTCACGCACTGCTTGCTCAAATACGACGTATGTGTATATGTTAAACAAATATATATATATATATATATATATATATATATATATATATATATATATATATATATATATATATATATATATAACAAAAGTAAATTAACATGTACATCAAAACTTGATTTCTTTACTTCATTATGATTTAACTTGCTCTTTTTAGGTTTAATACTAAAAATAAAACTTATCTTTTCTATTTCTATTGAATCATTGTGAGATAAATATTTAATATTTTAACAATTTTTTTATTCAATTGTACATGCAGGTCTCGATAATTCGAACTTTTCGATAATCTAAACCAATGTTTAAAAGACTCAATAATTCAAGCAAAAAATCATTTGTGTCCCCACACTGTGTACAAGAAACAAACAAAATGAGTCCTTAAAGATAAATATTAACCAAGTATTTCCTGAGAAACAGGCGTATACAAACATTTACACACGCACACACACATATATATATATATATATTATACACACACACCCACGCACACAAGCATATGCTTTTTAAAAATTCCATTTTGCTTCCTTAAAAAGGATGCGTTGTAATAGTAAAAAAAGTTTTACTAAAAACATGTTCGAAACATGTTTTGAGATATAAGCAACCAAAACATACTATTTGCACAAACTTTAGTCAGAGTATTTGTGAGTATTTATAATTAAAATTTTTATTTAGTCTAACTTAAAAAGAAAACTATAAAAAAGAATTAGATATTTAAATTTTTAAAGTGCCATGCGGGTCTTTACGTAAAGTACATAAAGTATACTCTTTTTCGGAGAATCTTCCATATATACGCATATAAATCTGCAGGTATATACGTATGCATACTTTTGTATTATGTGCAATTTTAATCGGGGAATCTCGGGGGGAGGGCGTGCCCCACCTATCAATCAAGCGCGTTATATTCCACTGCCGCCTGAACGGCACGCGTGTGCGCGCGTAAATAAGGCGTCCGCGAGCGCGAGGGATTTATCCTTTTATTGCCAATGACATAATGACTTCCGGCTGCGTGGCAGCGGCGGTAGCGGCGCTAATGCGACGTATTGAAAAAGCGAGAAGAGCGAAGAGAGAGAGAGAGAGAGAGAAAGAGAGAGAGAGGAAATTACCCTCGAACGTCGTTATTACAATACGGAAAAGTGCGAGTCTGCTGCTTCTTCTTCTTTGCTCTCTCTCTCTCGCGCGCCTTGATTCTGTATATACCTACCTATTTCTTTTGGTTGATTGTGTTTTCGTTTTGGTTTTCTTGGTCGAGATGGCGTAAGGAAGGTTATTAATGATGCATTAAATTTGTTTCTGCTGTTATGTGCCTGCGGAGTCCGTTATAGCCTGTGCTCGAACTAAACGTTAATTGAGCGAATTTATACATTTCTGAGACATTGAAGGTATCCTGTTGCGACAAAAAAGGGTTTACTGGCTGATGTAAAGTAGTGTTAATAAGTTTTAGATTATTAAATTCACAACCTTGTTAATTTTGCATTTAAATCTGAATTCATTTTTCAAAAAGTAAGCAAACTGAATGCTTCAACAGAATTTGAAATATTCTATGTACTACGAGAGAATGCTTTTAAATAGAAAGTTGATCTTTCTAAAACTACACCGGTACTCTCTATTTATCTCGAGATCAATACAGATCACCTAATAACAATGTCAACAATCTCATACCCATAAATCATTCTCTAACTCATAATACAAACTTTCTAGATCTCACGATTACAAAATAGTTGAAACTTCCAAAAGCCAAACTAAACGAAGTAGAAATTCTCAATTTCCATTTATTAATTTTTTCCCCAAACGAGCCTTATTACAAAGACCAAAGAGAGCACCGCGAAACCACTAATATACAAAACGAACTCTCCCGTGCAACTATTTCCGTATAATTACGCACTCGGCCAGATATTTACACATCCTTATTACTCCGAACAAACCCGCGTCTCTCTCTCTCTCTCTCTATCTCTCCTCCTCTTCTAATTAAAACGAAAGCATCGCGCGGCGGCAGGCTGCCATCGTAAAACCCCGCCGTTTACGCCCCTTATCACTGCTTTGCGCTCCTCGCCTATATAATATATATATATATATATATATATATATATATATATATATATATATGTATGTATATGCGAGCGCGCGGCGCGGCTCGCGCGATGAAGCCATAACGCCGATAAATCGGGCCGCCCGAAGACGTTCCTCCTTCGACGCTCGTTCGCGCGCGCGCGCGCATCACTGCGCACAGCCTGCACGATGCAGGAAGTCGTGCGGCTAAAATGCTTGGCGCGCACGCGACGTATATTATATGTGTATATGGGTGATTCCGCGGGGGAGCGAGCAAGTAATGAGGTTCGAATGGCTGAAAATTTGGGAAATTGTTGCAAATGGTGACTAGAGGAGAGAAGAAGTACTTGATTAGATGGTTTTAAAAATCGGTTTTAAATGTATTAGCGAGGAAAGTGTCCATGCTCATAGTTTATAATACAATATTTTTAACATCGGGCATATGAGTAATGTTAATGTTTTAGATATATCTCAGATTCTATAGCCTACGAGATCAAACTATGGGTATTAGGCTTCATTTTTAGGTATTACAAATTAACTCGTACAGTTTCTGTCGAATCTGTTTCCCGGAGGTCTGATACTCTCCTTGCAAGTTTCGTGTCATGTTTTAACATGGTCTAGATTGCGAAGTGTTATTGAAAGGCAACTGTTAAGAGTTATAAAGTTCAAAATATTGTGGCGTTATGAGGCAATATGAGAGAATACGAAATCCGTGCTCTTAATTAAAACGTCAGATTAGAGGATCCAAATTATTCTTTTATAAATTCTTGACAAAATTGATAAAATGTTCCCTTATATGTTTTTGTCTAAAATTGAATGTTTCTAAATGAAAAAACGTTAAATATTGAAAAAAATATGAACTTGACATTGACTAACTTTTGACCATCTCGACTTAGGCCTGAAAAATTGTTTTCCACGCTTTAGCCATCATCTACAACAGCTTCCCGAAGTTTCAGCCATTTTAATTTGTCGACTCTTGCTCTCAGTCAACATGGAAGCACCCACATAAAGGCGTCGCAAGTCGCGCCGCGAGCGAGGAACAAAGAGACAGAAAACGAGCCTAAGTAAACAGTGTATTTAGGACCCGAGCGGCCGCGGCAAGTGCAATAGATGTAAGGCCTCTGGGAACTGGAGCTCGCGCGCGGTGCACTTCCTACGTCTTGGCTTTCTTTCCTTTTTCACTCGAGCTGCGAGCCGACAAATTTGCCGTGTCCCGTACTACTTAGCGCGCGCCGCGTCGTTTGTCTTGTGCCGGAGTATATCTGGAGTGCAGGAGTCGTGGCAGGCGGTTAACGAAGGCGCGAGAAACGACGCCGCGATCAGGTGTAGGGGAATCGTGAGGATTCGCGGAAAAGCGTGTGTATATATAGGTAAAGTAAGGTGAGACGGAGGCAAATTGTGCTTTATCGGTATTTTTTGTAATAATTTTGAAAATTTATGGGCTCGAATACATTTTATCCATATGTATTTTAATAATCTACAGCTTTGTGGCAACGAACAATTATTCCTGCGCTCAGTGTTAACGTAATAAAAAAATATGTTTTGTATCGATGTTTTATAACACTAACAATATTCTTTGAAGATTTTTGACTGATTATAATGTATTGAATTGCATTATTAAAAGTAGAAGTAAATGTATCTTTTTGAGTAAAGGTCATTTAACCGCGGTTTATGAAGTTCGATTTTAATTTTTGGAGACAACTATTTCATTAATTTGCATTAAACATGTTCTCAATAATTTTTATAAGTATAAATAAAAGAGTATATAAAAATAAGTTCTGTCTTATATCATAAAAAACTGTAGGCATCATAAATTAAAATCTGTTTCACGAAATTAAAGAAACTGTAGGTGGTTTGAAATGTGGTCATTTGTGTTGGATTGCTCGAGCTTCGGATTCCTGTGAGATTTTACGGGATATTTTCAAGTTGTTGTTTATATTCATAATCTTTTGTGTATGAGAATATCGCGTAATACCGTCTGAATGCCCTAATGTAATATAATAGCGTCTAGACTAAAGATACTCTTTAAGAATGAATTACGCTTCAATAAAAGTCAAATTTCATTAGCTTTTTAACGATTTTCCACGGTACTTTCGCCAAATTGCCGGCGTTTTTCACCACAATCTCGTAAGCACACCCATACATTACGCTATTAACTTTGATTTCTAATATTTTACGACACTTTTTGCTCGTCGCTCGCTTTTATATACCCTATCCCCGTATCAACTCCGACGCGAGCTTATAAACTCAAAAAATTCCCCGCGAACACGAATCTCACCCAGAGTAAAAAAAAAAGAATATCCCCCGTAAAAAACTATATATATATATACAAAAGATCGCAATAGGGAGAAACAATTGCAGCGGTGCACAAGACGCGCGCAGGGCTGCACTGCCCAGCTCTGATCGTAAAAGGCAGCGGCGTCGGCGGCGAAATTCGCGCGTCCGGGCAGTTTCGCGGGCGTCGAAATCGCGCACGTGCACAAGAGAGATAGAGAGGGAAATAGACGTTGCGGGTCGCGCCTTTAACGCAAGGCGATGCGATGCGATGATTGCCGATAAATTCCGCCGCCGCATCGCATCGCATCGCTTTCGCACGCTCTTTTTGCGTGCACAAGTATAATTCCGCGATTAAGGAAAGTGCCTGGCGAACGAGCGGCCGATTATCCCGTGGGAAATATTTTTGCGCGGAAGAGCCATTAGGTTATTGTTGTTTTATATCCGTTTTATAATGCTAGCGGACATCATTTTTCTATATATTTATTTTCAGGTTTTCGCGTTGTGAAGTGGTATAACGAGGAGTCGCGCGTGTATACACGAGAACGCGCAGTAAAAAAGAACATTGGGTTATGAAATATTCAACTTTGCGGCGATTGATTTGACCGCAGTAAAAAATGATTGAGTTTAATAAATTTCGAGCCAATCACGTTTATGTAACGGTAAATTTCATTTGGAAAGACATAAATCCGCCGAGAGAGCTTACATTGTCAATTTGAATTACAACTGATAATAAATTACTCCAGCCGAAGCAATCAGATGCTTTTAATGACTGCACACCTGAAAGTGAAATTTCTCCTCCGTAGGCTTAATGCACGTGGACTACAATCGTAGAAATAATTTACAATCCTTTTCTAGAAAAGCAATCCATTATCGGATTAGCCGCATAATAAACGAAAGTACCCGCGTCTGAGCCAACCCTCCCTTTATCTACTCGGAACATTCGCAAACTTGCATTATACTGAATCTATAACGAGTCGCCCATATAGAAGCAAGCATTTTAAATACCGAATCCATTTGCTCGGCGTATCCGCCAAAAAGTGCAAATAACACGCTTATCTATAAAATAATTAAAAGCCCCCCCTCCCGCGATAACAAGCACGAGAGCGAGCAAAAAAGCCTCCGCTCTCGGCAATCGCAGTCCACGCGCAGATACGAGAAGCGCCAATCTCTCTCTCTCTCTCTCTCTCTCTTGTTCTCCGTGGAACTTGATGCGCCGCGCTTCCTAGCGCGTGGACTCTTATCCCTCCCCCCTCCCCCCTTCGTATCCACATTCGTGGCTTATCGGTCGCTCGCCCTATTCTTCCCTCCGCGGTGGCGCCTCTTCCCCCCTCTCGCGAAATATAATAAGCTCTCGCGCACGCGATTCGGAGCGCGAGAATGCAGCGGCGTGTGGGGGCCCCCCTTATCGGTCACGCGCGCTTTCCTTACGATACGACAGGTTTTGGTTGCGCGTGCGTATGGGTAAGGTATGCAGGTACAGTCTGTACAATGAGAATTAATGGGACGCGGGTTTTGCTGAGGATTTTGCTGAGGATTTGGTAGTCCGAGCAAATTGACTTTTTGGTTTGACTGCGATGCAAATACCTAGTAAATTGCTTCTTGATCTTTGTTCCATAAGCTTGATGCAGTGTTAAGTAAGCGCTTTAATGATACTGCGTATGCACACAGATTAATAATTCGGGAGCGTTAACCCAGCGTTAACTTTATTGGATCAAGATCATCAATACATTCATCAAATTTTTCCTATATCTAAAATTTCAAACGATTTCTCGTATTTAGTCTTTCAGTAATAAATGCATCACTGTGATATAAGCTCATTTTATCGTATGTTTTCAAGATTGATAGTATATTTTTAACAAATATGTAGGATGCCATTTATGATAATGTTAAACGCGTGCATTTGATCAAATACAAAATTAATTAAAATTTTTTTAAAAGTATATGTGATAAAGCTTTTATCAATTCATGTATATTTGTCGCTATGGAGTAACAAAATAACGATCTTAGCGATATATTACATAAATCGTGATATATGGGTTTATCACATGTATTAGGTTTAAATTTTAAGATCAATTTTTAAAAATGTTATCAAATAAATTAATGATCTTGGATAAAATACGCTTTCATCACAGTGATACATTTATCGCTAATAACTAACACCCTGTTCGGGAATGTGATGGTCAATCCATCGAAAAAAAATCAAACTTAGACGAGACAGTTATTGCGTCGTAATAGTGTTTAAAACATACATTTATGACAAATAAAGTTAATTCAAACATTCAGCAGAAAATGCGTATATATTATTGTTGAACAGACTGTACATGGCTTTCATGCCGATTGTCTCTCGACTCTCTAGCCTCTAGTCTGGAAAGTGGTTCCGTGCGCGCCTGGTCTCGTTAGACGCTGGAATCTCTGTCTGGCACTCGCTCGAGAGAGAACGAAATTCACGCTGCTGCGGCTTTGGCCTTCCAATGGCTTTATGCGTATTGATGCATCGATAGCGTTAGACCCGAGCGAGCACAGAAGAGAGAGAGAAAGAGAGAACGGGTTGCATGCTAGTGTCGTTTCTTGCGTAGAGCGCTGAGCATAATGTAGCGAAGGCTGCAGCGCAAGTGGTGTTTCGCGGAAAATCGTTGCTCTTGCTTTTGCTCTCGTGCGTGCGATATACCAGGCGTTTATGCAAGAGCGAGGCTCGGCTTATCGGCTTTTTTGATTTCGTTGGATTTTATGCTTTTTGCTCGGTACAAATGGAATAGCGTGTAAAGTTGATCGATATAATATAACCTTTTATGTAACGGCGGTGCTTGAAAAACTTTTTATTATAATGTTAAATTCAATTACGAAAGTGCTCTCTGCGTGTTGGAAGTTATCGTTGACGCTCGATCTCTGCATCGTTAAAAAATACATACATCCATCGAAAGTAATTTCCCGGGACAATAATAATTAATTGCTCCACCGACTAAATTTACCATGCAAGCATCGAGCGCATTAAAACCTCGAAAAACTATCTTTATTGCTCCTTTAACGTTCGGAATATCCCTCGGAAACCCCCCCGCGCTCGTATAAACTTTTCAATCGTCCACCATCCGCAAAAACCCGTGCACGCGCTCGCGATTCCATCCTCTCCGCTCAAAATTGATAAGATCGAGCATAATGTAATTAAACGTACAACACCCCTCGCAAGAATTAATTCCATTCGCCGCAATCTTCCTCCATCCTCTTAAACATACACAGACACACGCACAAATACACACCCATCACCCTCCGCTGAATTATAATGATAAACACCGTCCTTAAAAACTCGTTACTCAAGTTCGCTCACCCCCTTCCCCGCCATAATAAACAGCGATATAAACAAACGAAAAAAGGAAGAGATCAGCCGCAGTAGCGAGCACAACACGCGAAGTTGGCTCTCCACTCGCGAGAAGGCGGAAGGAGTGCGCACGCGGCGCGCCACGCACTAACGAAGAGCGACGTCTGCCCGTATTGGCCTCCGTTAATTTGACGATTCAATCCCGCCGCGGCTGCTCCGCGCTAAATGGGTTAACGACGTTGCATTAAACTGCCGAGAGCGCAAAAGGAGCATCGCGCGCGCGCGCACCTCTCGAGTATAAGTAAGCAAGAGAGGGAGAGGTATATCCTCGTAAAGCTCGGAATGAGTTTCCGCGATTTTCTTTTCGCCTGGACGCTACCTGTATACTCCCGCCGCTCGCGCACATGTTTATCTCCTTCTCTCGTAGGTGCGCGCGAAGCGAGCGTATATAATAAGATATCTCTATCTATCTATATTTCTCGGAGTCTAGGAGCAGTAGCAGCTGTGGTGGAGGCTTCTTTGCCGCTGCTGTGTGCGCTGGGCGTAATAAAGTGTCCGCTTTATTGCCGACGACTTCCCTTCATAAACAGTAGCTTAGCTCTGGCCTCAGCTGTGCACGCGCGCGCGTGTGTATGTATATATATGTACATACGTATACGCAATTTAGCTTGTAAGCGCGCGGGGCTATTATAAGTGCGATATGCGCGCCGAGACTTTTTTCCTGCGGTTTTACGCGTGTGCTTTAGCTTTCTCCTCGCAGTGCGCGTGCGCGTATATAGGTATACACTTTCCATTTTTAAAAGCTGAACTTTTTTCTCCGTCTTTGGGATTTTTTTTGCCTTGGGTGGTTTTTCCTCGCTGCCGCGGCGTGTGCAGCAACAATGGGTCTCTCCGGTTACGCGCGTGTATTGTTCGGGACTAAAGGAGCAGAAACTCGTTTCGGCGCGGTGCTGCAGTGCAGTGCAGTGCAGTGTGTGTCTGTCGCGACGAGTATAAGTAACGGAGGATAATGCAAGAGAGTGAGAGAGAGAGAGAGAGAGAGAGAGTTGACGGAATATAAAGGAACGAGTTAGCCCACACGTCGATGGTATAATAGTGAAACGCGCCGCGGTGGCTCGGATCATTTGTCCGCTTCGCGCGGGGCGCACTGTACGCGTCAATCGCTAATTTTACGTAAGATGAATGGATGGATTCGCGCGCAGGAGTGTGGTTGGATGTGGGCATTGAAGAGAGAGGCTACTTATTGTTTACACTCGAGTTTACTAAATTGAATAGTTGTTTGTAACGTTGTAGCCTATTTTATGTATAAAATAAATTTGATTATCAAACGTGAATAAGAGAGGATAGAAAAATTAAATATGTTAATATATCCTCTAAAAGAACTTGAATTTCATTTTTTTGTTTTCATATTTTTGATTAATTATTAGTTCATTACTATATTGTTATGATGGCCGAGCTTCTTCGTGTAAACGTAATTTATTATTTATAATTTGATACGGTCCCTCTTATCTTTTTAATATTTTTACTGATTTCTTCATATGTACCTATATTTTATGTTTTTTCCTTTCAATCTTAGAAAGGACTTTTCTTTTAAAAAGAAAGTAAAAAATACTATTAAAATAAATTCCTTTCGATAAATAATAATCAATAAAAAGATATCTTTTGTGAACATCATTAGAGTGTTATTTTCTTTTATCAATACCAAACAACGAATATATAACTTCAATTATCAACTAATATCAAAGCTTCATAAATAAGAATTATTATTGTTAGCTCTACACTTACAAATACATTATTGATCCTTCATCAGAAATAATGCTCTCATCCGTTTACCCATTTTTACTTCTTCTACACACCCTCACAAAAATTATCGTTTACCCCTGGCTACATCCCACTATACCCGCAATGTATTTTTCTTCTTAACCCTATCATACCCAAACGAAACTAGAAAATCGTACATATAACGAACTAAATATACTTCAAGTACTTTCAGGCATCGCTGATTCTATAAATTGTTTAAACAAAATAATGTTCCGAAGCAGACCTCGGTCCTGAAATCAGCAAGCACTAAAACTACCAAAACCACATTCAGCTCACACGCGGAATTTTCCATTTCCCACCGTGCACAAAAGTAAAATACTAAAGCAGCAAGTGCAGCAAGCAGTAGCCAGCAGCAGTAGCCACGGCTCCCAGAGCTCGCGGTGGGCGTGAAGCGAGCGCATTAACGCCGCGCACGGCGAGTGCAGAGGCCAAAGCCGCGCGCCGAGCGATCGAGGAAGTCATTCTACCTCGCTCTTTCTCTCTCTCTCTCTCTCTCTCTCTCTCTCGAGAATCACGCACGCAGACCGCGTAATAATAAAGTGGTATGCGCGCGTCACGGTCCAGCGGCGGTGAGGCTGCCGCTGCTGCTACCGACGCCCACGCAGCTGCTGGCTGACCGACACTTCTCTTCTCGCTGCCGATTTCACCGATGGTCTGCCTGTGTGTGTGTGTGTGTGTGTGTGTGTGTGTGTGTGTGTGTGTGTGTGTGCGAGAGAGGCCGGTGTGCGGTAATGCAAAATTGTGGTGAGGATGATGATGTAGCTGTAGTGGCAGCTGCTGCTCGGTTTTTTTGGAGGGACTTGGAGATTATGCGTCGGTATATTGCAGTGTGTGCAATTGCAGTATAGCTTCTGTTGGATTACTGGCGGACGGGGAGCTTTTGTGCTGGTTTTATGTGGAGGAGTTTACTTGAAAAGTTGATGAAAAGTAGTTGAATACGAAATACGTATAATGCTTGGAGAATATTAAGAATCGCTAGAATAAATGAAGCAAGTTTAACTGAATGATTTGGTTTAATTAATGTAAATAACTCTGATTATTTGTAATATTATTTTCCATTGCTCTGTTTACTGGAAGCTATTTGTAATTCAATTGTTTCGGTTCACTCACGCTCATTCGCCTCTAAGCGCCCCAACTCCTATAGAATCTAATGACTTAATGTTTGGAACAGTTTTACTCGGTTAACTATTATGTAAATAAGCATGAAAAATGCTTATGTTTACAATATGAAGGGTAACTTTATTAATTCAATCGTGGTCTTCTAGGATTGATTCTCTGCTGGAGTATTGTATATACAGGGTGAGGAGTGCGTCGGATGCGGAATAATTTTGCAAGTCTGTATATTCAAAGAGTTTTGAGAAAAAGATCGAGAGTGCGCGCAAAGACGAAGTAGGACGAACTGCTTTTGCAGATGATTTTAGAGAAGCGTGAAGTCGCATACAAAAGCGTTTAACATTAAAGGAATAAAACATTAGTTGCGCATCACGTGTAAACGATTCTCAAAACCAGTTATGCGACTCCAAGCCCTTTTCAATTTCTACAACATTGTATATTCGGCCGACGTAAATTTATTAAACGTATTCCGCGCCTTCTTTTTGCACTCTTCTCTCCTCGCGTATAATTCGCAATAAAATCGCAACGACTGTACACAACGCACACCCAATGCTCTCTTTCTCCCAACATAAACGCGAGTAGTTTTCATTCTCTCTCCTGTTTTTCGTTTGCCGCCCATTTTTCACCCCTGTCCCGGCTTGAGTGGGAAAATGTTTCAAGTACGTGCGCACCCGCGGATACACATTGAACGCGTGCTATATATAGTTTACGAGCGCGGCAGTCCCGCGGCTGCGGGATGCACCCGTATACATTTTTACGTTTTGTTTCGAATGGCATACCGCGTGTTTTTCCACTCTGTAGGGCGCATCGCCAGCCATTACCGTTTGCGGTTGGTTTAAGTCGCGAAACTACGCGCGGAGAGCGAGCGAGGCAGGCGTCCGTGAAATACATCGGCATGATGCCGGTTTTCTGGCGAATAAATTATAACGCTGATCGTGGAGGCAAATGATACGTAAAATCCGAGGCGCTTCGTTAAATTGCAAGCATGCATACATGTATTTTATTGGGTAAAACAGGTTGTTTGTTCGCTGGTTCGTCGATTTCTCAACGGGAAAACTTCTGAATTATTGTCACTCACGAGTAACGATCCCCTCATAATCAATACAAAATTACATTCATGAATAACATTACTTCATCCCAATAAAATCACGTATATAACGGTTGTTAAAAGCTCAATGTACAACCTGTAAAGGCATCACTCGCGCTTGTTCTCGAATAGCATAAACTAGCAAAAGCGCATGCAGGACGATTTCCATCCTACGTACCCTTAAAATTCTCTTCCCTTCCTGCACTCCTTGCAGCTCAATGCCCTCCCCCGCAAAAAAAACAGGAGCGACATCGCGTCCGTCATTACCCGGTCTCGTTCTACTGCTACTCTCTCTCGCTCGTGAATCTACCAGCTGTGCGCAGTGCATACGCTCGCGCGCATGGCTAATTCGCGAGAGCTGCGCAGTTCGGCGAGAGCACAGTCAGGATCCCACGATTAAAGGCGTCCCTTTTGCCTCTCTAAAGGATGAGCGCGCGCTCTCGCGCGGTTGTATATGTATATCCAGCGATAAACCAATTACCGATCTGCGCAGGACGGTGGACAAGTTCGTTTCTCTCGCTCTCGCTCTCTGTCTTTGGCTTGCAGATAGTTTGGCTCGAGAGGGATTCACGGGACCGCGGAAGGAGAGGGAGAGAGAGAGAGAGAGAGGACGAGGGAAGGAACGATCGCTATCGACGCCGCGCGGCTATCCGAGACTGATCGGACCGAGGAGAAACGACGTTGCGAGAGCGTGGGCGGCTGGGAAAGACGCAGAAAAAGAGAGAGAGAGATATGGAGATTTATTGGTGCGCGTTGTGCTTCTCTTTTTTTAAAGGGGCGATGCATGCGAAATTTGAAAATTTTATGAGCGCGCGGAAGGAAATTTATTTGACGTGCGTTGTGCGGATGGTATAACTGTTAATGAAATTGGGTTATACGAGCAATTAAGGAGCGTTTGGTTTTTTCAAAGATGGGTAGAGAGACACGTCGTAAACTTGTTAGACATGAGGAAGAGATATATTTATGCTGATTGCTCGAGAAAGACATATGAGTAACTAATTAAACAATAATGTTACAATAAAGTTCTTATATCCTAGTAAGATATTTTTGTTTCAAGTTTTGTTAGTACCTATAAAAAAAAAAGATCCGAAAGTATTTTTTTCAAAAATTTAAACTATTGTAAAAAGATATATACTTTAGCTTTATTTCTTTCATCGACATTGGTAATAAAAAAATTAAACACGATATATTATATATTATCTTTATGTTCTTATAAGTGTATTTTTAACATACTTTTATAGAAATAACTATTTATTATTTTTATTTTAACATTAATTGTGAGCTACATCACTTTCGCCACCGATAAATACGAATCTACATTGTCGAAAAAATCGGACTAACGGGGATTCGAATCGGTGCTCTCAGAACGACTTATAACGGAAGCAAGCAGCTTATCGCCTTATCCCCAGCCACTCCTGTTAAATCTCTAAATTTGAATAACAGTTTCTTTCGGATGCACACATTTTCGTTTAGATAACTCGATTGAGCCATGCTCAGTTGCATCATTGCATAATTAAGAAAAATACCTAAATGAACTATGCTATCAGTAGAGCCGCCGTTATCTCGATGAGACATTGACAATGCCCTACATACAAAAACTCATTCAAGCACAACGCACAGCACTAATGCCCAACATCTCTTTCTCTCGAACAATGAGAAATTTATCAACCTCACGACACGGCCGATCATTACACAGAAGCCGAACAATCCAATTGCACATGCGCCCTCTTATCGTCCAACCGAGCTTCGCGATCCCCACGGATAACCCACGAATTCCAACGAGCCTCTACATCAAACAAAGCCCAGTCCCATGTACCTTTCGGGTGTGTACTCCGCGCATGCATGCACCGAGGAGGAAACGGGCGCGGCGGCGGTCCGAAAATCACTTTCATGTGACTGCATGGCCCGAATAAATTCGACACCCACTCGACGAGGAAGAGAGACGCGCGTGCGCGGAGGGTGAGGGGGGCATCGGCATCAGCCACCGCGAGAGCGTGGGCGCCCCCCGTTGCTCCTAAAAAGGCCGGACGGCTATATGGCGTCCTTATAGGAAACGCGCGCGCCGCACGTCTCTTCCTTATGGTATACGCATATTACGTGCGTACGTGTGTGTGTGTTCACGTACGACACTTCCTCGGGTTGGCCTGTGCATTTGAATGCTGCTTGCACCGATACTGTGCGGGGACACTGGGGAGCTTGTGTTGGTGAGCGAGAGAGTGTGTTTGAGGTTGAAAAATGTGAGTGAGAATTTTTAGGGACGCTTTTCGAGGAAAACTGACATTCTGCGGATTTATTCGTGCTTAATTTGTGAGGAGGTGTGATGTATGTGTTTGTGTGTGTGTCTACTGCATGTAGAGCGGAAATAGGGTCTTAGAAGGAAATTTATATTGTTGGGTTAGAGGCCGGTGTGACACATGCTTTCTGAATAATATGTGACTAAGAGGAGAGGAATTTTCATCGTCCGATACGAGGCGTGCAATTTTACTGTAATTCTTTAGCAGCGTGTCAATTTCCCGATCGCTATTGTATTCAATATGCTAAATGCCTTCACGTACGCTCATAGAAAAAGTCTGGTTAATAGGCTCGTATATAATTGTGAAAATGCGTCTGTTTGTTATTCAATCAACAACTTGAACGATTTTTTTTTCTTTTGATCCCGAGGAGAAAATTATAGATATTAGACATGAATGGCATATAATATTTCGGTTTTTCAGAAGAATTTAACATATTAGAGTGCTATTAATTATAAGAAATTTAATTTTTTTTAATAATAATTTTTAATATTGAAATTTGTTATCGATATGACAAGTAAAATCCATAATATCAAAACTTATAGCTGATAGCTAAATTACGTATTTACCATTTGGAAACGTTAAATTAATTGTTAATTACTTAAAACCTACTTCATCGAATTAAACTTATTTTTTCCCTTTTGATCCCGAGAAAAACATTATAATAATTATATTGATGAATGATTTAAACAAATAATTCTTCAATTAATAATAGCGACGCCCAACGCAGATACCGCTAATTTACCCATACAATTACCGTACAAGATATTCATATTATAACGTTATTATTAATCTATTGTTCACAAACTTTCCCTACTCCCGAATCCCCCGCCGCAAAAATCCTCCCGACCCACCACACAAGCTTAATATCCCCGACGACCAGCACACAGCCAACCACGACAAAGAGGGCCATAAGGTAAATGGGTTAAAAAAAGCCCGCGAGGGGGAACCCCCGCGCTCGCGAGCAGTGAGTCAGGACGTCGTCGGCGCAAGCGCACCGACCAAAAGAAAAGTGTAGGCGCTCGCAGAGACAATGGCTTGTACGCGCTGCACCACACTCTCGTCCTATATATACACACACATAGCATTTGCATGCAATGGACCGGCGCGCCGCGCGGTAATACGATGAACCCGATCTATCCACCGCTGCATGCGCGTAAACACACGAGCGACGACACAATGCTGGTGTGCATAATAATATATGTGTGTGTGTGTGTGTGACGCGCCGCGGGGGGTGAGAGCGAAAGCCGAGCTGCTGCTGCTGCTGCTGCTACTTTGCAGGAGTGTTTGTTTGTTTGCGTTGTATATATTGAATAATATCGCGAGGGGGGAGAGAGAGGCATTGTTGGTTTTTCGATGTGGAGCGGAGCTCGCTGTCGGTGGCGGAGACGACGACTTTTTATCGAGGGATCTGCATACCTATAACGTGTATGAATTTCTCTTGGGTGTGCTGCGGGTCTAGGATCGCGTAATCGAGTTTGAAGGATTGTATTCAATTAGGGAAGGCGCTGAGTCGATTTTATCCGCTGGTTGTGATTTATCGTTGGAATTTTTATCGAGGGTTTTGGTATGTATTGGAGTGTATCGCGAGAGCCGAGCGTGCTCCAGATCATTATTTTTGGTTTTATCGGTATGGGGGTTTAGTTATGAATTTATTGTAATCGATTACTTTGATTATTGCAGAATAATCAGATGCTATTGACTATATTATATTATATAGAAATAATGGAGGAAATTATTTTAAGATTTGGCTAGCTTTCTAATAATTTACGTTTTTGTTACCTGACATAAGTTATAATTTTGAATGTCCCACGTACTCAAGAAATCTCGCTTAACAGTTTTGATTAACACATCATCTTGGCTCGCAAGAAAAGCCAACCGAAAACTTACGCAACCCAATACGAGCACCGAAAATCACTCCAACGTAACGATGTAACCCACAAGAAGCAACGTTAACGACCGACAGCTTAGCCGAGCCTTCGATCGCGAAGATCCTTACGCCCTCAAAATTTATCGCTCCTTTCGTAAAACTTGCGCAACCTCTCCAAAACCCCAAAATCTCTTCTGCCAAAAATGTCTTCTCTCCGCTCTTGTTGTCAGCTGCCGCGCGGCTCAACAAAGCAATGAAACTGTCCGACGATCGCGTCCTCTTGCAACAATGTATGTACGTACACACATGCACTCTGATTTACACCCCATGAAGAAAAAAAATCGGCTTCTTTCGCAACGGCAAGTGCTGCCCGGTTCCTGTCTTCCGTTTTTTACGATCGCTTTCTCCGAGGGACTCGCGCAACAGTGTAAGACACCGCGGCGACCTTGCGTTAAATTCATGCACTTGGCACATATACATGACAACGAGAGCGCGTTTACGCGCGCGTGTGTATACGTAAGGTTGGTAGACTTTCCCACGAGAGCTCGCTGCCCGCTGGCTTCCTATGCTGACTCGATCTCACGTTAAGGAGTTTGTATTTGAAAGAGCGAGGCACAAGAGATAAAGATTGCACTCTTTTCTTTATCTAACTGTTAAACACGACTCGTTTTTAGACCATTTTTTTCGACGCGCTCTTTCTGCTTTTGGTCTATTTTTTAAAGGGCGAGACCAAGTTGAGCTTGTTGTTACAGTTAGGACAAAGATTGGAGTTTAGACTGTGACGTAAGCCAAGATTTCGTGACTAAAAGGTTGCTATTCTTATACAGAAAGAAAGCTTAGTAAATTTTGATCAACTTTACTATTAAACAGTTAAAATCTTTTAAACGAACAATTTTTATGTTATTTTGTTATCATTATTTAAAACTAATTAATGCTTGTTAATTAATGAAGTAAATATTTTTAGCCGTATTTTAATAAGCGTTAATTATATTTACTAAATACCTTATTCAGTGTATATTTTCATTACAACCAAGTACTAATAAAAATCAATTATTTTTCGAGGAACAAAGCTAACGTAAATAAAAAAACAAAAGCATCGTTTATCAAGTCAACTCAAGAAACAAGAGGTGAGTATAATGACGACCTAAAACCTCGCTTTATTTGCCTAACTGTTGAGAGCACTTCTCGTTCGTTCTTTCTTGTTTTTTCTGTTTTCTTACGCGTCTATATTACAAAGGGAACTTGACGCACACGACGCTCGGGGTCTGAGAGCGCGCGCCAGTTTGACCGGCTAATTTACACGTAAACGCGAGCGCTATGGGAACGTCGCGACTGCTACTCGCCTTTTTCTCGGAGAAATTCGAACGTGACGCGTCGCGATTAAGCGCGCCGGCTTTCGGAAAACCGGATCTCTCGTCTTTCTCGCGCTGTCGCTGACGCGAAGCGATACACTTTTTTCACGTTTAATTAAGGTGCTAGTTTTATGGGATGCGTGGCGCGATGATTTTACGCGAGGGTTGTTGAAGCAATTATTTAATTCAGTTTATATATTAATAGAAATTGTATACTGAGAAAAGGTGTATGGCAAAATTATACACACTGTACAAGGAAATTTGTAATTTCTGTTTATGCATTGAGGATATAGTTAAATTTCTAAAAACAAATTAGCATATTTATTTATAATATAATTTAGTGAAATTTAATATTTTCTGTGCAATTTTTGCTGTAAACATGACATGATACTCATAACATTTGTATGTTTTCAATGTAGAAACCGCTATAGTCAATTTTTCTATACAATTTCTTTGCGTGTATGAGATTATTGCCGCAGAATTATTATAAATTTAACTGAAAATCATACAAGAACGTAAATGCAAAACTCAAAAACCTCATACTAAAATCTCGTTCGATCTCCACTAATAAAAGATCGGCATCAAACTGAAAACTCAGCGTGGGAGTAATCGACCGCATAGGATTTCTCGCAATTTTCTCCGCCCGACGCATAAAATCAGCTTCGAGAAGCCTGCAATTACATAAATTCGTGATTTACCGCCTCGGTGCGCGCGTGCGCAAAATTTGAGACGCCAGAGCTTCTCCATTATCCTCCCCACCCCATTCGAACAAAAAAAGGAGCCACATCCTTGAAACGAAAATTCTGCAACGTTGCGCAGCACCTTTAAAACGAAAGTGCGCGCAGATTATACGTATATATTCTTCGCAAGAACCGCGAGCGCACTTTCGAACTGTCGCTCGTTCGAGCACTTTACATCCCTGCGCCACCTATATACGATTCACGGCCGCGGCTATACGAGCGTGTATAAACTTAGCTAGCACGAAAATCACGCTCGCGCGCACGTTATTATTAGTTCATAATTTAATACGGATGGCCGGGGCCCAAGTGGCTTTACGAATCTCATTTGAATAGAGCGAGAGCAAAGAGCCGAGGTGTATGTGTGCGTGTAGACGCTGAGTCGGCGAAAAGGCCCGCGCTTTTACGGCGATCGGTAAAATAGGCGGAGGGTATAGGGTAATTGATCGCGCGGATCTTTACGACGACGCGCGCGCCAAGGGATAAACGCCGCGGCGTCGTTCGTTTCCGTGCGTTTGTTTTTATTCGAGAGAGAAGGGCTTGAGGAGCGAAGGACAGCTCTCGAGGTAATCTAAGTACTCGCAGGTGGGACGAAATTTAAAGGCGTACGTGGTCGGCCTTTTCAAGGGAGAGTTTCTTTGCTCTTGCTGGGAGTTACTGGGACTCGCGTTCAAGTTTTGTTTATTTACAATCAATGATTTGGATTTTTAATTAAAAGAAGTAACAATAAATTATATTAACTATTATAATTCAAGAATACAATATTAAACATATTATTTATATAAGAGATTGTTAAAAAAGAAGCTTTTGAACAAGTACCGTTCAATTTGTCCGAATTAGTCACTAAAGTTAAACGAGCTGGAAAATTACTAAATAAGTAAACTGTATCGGCGCGTGTCTAAGGCTTTTGGAATTTAAGTGTGAAGTTTAGTTTCAGATAACAATCGGACATAAGCTTATACTAGTTAAAGATTTCTAGCTACTCTGTTGTCTGGGCTATTGTTTCCGTTCGAATGAACTTTTTATTTCTCCTAGCCCATTACAATCGCTATTCTTGTAACATTGTCTTCAAATTTTTATAGTCCCTTTACCCATTGTACTTAACTGTAATTAAATTTAAATTTGTTTATCCAAGTAACAATGGCGACTTCTAACACCTTAATAAATTGATACTCTGTAACAGCGTGTAAATATAGATGGAACTTACGTGTATATCGTTAGAATACATCGGAAAAAATCTTTTCCAAGAAAAGCTTATGCATACGAGAATTACTATTTCCACAATGTACGTACACGAGACGGAAAGTAATTCTTATAGAACCTTTATTATATACAGCCGAGTTTCAATAATTCGACGTTAATTAATGAAAATTTGATTTATCGAGTTTCGAATTATCGATTCATAATCGTAAAAAGATAGAAAATTATGGGAGATTTTAATTATTAACCACTTTGAAAACAGGAGGATCTCAATTTAATGCATATGTATATTTGTCCGCGAATATTTAAAGAGCTACTGGGTCTTTTATAAAATTTGTTGTATTTTGTTTGGTATCGCTCAACTTAAGTTACAAAACGAAAATTCTCAGAAGTCGATTTTATTTTTTTAACAAAAAATTCTCGTTTAAAAAGCTATCCTCAGCTTTAAACAACTAACTTCCAATTAATGGAAACGTAGCAGGAAATTAGGAAAAAAAATACATAAAATCTTCCTCCTAGCCAATCTCATTAAAGTATTTGCACACTTCTAATAAAACATCACATACAATACTACCTAAACTCACAAAATCAATAAAATAAAAATTGAATGCACATGCTTGCGTACTCACGTGTTAGAGGTAGAGTGTCCCGACGCGCCTGGGTGCGAGAACGGTGACGGCTAGCCGGGGTCCGCACTTGGCCGGCGGCAGGGGCACCACCTGCTGCGTCGGCGGCGTCTCGGGCCGGGCGCTACCCCCGCAGCCACCTCCTCCTCCTCCGCCCCCGCCGCCGCTTCCGTTGCGCAGCTCCCAGACGAGGTTCGTCAGGGAGCGCGGTCTGCTCAGTCGCCGCGATCTGCCGAACCAGAGACACACCGACACGTACTCTTTCTGACTATTCTTACTTTTATATGGGTGTGGATTATGGAGATTCTTAGCGTATCAAAGAATGGAAAATAAGGAGGCTGCAGGCTGACATTGAGCGCGTGAGATGTTCGGTATTTTTGAGTAATAATGCAAGCGCGGTGGTTTGGAGTGAATTTGCACTGTATTTGAGTGATTGATCGGTACATTTGTCACTTTGTTGAAGGGAGAATTTTAATTCTTTATTAACAGACATATAGGTGTATTGCTGTTTATATTTTGAATGATGGCCGATGAATAAATAACGAGTTAAAAGAGTGAGAATAATAGAGTGAGAATTCACTAACAAAATGTTGGTTGTATTTTACTTCAAAAAGAGTAAATATTTCACTAGCTCAATTTTACAGAATTTGAAATTTTAAGTTCTGCTTCTACATTATACATATATAGCATTTATGCTGAGGAAATTTGGAAATAAATTTATTTTCTTATGCATGGTAATTGAATAGGACACTAGATGGATCTTACTCATACGACTGTATATATAAAGAAAATAAGTAGTACAAAAATATACTGGTATCAACAGAATCTACTTTATGAATTTTTGAACATGCCAAAAACGTACTTTTTTTCGTTAATATTAAAATTGGACATAAACTCTTGTTGATAAATCTTCGGATCAGATGTCTGTTTGCTCGTTCGAATTCCGTATAACGTAAGCTATTACAGTAAATTCACAAATTGAGAAAAATCGAAAGAAAAAAGTTTAAACAAATGTTCAGTCATGGGCAAATATTTAGATAATTATCTACATACAAATCTAGATAAAAACAGTATTTTTATTATAATAATATTTGTGCGGCAGAAGGATTCTCACATTTATGTAAAATTAAGGTTGGCAAAAATTTAAAGCCGAAAAACAAAGAAATGTATCTAGATAAATGTGGTTCTTTGGCTAAAAGTATGTATAGATACACATATATCTAGGTAATGTATTATTTATGTAAGAATCGTATTCCCTTTTTAAATTAAAGCTTTAACTTTGTTCTCAATTTTTAAAAAGTTTCTAATTTTTATCTAGATACATTTGTATTTAATTATATATTTATCTGAAAAATGCATATCTATAGTTAATGATAATTGATTTAGTTACGGTGTTGTCGAGAAAATTATCCTTTTAAAAATCAAAAATCATTGCAGCTATTTTTAATCTTGTTAAACACATATTTATCAAAAAACACTACTACATCTAAAAAAATTGACATATAATAACATATATCCGTTATCTTTCCACGCATTTTGCCCACGACTGTCAATCTTCAATAGACTCTAAATAAAAACCAAAACTCGACCAAAGAAGAAAAACCGAACTCATAACGCGATCCCCTTATCACTGACCTCTTTTCGGGCAGCTTGGCGCCCGCACCCGAGTCGCCCGAGGTCCTGCCGCCCGAGTGGCTCGAGTCGAGCGTCCCGTCCAGCTCCATCGCCTGCTGCAGGTTCGTCAAGCTCTTGTACCGTATGTTGAAGAGCGGCGAGCCACCCTTGAATCCGGGTGGCGTCTCCTTGAGCGGCGAGGCGCTCTTCTGCCTCATGAGCGGCCGGCCGCGCTGCGTGCCGCTGTTCTTCACGTAGAGCTTGGCCAGGGGTGGCTTCTCCACGCGATGATGATGATGATGGTGGTGCTGGTGGTGGTGGTTGTGCGCCATGGAGGCCATTGTCGTCGCCGCCGTCGTCGTCGTCGTCGCCGTCGTCATCGTCGTGCTCGTCGCGTTCGTCGTCGAGGGGTGATGGTGGTGGGCCGGACTATCCTTGACGGCGCGGCGCGTTCGCTTCTCGGCCTGGTTCTTCTTCGTGGGTATCGTCTCGATGGGCGGGGGCTCGGGTCTGTCGTCGAGCAGCGGCCCGATCGTCACCGTCACCGGCGTCAACGCCGGGCTTCCCTGGATTTGCGACAAATTTCGAGGAGTAGGGTTTGTCTTATTAATGTTTCGAATTTTGATTAGCGTTGATTGCTTTGAATTAGTATACACTTTTGACTGAAATTAATAAGTCTGTACTAAAGAACTACTAATATCTGTACTTTATTAACCATTGGCAAAGATAAATGTGTCTAGATAAATGTATCTAGAATAGAATCTAGATAAAAATGTATGTTTATTGAAAAAGCACTCTATGTAAGATAACGGCACACATAAGAAATATATCTAGATAACTCATCTGATGAAAATTTCCATTTAAAGTATCTAATATCCTTTTTAGATCCTTATCATATTTTACTAGATTCATCTCTAAAAATATTGATTTCGATAAATGCAGTGTATCGTACATAAAATAACTTATATATAACAAACTTATATAGATATTACATATTTATCTGGAAAACGCGTTATTGAGATAAAAGCAAATAGAATAACATTATCGAGATAAATTATACGAAAAGGGTTATATTTAGGTAAAAATTAATAGCAAATATAATAATAATATATTATTATATATTAATATATATCATAATATTATACATTATAATATTTTAATATTATTATTATCCAATGTATTGGAACTTTTTAAACATTTTTCTATTGGCAATGAAAACTACCACTGAGGGAGTGGTGGCGCTAATTAAAATGTATATTCCCATCCGCTATGTTTGTTAATTTAACACGGGATACTGTATCTATATATATTAAAAAGGCCGATGGGAGTATAAAACACCAGAGGGCGCATGCTAAATTTAAACTATCAATAAAGGCTATGTCATCTAACATTTTAGGTAATAATAATATAATAAATATAAACATTTTAATGTCTCCTTTGTACAGTAGATAGCAAACTTAAATTTATAAAAAAAACTTTTTTGTTCGAAAGTAAGAAACGGTTGATTCGTGAAAAAATATAGATATAAATATTTATTTGAAAAGAACGGGGATATAATATGCAATTATATAATACTAACCAGGCCGTTGGTCTGTTGATTGGTGAGTCCGTTGCCGAGGGGCGCCGGGCTCTCGTAGGGCGACCTGACGCTCTTGGGCAGGGGCGCGAAGCCCCTGACGTAGTCGTAGATCTGGTCGATCTCGTCGTACTCCTCTGTGTAGCAGGCGGGCGGCACGCGGTTCTCGTCGCGCCCGTAGCCGTGGCCGGGCGCGCTGTGCTGGTGGTGATAGTGATGGTGATGGGCGCTCGGTGCGGCCCCGTGCCGATGGTGGCTGGGCGCGTTGGCGCTGTCCGAGCTGGCCGAGCGCCGCAGGAAGCCGCCGCTGCGCGCCTGCCGGCTCGGCTTGCTCTCGCCCAGTCGGCCGTCCAGCACGTGCGCCCTGCAAGTATCGTCCGGCGATTCGGGTTTTCTTTTTCGATTCATTCGTATGTATAGGTATCATGACTTTTATATTGACGATTCTTTTATTTATTTTGATTTTGATTCTTTTTGTGGGCCAAATTGTATTACGTAGATTAAGGTAAATTGGAAGATATTCCAAAATAGTGTAGAGAAAAAAAGGAGAAACGTATATCGCATGATCGTTTTACAGAAATTGTAGATTAATTTTTTCAGCATATCGTTGGGATCAGGTAAAATTCATAGTAACTACTTCGCGTCTTTAGATTAATTTACGTAGTAGACACAATGTTAAATGTTTGCAAAATCTGAGAGTTGTAATTAAATCTACTATATATACATATATAGGTTATCTTGTTACAAAGGTTACATGTATCAAGGGTTTATATTGTATTCAATCTAATTAAGATAACAAATTCCTATAACGCACACCAAATTTGAGGATCATATATTTAGTAGATTTGATACGACCCTGGTTCTACACTGAAAAAAAAATTTGTTAAATCTAAGTAAACGTTTCCTTGAATCGTACTAAGAATAGATTTACTTAAATAAAGTAAATATTTCTTAAATTTAGTAAATATTTATTGAATTGATCTATCTATTATCAAAGAAATCTTTTCTTAGTACGATTCAAGGAAACGTTTACTTAGATTTAACAAATTTTTTTCAGTGTATATAAACTGTTAGTAGCAGTTTTAAAGAATAATTAAGTGTAGATTTAAATAAGAAATAGACAAATTCGATTATGAAACAATTTATTTGAAAGAGTAAAACTTTGAAAACTTTATATTATGTAGACGATATCTTATTTTTTCCATAAATGCAAATAAATGTTTTTCAATCCTTAACTGTTTATATATCTCGAATATGTAAATTTAATTGCAATATCTAACTGTATTATACTACCGTAGATATTAAAATATCTTCTCTACGTATTTTAATTAACAGATGCTAATTAAAAAAAACGATAAAGATAAAGTGACATACATCTTTATCAGTTAACAAATCATACCATTAATTATCTTCCAATTATACTTTAATTTCAATGCTCATAATGGAAATTGACGTCGCGTGACCTACCTGTCGGCTACATCGGCGACCAATCTCGCCGCTCTGTCGACGAGCCTCGTGAACTCGGGCATCGCTCTGAGCGCCTCCTCGTTCCTGGCCTTGACGAGCTTGAGCGGCGCTGCCAGGGGCAACGCCACAGCCGCGCCCTCCCTCTGCAGCGGCAGCGCGAACACGTGCTCCTCCTCGAAGCTCGACAGCAGTCTCAACTCCGGCAGAAACTGCGACGACGACTTCAACCCTCTCGGCGGCTGTCCGTGCACCAATCTCACCTAGTGTTGGAAATTGAGGCGTGATTTTATATGTTTATTGTTAATAGTAAAATAATTATAATTAATTATATTAAACAAATTGCCAAGAAAGGTATTTTAGAAAAAAGCATTTTTCATTTCCGTTTTATAGAAACTATTATGATACACGATAGTTTTTGTACGGTATTTAAGTTGCTAAATTTGAATATATAGTCACAATTTTTAAATTTTGAGAAAATGGCCTATCCAAAGGACAATTGAGAATTTCAAAAATTGTCTATTATATGCGTTTTTCCCTAATATTTTAGGAGATTTTCGTGTCGGTAATTTTACATTTAACTGTAGTTTCGAATTCAGCGACATAAAAATCTTCTAGAAAACAAAAGCACACGGAGAGAATTTTCTAATAAAAATTATGACGAAATTCGCAGTAAAAATTACCGTGAATGACTATAAACCTGGGACACTCTAACTTTCCGGCAGTTTTTATTGATATTTACGATAAATTTTACCGTACTGAAGGGTAAAATTTGCCTGCCGCAGAGTAAAAGTTCCCTGTACGAATCTTAGAGAAAGCCAAAATTTGTGGTAAAATTTGTACGAAATATTTTTTAAAAATCTGGATTTTCTTCCAATTATTGTAGCAGTATCATTAATACTTAAATAAGTACATTTATACACATTTATATTTGAGTTAACCTAAAATGTGTACACGCTCAGTTGTTTCCTTTATCAGCTCTCGTCTTTTTCTCAAATCAGGTAAATTTTACCATTCAGTGCGGTAAAATTTATAGTCTGTGCGGTAGAATTTGTAGGCAATGAGGTAATTTTTATAGTAAAATATCAGTAAAAAGTGCCAGAAAGTAGGAGTGTCACAGCTTTATAGTTATATACGGTAATTTTTACCCTGAATTTCGTTATAATTTTTATTAGAAAATTCTCTCTGTGCAGGTATTAAACATTTTTAGAAAAAAAAGAAACAATAGTATTCACGATATATTGCAAGTTGTTAAGTTTCAGATTCAATAAAAAGAATTAACCATGAGAAGCGTAGCTTACGATGAAAATGTCTTATGACCGTTTTAAAACAAGCATACGATAAAATCCATTTTTATCAATTTTTATACGTTTTGGTTGTCTTAAAAAGTAAGTGCAAGTATTCTCACTTTTAGTTACAAATAATTGTACTTGAAATTTCAGTTCCATACAAATTATCATTAAGAGCTAATCAATGAATTATCGAATATTCCGCCACATTATCATATAGAATGCCATACATCCCGCCTGCACAAAAGCTCGCTCACCGTAAGCGGCAGCCTCTTGCTGAGCAGCGCCCTGGCCGTGTGTACTCCGCTGATGTTGTCCTCGCGGGCGAGTGCGCTGAATCTCGCGCGCTGATCCATGGCGAGGAGGACGTTGTCGCCCCTGCAGTCGACGCAGCGCAAGAAGCGACCGCGCCCCGGTAGACTGAGCTCGCCCAGCACGGCGATCGTCTCGCCCGCGGCGAGGGTGCGACTGCCCTCCGGCACGACGATGCCCGACTCGTCGAGTTTGCAGGCGACGCCGCGGACTGTCTCGCGCACCAGGGCACCCTCCTCGGGACACCGACGGGCCAGCTCGCTGACCGACTCGATGCCGCGCACCGCGCGGCCCTCCTCCGACAGGATCTCGAAGTAGCCGATGTAGGAGTCGGGGATGGCCAGACGCGGACCCACGCCAACTACTCGCCGTCCCTCCTTGGGTGGACGAGAGAGATAGATATACTTTTTATTTTCATAACAATCAAAAATATGGTACAGAATATATGTACATATAGTTTCATTTCTTAAGATTAAATTAAATTTACGTATTTGTCACAGAATAGTTTTTTTTTTAAATCACATATAGTCATGTTATCACATTTCGTCATATTTCGAGCAGGTACAGTCTGTATAAAGCTTTGGTAATAGCATACGCACAATTTACAATATATATCTATCGTGTCAATTTTATAAAAAAAAACAAAAAAATATTCACACACGTTACAGCTACATGCATGCATCCATTCATGCCTATAAATACATTCGAACTGGTTGCTAAAATTTTATCCTGTATGTAAAACCTGATAAATATAAATAAAATAAATAAATAAATAAATAAATGAATAAATAAATATATAAATACATGAATAAATAAGTATACAAATAAATAAATAAATAAATAAATTAAGACAGGTACATTACATAGAAAATTTGACATAAAGTAACACATACATTCAACACTTAATTTTAATTCTGTTGGTCACCGCTCTGCTGCCCGAGATATCTAATCAACGCTGTTTTGAATTTACATAGGGACGGAAGATATCTCACATCGCAGGGGAGGTTGTGCCATGTTTATTGCTTTATACAATAATAACCCCGCAAAGTACGCTCGTCTTCCCTTTATAGCAAACCAGCCAAGATATTTCCTGTGAGGAGTGGAGAGAGGTAGATAGAGAGGGATATGGGGGTAAGAAGAGAGATATTGGCGTGTGGCTTTGTTTGAGGGTGCTCGGTGTTGGCGAGCAGGGGAGAAAGTGTACATTGAATGGGGAGGATTTACTTATGAAGATTACCGTGAGAATTGTGGTAAACGTGAGTTTTTATCAAGCTGATGAATGGTAAGGATTAAGGTTTTTTATCTTAGTTTTTTACCGCTCGGTGGGATACATTTTACCGTGAATTATGGTCATTTTTAACATTCAATAGGGTAAATTACAGCAATTCGTACCGTTCATAAGGGTATATTTTTTATCTGGTGCCTCACGTTTACTATGATTTTTACGGTAATTTTTATCAGATAATACTCTCTGTATACTGTTGTCTATAATGGTAGAAAGTAAAGGCTTATAATAACTAAAGTTATAAATTTTAATATCAAGGTAATAGAAAGTACTATACGTATAACCGTAATAGAATGTGCTAAATTTGATCTGCAAGTAATTACAGTGAAAGTACCTTAATTCGAAAACCTCTAAGATTTGAAGTCAAGACCGTTTTACTTGAGAAAACCATTATAGGTATAAATAAGAAGAAAATAAAAAGATGTATAATTCTAATTTTTTCTGAGAGCTCAAACCTGCATTACTATATTTAATTTTAGTATTTTATCCTATACAATATGAAATTTTCAGCGAGCTAGTCTCCAGAATAAGTAATTTTCAGAAATTGATCAAAATATAATTCGTATTAAAAATTATACACCTAGCGTGTCTCATTTATTATAATTAATATAAATGTATACTTCATGTGGATCATTTTGTGCACGGAAATGCAAATTAAAGTTTAACTGTTGCAATAAAGTTAAAATATTTATAATTAAATCCAGAGAAGAGAAGGAAAAGAGTATCGCGGAGGAATTTGAGCACTTTACATTCTGTAAGTACTTTATCAACTACAAACAAATAAATCAATCCAGGAGAAAAAAATATGATTCATAAGTAATGGATTTTCCTTACGATAGGCATTCGCAGTAAAGGAAGCTAGTTTTATAGTTCGTATAAAATGTGGAACATATGTAATAATCAAATTAAATAAACAAAAATAATTTTTCAAATGAGTATGTCTTAAATATTATAAATTTATTTAATAAGGCATGCACTAAACCTTCATAATTCGCAATATTTCTGCTTTTTCTCTATGATTAAACAATTTCTGTAAAAAAGTCTTTACAATTCAAACAAATTTTATTTTTCCTATATTAGTTTCGAATTAGAGATGTTCTAGTAAAATCAATTAAAATAATTATATAATTTTATTTATGATTAAATTTTATTTATAAAAATAGTCAAACATATCTAAGAACTACATTTATCTATTTTTAATTTGAATTAACCTATTATAAACTAAGAATATTTGATTAATATTCATATATAAATATTCACAACCTAAATCAATCAAAACCTTTACCATCATAATTGCGAAACCCACCCGTCACGGACAATTATAACAAGGACCCACTTTCTTCATTTAATGTTCAACTTTGAGTATAAAATATCTCCCAATAAATGAAATAAAACAACAACGCAGCCTTCCACAAAGGTTTCTCCTCAACATTGAAAAATAAACGAAGAAAGTGACTGTCCGTATTCGTAAACCCCCCATTCTCAACGCACTAATAAATCCTCCACTCTCATCGAACGCTACTAATGAATTAATCATGAAATCTATCCCGTACCTTGATTTTGACCGCCTGGGCGACGATCTTGCGCCTCCTGCCCGCCGAGACTAGTAGGGCCGTGCTCTGCAGGCCGGGCGCCGGCAGTGTGGGCACGCCCAGGCCCCCGTACTGGCCCTTGGTGATCTTGATGACGGCCGGCAGCCGATACTTGCCGACGAAGTCGCGCAGATACGTGGCCTCGTCGGCCCAGCGGGCCGCCGCCACGATGATCTGGCCGTCGGTCGCTGCCATCCCGGCCGCTCCCCAAATGACCGAATGTTGTCGCGTGCTTTGGCTGAAGGCCGGCGCGGCGCCCAGGGCTCTCCTATCCCCCTGCCGACACTTGCCGAGCGCTAATCCCCGAGCTGGCACGATACGCGGCGACAGTCGTGCGGCTGGTGATGGGACTGCTTCTGCTGCTGCTGCTGCGACCTGGCGACTGCCCGTCTATGCTCCATCTGCAACGGAGAACGAACATTGCGATTGGTTAGAAAAGAGTTGCGTCTTTTGCCTGGGTTTGATAATCATGTTGTGGGATTATTTTTTTTTCGACGTTCGTGAAGGATGAATGTGGAATTTTATAATAGATTCTTGTTTTTATAGTATTTATTGTTGGTAAGGTAAGTGAGTCGGTTACTGTGCCTCTCGATATTCCTATTTAAAAAGTTATGAAATCATATAGTTACTCGGTGCAAAAGTAATTTATATTAGAAACTGCTATCAGTATTTTTTAAATAAAAATATCGTAGGACACAGTAACTGACTCATTTACCCTACACAGTTCAAAAAAGTACTATACATCGTTTGTTAAAAATGAATAACACACAATTGCATGTTACTTTGATAAAGAAAATATGCTTAGTTATTTTTAAATTAATGTTTGCTCATTTTTTGTACACATAAACGTAAAAGTTATAGAAACTACAAAAATATATATACATTCAAATTAACGCAAAAAAATTTAACAAACAAATAATCAACATATTAGGAATTCGCTTTTAACCGTGAAATATTCATTATTACTATAATTTTGTGTTATTATGTGCGCTCATTTGCTCCTCATCCAAGCTTTATTAGACAAAGATAGAGATTCTTCTTAAATATGGCTGTCTCTTTCTATACAATGCGAGCGCGTTTTTTGGTTTCAATTATGCGTTCGAAGTAGAGATACCAATTGTATGAATATGGTAATTGTATAATAATGATTGTCTGGTTTTATGGTTTCAATTATGCGTTCAAAGTGGAGATACCAATTGTATGAATATTCTAAGTATTTTGTAAGGTGTAAGTTTAAACGGCGTTCTAGGATAAGTGCATCCAGAAAAACTCGCGGTTTAAGTAGAAAAAGGCATATTTGGTGCGCCTGCTCAGTTATGAAATGATTTGCCTCCATTAGGCATTATTTACAAAAAGGCAAAATAAATAAAGGAATACAAGAAGATAATAGTCTATAAGAATTTCTACTTAAGAAAATTCTACAAATTACCGAGGAATTTCTACAATCGATACTAAACAGGGTAATTTCGTACTCCAAATTGCACCTAACATCCCTTATTAACAATAACTGCACACTGCACCCTTATAGTTATACTACAACTCCATTTCGCGGAAACACGCTGCACGCGGAAATCCTTCGGCTCCTTCTTGTATCATTCTTCCACGTGATAAAGTAGCACCACGCACGCACACTGCTCATCTTCTAAAATAATCGGCGGCGATCGGCAGCAAAATTCTCCTCGCGGCTAAAAACAAACCAAGCTCCTATAACTCCTCTTACATTGGATAAAGAAACTACGCCTCCCTCCACTTATATGCCACTGTTAATTTCTTGTTGAGTTTTCAGTTACGAAACTGAAGTTATTTGCAAGCACGTCACTATACTCATTTATAATGCAATTGATAATTCAAGCAGTACAGTACCTCAAACTTTACTTAATTATTAAAATATCAAATACATTTTTATGTATGAAAAAATAAATTCACTCAATACACGGTAAAAATTATGACGAATGAGCTTAATTTTTACCGCGCGCACATAAATTTAATATTCACTACGAAGTCGGGACGTATCATGTTTACCACAATTTTCACGGTAATATTTATCGTAAACTTTTCCCAGCGTGCTATCGCTACATTCGAATTTGCATACTCCTATAAATGACTAATAAGGTATATTTTAACGATCGATGATCGAACGACCCTGCATAAACTAAACTTTAACTCGTACACTGTAACTGAAAACTCAAGCATTTTTCAACGGCGACACACACGAGCATACGCACGCCCGGCCGTTTATATACGACGCGCGTACGCCAAAGGGCTAATTAGCGACCGGTCGTAGCTTGCCCGCGCCTGCACCCGGCACTCCGCATTAAAACGCGGCTAATCGCGCCGCTCTCCTCCTCTTCTCCGCGTGCACCTATATACACAGATCAACCACCTGTGGCGGAAGCAAGCCGCCACGTGACGAGTCAATTCGCGCGCATGCGCAAAAAGCCTCGCGGGCGCGCGCGCCGACGTGTATTATCCAGATGCAATGGATAGATAATGGAAATATGACTCTATTCTTCACGCTGCTGACCGCTGCTGCCCGGCATCATCTAGTTTTCGTCCTTCTTTTTTCGGGGTGTATGTAATAAAGCGGTACGCTCGGGGCGTCTTTCCTTTTTTTGAGTGGATGTATAGGCATCGCGGAATAGAGAAATATCGATGCATCTGTTTCTTTGGGAGATATGGGAAACTGGTTCTTCTTTGGTTGTTGGATGGCGAGCAGGGCATAAAACAGTATTTATCGAAGGATAGGTATAGAAGGTGCAGTGGGTACGTAAAGCGGGATAATCCAGTTTAGTTTGCGGACCGGCGAATATTGTTAATTGATTAGCGGGTATGTACATGAAGAAGAGGCTTTTTAGAGTGTACGCTGAATTAACATGTTACAGTGTACCGTAAACGCTTGGAAGAAGCTGACTCTTCGCTTGTTATTACGTCGCATAAATAATAAGGGATATCAATAAGACATCGAGGTTGTAAGTGCGCGCATGCGAAGAACGATGCAAATTCAGTAGATGTATCGAGAGACGCTCGCAATTTTACCAGTCGTCGGTGACAAATAGTCAAGACGCGCAAAATTATAAACCTCGGGGTCATAATAACGCAAACAATTTATTTTCGCTCTGCGCGAGCTCGTTGATTGCCTCGGTTTACCAGCTCTTCAAACGCACAATTAGGATGTTAATACCACCCCTAGCCCGAGTACACCCAATCCCGCGCGAAACACAATTTCCCATGCAAATTGCGAAGAACGGATCGCACGTCTCATTAGCGACAAGCCGCGGCGCAGCGACCAAAACAAAGCTAAAATAATAGTAACCAGCGAGAAACCTGCTGTGCGCTAATAACCAAGCTCTTTATTGTACGCCACACGCACGTGCGACCGGCCTGGCTCTGTTTCACTATTTTCCCTATCTGCTCCGTGTAGCATGCTCGCTCGCGTGGTATAGACACGCGCGTGTCGATCGGCAAGAGTACATACCCACACCGACGAGAAGAGAAAGAAAAAAAAAAAAGAGAATAAAAGACCGACCGAGAAAAGAGAGATGGAGAGACGTACCGGTTCCGCAATTTTCCTTCTCGAGCGCTGCACGTGTGCGACGACGAGGACGCAACGCAGCGCGCGCGAGCTGCCGTTGCTCGCCTCCTCTGCCTTGGCTTTTCGCGCGGGCAAAATTTACGAGACGCGAGCGAGCGAGAAATGCGGGGCACTGCGCGTACCTGGAGGTATATATACGCGCGCAATTTCGAACGCTAGGTATAGGTGAAACGCGTGTGTAATGCATCGCGAGAGGTATAGAGGAGAGAAAGAGAGAAAGAGAGAGAGAGAGACCGGAAGGAGTAATTTCGAGGAAAAATATAGACGAGTGCATGCAGCGTCGATACGTCGATCGCCGTATGGCTTCCCTTGGGTTGGGTTGGAGGTTTTTGTGTTTGCTTTTGTTTATGCGCTTTGGATTGACGGTACTTAATGAGAGTTGAGTTGAGCGGAGAGGAGCGCACCTGTGTGCGGGACGATCGGAGCGAAAGAAGGAACGCTCTTTGTTACTAGCTTTTACTGATATAGTGAATATTCATTGGTTCATTTAAAAAATAAACATTCACGACGAATATAATATATTGTCTAAAATAAGCGCTCGGAAATAAGAAGTTGAAACAATAATCTTGAAGATACTTAGTAATTTTATATGGATTAACATTTGTATTTGCATTTTTTTATAATGGATTAAAAATTCTATACGTTTTAGATTTTCAAAAAAAATGACCCTCATAATGAATTTCTTTATGAGGAATTATTTGCTTATAACTTAACTGAAACGCATGTATACATTTCTTTTTAGCTATAACCCGACCTTCTATTATGGTTTTTCCTTAATTAATCATAAAATTAGCATAATACGACGGTACTTATCATAATATTTAAGCTATTTATCGGTTATAAGCATAACACGAACTGCTTTTTGTAAGTCATTTGAATTCTCATTTAAAATAAAATTCAAAGATGAGCCTCACATAATTAATCATCATTAATAAATTCTAATGTGATAAAGTACTGCTCGAAGCGCCACGCGAACCTTTTTCAAAAAGACCAATTTCCCGCGCATAACATGAATACTAACCACATCCAAAAAAGAACTTTTCACTCTAAATCACCATTCTCGCGCGGAATCCCATTAATCAGCAGCCAGCAGGCTTACAAACTTCCCGATAAGCCAGCGCGGCTCTGGAGCCCCTCCGTCCCAACTCATACGTCAAAAATCAACGATAAACAAGAGAAAACCCACCGCGCGCGCAAAAACAAAAAACGCGAAAATCTCGCTCTTGATAAACACGATCTAATATCGCTCCGAGCTAAACTGACTGTAATGTACACACACACACAGACACGCGCGCATACATATACATCGGAAAATTCCTCGACACTCAGCTCGTATACGCACGCGCCGCGCGATGTAATAAATTCAATTTGAGGCACTAAAGGCGCGCAATTATATCAGGCGGCGGCGGTGGGCCCCGCAGCTGTTCCGCGTCGGCTTCTATACCTAATAGGAACGTGACCAAGCGCTCGCTCGCTTCGCGTATGCGCCCGTGTAGCGAGATACGACGCGCAGGGCTCGGGGCGGTTTACGGCCGCGGGCGATACGAGAAGAGAGCGAGTGGGAGGGGGGACGGGGGGAGACGAATGGACGTTGGGATGCTTGATTGAACGATGTGTATGCGTGCCACCGCGAGAGGCGCCTGTGCTGTTTATGGGTTGTGTGCGTGTATGTGTTTGTTTAGGGGGGAATTTTTTAATGGATGATGGGGGATGTTTGAGGTTAGAAATGAAATAAATTACAAATTTTCCGACTCAAATCTTACCGACTAAATTATTGCTCGTTCTCGAAATGTAGTAATCTAATATCGTACAAAGTTTCAAGTAGATATTTCAGTATTTTGACGAGTGTTATTCGAACAAAATCTCGAGAGCCCTGTCTATAAATTTTATGGAAATTTTTATAGAAAATTTAGTATTACTGTAAAGTGTAAATAGAAATAATAGTCTTTGGTATACAAATTTTCTCAGTATTTCTATTTATGTAAGAATATATATTCTCAATTACAATAAATTATTAGTTTTTCGGAGTGTAGAATAAATGTATGTAGGTACTTTTTCATATATATTAATCAACCATTAAGTATACAAAATTTCAACTTCAAGCAAATATTTCAATATTTTGACGAAGGCCATTCAAAGTTAGTCTCTAGAATCTATAGGTATAGCACGAAGTGAAATATTTGCTCGAAACTTTATAATATAGGCATGCACATTATTATAGAAAGAAAGAACAATGATAATTTGATTTTGCATAATTCGATCTATATATATTTATAATTACAACTAATTATTTATCGTTTAGTTTAAATATCACATTAGAAAGTTAAGCTTTCAATTAACTTTAACAACATTTTAAGTAGAAACAGCCAGCTGTGATAAGACTTACGTGAAGCACTCTCACGGCTGTTGATTCTTCAAGAAAACGAACGGTCTTCTTTCAATATGAGCTATTACGAAGAAAAATGTGCAGAAGCGAACTATGAATTTGTGTAAAACATGCAAGGAAGACCTACGACAGTTAATCCCCACGCGAATCCCGTAAATCACCGCTCTGCGCCGGGGTAAATTCACCGTGCACGAGACTATAATATGTCACAGGGAGCTTAAAACCGTCGCATCCTTCTAAAAAGAGAAAAAAAATCCACTAAAAAATACATTCCCCCCGACCATTGTTCAAAACATCATTGCCATTTCACATTGTCCACGCAATATATCCCGCGCGATCGAATCGGCAACGCGAGTTTAATTTGAAAATAACGGTGTACAAGCGGGGGCAGAGCGCCGGTACAAGCAAATCTCCAATCACAGTAGGTACGTAGCTTTCGCGCAAAGCTATTCCTGTAACAATAACGAAGCACGCGGCATCATTCTATAAAAATCAATATAACCCCTCGATAAAAAATAAAAAAAAAGAAACATTACCGCAAGACCTCTCGAGCACGAGATAAGACTCGCGTGTATATACCCTGCGGAGCCACGAGGTTGGTGACCAATGACCCGGGGCGTCGTGACAGGCGCGCCTCCAGGAAGTCATCCGCACCCCCCTCTCCCCTCTCTTTCTCTCTCTCTCCTTTTCATTTTCGATTTTTCTCGGCGTACCCTATTTATCTCTACAGCACGGACGTGGCCGTCTGTGCAGCGGCAGCAGCAGCAGCTGCTGCTTGTCTATAGCCACGTGCTCCTGCGCAAGCGCGCGCGCGTACTATTAAGCGCACATATCTCGCAAAATCATCTCCGGTGTATTAACGGCTCGGGATTTCTTTCGCGGCTCCTCTCCCCCTTCTTTTTTTTTATCTTTGCGTTTCTTCCTGTAGCCGCATGCGAGGTACTGCCGATGCAGGTACTTATTTGCGAAATGCACGCGAGGACGCGGCTCGTGTGTGTGTCGTTTTCGCTTTTTTTTTTCTCTTTTCGTGTGTTCGAGCCTTGGTGCACGTGTAGATGGTGTAACGGAGGGAGTTTTTCCGCGGTGGGGCTTACAAATGTTGTGCTATCGTTACGCGGAACTGTAGGGGATGGAGGTAAAAAGAGCGAGTACCGCAATGAAGAGGTAGTGCTGATGAGGTGATTAAATGTATGGATGAATTGCTACAGGCGTATTTTGATAAAGCGTGATGACTAGAAAACACGGAGTGATGTTGGTACATGTAAATTAATCAAATATTTGATTTAATAGGATTACGCGATAATGTATCCACAAAAAGTGCGTAATATCTGATTGAAAACATTCTTCAATGAAAATCCCCACGTGATGCATTTATAAAAACGTTATTTCGAAAATCTCAATATCCTCCTTTCTTTTGCAGATTAAGCAACTCAGCGCAATCGTAATTTATTTTTCCATGCACTCCGGAATCTCTGCACTCGCCAATGATACGGCTCGCCAATAAATCCCGATCTAGAAGCGCCATTTTTATACCTCGATATACCGAGCGTAGCTCGCGCAAGGATACTGCGATCTTTCACTCATCGAACGAGGAAACTCGCAACGAGCCATTGGAACTTTTGCGCCAATGCGCGGCGGATGAAATTCGATAAGCCCCCCCTTAATTACATTACACGCCGCGGCGCGTGTAGTCTGCAATCGTCGAATATAAGACTGTATTACAGAGTTGCGGCGCACGCGCACGCGCGAAACAATTGCGCAAGTAGCAACAGCAGCAGCAGCCGAGGTGCGCGTGCCACTTGGCGCCTTGCTCGAGATCGAATGAAAGCCGCACGCGGATCCCGTCGAAGTGTGTGTATCGGTGTACAAAAAATTAGTCTGGTGATAGTCTGACGATAGTCTGGCTACATAAGTCTGGCGAATTTTCGGCGAAAGTCTATCATTTGTTATAGCTACTAGAGTCAGATTTTTGTTTAATGTTATGTTAGGAAAAGTAACATTAAAAAAATGAATAATTATAAAATAATACACTTATTGTTAATATCGGTTAGAATCGTACTAAATCATAATTAAAAGTTCTTTTAATTATTGTAATCGTGCTTCAAATTTAAATATTTGTACAGAATAGAGAGAAGATTTTTTTAGATTACTGACTTGACAGAAGAGAACGCACTTGTTTTGCAATTTTAGTAATAGTTTCGCGGAGATTAAGAACATGTATGCATGCCTATTATACGTTTTACGATCTGTACATACAATGGAGAATGCGAAAGATTGGTAGAGTTTGAATAAAGAGAATTGTAGAAAATTATAAATGAATGGGAAGTAGCGTAATATTGATTTGCGTTAATTCTGGAATTTAACGATAGGTTTAGTTTTACTCAACTACTATACGTTGAAATCCTGTTACAGCCTACGTACTTTCAATCGTAGGTGCTAAGTCGATCACTCATTCAATTAATTTGTACGAGCTATAATCGATCATTAAATTAAATGATCGTGTACTAGAAACGCGAAATCGGCTTACGGTGCTTCGATTGGTGCAATGAAAAGATCGTAAAATAAATCGCGACTTTTATTTCAAACAATTTGCATCATTTCACTTACTTCTCCGAACTTCCATGCAACGATACTCGGCATCATTTTGTTTCTGAGAAACAAGTGTCACAAGCAGTTACAAGCACGACAAAAGACTACATAAAAACAATAATACATCATCCATTATGCACGCAAAGATCTCGACAATGCAAATGTCCGCAAAATTGTCACCTCGTGAATTTCCCACAGCGCCATTTCCCAATTTTTCAACCCGCAGCACTCAACGCAGATAAAAGAAAAGCAACAAAGAAACACGCGCGTCCGAATAACTTCGTGAGAACGACCCACTACCAGACTACACGGCTCAAACGAAACTAACGACAAATGATAGCCTAGCGCAACAGCGATTGTATAACCACGGAATTCGCTAGCTCCGAAAGAAGGAAGCTGCGCACGAGCAACGCCTATAATAGCGCACAGCCGAAATTAAAACTCGCAATTAGAGGCGCGAGATTGGCGCGTTATACAAGCACTCGCAGTCATCCCGAGGTATGAACCTTCTCGCCTTTTCCACGTACACCGGTCGAGAAAGAGGGTAAGTAAAACCCGAATCCGCGAGCGTGCACTTTCCTAATCCAATTGCCCGCGCCGGCGCGGCTGCTGTTGTAGGTATTGTAAGTGTGTATATAGTAGCTTTCTCGGGCGGCTCGCGCGCTCAATCTAATTATTACAACGCAGCTGGAGCGCGAGAGTCTCGGGGCACGCGACGCTGCCGAGAATTGCATTATACACGCGTCAGCTATGTTGCCTTTGCGCGAGCAGTGTATAGAGGTTTTTCTCGCCTGTGTGGAGAGAGAGAGAGAGAGAGAGAGAGAGAGTGTGTAAGCGAGTGACCTCGCGAATATTTCGCGCGGCTAGCCTAGATTCGGAGGCAAGCGACGGTGGCAGCTGATATGGCGTTGTTGTAGTGTTAGCGGTTTTAATTCTTTTGGGGTGAGAATGGAGGTGGATTTACTTTGGGTGGGTGGGAGGTTTTGCTGTGCACTCGTGCGAAATCTTTTTTGTTGGAAATTACGTTTGTTTGCTTAGCATCTGACTAATGTATTTTATTAGTTTGTACTGTTAGGGTATACATTCTCATGTATAAAACACGTAAAAAAAACATTTTTTAGACATTTTTGCAAGCTTATATCATCCATAGAATAAAATGTCTTTTTGGCATTTATTTATACATCTTTTAAGATTCTCAAGATATTGTTCTTATTGCTTTTTTTCACATAGCCTTAAGATGATGCTAAAGCCATTTGTCACCAACAAATACGAGGATCCACTTTTCTCATTTCATTTTCAATTTTGAGTAAATATCTCTATGAAAAGTTGTTGTTCTAACCAAAAAGAACAACTTTTCATAGAGATATTTTCTTAAAGTTGAAAAATGAATTAAAAAAGTGGTTCCCCGTATTTACCAATAACGCGGGGTTTAACATCACCTTAAATAAGTTACTGTATATGTATGTGTCGATGAAACAATAAATGTTTAGAAAAAATTAGGATTTAGAAAAAAACTACTCAACTAATTTAAAAGTACTGTCGTGAATATGCTATGATCTACAATCAAAAGTCTTGGACAATGTATTTCTTTTTATATACTCTTTTTACGAAAAGAAATATTTTTTTCGATCAAATCTTTTCAAAGATGCATATCGATTTTTCAATATTTTGTTTTGATTTTAGGTCATACCGAATACATCTATATATTTTTTAAGAAATCCTTTATTTTCATTTTAGATGAGATTATTTTTACATTATGTATATACCCTGTTGAAACCTCTCCTCTTTTATCATTACATAGTAAGTTAGCAATCTAGTAACTTAGCAACTTATTAAAGGCTTCATGGTCAAAAGAGCAATAAGGAATTTATTTAACATCTTATAATATTATGTATATGCGTATAAATAAATGTTATCGTCCAAAAATGATTTGAAAAATACATTTTGTTTACGCGTTTACAAGTGAGCACTCTTAACATACATACATATGTATCATGTACATATATTTTATAAAAATAAAACCAAACAAGAGAATGAAAACCATTTACGATTTCACTTACCATAAAAAAATAATCGCTTCGCCCAACCTCACGCTCGCGCTACCTTCGCAGCCTACCTTTACAATGTAAAACAAACCATACAACTTTTTTTCTCCAGACGCGACCACAACGCTCTCAAAATTTCTCCATTGTCCCCCAAGAAGAGCCATCATCCTCGTCAACCTCTCTCTCTCTCTCACTCTCTATCTCCAGACGGTAAATAATAAAAACCTCCATCCCGCGCGCGCACGCGCGCATAAAAGTCGCTCGTGTCCGCTCGCGCGCAAAAAAAAGAAAATCACGCGCGCCTCGAGACTCCTTTGAAATATCCCTATTAACCCAAACTCGCCGCGTCACCTCATCATCGCGCCGCAACGTACATACAAGTTGCGAAGGTCGCGCTCGCCGCCGCCCTTTATACCAACTTAACAGCAGCCGCGCGCGAGGGGACTCTTACTCTTACTCGAGTGAAAGTCCTTCCCCGGCACGTAATTCGCCGAGCCGGGCGATAAATCACTCCGCTGGGCAGCGATACACGCGCGCGCGCGAGCGAGCCTGCCTTACGTCATAATAGCGGAGACGACGAGGCGACACAAAAGTGATTGACGTGTATCTCGAGAGGACGCGATAAATGCTGGAGGCGAGGATAGAGGTGGAGTCGCCGGGGAATAGGATGCAGCGGGGGAATTTTGTAGATTGATAAGGGGAAGCGAGTGAGGCTTGTATCGGGATGATTGTCGCGGTGATGTTTTGAGATTGGAGGGAGATTGGAGATGCTGCTGGTTATCTTATCGGGGTGGTTTTGGAATGCGAGTGTAGAGGATTTTTAGGATGTTGGTTGGGTTCGCGATAGGCTTGTTTTGCGAGCTTGCTTGGATTGTGCATTAGCTTAACAAAGGAGTTTTGTTGTTCGCGTAAACGATGCTGTATGTAAATGAGTTTGAAATTTAATGGTAAGTGATTCGGATAGGCGTAAAGTATATATTTTTTATAAAATATAAATAACAGTGAATTGAAGGCGTTAAATTCCGTAAAAATTAAAATTCGATTGAATTGCGTTAAATTGTGTTTGAGTAGAGTTTTATGATGAGGTTTTTAAGTATATTTATATTTATTTTTCGACTCATACTGCATAACGTTGGGTCCTGAGAGAAAATATGCATCTTACGCGTGATGATTAGAATCATTATCTCTGTTTTGAGGTTGTTTTATTTGATTGAAGTTATAAAACGTTTTAAAACCGCAGATTTCTGTGATGAAGATGATGATCTTATATCAATAGGTATAGTATTAAAAATTCAATGACAGTTATAATTTAAACTATTCTTATAATAATTTGATAGCCTCAAAATTAGTGCAAAGTTAACCTAAAAAAGATACGACATGTTTCTAGTCGCAACACGTAAAAAAGTTATTTTCTGATCGTAACGTGTAATATAAATTTTTTCTCTTCGAACCCATCGATAAAATATTTTATGAACTTTGACGGTAGTGTAAATAAATATTTTCTTGACATATTGTCTACTACAAGTGTAAGCATTAAATTTCATTCAAAACTAAATTGTTATGATAACAATCGACTTCACATATCAAATGGAACCAGCCTCACAGTATTAGCTAATTTAGTCCGACGCTCAAGTAGAAAAAGGACCGTGTTAGTCAGACAATGAGCGCACATAAATATACTGTCCGTTGCACTTACAAGATTTGTAGCCCAGCATTTTCTTCCCCCTCAAACTTCCCATCGAAGACAAAGAGCTAATTTTCAAAAATCTCCGCCTAGCACACTCGAAACTACGACTCTGCACGTAACTCCGTGCTCGAGAAAAACCTTAACGTTATCGTTGTCATACTCCTCGCCGACCCTAATCCATCTCACATACACCCGTAAATCTCGTTCATCGCGGGCGCATTGTCTCGCGCTCGCGTTGCGCAACTCGATCCTCGTCCTATCGATTCTCTATCTCCTGAGCGGCACGCGGCGCCGCGACAACTACTAAAAACAGTCCTCCAAGCTGCCCAGCCTCTCTTGCGAAAGGAAACCGATCGCCGGCGCCAAAAAAATGTCCCTCATTATCTCGGCCGCGCATCGGCAACATATACGTACACCATGCACAGAGCACTAGGTCGAGCGCGTGGCTGATTGCTTACAACATAATTTGTTGCTAAAACAGAATGACGATACGTCGCCCGAGATAACTATATAGGCAAGCGGGACAGCCGCGATACGTGAATTGTTCTCCGATTATGCGCGCGCGCTGTATTTTCGAAAGCGACGGAGAAAGCGCATCGCGAGCCCGAAATCGTTTCAACGCGTACACGCACCGCGACTGATATACTATCGATCGACGAAGCGACAAGAGTTGTATAACGGAAGACAAAAGGACGGAATATCGAGCTGCCCGCTGATGATTTACGGAGACGAGGGGGGGACAATGTGTGTACACTTGACGGATTGGCTATTCGACTTTCGAAAGTCCGCGGACACCGGAATGCGAGCAGTAAAAGTGAATTAACTCTCTTGTGTGTGCTGTAGGAGCGAGTGCAACCCCTTTTCAGAGCAGATAAAGTTGTGAAGACCGGGCGTGCGAGATAATTTATAGAGATCGCCGGAGACAAGGCGTTGACAGATCATTTTTACGCTGGCCGGAGCCGCGAGTGTGTGGATCAAGTGTATAACAGTGAAAGTCGATCGCGGGGCTAGACTTGCATAGGTACGTGTAATGCATAATAAACAACGTAATTATGTGTTATACCAGGCGATTTAATTTTGTCCATCGTTCTGGGTATAACGTGTAATCATCCGTGGAGGCAATATTTATCTATAAATAATATAATAGGTAAGAAGATTAAATGTAATTGATTAAATTACTAATTTTATAAAACATTTGTTTACATAAGTGTCCGTAAACTTTCAACATTGTTTGCTAATGATTTTTAGTTCCATAAAAACCCTTTTGAACAATGTCATAAACAAAATATTTTATTTAGATACTTTTACTCAAAAGATAAATATTTATGTAGATAATTATGTTATCTTTCAGATCATTATTGTTTCCAAATTTTTATTTTAGTTAAATTATTTTGTATTGATATTTTAGTATTAAAGGTACTTTTATTATCTAATATACTTATATTCAGATAAACTTATTATCGAGATATTTGCTGAATCCTATGTAACAAAGAAAGTGTTACGAGCGTTAAGTAAGAGAAGAAAGGATAATTGATACAATTAGAGAGATGAAGCGACGACTGTCATCGGCTGATTACCCCTAAGAGCTTCGCGTTATTAGAAGTGTAAACAGCGAAAGCCTTCTAAATGACCTTTTTATGAACGTACTTCGACCTCTGAATTGCGCGTGGACGAGCAATTGCGCTCGCGAGCCGAGACTACAGTGGGTAATAACTTCCACCGCGCCGCTAGAAAGCCGTCATTCATCATCTAAGGAGGCTATTTTCCGAGCCAGCTTAGAAGCGTATAAAAACTGCTCTGCGTATACACCGCAGGTAAAAACGCACGGGCTTAATTTGCCTCAATTAGGGTTTATTTGTACTACTTATATTTGATTTCTCCTACTTTCTTCGTACCGCGCGATCCGGTACAGCGACACAATGTTTTTTTAATCGACGCCGCGCGATAATTGGAACGTTTTTCTTTATTTGCTCGTAATAGCGTTCGAAATTTTCGCCGAACCCACGGGAAAATGGAACAAGAATGTGTCCGCGTCGGATGCCCATTAAAGACAAATTAGAGGCAGCCAAACAAAAGTACACAAGAGCGCCAATTTCTTTTCCCGAATAATCGGCGATACCGCGTGCGAGCGGCCGCGTTTTCATTAAAACGCATTGCGCGGGGCCTTAATTAAGGCGTTAAGAGTCACCGTAAATTTGATCCGATTGCGACTTAATAATACGCTTTCGCGGCGCGCGACTCGCCCCGTATAAGTAGTTCGAGAGGGAGCAGCAGCAGCCGCCGCCACCGCCTTGTTTCTCCGAGTGTATACTTTTAATTTATCAGCTGCACGCGAGCTAGGGCCTGGCACGCATGCGCACTTTGCTGCGGGAAAACATTTACATTATTCAGGATATTGTTTCAGCAAATGCATGTACGCAGGATTCCGTAGGAATATACGTACGAGGATGATTATTAAATTGAATTGAAACGACGTTGTTCAAACGTTTAATTGCCAGTGCTACCTTCGTATATACATGAACTGGAAGTATTTTTCTTGCTGTATAAAACAATTGTTCCAAAAATAAGACCAATCAACATAAGAATATAATTTTATTGATTTATGAGTTTTTTGATCATTAATATTTCTAAAGAATTATAAATTATTGGTCACTTCTAAAAGTATAAGAAAAAATTTTGAATCAATGAATTGTTGACAAAATGATCAATGCAAATAAAGCACTATTTCTTCGTCATAGTTTCTTTAACGGAAATACAAATCTTTCTCTTTCAGAAAACAAAAATGGGCATTAAAGGAATACCTAAATAACATTACATGCATCGGTGACTTATAATTCATCCGCGATAGTAAAAATTCAACTAGTATCAGATTACCCAATCAAAGTAAAAGAACAAATCAAACTTTTCATCGTACTTCTCAAATCACTATGCACCCTCGAGCAATCGAAATGAAATCCCACCACGCAGCCATAACATTCGCTTTTCACCGCGAGACATCGCACGATATTATATATACACCCCGCGTAAAGTCCCGCCAGCATTAGTTTATACGCTCCTCCGTTCATTAGACTCATCATATCCAAGCCTCGTCCCTCCAACTTATACACGCGCATCATCTCGCCGGGGCAATGGCAATAGAATCAAGTAGAGCGCACGCCATAAAGGCACTGCGGAGAAAATTCGCCATCTCCTCTCGCTCCCCGAGGGCGCGGGAGGCAACAGACTCTCTCTCTCTCTCTCTCTCCCTTAATTGCCAAGCGGTCGCCGCCCGCGTTAATGAGAGAATATATCGAGTTGCGTCGCTGTGTTTAGAGGCTCGAGTGCGCAGGCCCGTGGCGATGGGGCTTTAACGATGCGAGCATTTTCTTCCCCGTTGGGTGTCTTTTATCTCGCTTTGGCGATTGGAAGCTGGTAGAGTTTGCACAGTTTTCTCTATCTTCGAGGGATAAAAACACGGCTGGGGCTCGTTGCGCTTGCGTAATCTTAGCGCGGGTTTTATTGGTGGCAGGCGTTGCTCGCGTGTTTCGAAGCAGTATCGCGGCTGGAGGTGCAATTTTCTTGGGATACGCTCCTAGGTGCTTTTGGTTTTTGAGCGAGAGTGATTGTTTTGGGTGGAAAAATAATTAGGTTGCGTTAGAACGTGGTGGGATTGTGGATTTGTTTTTACGATTTTTAATTAGAAATTGTACGGTGATTGTAAAAGAGTTGCTTTACGCTATTTTTCACGAGGTCGTTCGTCTGTTAATACATGAATAAACTCAGTTGTTAGAGGTTCTTAAACCCTTTTGCCCTGCGGCGGACTAGTGCACGGGTATAATATACGCGTAAGTACACGTGCGTGAGTGCGTTTTAACGATGCTACATGTCGATGACTCTTGCTACATTTGCAATTCCTTCCTTTACTTCATTTCAGCTATTTTCTTTGCTTGTGGAATGAAAAACAACGCAATCTCGAGCTTCTATTACACTTGCTGGTGATTGCATAATAATCTTAATTTTTCTTCAATTATTGGATATCTTATATTTATTGAAAATGAAAGTTTTGAAATACACCTGCATTCTTTCATGTGCTCATATTGTTTTTAAAGAAAACTACCAAGAAAAATTAGTAGTAGTAGTTTGGAAGGGGAGAATATATTAATAAAATGCGTTTTCTTGTACTAACTCGGCATTGCATTATTGCAAATATGATTTTATGAATAATGATTGAAAATGCTCATAACTTTCACAGTTATTCATTAAATATATATGAAAATTTGAAGAAATTCTATTCAAATCATATCATAAACACAACAAAATTGAGTCTACAATATAAGTAAGAAATAAAAAGTTTTGAAATTTTAGTGTAGACTGAGTCAAGTTTATAGTATTGATAACTAAAAATGTTCTAGAGTTTCCAATAATCGTAACTAAAAACAAATTAACAATCTATACTAAAAAAAGTACTACTTACTGTATCTTTTTTCATAACTAAAATCTTTAGTAAAGTTTAGTTCATAAAGAGTTAAATTTACTAGAAAGTAATATATTCCGTCTTAAAGACACTTAAAAATTATTGTTTTTACTAAATGTATTTGTTTATTACAACAAACATAGTAAGCTTTACTACAAAATTGCTAACCTGTTAGGATGAGTTTTCCTAAAGTATTAGTAATACTTGCCAATCACTTTTTCAGTGTACCCATCCCTCAAAACCTAATCTAATAAACTGTAATTTACCGAACGAAACGAGACGACACTGCCCATAACAATTCCATCAAAAGCGCTCTTCTCACCTACACCGCAAAGGCAAAAAAAAAACGTCTACAGCCCAGCCCCGCACAGCAATTAAGTCGGCAATTCCCGAAGGCAGTGTAAAAAGAAAGAAGTCAGATCAACTGGCACAAGCTACGATCCGTTCGTACGCTCGGCTGCGCCTCTAAAGCGATTACCGAGTTCTCTCTCTCTCTTTCTCTCTCACTCACTGTCTCACTCACTGTCTCCCTATTGTCGCAACCATCATGAGCCGGGCGTGCGCGCGCTCTGTGTCGCAACTGCCACGGCTCGGCGAAGCCCGATTATTTGCGAGATCGCGCCAGCGCGAAAATCCCCAAAGCGAGATAGAGAGAGAGAGAGAGAGAGAGAGACGGCCGCGTGAGAGAATGGAAACGGAGAGAATTGTGTACTTTGATGGGTCGTGTAAAAGGGGTTTTTTCTTCCAGTGATCGATATAAATCAAACAAAATGCGGGTCAGGTTGAAAAAATTGGGAACAATGAGAAGCTTTCGTGTGGTATTAAAAGAAGGATCATTACGGCGAGGATTATTAATTTAAGGTCTTATTTACTTGTCAGTATATTCAGCATCAATTTTTGTCTTTATGAATCGATGGAAAAATACTCAACTGAACAATATGAGCCTTATTATCGATAAATTAAATCAGTATTAAAAAAGTTTTTGTATGATTGTAATGTATTTACAAATTTTTTATTCATTATTTGCGATCACTATTAGGTTTATCTATATACATGCGTTATATATAAATATATTTTACAGGTTAAATTAAGATAAGATAGATTGATAGTTTACATTATAAGAAGAAAAAAAATACATGAAAGAATACAATCGATTTTCAGTAGAATAACCAATTTTTTATATAAACTATATACTAGATGGTTCAAATTTTGCCCGATTATTAAATATTCTAATTTAAAATAGTGAAAAATATTGAAGTAATCAAAATCCCGTTGTCCTTTTCTTCTTAGACAATTTTAGCAAATTTTTATTTAGATTTAAAGCTGCTAAAACTCGTTTCTTCAGATCGAGGTAGCCACCTCTAAACAATGTCAAAATGTATTTATCAAAATCGAAAAATGTTTATTTCTTTTATTTTCTACTTTTGAAGGGGGTTACTTGAAGCAAACTAAAAAAAAAGGATTAGATACTTTTATTTGATTTTACTTATTTGAAAATATGCTAAAATATGCTAAAGTTAAATAAAAGCACAAATTAGTTTTATTTTTCTTCAAGTCGAAAAAAAGTTTAACCACTCTACTGTATACTCACTGCAACATTAACTTGAAAAACTTTTGTTAAATCATTCCTAATAATAGTATTGAAATTTAAAGCTATTTTCAATTCATCATCATTATTTTCAGTCATAAAACAGAAGAACACGTACCTAATCTTCCAAGTCACGATAAAAATGATTTTACACACAACTGGGGACTCGTAAAGAAAGGAAACAGTTGCTCGGTACACGCGTTCATCAAGAAGTCGAAGCATTCGCTCGCGATTGACGATCTCGCACGATTGAAACGTTTCCTCGCGGCTCCGTGCAGCAGCTATAAGATACGCGCGAGTGCGGCGCGAAGAGGGGATTGATTACTTATATCGATATTGCGCGCTGCGCAGACTCGCGTCGGCCGTGATGATTGTGCAGGCGAAATTGAATTGTATGTGTGTGTGTGTTTGTGTGTGTGTGTGTGTGTGTGTGTGTGTGTGTGTGTGTGTGTGTGTGTGCGTGTATTTGTGTGTGTGTGCACGCTCATTCTAGTTTTATTGACTTTCAACTTAGAAGAAAATCGAGATTGAGGATGTGGAATTAGACTGGATTTTTCATTGGCGTAATCTGGCGAGTGTAGGCTTAGATTCTTTTCGTTGGCTCTATTCGATGATTTACGGTGAGTGGAATTGTTTTAGCAATAAGTATCGGCGAGGAATGAACGTAATTTTCCTGTTTTTACGAGTAATAACGAAGATAATTTTGACAAATTTGGGGCAATAAAGTGTACGCAATCGTATTGCAGGATAATTTATCGATGTATTTGGATTTTATAGGCGTTGTGCAATGCTGCACGGGTAAACATTTCATTCATATGCAATAATATAACACGGTTCAGTTCATATTAAATCTATTTCTTCTTATTAACCAATTAAAAACGTTACAACATTGCAATGTAAATAAATAACCGTTGAAGTTTCACATTACACAAAAGAATTTCATGCTTTAAAAAAATCTCTCCTAAACAAAAAGATTCTTTTACACTCCCTTGGCCAGTCGCATTATCCCCTAATTGACAAGTATACATGTCGGCGTTCCATTACGGCATCCCATTACACCCTTTCCCCCAAAAGTATCACTTCCTCATCGTTAGGGAGTATCTCTTCCCTCCATCCAAATACAATTCCCCTATCCCAGTCATTTTCTCCGCAGGAGAACTTCGTTCGCTCGCGAGACATCAACCTTCTCCCAACATTTTTCCAACCAGCCATAACGAAAATACCCACACGCGCGTCTGTATCCACGAGCGAATCTCTCTCTCTCTCTCTCTCTCTCCCCGCGCGTATAAATAATTGGAGCGCGTTTCGCGCAATCTACACCGAACGTAAGACTATACTACGCGGCCGAGCCGTCCTGATTAATGGGCCGATTCACTTGCTTCAAGAGCTCGTGCACTCCACCAGCGCGACCACCTTACGCGGCCGCCGCGGCGGCGATCCTCATCTTTATTAATCGTCCGCGCGTATTAGAAAGACGCGTAAGCAGCCGAGATGCCAGCCCCGCGATATTATATCACACGTGCGCGAGATGTGTGTGTGTGTGTGTGTGTGGGTATGTACAGGAGGCTCGGGTTGGGGATTTTTCTCGGGCCCACGAGAGCGAGAGCATTAAGGATTAATTACAAGAGGGAAGATCGGGATCGCGCTGAGCTGAGGGAGATTCATTCGTGGCGCACGTGACGGAGGTTTGGATGTGGTGTGAGGTGCAGGTAGTTGGATGATAGAGCGTGTGGAGGGGAGAGATTTTTTGTAGATTTTGAGGAGTGAATGTGAATTGCTAATTAAATGAGGGGTAGACCATTTTAAGTGTCCGAAGATTTAGTGATTGTTTGGCAGATTATTGTGAAGAAATGATGAAATACACGTAAATGTGTATCTATTCAGAGGAACCAATTTTTTTTTATATTTTTAGACAAATTAAGTAATTATATATGTATTATTAGGCCTTATTTTTTAGACTAAGGCATGATTTAAGCAAACAAAAAAATCATTTTTGGGAATTTTTACAATGACAAGGGAGTACAAGGGAGCAATTCTAGATCTTAACTCCCTGCGGTTTAATTAATTTTTAAATACTTGGTTTAAATCAAGTATAATTTAGCAACTTGTTAAGATGTAAGCTTCCACGGTCTTATTATTCAAGTTATACTAGGTGTATAGCTTTAAATTGAGAGGTTAGAAGTGTTTTTGGAGTGATCATTTTTAAATTTGTGTTGAATAATGCAAGCCCAAATGGCAAATTTTATCCCCAGTCTGACTCGGGTAAAACCACAGTTTATTATGTTTCGTAATAATTGATGAGTGTTGAAATAAAGCGTATCATTTCACTTTTTTCAAATTTCTGAGAAAATTAAGAAAATATGTACCCTTTTTATATAAGTTTAATAATGGAATAATGTATATTTAGATACTTTTTTAATGGCTTAATACTGAGTTTAGGTACAAAACAATGTCAGGAATAGAAACAAAACAATAAATTGCTATAGAAAATCACATGAATTCAATTCTTATGAAAAGTGGAATTAATCGACCTTGTTCCACTACTCCTCAATTATGATATCGTTTGATTTAAAATAAAAAGTAAATCATTACAATATTTTTATAACAATCTTTAGGTAATTCTAAAATTCTACATATTATTATTGTTTCTTTGATTAAATTTTTGTCGTTGCAAAAAATGTAAATAGTTAGGGGCGTATAGTTTTCGACGAAAACGTTTATCTTGTCGGTATGAAAAATGAACTTGGTTAAGATTTTTATTTTATATCAATTACTTTGCTCGTATGATATGTAGATTTGCCTTAGGGTAAGAGTGCATACGAGGTTGAATACAAAAGAAATGCGAGTGTGTTTATTTTATGAGAGGTTTAATTAATCGAGAAGTGCGTGATACTACATAGCCCCCTGGTAGAAAATTATAAAGGCTCTGGGCAAGCTCTTTCATCCGCCCCTGCTAAGGGGCTTACCACTTTCGACTCGACAAATTTATGCTTTGAGCTTTATAGAAATAAATTATAAATTGAATGAACGGAGAGGAATATTTATAATTTATCGCATGAATAGAGTAGACGAAAATAATTATCTGAATTAAATGGATGATTTACAGATTATAGAAGAAGATATCATATAATTTAAATGTAAAGTTTATGATATTATTAACATAGAATCCTGAATTTTTCTAAAAATGCGCAATACTACGAAATCCGTAAATTTGATACTGAAATGTGACTAAAACCTGCTGAAATTCCTCAAGCAAAGAAAAACGCGCAGCGAGATAAGGCGGAAGGATTGATGAGGATCGAGTAAAAGATCGGTATCTTTAGACGCGCGAGGAGCAACGATATGAAACGCAGTATGAGCAGCTCTCATTCTTTCTCGCGCGCAGACTCTCGCCCTTAATTTATGATGTACGCTACTATGTGCACCGGTGTACACATATCATGGCGAATCGCGCGCCGGTATTTATAAACACGACCACACGCGCGAACGCGAAGAAAATTTATTGCAATTTTCGCGCTCTGAGTGAGACATTTCCGAAGAAATGTTCTTTAAAAATATTTGTTTGAAAACTTGATTTCACGTATCGCGTATCACTAGAAGTTAGAATAATAGAATCTCAAGTGATCTTTTCAATGAAAACTATTCTTTCATTTTAAGATAATGTACAGAAGTAAAATCTCTTACATAGCATTACCCTGGTAGAAATCAATCTCATTAATAACCAGCATTTAGTCCAGAATAAAGATTGTTTACCACCACGTTATGACTGTAATTTTAGTAAAATATTTGTAGCAATTTCGTCACTAAATAATCAGCAACAAAGCGCAAAATTTATAACCATCAATTTAGAAAATATCAAAAAGAACGTAAAAATATTTAAAAAGAACGACAGATGCATTTCTATGCTGTTGAAGGCGACCAATTGACATTAGACTTTCACGTTTCAATACAGAAGATCTCAGCAACTAATACGAAAGAAACTACACTAATCTTCTCACCTGTTCACCAGGGAAATTGGAAAAAGCCCCTAAGACAAAAGACTCCACCGCACCGTCGACCTACAAAAACTCGTCTCTCTCTCTTTCTCTTTATAGCTCTAGACTCACTGGAGCGCGAATAGACGTGCCGTCGCGCGTCCTCCTTGATAATTAATACCCCACGGCCCGCGCAAAAATTCGGGCGTCATCCGAGCAGAGAACTGCAGCAGCAGAACAACGAGCCTAAGAATAGGGAGCGAGAAGCTTTGCAAATCGTAGCCCGGGAAAGAAAGGGAAAATGATACCCGAGAAAGAAAGAGAGAGAGATAGAGAGAGACGAAGAATGGTAGTCTCTAGTGGAGCGTTGCAAGAGCCTGTTTTGTCGAGGCGCAGAGAGCTCACTCTCTCGCGATTACGCGCTCGAGAAAATCCTCGAGGAAATCTTATTAAACGCTCGATCGCGTCTGGGCTCTTTATTCGCGAGGCGCTTGTATACGCGAATGTATAAATGTCGAGCTTTTGTGGATACTTATGTGCGTGTATATCGTTCGAATTGTGTGCACAACGGAGGGGAGAAAAAGTTTGTTGGTTTTGCCGATGTATGGCGGAATTACGCTGTTTAAATTTACATCGCGGTGCTGCGCACGCACGGACTCGGTACTGGTATAACTACATGGACTTTTTACGCGGCTGGGTATATGATGTTTTGTCGATACGTGATTATGCTTACCCGTTTGGCTTTCTCAATCAGAATCGAAGTACTAGTTTCGTGTACTCGCGGTTTTTGCCGATATTGCATGTATAATAAAAACAATAGTAATTTATTTCAGAGGGACTGGAGGAAAAGTATTTCAACGCGAAATATCTTATCAGTTTTATTTTCGTTGTGCTAATTCCGCACAAACAGATCTTGTTTTTGCGCGGACAGGGGAGAGCGGAGGAATCGAGCGCACGAACCTCACGATTTATTAAACGATCTCGCGCGCGGTCTTCGCGAGCAACAGTCGCGTCGTTTTCCTTAATAAGTGACGTCAATCGATCGGGGGGTATCTTTTTGCCGTGGTGCCGAGAAGAGGAGCGCATCGGCTTAGCAGAAGAAAAAAGCACAAGAAATACGAGAAAACGCTTTATCCGTCACATTCAGCAGAGCGTAATGATCGATGATAAATAAAAAAGGACGATGTTACCACCGAGAGCGAAATCGCGGATTTTTATGAAATCACTCGGTTGAGTTCGCTTTTAATATAGATCGTAAATGCAACTAATTATATAATAAATTATCGAATCATTCACGTCATTTAACTTAATTGACGTAATATAAAGAATACTATCCGTTTCTTTTTTAGTTATTTATCATTAATCGAAGCTAACTGATCTTTATAAAAATTATATTGTTTATAATTTGGATCTCTATGGAATATCTCTCTTTTCAGATACCGTCCTATCCATGATTGACCTTATCTACTTAAAAATATTATGTTGGAGATTCCTTTGAACATCGTAATAAAAAATGCATTATAGACACAGTGAAAATTTTTGTTAAAATAGCGATATATTCATGTTATTTCCAGGATAGTAGAATTTATTGACTGAGGACAAAGCAGCTGTTGGTTATCCAATTTAAAACCAAGTTAAACGAAATATTTTATTAACCAAGAAAATATTTGGTTAAAGAAGCTGAAAATGATATTTATCTGTCAAATAATAACCTTTCTATGACGTTGTCGCAGGGATTATTATTTATGTAACATTTTCATCAGATGCTATTCTTAATGTTTCGTAAAATTTGATTTGATTGCAGCCGGATTAACTCACTCTATTATTACGTCTACAAAATTAAATCAAGAATGTGAGTGTACCAGAAGCAATAGAATTGATAATCAAAGAATTCAATGATGCTAATAGAAATTGAAAATCAAATCATTATAGGAAAAGCAGAATTATAGTAATATAAAACAAAATAAGGTCAGCCTCTACAAACGAATCCAAGCATCACTCCGCTCATTGACAAATCCTTAAGACCTCCTATTGTACAAAATTAAGGCTCGGCCTGCGCACGATTAGTCCCCTATATCACCCAGCACCGATCTACCACTATTCCAACCATCACATCCAAGAAAATCACAGTATCACACTCATACAATACACTGCTTCTTAGCAAACGCGCGAAACACACAGATCAGCGACTCGCGAATTTCCCTTTCGCGCTCCTATATATACCTATATATACATAAATAAAAATTTCCCAACGAAAACCGCAAGCGCGCGCTCTGCGGTCTCCTATATATATATATACCCGTCGCGCGGCAAAAACCAGCTGACCGGCGCGGCGCTCTGCTCTCGGGGCTGTCGCTACATCGGCGAGTACACGACGCGGCCTTGCGCAAGGGCTCGCCGACGACTCTTCTGCAGCGATGCAGTGTATATTTCGCTGCGGGATGATGATTGCGAGAGAGAGAGGGAGGAGGGGGACGGGAGGCAATCGTTGCGAGCGTAATTGAGTGTGTCGCGGAAATGAGCGAGCAAGCGGTGATTGCGGAAAGCGAGGTTGCCGGGTTTGTATGCGCTCTGTAGTCGATGAGTGATTCGTTGCGAAGTTTGTAATTTCATTGGAGGGAACTGGTGCTGGATGGTAGGAAGGAGCTTTCATTTGTTTTTAAGATGTTTGCGTTGGCTTTGTGCTCAATTTGGTTTGGAAGATGCATGCAATCAATTTACGTTGTTGTGCGTACTCTTTTATACATAAATAATAAAAGATGAGTTTATTGCGCACATTAAAAATGAGGTCTAAGACCATTAATGGCATTAACGATCTTCGGTTTATCGTTTTATTGATGTTTGGGCTTGAGAAGTGAAATGCTTCCTGCTCATTAGAAAATGATGAAATCATAACCATAAACTTTTTCGAAGACTTGCGATTGCGAAAGACTTGTGACTCTTTTACTAATTTTTGTTCTCAATTTTGCGTTTGAATATGTACTTATGTAATAAAATATTTTGAATAAGGAAAAAATAATTGATTTTAAACAAACACGCACAAAACTTCATCTATTTTTCATACGCAAGAAACATTTTGAAGTTCGACTGTTTTGTCATATTTTAGACAGAAAAACCATAATAAAGTAATAAACAATTACTCAACCTCATCAAAAATTGACGAAAGTTCGTCTTTCAATACTAAAATTCGTTATCTGAAAAAGGAAAAGAATACACTTTCAAATTATGAAACTACCAACTCTCGACTACAGCCATCCAGCGCGATCCAACTAGGAAATTCCTAACAAACCGCGAACCACCTTGCGCACCGGCGATCTCGCTGCATCTAAGCGCAGCACGCATAGATAATTCCTCCTCGGCGAAGCATCGCAAGCTCATATCGGTCCGGGATCGATTCGATCTTGGCGGCCGCGTACGCGCGCTCGATGCGCGGAAAAATAATTGGCTGTAAATCTCGAGTAGGTGCGCGAGCGCAGCCTCCAGTCGCAGTGCGGTAGTCCGTCCCGACGCTCGGCAGCCGGAGCCGCGGGAGCCCATTCATCCCCCGCTGATGTAGTGCGGCGTCGGGTCGGCGGGATGCAAGAGGGGACGCGACTCCGAAAGCACTGCGCGGTAGTCGCTGTGGGGGCTGCGACTTTGGAGACTGCGCGTGGCGATAAGGAGGAACGTAGTGGCAGCGGATGCGTCGATGTTTGAAGTTTCTCGTTGAGTTTTCAGTGGCGAAAATGGGTTTTTGCTTTTTGAACAGAAGTGTCGCTGAATATTCATACGCGGAGAGGAAAGGGCGAAGTAGATTTTATAGCTTTTTGAATTTTGGACAGAGATTAATTGAGACACGATCTGTCAAAGCTAGTGAATTTCTATAGTAGGTGTAAACTTTACTAATACAATATATAGTAAATAGTAAAACTTGGTGTATATAGTAAAACTTGGCAGTAAAACTGTCCAGTAAAATGTTGTAAAGAATACGATCAAATTTATTATACGTATAGTAAAATTCGCTCGAAGGTATATTAATTTTTTGGATTATGACAGTCTGCGATCAAATTAATACACTTATTTCTGGCTACAACTCAGTCTATTGGAATTAATAATTAAAGGACATGGAAGTTGAAATTTCAACAACAGTTACATGAACTTCTATTCATTTTTGTACCTCAAAAAGTAAATTCTAAACATTGATGTTGCATTTTCACATTTACAAGTAAAATAATTCATATAAAATAATGTAGTATAATGTACGATGTGATGGAATTGCTCAGTAACATAAACTGAAATTTAATCCGTACACTGTATCTGAAAATTCAAGAAAGTTAAAACAGTGATTCAGGTGACCTTTTCTGTCATCAAGACTGCTTTGAAATCAAATATTGTTTCTCTCACATCGCACGGAGTTACATCCAGACATTTTATACACAATGATGCCGGTACAAAGTCGCCTCTACACGCGATAAATTATACACATCGAGTCGAGTAAAAAATCAAAGCATCCAAAGATTTACAATTTCGTAAATCACGTGCAGCGCAGCGTTACCTTTAACCCTGTGCTGGGCCATCCGATCGCAATAAAATTTATTGTGCATTCAAGTCACATCTTTACGATTGAAAAATCCGCCGAGAGACTTTCTAGCACATGAACGTACTACGTCGCGTACTTGCACAAAAGACGCTGGCCCAAGCAATGCACGCGCACTTTTGAAAATCGTGACCCTGAACGTCTCGCGGACGTAAATTATCCTCTACTAAGGAACAACAAAAGGCGCACATGCACGGTGCATCTCGAAGCTATTTATATACACCGAGTCCAGTTTAAAATTAACGAAAAAAGAAAGTCGAAGCAGAAGAAGAAGAAGAAGAAGAAGAGGAACTTATTACGCGGGCAGATCGCGTGCGATTCCGCGCCGCCGCGCGATTTCGCCGCGTGTTACCATTTATATATCGCCTCGGCACGTTATGACTCGTAAATACTCTGTACACACGTATATACAGGATCGGTTAAAGAGACTCGGGAAGGGGTGGATATGCGTGTCAATTAAAGTCGATAGGCGGTCCGCGGGGCGCAAGCGGATTGTTTTATGCCTCTTTGGCGCAGCGCTTCGTTTTATCGAACGCGTGCACACGGAGTTTCGAGAGTCGAAGGCATTTCGCGGCACGAGTTTTACAGTCCGATACTTCGATCTTTACGACGCGGATAAAATGTATCGGTGGAATTGCACCTTGCGCCGATAGTTGCGATATTATTGTGCGCCGTTGGTTTTTAGGAAATAAGAGGAAGCTGAGACCAATCGGTGCGAGATAAGATAAGGGTATTGAATTTTACGTAGGAGCGGGAAATTTGCGCAGGCGTTTGATTGCCAGCGTGTCCAGGCGTGTATTTTACTTTCCGACTTTAGTCGCCGATATTTTCTTGTAATAGACGAGCAATTTGTGGATATTACGCTGTCGTAAATTGCAGGTATTATGGCTATTGCAAATATCAAAAAATGATTTTCTTTTTAAGTTTTATGGTTGTTTGACGTTCGGTATAAAAGTCATTGTAATAAATATGTACAAGATATAATGATGAAACCTTCTTAAGAATTCAGCTATATATACTTGAATAGGGTAGATTCAACAATTTTTACTACTTTGGTACCATTTTTGGCAATTCTTTATTGTCATATTCTGTATTTATTAATACATATATCAAGACTATAATGGTATAGATATGATCTAATAATTGTATTATTAACCAATTGCACCGTACACGGAGAGAAATTTCAAAGTCGAATCCACTGAAACGCACGTTGATTCTACGCAAAACAAAAGTCTATCTTAGTAGTCACGTGGTAAGCTGCAACAGCTTAGAAAAACAGTAGCTACTCCTCTTTTTCTTAATTTGAAAATCTGGATTTCGAGGTTAAGTAAATTTAACTTCCAGTAAAAAGTAGCATCTATTGTAAAAATACGGAGCTACTCCTTTTCTAAAAGGAGTTTCAACCTTTTCTTTGAGAGGTTATATCGGCATGCCTTAACAGCCATTCTTTTATTTTATTTCTCTCCGTGTAGATAGATATTGTAAATGTGTTGTATTGTATTGTATTTTGATGCAAGTTGAAATCATTTTTCGACTAATATAACAAGACATATATTACTTGCCGATTTATGTATATAAATGCTTGTTTTAAATCTACTCTCTAAAATGTGTGGAAGGAAAATTTCACTTGATCACAAATGATTTCTTCTAGGGACATATACATATATTTCTCCGTTGAATTTGACAACTTATCTCATTCATTTTACATTATTACATTATAATACAACCAAAGCCACCCTAAGCATTCGCGCGCTACAATAACCCAAAAAATCACACCTCATAAAACATCCACGCGTAAAACCTCCCCACGATCTACACTCATCGCGCAAAATAAGAAGCAGGTCGCGCAAAAATCGGCAGTAAATTTAGCGCGCGAATCGGAACGCTCACTTAACGAGCGCACCCGCGTGCGCGATGATATCGCCGCCGCTGCTGCTGCTGCTGCTGCTCGGAGAAGAAGCTCGCGAGGACGCGCCGCAGAAAGAGAGAGTGAGCGCGTACATATATATACATATATATATATATACATATATATATATGTACAGGAGGTATGGGTATAGGTACGAGAGGCGAGTGCAGCTCGGCTACACATACACACTGCACGCGAAAGAGAAACGGCCGCGCGGCGGAGAATAGCTGACGGTGCCGGTGGAGGATGGAAGGAACAGCGGGGGAGAAGCGACACGGAGCCAATGGGATGGAGAAGTATAAACGGAGAGGAGTCGGTTAAATGCGCTTGCGGATTGTGCCGTAATGAATGTTTAAAGGTATTTCTGAAATTAAAGAGGGTAGATCGTTATTTAATTGAACGTTATTACAAGTTGATCAATAGTATAACTATATTTTGTACACTCCGTTTATTTTGATCCGAGGTTTTTATTTAAAAAATGCTTTTTTACTGTACTTTTTTGAACATTATGTTAAATTAAAATGTTAATTGTATACAGGGTGTTCCATTTTAATGTACCATTCGCTGAAACTTGGCTGGATGAGGATCGCTATGAAAATAAATAAATAAATAAATTCAAAGTTATAGGAGTTGAAGGGGATGGTGACCTTGAATTTGGTCTTCTTCACTATACTCGAAACTCTTCTATTTATATTATTTTCTTAACAGGACCCATCCAGCAATGTTACAAGGAATTATAAATTAAAATAAGATATCCTGTATAATGGAGAAACATTCTGCAATAATCAGAATTCTTTTATCTGTATACAACAGGCAATTGAAAACTGATCTGGGTCAAATTGACCCATGTGTGACAGTAACATTTCAAAATGAACGTGTGATAAACTATATATTTTATGAAAAAAATTCTTAATATAATACGTGCCGAGAAACAATTTTACATGTCACAGTAGAAAAAGATCGGATCCAGTCAGACGCACGTTTATACAACAAGTCGGTATAAATACTTACTTTAAAATCGTTTAACCAACTTTTGAAAGCTTCACCATCCAAAGGATTAACATTTTCCCACTTACAGTCCAAAAATCCTCTCCACCAAAAGCACATTTACAAAATCCGAACAATTCTCAACTTATCGACCGTAATAGCCCACGTTGCACACGCACCGCAACCAAGTGCACCAGTACGCTACACGTTGGTCATCTCAGCGCTGCTCTTCTCTCTCTCTCTCAGAAAATCTCGCGCTCGGGATCTACGCTAGCCCCCAGAAGCAGCAGCGGCAGCAGCAGCAAGAAGAAGAAGAAGGACTCTACGGCAAGGCTCGCGCGCGCGTTGTATGTTGGGCAAATGTAAAACAAGAAGCACGAAAGTGTGCAGCGCGCTCTCTCTCTCTCTCTCTCGGCTCGGCCACGGCGCGCGAATCTAAATATAAACCGAGCGGGCGGGCGCGCGGGGCCGTATAGCATGGAACGTGCATATAGCCCTATAGCCCCGACCGATGGGCGCCTCTCTTCCTTTCTCCCTCGCCACCCTCGCCTCCTCCTCTTCTTCTTCTTCTTCTTCTTCTTCTTCGGTTGCTTCTGCTCCTGCTCCTGCTGCTGCTCGGTCTTTCTTTGCTGCTGCTGCTGCTGCTGCTGCTGCTGCTGCTTCGGCCGTTCTTCTCTGCAGGCCTTTTTTTTCCTAGGGAGCTGAGAGAGCGAGCTCCTTTTTCCTTTTTAACCTTCTGGTGCAGCGCCGAGGGAATCCTTGCGCCGATGCTCCTGCTGCAGCAGCACGCTGTTGCATACCGATACGATTGCAGGAGTTGCTGCTGCTGCTGCTGCTGTTGCCTCTAGCGAGAGGGGAAAGACTGCGCAGGGAGAGATTGAGAGAGAAAGGATTGCTTGGTTGGTTAGTTTTGTTTTGATTTTTAGGGGTGCTTCTAGGATGTTTTTGTAGAATGAAATTTTGTATAGAGTTAATATCTTACTCCGAAATAGAGTACTTGCGTAAAGTTTTGTTTCTAATTAATGGAATAAGTGTTTTTAAAGATGTTTAAAGATACTACTATTTTTATTCACACTGATTATACACTTTTTATAGAAATACTATATAAGCGACCAATCAAATTACATTTAAAATGATGCAAGGTAGCGTGTTCTATTTAAGTTAAGGTTAATTTGCATCGAGAAAATGTATTGTATACCTATCTGTAGATATATAATTACGTTATAAATTACACTTTTTTGGTGGGTGAATTTTAATTCGAAAAAAAGTTGTTTATATTTTCACCTATTGAGAGAGTGAGTAAGCATTTGCAACTTTCACTCTTAAAGATTTAGCGTAAGAGATTTTTATTTTTAGTTGTTTAAAAATTTGATATATATGTCATTATACTTACAACAAAGAACTTTCAGAAGCTTTCAAAGAAATCTTTAGCACTATTTTCTTACAGTATATTATTATACGAAGTGAATAAAAATTTATTTTTTAACAATAAATCAGTCATAAACGCATTGTAATTATTTTGAAGATGATTTGTAGGTGTTGTGAGGTTATATTTTTTTTATGAGATCGTATACTGATACTCACTTTCAAGGATACCCACTTGTTCATGACTTAACTGCGCGTACATAGCATTCTCGAATATTCCGCAGTAATTCATTCATTATTGTACAGCATCAATCATAGAATATTTTAAACTAAATCATGCTTTTCAAACTGATCCAACGCAAAACGAATCAGAGTATTTACACGACCTTACAATCAATCAAAACATGAATAATTAAACATGGAAACTCGATATAATTGAGAAAGCCCAATGATTTTTCTCAAATAGCGCGTTTATTGAATCACAAGACATAATCGACTTCGGAATCAATCGAAAGCCGCATTATACTCTACAGGCCAATCCAGTCCAACACGCACCGGTAGTGTGCCGTTGGCAGTGCTCAAATCGCTCAATACACTCTGTCCGCCTATCGCTATAGCAAAATGCACGCATTTAGACGTGAGCATGAGCTAAATCGTTAAATGCTTGACGCGCGCACTCGTAATGAGAGCGTTTAGGCACTTCGTAAGTAGTCTGAGACTCGCTCGGTGTAACGAGTTTCCGTGCTTGTGAAACGCAGCAGTCGTGGAGGCGAAAGTGCCGTGGCATTGTTAAAGGTATATATCTGTCATAATTTTTCCGCCCTGTCGCGGTAATGGTAAAAATCACGTTGAAGCTCGGAGTGATAAGAGTTATTGCTGATGTTTGATCGCCGAGGTTGTATAAGACGCTTATTGACTTTCATAAGTGTCTCATTACGGACACTTTAAATGGATATACAGAAACGAGATGTAGGGTATATTTGGAATATTTTAGATTTAATGATAATATGAAAGTTTCTGTAAGAACTATCATTGTAATGATTAGTTTAATAAATGCAATATACGAAAAGAAATGACAATTTCCTGATTGATATCAAATACATAAAACAATCTTAACATCACATCGAGACGTCGTAAATACAAATAGCCATTCATTACCTGCGATATAGATGTGCAAGACTCGCCCGTGCAACGTTACAATTAAGAGAAACCAGGCTAGGAGATAGTGTAAAGGAGAAGTTTTTCAAAGATTTTTTTCCCTTCTTCTTTTGCGGAAAGGACAATGAGAAGGAGCGGCGGCGGCGACTGATTGCGCATTGTCGTTGTGTATCTAATGCTAAATTGAGCGACCAGTGCAGCGCGCGCGCGGCCATTGTTCCCTGCCTCCAGGCGTATGAGTTCGACGCGCTCGCCCGGAAATAATCGGTAATACCGTATCGCGACGCTTTGGGATTTTAATTAAAGAGTGTGTATTTCGAATTAGCCGGCTGTATAATTTTGTTCTGAACGATTGGGAAAGCGCAGTGTCTTTTGTCAATTAGGGACGATTGAAGAATGCGAGGGAAAAAAGTTTTTTGTTTATGTGTTTAGGATTTCATTGTTTTTTCTTTCTTTTTATATTCATACTAGGGGCTGGTGCGTGTTTGTTGGTACGCCACTAAGGCCTATTTGAAGATGTGTAGTTTATAAGTTTATTTTTTAATAAAGGTGATATTTAGAAAATCTTTTTGCAACATTTTTGTTAGCTATGACACTAAAATTATTTGTTGTTGATTTATTACCAGTGTGATTATTTTTAAATAAACCTTTTTATTATATTATAAGTATTGATGTTCGTTAAGTTTTTGTTTATTTATAAGAATAAATTTAAAAAAATATGTGTCTTGGGTATTATGTGATAATATATTATAAGAATTTTTTCTTTATTCATTGAGCATCATTATTAAGTCTCTTACGTGGGATTAGCTATATCTTCATTACAAGTATCTTGGTTTAATCCCAAAAGTATTATGGAATTGCAGTCACATTTATGTGTGTAATATTATATATTATTTTTATATTATTCGTCCTTACGTTTATTCTGCAAAACTATATATTTGTATATATAATCTATAAGCATCTTTATTTCAAATACGTATAAGATCTTGCGTGAAAATGATTCCCATTCTGGTAGTAATAAAAATGGATGATAAAATAATAATTATTTCAATCATCATCGTTAGTTTAAGTTTATATACTTTAGCTCGGATATTATCGTCAGCTTCATTCCGCACGTAACACTGGCCGGCAAAAAATCCCCGCTAACCATTCTACACTGCACCCATCCCAAGTCCCCTCCTGCGTGCGATTCCTGCATTTTCAAGTTTCCCTCAAACGTCGCGACTCGATCGCGACAGTCTCCCGCAAAAAGCAGCGTCGAATGAAAAATACAACAGTGTACAGCTCGCCGTGCTCTCGTCTTTTCCTCTGTCTCTCCCCAACAAAGTATACGGAAAATAATTGGACAATTAAGAAAGATAGAAAAGCGCTTGGAGAAAAATGACGCGAGATCGAGAGCTAGGCACAGTCTCTCTCTCTCTTTCTCTTCTTCCCTGCAACGTTCGCTCTCGCGTGTATATATCGAGCTGCGCCGGCAGAAAAACTGAGCTCACTGGCTCGCGAGTTTTTGCGTACCGCACCGGCAGCAGCAGCAGCAGCAGCAGCGATGATTTGTCGAGGCGATTCGGACAAGGTCGAGGTAGAAGAAGACAGAGCGAGGGACTAAAAGAGACGGAAGGGCCGGTATACCTATCGATCTCCCTCTCTCTCTTTCTCGAGCGGATGGTCAGGTTGCCGTTAAAGGTGAATCCGTAAATGGCTACACGCTAGCACGGCAGCAGGAGCAGCGGCAGCAGCAGCACGGCCTCGAGGCGGTATTTTCTTTCAAGCGCGAGCGAGCGATCGCGCATAAGTGGCACTGCTCTTGTATCGCCTACTAATCGCGCTTCGGCCAGCCGGCCGGTGGAGAGCGCTGTGCCCTTTTATCTTCCGCTGGCGATCGCGACGGCGGCGGCGGTGGCAGTGGCGATTCTACCTACGGCTACGGCCTTCGCGGATTAAAAGACGCCTGCAGACCGGGTCAACGGAACTTACGTGGCCGCCACCGCCGCCGCCAAGTAGCCGCTTTATGCGCAAGGGAGAAGCGGCGGCGGCGGCGACGGCGACTAAGCGGCGAGCTTTTTTTGTTGGATTGTGTATGGGTTGCGAGGAGAGCGAGCGGTGTAGAGGATAGCTTGTTGGAGGTTTGCTGTGTGTGTGTGTGTGTGGGAAGGTGGTGCTTGTGGTGCAGGAGTGGGTGTTTAAGGGTTTAAATAGCGAGGTGAGCTTTGGTTGTGGAAACATAATGATTGTTGATTTGGTTTGCGATGTGGTATAAATTAGTGATTCTGGTAGTTTTGGTCGGCCTATATAACACCGTTAAGAAATGTTTTTATTCAATTCGGCAGAAATATTACGTGTTTGATCATATTTAGGTGAACTACTAGTGATAAATAATGTTTTGTTGTGAATTTTATCGCTTTAGTCTGTAACAACTAAAAATGTTGAAGGGTAATTTTCGTGATTTCTTCGATAAAGATGAAGCTCATGTTTCTTATTTAGCCGGGAACAATACAATGAGATTTATTTAGGGGTCTTTTTTAGTTACTTAATGAAATCCATATAGTTTAGATTATATACTTTTTAATAATTACTAGGTAATATTAAATTATAATATATATCATCTTCTGAAAGTGGTGTATGCTACAGCATACACTTGTAACTTGAGAATCAATAGCCAGAAAAATATATCGGAAATTTTAGAGATCATTTGTATTATTATTAAACTTACAGAATTAGGAAGAGTCAGTAAATGGATAGTGTCTGTAAACTCACCTGAAACAAAAAGGAAAATTAAAATTAGATATACATTCAAATTTTTAGTAAAAGTATATATTTAAATACATACAATAATACAATTTTTCTAGTCTTCTATATTAATCATTTATGATCTTTGAGTACTAGTATGTCATTACATAATAAAATTATTCAAAATATCTATATCGTTGACGAAATCGAATTGTCATCAGAATAATAGAAAGTTTTATTTGGATCATGCAGTTTGTAATACATATAACCATTAGGTACTAGATACAAATTTTTCCTGACAAAATGACGCATTGTATATCGCTGATCAACAGATTCCCCCCATATAATTAACTATTAACTAATACCACGCACATCACAATACCCGTCCAAGAAAGTCCCCGCGCTAAACCCCAGCAAATCGCCCGAAATCGAGGACCATCAATAACGCACCGGCCGCAATCAGCCATCAAACCGTACAAAACAAACGCACCGCAGCACACGGAAAAAAAGTCACTCTCGTAATAACCTCTTGTTTTTCGTAACAGATTTCGTGTACAGATGACGCTCGCGCTTTTCCCGGGCGATTTATTATATTTCCTCCGCGCAGCCGCGTGTCCGCTTCAAAATGAATCGACAGGTTGCGAGCAGCTGTGTGTGTGTACGTGTGTACGCGCTCCCGATGATTATCGCTATTAATGATGAATATCTCGCGGTCTCCTCTCTCTCTAAGGCGGAAGGCGGCTAATCTCTCTCTCTCTCTCTCGACTTGTATACCGTTGCTCGCGCGGTGTGTATACGAAGGAAAAACGCCCGGCGTCCACGGGTCGCTGGAGAACGAGATGTATAGATACGCGCGCAGGCGCTCGGTGAAGGTCGATTATTGTGCGCGTGTCACGCGTGCGCGCCCGGTGTATTACAAAATTGTTGGATCGCTGAGGTTGAAATTGTTGGTGGTTGGGTTATTGGGAGTGGAAAGATAAAACAAACAAATGTACGGAGCTTGAGTGGAATGACAGGTATATTGAGTGCTGTTGAGTTTTGGGCTTGACGTACGGGACGAGGATTTTGTTGTTCGTGAAAATATGGTAATTAGGATGAGATCTTAGAGATGACGATTGGAGATTATACTTTAATATAGTTTTATGCATCATTAATGAGATGAGGGAAAAAAATAATTTATTTTATTCTCGCTTTTTATTTATCATAAGTATCACGTATCAATGTAAGTTTCCATTGGTTATTCTTTTCATTAATTATATTTACATTATAGGTTCATTAAATAAACGATTGAACGCAATGGTGCAGAACAAGTGTAATAATGATAATAATAAGGTAACTAAATGTAATAATGCCCCATTGACAGCATGCATTTATGCGTACATTGCATAAGAATTATAGTACTATTGTATTTTGTCGCTGCCTTATTACCATTATTACGCTTGCGTGACTGCACTCACTCTCCGCGGTCTACCTCAAGTATAATAATACATAGCAGCCGTTTTTTCGACGATCATTTCATTCACTCTTCTTAAAAAATAAATTTTTTACCTGAAAAATAGCGTATTAATTATCAAGAACTCATTTTTTTTTAATATTTTAACATTAAGGTGGCTTATTAAAAAAAATGTTTAAAATCTGCTCTCTTAATCTGAGTACGTGAAACTCACTTAGAATAAATTCAGATTCACTTATTAAAATTTAGAGGGTGTATTTATAATTGCATAATTAACTGGGAGGTGCATTTCATAATAAAACTTGCATAGTTATAATCATAATCTGATTTAATTTAAAAATGGCTAAAAATATCATACTTTTATTAAATACTTTAAACTTTATTTATATTAAGTCATTCTTACGTTCAAATTCTTTAATTTGCTGTTCGTAAGAATTAATAAATTCCTAAAAATTTTAATGTACCTAAATAAAAAATGTTAAAAATAAAAAAAATGGCCATGTGAAAGTGAAAATACTTAATTGAATATAAATTTTAAAAAATCATTAAAAATCCTAAAAATTCACTATGTCACCTTAAATTTGTATATCGATTCTCTACGAAGGCTCTCCAAACCACCGCTTCCCCCCAAAAAAAAGCAAACCCAACAATGCAACGACACCATCCAAATAAAAAAGCCACGCGGAAATCGACGAAACGCAGCGTCGCATAATCGATCTCGGCCCTTTGTTCGCCACAACCACACGTTGCAGCTCGGAATGCCCGCGCGTTGCGGCGCTTCCTGCTCGGGTTTTAAGGTGTGACAAAAAAGGACACCGCGCGCGCAGAGCACACGTGCGCGCGCTGTCGATACCACGGCGCAATGCAACAAACAGCTTGACCCGTGCCCGCCTGTACTACGCAACGCGCCAGCAACGTTTTATGCACGCGGATTAAAACAGTCGAGTAGGTATGTGTATATGTAAAGTGTCGGCGCGGTAGAGGGATTTGTGGATTTTTGTTTAATTACGAGGCGTGTTGCGCCGGGGCTTTCTATAGGAGTCGCAGGAGTATGCTAGACATTCGCGCGCGCGCGCGCTTTGAATGGAAAGTGGCGCGCCCGAGCGCGAGTACAACTCTATTTCCGAGCCGCTGGATTCTCTCGCGCTCCTATTCGGGAAGTGGTTGGCTTAGGATCTTTTTTTTTCTAGTGCAAAGCACGCGGGACTCGGGGTATGCCTTTTTCGCGACTGAATAAGTAATGGATTTTTGGAATTCGTTGAAATGGCTTACAAGATTTTGAATAGTTGGATTATGTTAAATTTGAAATTCTGAAAATAGAAGCAGGGTGATTTGTATGAGACAGTCATTTTTAAGAGTAAAAAGTAAAAAACGACATTCTGTATCTTTTAAGTTTTTCGGAGCTCCTTACTTTTAGATACAGTGTAAAAGTTTTGTCATTCAAAGTGCAAGTTCATAATTGTGTTACACGTAGAAAATATTGAACATCTTGGTACCATTGAAATTAGCATTCCTCGCAAAACAAAGTACAACAATGTTTAAAAAAAATTTACGAATACTTAAATTCAAATTGGAAAATCTTTTAAGTCAGAAATTATTAAACTGTTCTCATATATTTTAAATTACTCAATAGTGTATTGTGTACCAAGGACGAGAAGTGGGCCTTCTTTGACCGAGTGCGAAGACGAGTTCTGCAAACACACGAGGTCGAAAAGACCCTCTCGCCCGTGGCAGACACCATATTTTTTGTAACGCATGTATTGATTTTCTTAAACCAAGTTTAGGCTAATTTTATTCTCATTTCTATTGACAAAACGATCTGGCGTAAAGTAAAATGAGCAGCGGGCGTAAAGTAGCGACTTTGCGCCCGCTAGTTGGCAAACGGTAGCTTTAGGCTCGGTTTTGATCGCGAAAACCCGTGAAAATCGGGCATGTGCCTACAAAAAAGTTACTTTGTTCCTTTAAGTACAATAATCGTTTAAAATTACGGGTATACGATCTATAAAGTGATACACTACTCAAGTAACATTCTATATGTTTTATATTGCTTTATTCTACGGATTTCATATCTTCACTTAATTTTAATAATCAAATGTTCCAATTGAAAATTATGTGCCTGGTAGGGGGAAGAGAAGCATTTTTGCACACTCATGCTTGTCCTTAAAACTGAAAATAAATATATTATATGGAATATAGAATAGAATAGATTTTATTTGCACAAAGTCAAAAAATAATATAAATTAATATAATATATATAATATAATAGTATAAATTAATATAATATATATAATATAATAGTATAAATTAATATAATATATATAATATAATAGTATAAATTAATATAATATATATAATATAATAATATAAATAAATAAAGGGCTAAAAAAAATTAATAGTTATTTGTGACCGTAAATTTGATGACTATACACAAATTACAAGTAATATTATTTTCTAAAATAGTGAAAAAAAACTTTAAAAAAGCAAAGTGTACACAATTGCCCCGCATAACATAACAACTACACGATAATAAAGTCTAACAGTTTCGCGCGAATCACCCACTAATAATTATCCTTATTTCATTCAATAACAATATATCACTCCGAGTATACATATGCATATATATACCTTCCAACCAGTGAAATCGGCAGCTCGCGCACTCCACACTAAAATCCTCGCCAGAGTCCCCATCAACAAATTCACTGCAACCACAAATTACATTCTATGCTCCACTCCTCTGGTCACTGCACCACCAGCACTATGTACTTATACGCCGCACCAATTGTCGCGCACCTCCCTCTCGCATCCGCATCCCTCTCGCACTCGCGTCCGACTAAACGCTGCCGCTGCGGTCTGCTCGCAGCTCCGCGCTCCTCGACGTATCATCGGCGATTACGCTACACGCGCTCGCTCCCGCTCCGCGGTTCCAACTGCGACGAGGCATTTCTCGTGACGGGGGAGGGCGAGAGCGCGCGCGCTACGCCGCTCACGTGCGCGCGCGCGCGCTCTCCGTGCTCTGCACCCGAGGCTTGAATGATTTATGAAAATCGACACGCGAAGGTTGCACGGATGGGACTGGTGCTGCTGGTGCTTTGCGGATAATTCTATCGAGGGGAGGACGCGGGGTGAGGTGAGGCGAGGGAGTGCTCAGAAGCGGGAGCGTGCTGGTTATTGGGGAAGGTTAAGAGCTGCGAGCAGGGAACGCTGCGAGGGAAGTTTGGGAGAGGAGGGGGATGAGGGGATGCGCGAGGAAGGAATTGCGCTGCGTTGCAGGGAGGAGGAGAATTAAATGATAAGGGCTTACGCCTGATATCAGATTTTTTTTAATATCATTAATATTACATCTTATGATGATTTTTGACCTATGAAAAAAAATGTATTCTCCAGAAAGATCTTTGAATAAAGTAGTATGGAGGCTCAAAATATAACGAATGATTAGAAACCGTGTTGGGTACTTAAAAAAAAGTACTGAAGTACAAATTTTTAAGTTATTATTGTACTTCAAGCACAGTACGTGAAAAAAATATAGTACAAGAATACTTAAGTATCGTCGGGCAAGTACCAAGTACTTAAAAAATACTTCAGTACTTTTTAAAGTACTGAAATACTTGAAGAAATACTTGAGTACTTTTTAAGTACTTAAAGTACTTGAAAATATACTTAAGTACTTGTAAAGGTTAAACAGTACTTACGTAGTTTTTGAAGTATTTGAAGTACTTGGTACTTGTTCGACGATTCTTACGTACTCTTGAACTTAAACATTACTTTTCAAGTATTATACTTGTACTTTTTTTTTAATTAATAAGTACCAATTTGTCCAACACTGATTAGAAGTAAGTAATATAATAAAGAAAAATATTTGGAGGTTTGCTTTTAGTATCAAAATATAGATTTAATATAGAATTATTCGACATAGATTTTGAGCCGAAATAAATTAATTTATGGATTGTAAAAAAATATTTATAATAGCTCTACGAAATGAGCTTTTTGTATAATTCTTCTATAGCGGTTATTTTCTTTTTGCTAAAATCATTACAAGACACCATAAAATAATATTTAAGAAAAAGTCCAGATATGTAACCACTTTTAATTTAAACTTGATCGAAATTTACCATGTACAGAAGGCGTAGTAGAAATGTGGTATCGTGCAGTAGTAACAGATGAGATGATCGGACGACACGTAACAATTTTTCCATACATCAATTTGTGTCTGCGTGCATAGCTTAAGATTCTAAATTTAGATAAAAATGGAGAGAAGAGAGCGCGAGTCACAGGTATGTTGTCTAAGGGAATAACGCTGATACTTCGTCGTCCGGAAATTATGAGGCTATTTTTATCTCGTTTCGTGAGCACGATGACAGTGCAGCAAATTGATATAAGCGTGTGCGTGATTGGACAGAAGTACAGTCAACTCAAGATGCTGGGAACTCTGCGTTACGACGACATTATTTACAAGACAAGAATCCCACTTTTATACATTGATATGCCGTTAGGCTTAAATTAATTTATATCATAAATTATATCGCCTACATAATTCCATCAGCTTATATCACCTTCTCTAACGAATGAAAATCCATTAACAGAATAAAGCAAATTCTAAAGCATTCAATCAACCATTTTTCTCCATTATAAACACTCAATATCGCTGTCTCCATTATCAATCTCCCTCCACGAGCCTATTCACACAACACTTGGATTATATAAAACATCTAATAAATGCGACGCACGCATAAAGCCGAATAGCCATATATATATATTTAACCGCTATAAAATAACGGACGACGCCTCGACCTCTGCGACGACGACGACGACATACTCGCGCCGATAAATATTTAATCGATTGGCCACGTGATCAAACGCGCCGTGCACCATCCTCATCCTCAACCTCTCCATTGTCTCAACGGAGCATCACCTCCGACGCTGTATATTCCTAGTCCTCTCGGCTTCTCTTCTCTTCTCTCTCCTCTCTTCTCTCTAGCTCGACTCTGCGCTTCATTTGCATGATGCGCAGCGTGAAGACAAAAAAACAAACGCGAAAGCTCGTCTCTCTCTCTCTCTCTCTCTCTCTCTCTCTCTCTCCTCTCCTTTGTGCCCTTTGTGCTGCAGCTAGAGCTACAGCTGTAGCTCGAGGCCGCGCTGCTGCCGCCGCTGCTGCTTGGACGAGATCGAACGCGCGCGCAGTAAAATGTGGCGGAACTGCTGCATGATCGATGAGACACGCGGCGAAATTCCTCCTCCTGTGCAGTGTGCATCCGCTTGTTCGTTCGTTCGTTCGTTCGTTCGTTCGTTCGTTCGTTCCTTCGTTCAGGGTAGTGTAGTTTCAGATGAAGGAGAGTGAGAGAGGAGCGAGGACTCCGGGAGTAAGAAAGAGGAAGGATAGGATGATAACGATGCGCGGGGTTTTACGACTGAATTACCGAAGAGCTGCGCGCTGGCGGAGAGTGCGCTGGATGGGATGACGGAAAGGGAAGGTACGAGCGGGAAGTATTGCGGGGAAAATTGATGTGACGATTGATGGTTTTGAGGGGATTGTATGGAGATTTTTATTCTTTTGTCTAAATGTTGATTTTAGAGCTGAGGGGAGAGGGTTTAGTGGAATATTGAAGGGCTGGAATTCTGAAAGTCAGTTGTTCGTGTTTTTAAATGCTTTAAACGAGCTTTCTTTACTCAATTTTTGATGCTCCACGCTGTTTCTATTCTCTTATCACAAGATGATGAGATTATAAAATGTAGTTCACCTAGAGGAATTTCATTTGTGAAGACTGAAAATCAGAGTTGCCAATATTGATGCACAGTGAATTATTCATTTCCGCTAGATAACTTTATTTTTTGCAAGAGTATTTTGATCCCTACAAATCATTACGAGTTCCTGTATAAGTATCTATTTTGAGTGGATATCCTACTGTGATAAAAGAATTGTTATCTCGGTGTCGAGATTATGCCACAAATATACAACAAATTTTAGACTATACATGCATTCCAATATTGTTTAATTATTAATTGCAAATGTAGTACTACCAAAATATATAACTGAAAATGGAAACGCAAAACCTCGACGAAACATGCCATAAAATTTTCAGTATACGCTTCCCTCAAAAGATAAATTCTCTTTACTAACGTTCACTTTCTGTTAAAAGGAGAACATTTAATTCTGCATAAAAGCCACACAATCTTCTTTAACCTCAATTTCACGAAAGTCTGCGTCCTAACGACCCCAGCTGAAAAATTAATTACACGGCTAATTCCAGCAAAAAACGAAAATAAAAAGTAACGAAACCACAGCGTCTGGGCGTAAAACGGGACATAACTTTCCACGACAAAAAGCGCCAGACGCACCGCGCAACACTCTCTTTCTCTCTGCGCAAAAGGTCCTTGGATAAACGTAACTACGAAATTTTCGCGTTACACCAGCAGCTCCTCCGGCTTCTCCTTCGTCCTTACTCATCCGCGACCGAGAATTCCTCCCCTCTGTGTGCCTGCCACACACACGTACCCACACAACACACACACACATATAAACACCATAGTCGACCGCAAGAAAAAGGCCGAATGTATAACAATGTCGGGGCCGGTGATTTACTATCCGGCGCGACTCGGGGCCCGTGGCCAGAGCTCCAGAGAGAGAGAGAGAGAGAGGGAGAGAGTCTCTCCTATATACAAGCGCGCCCTTGAAAGGGCCCCGTATACATACGTGCTCGCGAGGAAGATTCTCTCTCCTCTTCGTCTTTCTCCTGCAGCGCAGTGCAGCCAAGAGAGATGCGCTCTCTATTCGTCCCGCGCGCGCAAAAACCACACGTTCTCGCTCGTTCTTTTCCCCGCTCTTTCGCCCCTTTTACACTTGCACTTTATATAAGTTATTACTTTGGCTTTGAACGGGTAATAATTTTTACTGCAGTAACTTTCTTTTTTTCTCTCTCTCGCTCTCTCTCTCTCTCTCTCTCTCATGCTCTTGCTCTTTCTCGCCGAAGCGCGCTCTACGCATTAATGAAGGACGCTCTAAAGATGGCTTTTTTTCTTCTTCGAGCGCGGGGTATGGAGGAGTATGAGGAGCGGACAAAGGGGAATAAATTGCGAATTTTATTCTCACGTTGAATGCCCGGGTAATTGACAATTTCGAGATAATTTATATTTATAATAATTTAGTTTGTATTATTGCGAGCGGCCCGGCTGCTACGGGAACGGCCGCAGTGGGTTATGATATTTCGCGTGATGAGGCGGGATGGCTCGCTGAATTTATTGCTGATTGTGCTCGGCTACCGACGCGCGTGCTGTGTGTTTTCTTTTATTCGGGGGAGAGATGAATACCGACTTGTTAATATTCATTTATTTTAACCAATGGTGAATTATTCTAAGATAATGACTTGTTTACTCTTTCTATTTCATACAAATAATATTAATACCTATAAGTAGTTGCTTTAATCACGTAACGATATTTACCATTTTCAAAAGAATAGAAGTTATGAATTTATTTACCACCACGAAACGTTACAAAAATTCATATAATTAGGTTGATTAAGAATAAATCAATAAAATGGTATATGAAATAAACGAATAACGGAGTACAAATATATTTAATGGCGTCAGTGGGAGGACAGTCAGGTCTACCCAGATATTTAGTTATAATTTTTTTCGTTATAATATCTATTTCAATAAGTGAGAAATTTAGGTAGCCATTTGGATTAAAAATAATCATAAAATGTTGTAATATCCACATTCTCGGATGTAAAGGTAAATTGTTTAAGCGCATAAACATATAAAAACGATTTATTATTACACAAATGCGTTAAATAATATATCTATCGTATATAGTGATATTAACACTTTCAAATAGACACCTTTTTTTCAATCTATATGGTAATGTAGATGTTAAACATATAAAGAATGCAAATCAACCATTAAACTGAAAATTGGCTAAAGGACTCTGCACATAGTTTATGGAAAGTAGCTTTTAGTCGTAATGGGTTGAAACTGCAGTATAATGTAGCTCAAGTAATTCTGAATTCGACTGAATACCAATTTCCGTAAACGGTCTGGCAAAGGAAAGTGAGCGGGGGGGGGGAGGGAAAGCTATCGACTAATAGTTATTGCTTTATTTGGAATAAATCTAATTTTATTAATTTATATACTGCTTCCTAATGGTAATTGGATTCGTAACTTCTAAAATTGAAAATTTTTTTAAATTTTCCGACTCGACAGTGCTTATAAAAATGTAATATTTCTAATTTATCTAAAGAAAATCTCCACAAGATACTCCCCGAAATTCCCCATGATACAAAACCTCTATAAATATATAACACCTCCCGCCACTGAGTTCGTCGATATACATTTAAGTCCGCACCGAGCGCCTAGCGTGTAAGAGGCGCATCTCTCCTGGATATATAAACTTCTATGCACGCTGCCGACGCGGCCTATCGCTGCTCCTCCTCGCCCTTCGCCACGCTCGCGCGGAAGACCTTGAGAAATATAGCTATATAAGCGCCCGCGGGCATCGCGCTGCAGTGCGTAACTCCGGCGCTGCTGTCAGCGCGCCTCTCTCTCTCTCTCTCTCTCTCTCTTGCAGAAGAAAGAAAAAAAAGAAGAGAGAGAGAGCTCGTGCGTGTGCTCTCGCAAGAAAGAGAAAGAGAGAGATAGAGAGAAGCGAGCTATCGTGCCGTATAGAGAGGATGCGCGAGTGTTTCCGTTTCCGTGACGCTCTATTAGCTAAGTCTTAGTATGATGGGGATTAGCTTTATGGTGTTTGAGCTGGAGAGCCGGAGGCTTGCGATTGCTTCTTTTGTTCGCTTAATGGCGTTGTCTTAGCGACAAGGTGTATGAGGGAGAACTGGCTCTCTCTCTCTCTATATATCTTTCTTTTTTTGTATCCTCCGTTGGACGTAATTAAAAGGAATTACTCTGAGGTGAGTCGGTATTTAGCCGGATTACGGAAATTATCTTGTAAGACGTAAGGGTTGTAACGCGAGAGATCGAGGTTCGTTCTTTTAATTATCGCTACTGCAGCGTCGCGTGGGCCATTTTGGTTCGTGTCCCGTGGTCAAGCAGAAGCAGTGGGTAATTTTTCTATCAATAAGATGTAAATGAAGAGATTCATCGTGAATAATTATGCATATATCCATCATTAGCAACAGACCTTCGATTCATAGTTACACACGTCCGATTAAAACATCACCGGCTGTCACTGCCCATTCACAAAGCATGCCTATACTTGTCGCGTTATACACCTCTTTAACCATCGAATCTATTATTAAAGCCGACGTGTGTATAACCCCGCACACCATTTGCCAAAGGTCTTGCACGGAGAAATGAAACGTCCCAAGCAGGTAAGAAGAGACCGAAGGTCTTCCGTATGATGTCGCGGCATTGTTCTTTCTTCGCGGGAGATATCTGCCTCGTCACTGCGCGCGTCCATAACTCGAAGGGCAGCCAGCGCCGAAAATCGCGAAGCGTAGCGACATTAACATGCGAAGCTCGAGAGAGAGAGATGGAGAGAAATCTTCGTTCCAGGCCGCGTTGCCGGCTAATTTCGCCGACGTCAGCGGACCCCAGAGTAGCCGGTGTCCTCGTCGTCCCCGCGCGCCGGCTTACGTCCTTCTATTTCTAGTCTTCTATATATATACGTGGGTTATGTAAGTGTGAGCATCTGCTGACCGGACGTGGTCATCTTCTCCTTATCTAGAGGTTATCTCGATTCTGATTTGTTTGCGCAGTGCTGGCCTTGATAATGTTGTAAAAGTTAATAACGCGCGCGTAAGTAGGTGTAATTAAAAATTCAGTATTTTCTGCAGTCTATTCTTGTCACGAGGAAAATAAACGCGTCTCATTCTAAGTGTAGTAAGTAAGTATTTGGAGTTTAAAAAATGCAATTTGCGAATTTTATTTTGTAGACTCAAAAATGGCGGGGTCCGTTTATTAGACTGTTTTATATAGATTTGATGAGTATTTCGAATTTCAAAGTTTAGATTTACTCAAATTAGAAATAAATAGTTTCGACAAAAATAAGAAACGAATGTACAAACAGTCAAAGAAAATATTTAGAGTCCTTAATTAGACGATTTTTGGAATAAAATTGATAATAAGTAGAATAATTATAAGTCAAACAAATTAAAGTAATACTGCTTTAAAATTCGAAAATGATGTTATTTTTACACTCGGACATCATTTTTCTAATAGTTACACGTTTTCGTTGTCGTATATCTATTTATTGCAATGAATTATTTTTCTTCGTTTATGAGATAATATTAATACAATTTCGCTTCGTTTGTTGGACGTCAAATTATTTGCATATGTTCATTTTAGTAATAGTTATATTTAGTGTCGAAACTATGAACATTCTTCTTTATCTATTTGTTTGTAATGAGAATTAAAAAGTGCTAGCAAATCTATAAAAAATAGTCTAATAAACGGACCCTCCCCCGCCCCGCGATAAAATGTGATAAGAAAAAAAAATAATAATTAGCATATTCTATTGATTATATATCAATTTGACTTAGAAATCCATACGTAGGGCGGGGTCCGTTCATGACTGTTTTTTTTATAGATCTGCTCGAACTTTAGAATTATCATTACAAACAAATAGATAAAGAAGAATGTTCATAGTTTCGACACTAAATACAACTAATGGTAGTAATGAACATATGCAAATAATTCGACGTCCAAATAGATGAAGGGAAATTGTATTAATATTATCTCACAAACGTAGAAAAATAATTATATAGAATAAATAGACATACGACAATAAAAATGTATAACTATTAGAGAAATGATGTACGAATGTAAAAATAACATCTTTTTTCGAATTTTCAAGCAGTATTACTTTAATTTATTTAACTTATGATTATCAATCTTATTCCAAAAATCGTCTCATTAAAGACTCTAAATGTTTTCTTTGTCTGTTTATATACTCGTTTTTTTATTTTTGTCGAAACTATTTATTTCTAATTTGTGTAAAATCTAAATTTTGAAATTTATAACACTCAGCAAATCTATATAAAACAGTCTAATAAACGGACCCCTCCCCATACGTAAAAGTCATAATTAAAATGTTAATGTCTAATGTAAATGAGCACCCGCGAGGAAAGAACTACTTTTCCGAATGTGCCGTTAATGACCGTCAAGAGGTGCATAGTCTATACTGTAAACCTTCTTATGCCATAAATTCTGCACTCTACGCCATAGACTAAGCACCTTAACCAGCACATTTGGAAAAGTAGTTGTTCTCTCGGGTGAACGTTAAATGGTAAGAAAACTTTTATCATAAAATATCTACGATATCAATATCGCAGTACGATTACGTTTTTCTTTCCATCCAGCTTACGATTTCTGGAAAGAGCGCTCGAAAAATTACCCCCCACTCCCTCGATCAATAATTACATCAATTATTCCAAAAATTCCTTCAATCTTTCACTCAACGCGCCAAAACTGTAAACGCACGCACCACCCATTACAAATAACGTCGTACATTTCCCCACCGCACTTCAATGAACTCGTAGCGGCTTATAAAGAGCAGCGCACAGCTATAGGCCGACTGCACAGAGCGTGGCGAGCGAAAAAACTGTTACACGGAGAGTTACTCCTCATTCTCCTTCTCTCTCTCTCTCTCTCTCTCTCTCTCTCACCCGACGAAAAGTGCTCGCATCATCATCTCTCCCTGCACGGTGCAGCTGCGAGTCTCCGCTGCGGAGAGGGTGCATCGACCCCCACTTTTAATTGCCCACAACCGCTCGAATCTCTCTCTCTTTTTCTTTCTTTCTCTCTTTTTTTCTCTCTCTCTCTCTCTCCTTACCAGCAACAGCAGGAAGCGCATCGACGCTCCTCTCCGCGAAAAAAAGCCCGCGCCTCTCTTTCTCTCTCTCTCTCCGCAAAAAAAAAATAGATTCCGCGAGCGAGAAGTTTATTAATCCGTATCACGGAAGAGCGCGAGTCTTGTTCCCGGCGCGCGAGCGCGAGCGTGATTTACTGGCGACTTGGGAGCGCTGCTCGCGTGCAAGTAGTCGCGGGCACCGTTCGATCAGACGACGACGACGGCGACGACGTTGATGTAAATGACGAGCCGCGGTGCGCGGAGCTGCTGCGCTTGCGTTTAATCGTTACCGTGGCTCTGGAAGTGACTGCTCGCATCGCGGCTGATGGCTTAGGATCGAGAGTGTGTGTGTGTGTGTCTGGAGTCGAGAGTAGAGCTTTGGAGGTGAGGGGAGAACGAGGTGGCACGCGCGAATCGTTTACTTGGATTGTACTTGGGCAGTGGGGGGGATGTAGAGCGACAGGCGATTACGGAGATTTGCATTGAACGTGGTGGTTTAAGGGAGTATGGAGTATGGAGATTTTGCGTAGAGATGGGTGGTAATGATTTACGTGGTTTTCTTGATCTTAGAGTTGCCGAGTTTGCTAGTAGATTAGGTTATATACAGAAAAGTGAACTTTTTAAAATTTAGAAAAGGACTGATTAAAACTTTACTACTTACTATACACAAATATATAATACAAAAATTTGAAGATTAGCTTTTTCTACTATACCAATGGACCTTTTTTAACTGGATCATTGCCCTCTGTTCAATTGACAAATACAGAATATCTTATCTCTTAAAAAGTACGATCTAATCTTTAAATCATTGTAATCACGTAGGAAAGAGCACAAGGTTTAATTTGCGGAATTACAGATCGTTCAAACTTACGTAAATCAAAAGTTATGTACAAAAATACTATTACGAATATATTCGCCTTTCAGACTACGGGAATAATTCTGTTTGGATGAATATTTTTGAGATAAATATTTAATAAAATAAAAAGAACTGTCATTTAAATCATCAATCTTCAACTCCCTCTTTACCATTGCCGCTTCCTCTCTAAAAATTAAATTCAAGCTATTCACATAAAAAACAGCCCCAACAAAAAACATTAATTTTACCAAAGATTAAGAATACCTGATTAATAAATCAAATAATTTTAATATCCAAGGAAAATAACAATTTTGAACTAAATAAATATTTTACCTCTTACAAATTACACTTTTTTATTTAATAAAAGTACGCATCTTCGTACGAGCGTTATCAAGCAAAAAATCGTCACCAGTATAAATTAGTACTCTGTTACCTATATAATCATTTTAGCAAATTGAACAGTAGCTCTTCGTAAATTAACAATTTCCACAACAATAATTACGCATTTAAATCCTTTACAACGTTACATAATCACTGCTATATCCCAGCTACTCGTAATACTGCAAGTCGCCATTTAAAACCCACACAAAAAAAAACAAACATCATCATCATCATCGGCGCGTCCTCGTCCACCTCTCCGTCCGGCACAAAACGAAACTCCGATCTCACCGCTCATCCAAAAAAATACACACAGCCGGCTGTATCGCGCAACCATTATACAATATACATATATATATACACACCCATCATCCAGCTCTCGCGTGTATATATACACGGTACATATTAAGCGTGACAAGCTCGCCGCCGCCGCTGCCGGACTCCAGCGAGAGCTGCGACAAAAGGTCAGTCACTTCGGGCGTCCCCACAGTCATCCTCACTTACGTACACCCCCCCCCCCCCCACACACACATACATACACATGCTTACGTATATATATATATATAAATCGCGTCCGTCCGTTCGGCGGCACCGTTACGATGCAAAAACTCGGCCGGATAATCGTCCCGCGCTAGCTCGCACGCGGCCTCCGCCGCTTAGATCTAACGGCCCCGGTAATGAGACAGGTCTATTCCGTTCGCGCTCTTCCCTTTCTCTCTCTCTCTCTCTCTCTTCTCTGCTTATATCTAATTCGCGCTCCAGCTAGAGAAAGAGAGAGAGAGAGAGCAGTGTGCCTTATGTGCTAGCCATCGACGCTTTGCCTCGTTCAACGGTGCATCTCTGTCTCTGTCTTTCTCTCTCTCTCACTTCGCACTTCCGCGCCGAAGAGAGAGAGAGAGAGAGAGAGAGAGAGAGAGAACGAGAGAGCAAGAGAGGTGATAATAACATTATGTATGCGGGGACGCCGGCGTAATAACGAATTAACATTTAGAACGGGACAGTGCGCGAGAGGCAGGCGGCAGCCGCTCGCGCTCTCTCGTACATGCGACACACACACACACACACACACACACACCAGAAAGCGAAGTTCTCGCGTGCTTCCTCGTTCCTTCTTCTTATACAGCTACAGCTACAGCTGCAGCTGAGTCCTTTTTTTTTTCTTCCACTTCGTGTTATTCCGTTTTCTTTGAGCTTTTCCGCGCGCGACCAGTGTCTTCGACGCATTCCAACGGGAGGCTCGGCGTTTCGTGCTTTTTTTTTCCTCCTCTCCTAGCTGCCGGACAGAGCGACCGCACTGCAGGCTTTCAGGGATCATTCGCTGCGCAGCGGAAGTCTTTAGCGAGGGGTGTAAATAAGTCACCCAGGGGTTTCGCGCCGTTGGAGACTTTTGTATACCTTTGCCGTTTCGCTAATGAAGGGAGAGCGAGAGAGAGAGAGAGAGAGAGACGTGCGCATTGTTTTTAGAATGCTTTTTAAGCGCGTTAATAAATCACGGGCGTAATGGCCGAAGCCGGTGCTGCTGCACGTCTCACTCGCGAGGAATTTCGCGAGGTGCCTTAGGAGCTGCCCGGCGCGGATCATAAATTATACAGAGGAGAGTTGAATGTTGCTGCTGGAAGCTGGCTTTGACAAAATTAAACGTGGCTTTTTCTCCGAGGTGTGCGTTCGCGAGAGACGCTTGTACGGTTATGTGCTTATTTGCGATTTTTTGAGAATATTGCGCAAGAAGGGCGATAAAGTCTTTGGCTGTTAAAAGTGGAATGAACGTAGCTTTTTACCTGATATCAAAGCGGTTTCTATTAGTGCTAATTCCATAACGTATGATTTGACACTAAAGTACGTGGCAGAGATGTGGAAAAACTGAATTAATGAACTGATACGTGGTAGGGAAAAAATAAAAAGTATGCAAGCTATGAAAAATGGACTTAATTATGCATTGAATTATTTTTTAAGGGAATCGGAGGAAAAGTTAGGGTGCTTCCATGTACACAGTGTAGATCTAGGATAAGAGAGAAACATTAATTATAAGTGCAAACCAATAAGCTAGGGAAAGTTTATGAAATTTATTAAATTATTTAGGAAATATAAAATTAGTTAATTTATTTAGAATATAAAATGTATTAAATTTTTGAGAAAATTGACGCAAAATACAAAAGATTTAAAGGATAATAAGTTACAGAAAAGACAAGAAATGTTCGTAAAAAGCACAGACAAGTGATTTACGAGTAAGATTACAAAATTGTTGAAGCACGTTAAAAAGTATTGATACTTATTAGCTTTTAAATGCGCAAATGTAAAAAGCAAATAACAACAAAATAGAATTGCAACTACTATAGGATCAAGTGATATTAAAATGCAGAGTGTTATTTTCACGACAGTTCTACAAACGAATGACTGAAAAGTAGATATTTAGTGCACAGATAAAGTTCAAGAATTGTTGAAAATTATACTTTGTACGCTTTTTTGCAAATCTCATCTATATCTGAGCCAATGTACTGACATAAAGTTGATTATGCATCAACGCAAATTCCATCTATCCCCACATCTACAAAAAGCTTTTATCAACGACGATACATCGTAAACACTACGGCCGCTACCGTACACCGCGATCCCCATCTAAATGAGTCTTATACCTACCAGCGCACCGCGCACAACCGTTAATCCATAACGCAATCACGAAAAATATCACTTAACCCGATAAACACCACCACCAGCGCCATCCATACACAATGCCTCGCGATAAATAATATTCCCATGATCCCCCATTCATCACTGCACGATAGCGCGCGCGCGCGAGAAAATCCCTGTTTTCGCGGAAACGCGCGCGCGCGAATAAATAAGGCTCGAGCCGGCGCCGCGCAGCTCGCCGCTGCATCTATGGTAAATCTAGAATACGAATGACGCGGGCGGCCGCGGGCTCGAGCCGCTGAATTTATATCGCGGCCAGTCGAGCACAAGCGCGTTTATCGTCCGCGATCTCTCGATCCTCGACTGGCTGACTTGTATATACGTATGTATAATACCCGCGAGAGACAGAGGTGAGAGAAGATAGAGGAGGAAGATTCTTTCTTTTTTCTTTCTTTCGTTCTATCGGAGGGTTCCGGAAATATGTCGCGCGAGTGGAGAGGTGCAACGGTTAATAGACGCGTGCGAGCCGAGTGCACGGGGGCTCGGTATATATCCTGTGCCGCGATCGCGGAAAGGGTCCCCGAGTCTTACGTGGATGCATCCGCTGGAGAGGGAATTCCGCGCGATCGCAGCTCGATGCTGGGGCGATTTTAAAGCCGATGCGTTTAGCTGGCTGGATAGTTCTATGGGTATGTGGTGAGGATGTGAAGTGGGGTGTTTATGAATGCGTGTGGCGGTGGCGATAATAAGCGGGAGGAGATGCGGTGATAAGGTGCGTGTACCGTTGATTTTGGACAATTGTACGTTGTGTTGTCAGTGATAGGGATTTTAAGATTATGGGGATTGTACTTGTTGATCTTAAACAAGCAGTTTTTATCAATAGGTATGTTCAATGAAATTCTTTCATATTTTGAGTATAGAATTTATAGAATTAATTGATTTATTTACTTCTCAATAATCTTTAAAATGCAAAGAAATTATTATTTATTTGTTTTCTTTTTTCGAATCCGAATCATAGCCAATAATCGACCAATAATAATCATTTATAACTATTAGCCGATTACTAGCTATGAATGAAACTGATTTCTAACAGAGTATTGAGGGAAAGAAAGCTCGAACAACAATAAATTCATGTATTTATTTTCGATCGACATTTCAGAAGTCTTTCATAACTTTCTTTTTCAATGCTATTGAATTGTCAATGTTCAATATCTTATAGAGAATGCTCACATTACTTAACAACATTTATAAGTAATAAAAGTCTAAAAAAAGCTCCTGAAATTTCAGCAATAAATAAATTATCTTATAGTTTGTGAAGATCGACATCATCTTTTTCCTTCCCACATTTTTAATAATATTAAAATTCATATCGATTAAAAAAATAATTTTTACTAGATTGATAATTATTTTAAAATGTATATCAAGTAAAAAATGATTTTACACAAATTTTGTATTCATCATTAGTGCACGATAATTGCAGCTATTTTTTATTATACTAACTGCATACACCTAATACAGAAATCCAAGCCAAAGGCAAAAGAGTGCACCGAGTCAACTCGCCGAGAGAGAGAGAGAGAGAGAGAGAGAGAGAGAGAGAGAGAGAGAGAGAGAGAGAGAGAGAGAGAGAGAGAGAGGTCATGTTCACACGCGACTTTAGCGCTCGTACCTTATTAATTCTTCTAATTCTTATTAATATTAATGGCTCGTTGGCGCGCGTCGCCGCCGCCGCGGTCGCGTGACCCGACGCACGTATACACCTACAGTATACCAGCTGAAAAGCGCCAACAGTAGCAACTCGAGGACGACTAATATATACACACGCTGCTCTTCTTTCGCCTTTTTATATACGCTATGTAGAGCTCCTATATATCTAGCGTGCACGTGAGTCTCCGCGTGTGCACAATACTCGAGTACACCGCGATCGCGTACATAGGAGAACAATGGCAGCTGCGCGGAGTTCTTTACCCCGCGGCGAGACGCGCGAGCGATACGAATTTTCCGAGTCGCTTCGAATTACCGCGACGGTGTTAAGTTGATGGTTGTTTGAGCAGTCGCGAGGTGTGCGCGCGAGCGTTGAAAAGCTGTGCGCGAGATGCTTGGTTGCAAATTAATTCGCTGCCTTTGTGCGTTATTGTTCTTTGAGGCTTCGTTTGGTATGCATTTATGCGGGTTTTGTGATTTATGTGGGGGGTGACGGTGATGTCGAAGAAATTGTTTTTCTTTTATTGAAAAGTCATTATTAATATGAGAAATCAATGAAGATAGGGACCCGCAGTTGTTTTACGACAAATTTAAAATAGCTATTTTTCTTAGTTCTTGTTGAAAATATATTATATCGAAATCATTTAATTATATCGAAATTATGTTTCTTATTTTAAATGAACCTTTTAAACTCATGTTTCAATAAAATTGATGATTTTACTACATGGAGTAGTTTGGGTATTTGTAGCAGAAATCATGCTTTGAATATTCTCAAAGTAATAAAAATTTGGAAAAATCTGGAAAAAATCATTACAGGTTTACCTAATAATACTTCTTGTTGTTGTCCTGAAATGTATCGTAAAATTTGCTACGATCATATGAATTTAAATATCCCAATCAAGTTATATTTTGACACACAGTATTCGCAACTGCTCCAACTTAACGGCTCACTTAACATCCTTCTCTGAACCAAAATACCCATCCGCTAAACTATTCGCTACATACTCGCAATAACGAGCATCGACTACCAACCACGAGCAAATAAAAAAACAGACAGAAAATCTCAACCTACAACATTCTCGCCAGTCAATTACACGCTCTTACGCATATCAATCGAAATATAAATCTCGCCGCGATCGCTGTACACTCTCCTGCGCGCCCATGCGCGATCGATATCCTGCACTCGCTCTCTCTATCTATCTCTCTCTCTCCTCCCGTACGACCTTTTGATCTCGCATACCTAAACAGCCATCCCCGCGTGTACCTACAAGACACACACACACACACACTCGCGCGCGAAACCGTTGGCAATCTTCCACTCCCAATCAGGAGCAAAATTCAAACGAATCTCGCGCGAGCAACGGGACCGTCGCGCAGCCGCGCTCACGTCTTATGGGCGCGAGCACGCGCGAGTTAGTAGCAAGATCGAACGGTAGTCCATGTTGGGCGCCGAAAGCTAGTACGAGCGAGCGATTCCTTCCAGGGAAATCCTCGACTATAGGCCACGTGACGGCTACGTAGGTAGGTAGAGATAGTCAGCAGCTGCGCGAAATGCCACCACCTGAGGTGTGTGTGTGTGTGTGTGCCGGAAATGGGGACGCGGGAATTCAATGCTCGCACGAGAGAGGGTTCATTAGGAGCGAGATGGTACGTCTTTGGGTACAGCTGCATGTGTGATTGGGTGTGTATTGGCGCGTGTAGAATGAGGGATAATTGGTAAGGGTGTTAATTAGACGAGTGTTTGGGGATAATGGTGTCGAGTACGAATGTTGTGTTTAAAGGGGGATTTCGGTGATCTTTACTATTCCAGTGCCTTTTAGTCTCATTATTTTACCCTAGTAGAAATCAGTATAATTCAGAGCCAGCTATCTGCTATTAATGGTCAATTATATGATATTTGTGACTGAATACTGCCTATGAATTTATTAATTACTCTGTCAGGGTAAAATTGTGGTATTTAATTCGTTTAATTAATTTTTTACCAATACTGAGATAATTATATATAGAGAAGTATGATTAATTAAATTTTAACTAATTTGTAGTGGCAATATGATACAACTACTTTTATTTTAATAGTCTGGCATTTCATTTAGTAAGGTATATAACTAATAATATAGTAACATTTACTAAGCTTACAGTTAACCTCCTCGTCTGATTGTATATCTATGAATGTTGAAAGTGCATTTATTGATAATTACGTTGACAATATGGTTCATTAACAGCCGGATAAACAAAACGCGTACGACTACGCAATATAATTAATTGAACTGATTTCATTAGTAGAGCCCTTGATTATTTTAATTTTGTTTCTTTAAAATAAAAATGTATATATTTTTTAAGAATTTGTTCACTCCTTATATATATCTATTCTGATAGTCTTTCAAAACTGAAAAAGAAACTATCATTTTTACTGGTATCAATAGTTAATATTCTGCGAAATTCAGTTCTGCCCAAGGGAATCTAAAAAAAACTAGTGTATACTTCAATTACCACAAGAAACATAAATCCACCTTTCAGATCTAAAAATCCACAAAAACACCAGAAACCCTTCCAAAGATCCTATCTGCGACTGTTTCTAGACTATTTCTACGAAGATTATCTACGACTACTTCATACAAATAATTTTAATCACGAGCTGCTACGTTCCAGCAATACATCTCCTTCCCACCGCCATTAAATCACCAAAAAAAGGGAACACAACCAAAACATCCAGAGCTCCACCGAAGTCAACCTCCAAGCCTGCTCAACGGTAAACTCTACCAAAAAAGAACCTCCCCTTCTCCATCCCGAATAAAGAACGCTCAAAAAGTCGAGCAACCGTGCAGCTGGCATCTATACAACCTTGCGAACGTACGCGTGAGAACCGCACGCGCTCGTGCAACTAGGAAGAAGAAGAATCACCACCAGCACCACCACCACCACCAATACATAAATAATCATCGATGCGAGTCATGCATGCGCGCATGTGCAAGCAAAAGAGACCGCGGGACACCGACAAGGCGTAGCTGAGGGTCCGCCGGAGGCGCGAACCCGTCCGTTTTTCGACTCGCGGAACGGCCAATACAGAGACCGGCGCGAGTGCGAGCCCGTTATGCGGAACACGCGGCGCGACGACATCCAGAGAGAGAGAAGCTACGCGGCTGCAGCGAGTCAAAGATACGCGCGCTCGCGCCATATATACGCTAACCATCAGGCTCGTTATCGATCGCGGCGGCGCACTCTCTCGCCATTATCGATGCGCGCTACGTCCACGTCCGTTAACCTTAATAAAGATAGATATGGCCAAGAGAGAGAGAGAGAGAGAGAGAGAGAGAGCGCATAGCTGCAATGGTACTCGAGCTTCTGCTTTCGTCGTTAAGCACGCGGCTGCCGTGTGTTTGTTCGGTGTCGGCCGGGGATGACGGAAGAATGGGGCGAGAAATGTCGCTAATGCGGTAGCGGGTATTTCTCGCGCAGTGAGAACCCAGCTGGCACGTGGTGAGCATCGCGGAGCGCGAGTACGCACTTAGTAAGCAAATGGAAC